>OY757911.1:42029153-42196653 GCA_963585895.1 Sepioteuthis lessoniana
AATTTGTCATTCCTTTTTTTTCTTTTTTCTTTTTTTTTTGGTCATGTGGATTTATCTTTTAAAGTAAAAATTACCGTTTGTATCTGTTCGGTGTAAATCTTTGAATTAACAAAATTTGCTATCTGTATTTGATGCACAGAAAAAAAAAAAAAAAAAAAAAAAAAAAAAGAAAAAAGAAAGGAAAAAAAAATGAGCTGCCATTATCGTCTGCTTTTTGTAATTGAAAGATGATTGATTTTAACAGTATGTCAACCTGTTTAAAGCTAATTTTATGCCTTGAAAGTTCGAGAATCACGTCCATTGTATTTTCATATTCTCATTTTTTCTAAGAGCTTTGACACACAGTTATACGATATCAAGTATTTCTATCTAATATAAATAATTTGCACACACTTGTATGATTTCAAATATCATTATCTCATACCAATAATTATATGGTTTTAAGTAATTATTTCTATTTGATAATAGTCATTTGTATGCACATAGTTATATGGTTTCATGCAACTAAAATACTTTTCAGTAAACAATAATAGCTTCAAGTAACTATTTTTAATACAAATAATTTACTGTTAAAAGACATGAAGAATTTCTGTCGAATACGAATCATTTTTAAACTGATCTGTTTGAGTATAGATGGGACCCTAACAAGCACTCCTACTAGGGGTCAGAATAGGAGCAATAACAATGATGTAGTAACCCCACACCCCTTAGATCACCCGAACTGAAGCCTCACCATCAGATGCAGTTTTGTGTCATAACCAGCGCACTCCCCTTTTCGGAGTAGGGAGTATCCTATCCCATTGCAACGGATGCTGTCAGCGTATTTTATGCCCGACCGACGGCGTTTCACTGAAAGAGGAATTACTCTAATCTCATTTACCTATTCGTATTTATTAGCTTTCTATTTATTTGCACATATTAAATAAACGCCATTTAATCATTTTGCAGGAAAAAAAATTATTGTTCGAAAGGCGGGACAAAGTTTACAGAAATGCATTCGTCATTCACGACTAAATTTAATTGTTCACAAAAAAAAAAAAAAAAGAAAAAAAGAAAAAAAGAGAAATAAAAAAAGAAAAAGAAATTGGGCGTGTTCTTTCTTTAACTCAACCAGTCAAGAAGAAGAGAATACGCCTTTAAGGATGAGGGGTAGCCTATCAGCATCCATTCAGCCTGAGTCACATCGACGAAATGCTTGTCAAGAGATGAAAGAAGGCGTAAAGCGAACGATATAATCGACAAAGCGAAAATAGATTTCTTTTTAAGAAAAATCTAAAAGGCTGAGTTACGCCTGACAAAAAAAAAAAAAAAAAAAAAAAAAAAAGTAAAGAAAACTTAAACAAATAACTTCGTTTTGCTAATACTTGTCTCGTGGGGGAATTGATGCTATTTGTAAACTCATTACTTTTTTAAATGAATTTTCACGCTTGTACTGCCATGGATCAAGTGAAAGCAAGTCTTCGTGATTATCAACCCCCACTTCAGTATTCTTGCTACTTCCAGTAATACATTCTTTTTTAACTCATAGTGAGCTGGAGACTAAGTGACGGCAAGCCTTCTCAGATCACCAGAACTTTTCTAAGCAACCTAGTCGATTTTAGCAGTGCTGTGGTCTGGATGGTCTTTATATATCTCGATGATCTACATTTTCACCTGTCTTTTCCCCCATTTTAAGGGCATCAATTACTATTATTATTATTATTACTTTTTTTCAAGTTTTAACTCCAGCGTTAACTTATGGTTTTCCACTGGAATTTGACTGACAGCAAGTCTCCAAGACTCGTCTCCGTATTCTGTAATGCCGTAGTTTGGATGGTATCCACTCGTGCTCTTATTTCCAAGTCCTCCAGTTCTTGTACCAATTCTTTGGTGACTGTACCAAGAGCACCAATTACAACTGGTATCATCGTCGCTTTCATGCTTCACGGTTTTTTCAATTCTCTAGCTAGGTATTATTATTATTATTATTATTATTATTTTCTCTATGCCTTTTTTCCCACCAGTGTTAGCTGATGATCTTTCACTGGGGTTTGAGTGACAGCAAGTCTCTTTTGGTTTCCTTGATTCTTTTTAGTATTCTGGCCGATTTTAACAATGCTGCTGTCTAGATGGTCTTCCGATTTCTAACTCTTTCAGTCTCCTTTCCAAGCCTTTGGATACCGTTCCAAGCGTATCAATTACAATTAGTATATCTGTCACCCACATGTTCTACAGATTTCTAAGTTCTCTGGCAAGGTTTAAGTACTTGTCTCTCTTTTCGTTTTCTTTGATTTTGACTGTGGTCTGTCGAGACAGCAAAGTCTACAATAAGTTCTCTTTTTTTAAGTTCTCTTTTTTTTTGTTAATTATATCACTGGTCTTCTGGCCATGATTAGGTGATTTGTTTGTATTTTAAAATTCCAGAGATTCTTTTGCGTCTCTTTTTCTATGACGGATTCTGATTTGTGCATTTACAATTTGGAATCATGGTCAAATTTCACTCTTTTGCACTATTCCCAGTGGATCACCTTTCCTACCCAGCCATGTCTAGTCTTATATTCCTTTTGCGTTAGTTTGCTACTCTTGCTTATTATGTGATTAATCGTTTCTTCTCTATCACCACGTAAACAACATTTGCTATTCTGTTGCGTCTTATCCTTTTTTTAGTTTAACAAGGTCGGTCCTTACGTCGTTGTTTTGTGCTGCTTTAGAAGGGATTCCATTTTTCTCTTAAAGCTTTCCTTTCGAATGTGTGAGATTTCCGCAAGTTTTTCGATTGAAATATCTATACAGTTGTTTTCTTCCTATTTCTTCCCAAGTTTTTGTTGTTCTGTTTATCCTTACGTTGTCAATACTGTTTCTGGCTGCTGTAATAAGTCTTTCTTAGCTCTTTTTAATGTAGTCCCCAAATCTTTGTATTGCTGCATCCATGCAGTCTTCTATACAGGTTAGTTCGCCTTCTCTTTCTTTTCTTGACACATCTATAGTCTGTGTTATATCACGATAAGGAAGAGATACACAGTGAAATAAAGAGTTAATTATTCATCAACTGAAGTGGTACTGTCCAACAAATATTGTAAGTCTCGCGTTGTTGGTGTTACGTCCGAAGTTGGTTTACTACTGATCGAGATCTTGCAGAACCCTCGTGCTTTTATACGTCCGCGATACAGGAAGTCACGTGGTACGAGCCATTATACAACAGTCTGTCTTTGTCATCTGTCTGATGTAAGGTCTGGTGCATAGCCATCAATTTTCTTGTTCTCTAGTCCATTTGTCAGAGTTCTTCCGTTGTCCATTTTAAAAATGGTTTCGAGTATCTTACTAGGTGAACTGCCCAGGTGTTTATCCCTTAGATTTATGTTGTAGATTTTGGTTTCGAGTAGTTTTCTCGGACGTCTTAGGTACTCTTTTCTTATTTTTTTCTTTCATTTCCGCTTGTTTGATGTGTTCGCTTCCAGTATTCCCAAATACTTGTAATTCTCCTTTTCTCCAAACGTTCTGATTCTTTCCTAATTTGGCAGTTCTATTCCTTTCGCTATTTTTCTTTTCCCACTTTTCAGTTTTCTATGCAAAATTCTTATTATTCTATTCTTATATCCAGGCTGTATATTCATATTGTTTGTATCGTAGTCTCCAGTCTTTTTCAATTTTTTGGAAACAGCTTGATGTCATCCATGTATATAAGGTGATTAATCTTTTCTTGTGATTTTGTAAATTTGTTGCCCCTAGTTCATT
Organism: Sepioteuthis lessoniana; assembly: GCA_963585895.1. Taxonomy (NCBI): domain Eukaryota; kingdom Metazoa; phylum Mollusca; class Cephalopoda; order Myopsida; family Loliginidae; genus Sepioteuthis; species Sepioteuthis lessoniana. The sequence continues at coordinate 42,032,868 of OY757911.1, forward strand.
TCCTAAGTATGTAATTTAGTGGCATTATTGCCATTACAAACAGTAATGGCGCAAGCGCTTGTCTCTGGAAGATGTCTCCCTAGATTTTCTCTTCTGCTAAAGTTTTTCATCCCCCTGTAAATTTCACTTTCCAGTTTTTCATGGCTTCCGTGAGGAAGATTATAACTTTGTCGGATATTTTGTACATTCTCAGACATTCTATTATCCAATTTTGTGGGACTTTATCAAAGTTATTTTGTAATCAATTCTCGCCATGGTTATATTTTACCGCTCCGCTTTGATCTTCTGGAAGATATTCTGATCAATGTACAGTAAGTCAGTTATTCCTCTTGTTCCCCTATGGCATCTTTCTGCTCTTCTGGAAACAACCTGGAGCATACAAGCGAGTCGTAGATCTCTCTAATCCGTGCAGTTAAGATTTTTTACATCATAGGTAGACACGTTATCGGTTTATAGTTGCTAGGAGTGGTTCCTTTTTGGGGTATCTTTCAGGATGAGAGTAATCTTCCTCTAGGTCACCCACTCAGTTATATTTGCTTCTTCTTGGCATCTCTTCAGTTCAAGAGCCAATCTGTCATGAATGGACATGAATTTGTAAAGACCACAATCCATTTATGCCATCATGGCAAGGCGTTTATCAATTCGGTACTTTTTTTAATGTTACTCTAAGTGATTCCAGGTGTATATATCCCTCAGGTTCATCTTCGAGTTCTTCTCTTTTTTCATGTTATTTAGCCAAGAAGCCTTTCTGTTATATTCTGTCTGTTCGCATATTTTATTTCAAAATTGTTTCAGCTTCATTTTTGCCTCTGGTTGTTGTCGGGGTGTTCTTAAAATGATAGTGAAGTACATTTTTTTTGGTCTTCCCCAGTCCATTTTTTGTTGGTGTTTCTTAGTTGAGCGGTTGCTTTGGTCGTTGTTTGTATATCTGAAATTAGAATAGCTAACATTTACAGGATGCTGGTTTGGTTCCCCAAGTTGGCTATTTAGAAATCGTCTGCCGTTCATGACATTCAGATCTGTCCCACGTTGATTTGGATTTGGATTTGAATTTTGTCATATTTCAGGGATAGTATAATGTGGCTCTTAAAGGTTTATTATCTTGGTTCTGTGACAGAAGTGACCTGGTATACTTCTTCAGAAGACACTGCAGTGAACCACAAAAAAAAAACCGGATATCTACTTTTTTGAAATGAATAAATTTTAAGTCAGCAAAATCTTCTTAAGTTTTTATTCTTTATTTTTTGGCTTTTTATCATACATTTTGAACACAGGTTAATTCACTTCTGTTTCTTTGGGATGACATTACAGATTTTTCCAACCAGCTAACAATTTCTAACTTCAAATGAATATTACATTATTATCATTATTATTTGACAGTTTTTCACACAGCGTTAATTGATGGTTTTACACTGCAGTCAGAGTGACAACAAGTCTCCTCAAGTCTCCTAGTATTCTGATCGATCTCAATAATGCTGTAGTTTGGATTGTCTCCTCTCGTCCTCTTATTTCCAAGTCCTCCAGTCCTTGTACCAATCCTTCGGTGACTGTACCAAGAGCACTAATTACAATCGGTATAAACGTCACTTTAATATTGAGTTTTTTCAATTCCCTAGAAAGGTCATGTCATTTATCCTTCTTTTCACTTTCTTTTAATTAAAATTCAATCTTTGAGAGTATTTTTATACCAATGTTAGCTGGTGCGATTTCACTGGAGTTTGAGAGGCATCAAGTCTCGTCAAATTTCCTGGGCTCTTCTTAATATTCTGGCCGGTTTTAACAATACTGTGCTCTGGGTAGTCTCGATTCTTTCTCTGATTTCCAGTTCCTTCAGTCTTTTTCCAGACATTTTGGAGACGTTCCAAGTGTACCATCCGCAGTTGGTATCACCGTCTTCTTCATATTCCACTGCTTTTTTTTTGTTTAGTTCTTTGGCAAGGTCCATATATTAGTTGATCTTTTCGCTCTCTTTGATTTTCACTTGGTGCTCCGCCGGATTGGGAAAATTCTCTTTTTTTTTTTTTTGTTAAGTAACACTAGGTAAACGTTCTGGCTGGGATTAGGTAATCCGTCTGTATCTCAAAATCCCAGAGTTTCATGCTTCTCATTCTCTGCGACGTATACTGCTTTATGCACATACCATTTGGTAGAATGGTCAAATTTCAATCTTTTGCACAATTCCCAGTAGATCAACTTCCCCAACCAGTCATGCCTAGTCTTGTTCTCCTTTTTATTTAAGTCTTTTCCTATTTTTACTGTTAGGCTTCTTTCTAAGTATTCAAGTCGATCACAAGAGTACTGTGGCATGGACAATCACGATTCTGTTTCTGATTCCTTGTACTCTTAGTCTTTTTTCCAGGTTCTTGGCGATTGTTCGGAGAGTTCCGACAATAATTGGTATTACTGTTACTATATTCCTCCATTGTCCATTTTAAGAATAGTCCTGAGTATCTTTCAAAGAGAACTGCCTTTTATTATTATTATGAGTATTATTATTTAATTTTTTAGTTTCTTACAACCCTTAACCAGGTCTTTACTCATGACTAAGTATGTGGGAATGTAGTGATTATACACATTCTATGTATTTATGGTTTTTCTGCCTCTTTTAGGCGATATTTTTCAGTCACATTGATAGTAATATCCACAGGAGATGAGCAGTTCCACAGAGTGCAATTTTTTGTATTTTATGTAGGCTGGGACTGCCAGATATCTTGTTATTGTGTTTATAAGTATCTTTCTTGATTATACCCTCCTAGTGTTACTGGTACGGTGGTAGATTTGAGCTGCCACAGTTTTTCAATTTTTCATTTCCAGGTTTTTGTATTTACTTATTTATTGTATTTTTTGACTGATATGTTATTATCTGCTGGCACTAGTATATCAATTGGAAGGCATGCTTTTTTCTTTTATAGTCCAAAAACGTTACATCTAAGTCTTTTGCTCTTTATTTTCTATCAGTTTGAATGGCAAAGTCCCTAAGAATAGTTTCTTCTTCTTCTTCTTCTTCTTCTTCTTCTTCTTCTTATTATTATTATTATTATTATTATTATTATTATTATTATTATTATTGGGAGTTTTTCGCTGCAATGTTAGCTGAAGGTCGTTCGCTTGAGTTTGAGTGACAACCATTCTCCTAAAGTGTCTAGAACTTTTCTCAGTATTCTGACCGATCTTAATAATGTGGTAGTCTGGATAGTCTCCACTCGTCCGCTTATTTTCGAGTCCTCCAGTCCTTGTACCAATCCTTTGCTGACTGTACCGAGTGCACCAATTACAAGTGGTATTACCCTCATCCTCATGTTCCACTGTTTTTTTCAGCTCTCTAGCAAGATCTAGGTACTTATTTCTCTTTTTGCTTTCTTTTGTTTTTACTCAGTGGTCCACAAGGACGGTTCCTGTAGGCTATTGCAATTAATTTTTCATGAATCTGGTTTGCTTCGTTCTCAAGTTTCACGATTGCAACGTCAATGCAATTTTACTGCTAATATAGTCGTTTCCTTCCTCTTTAATTTTTATAAATATTCTATCGACGTCATCTTGTTCGTATAAGGCATCATGCACTTTTGATAACTTCCTTATTATGTCAAAACAAGTGCAATATATCAAGATTTCAAAGTGAAGTATTAGAGTTGATTGATAAATACAGTCATCAATATTATCAAAGTTTTACACCAGATAAAATAATGAAACTGGTATAAAAAGGAAGAAAGAAATTGAATTAATAAAAACTGTCATCAATATTATTAAACAAGTTTTGCTCCAGACAGAATAATGCATCTCGTATCAAAAGGATGTAAATTCATTTATCTCCAAAATTGCAAAGTTTATTTTCCAACATATACACCATTTAATGCAGCATATTTTTCCAGAGATTCTATCAATGTTTTCACTTCAACCTCAAAGAAAGTTTATGGTTTATTCGAAATCCAATTCCACGGAGCAATTTCAGCTTGAACATCGGATGAAAAATGTTGAGCTTTCAAAGTTTCTTTCGATTTCGGGAATAACCTAAAATCTGATAGTGAGAAATCGAGTAACCACACAGGAAGTAGTCCACTGGGGTTAGATTTGGTGATCTGGATAACCAATGGATATCCCCAAATCTCAAAATGTGGTATCCGGAAAATTGTTCTTGAAGAGTTATTGTCTGTTGTGCTATATGACTAGTGGCATTCTCTTGTAGCTACCTTTTTATTTATCGTAGCTGAAAGCGAAAAAGCTCGTAATTTTTAATTCATAATTTTCACAACGGGAACTCAATTGAGTGACAGATACAGAATGACAAATTGACAAGAAGCCACAAGGAACGAGAATATGAATACATATCTGTGTATGTGTGTGAGTGTGTGTGTTTCTGCATGTGTATATACGAGTGTCGTTCAAAAAGTTCTAAGTCACACTCAAATTTTAGATTTGTAGCACACCTGTCACCTCTGTATGGGCCTCGTCTGTATCGAAATGGAGACAGAAATCTGTAGTAGTTTTTCTAGTATTATAGGAAGTTGTATTGTGCTGCCACAGAAAAAAATGGGTGCGGATTAGAACTTTTTGAACAACCCTTGTGTGTCTCTGTAAGTACATGACCGTATGTGTGCATGCGTTTACCTAGCCCCAACGCTACGAAGAAGATGCGACACAAGGACAGCCTTTGGAGACTCCAACTTCTGGTTTTGCCATTCCACCATGACAAAGTTTTCCTGTGCTCGCAGTCATTGGAATTTGAATTCAAAGTTTTCTTTCTTCTAGAATGGTTTACCCTAAAGAACCTAGTCTGCCCTACTTATAGCTAGGTTAAGAATAGATGGATTTATGTCTCTCTCAAGAGCGCACATCACGAAGTAAAACGCAAAAAGTCTCACCCAGGATTTGAACTCGGGTTATCGACTCCATTTTTTACGACGATAATCGTTATGCGAACTGCCCTCGGAATTACCCACACTTATGTTGTCATTTAATGAGCTTTGTTTTTTAGTGAAATATGGCCAGGTGTATGGAGTTGCCTGTGAGACTTGAGCACACTAGTAATAGTCGGTAAGTCTAGCTCGTTAACAGATATACCATTCGAAATTTGGTTCGGTTTGGTTTGGTTGGGTTTTGTGGCATATTAACCACTGCTGATTATTAAAAGCTAAATCCTCTTTATACATATATTAAATATATAATCTGTAAACACATTTTGGAGATAGCATTTTTAGAATAGCCTGAGTTCATATTTTTTTGCTAATAGCTTAATGATTTCAAGCATTTCTATCGAACACGAATAATTCTATTTCCTATTAATCATTTGTTTGTACACATTTATATATATAAATACATATATACATATATGATTTGTAAGTGAATAGTTTGTTGGTAATTTCGTTTTTAAATGAGTTAAAACTAATTTGTTTGCACACAAGTATTGCTATTGTTTCTACAAAGGTGAATGGTTTCAATTATTGCTATCTAACATTAATAATTCTATTCAGTATTAATCATTTGTTGACAGACAGTGAAGAGGTTACAAGTATTGCTATTTAACACTAATTATTATATTGAACACTAGTCATTCATTTGCACACAGTTAAATGGGTTCCATTCATTGGTATGTAATACTAACAATTCAATTGGACATCAGTCATTTTTTTACTTGAGTTACTTGTAAGTTTAGAGTAACATTTTTTATAGTTGTTTCCTATGAGTTTTGATTTGACCCATAGACGGGAAACCTAACAGGTACTACCATTCTAGCTTTGACTATACATTTGAGTAATTGGAATGACTGAGTACTGGAGCCTTGTCATCGGATGCAGTTAAGTGTCTTAACTTGGGAACTCTTTTTTTTGGTGGATGATACCTCTCTGCAGGGGATACAGTTAGCGTATTCTTAGCCTTACCGGCAGGGTAGTAATGATCAGAACGAATGAAATACAGATTAGAGGAGAGAGAGAGAGAGAGAGAGAGAGAGAGAGAGAGAGAGAGAGAGAGAGAGAGATTGGGGATCAGGAGAAGAACTGGAGTTAATATTCACGTATTGTGAAGAGAAATTTTTGCGCATACTAGACTGACCCGTTAAAAAGACATCGGCATTCCGTCAGTGCTTAAAAGAGGTTATTTCTACTTTGATGAGCACCTCATGTGGTATAATGGTTAGCATGCCAGTTTGTCAGACCCCTGTTAGTGAGTTCCATTCTCACCGGGTACCCTAAACTTCTGATATTGTACGATAACCAAGGTAAGCTGAGTAAATACCTGCTTCTACTTTGCTGGATGTTTGTCGACTGATGAAACCTCAGAACTCGTAGCTTTTAAATAGCATAATCTGTCTCGTCTTGGCGAAATCAACTTGTTCTTTCTTTTGCCCAGTCGGCTGGGGCTGTAGAATACACCGACTGTACCACTGCAGAGGAGTAAGCCCCCGCCCCCAAATTTTTCCTGATATGACACTAAACAATCTGATAGTGAGGTTCCAGTAATGCTGGGGCTTTGGGGAATGCAGAGCACTCCTTCATTGCCATTGCCCCGAAGTCCACTCTGTCCTGGAGTGGTAGTACCTGATAAGGATCATATCAATGGGTTGAATAGAACGGCATACTTATGCTAAACTGAATTGCTTGAATTATAACTGTTTGACTTATCCGAATAGCTTGAAATAGAAATGTTTTTGACAAACTGTGTACTTACATTTAAACTACGTACTTAAACTGAATTGTTTGAAATGAAAATGTACTTATGCTAAACTGAATTGTTTGATATAGATCTGTTTTGACATTTAACTGTGTGTAGAGAAAATCTACACTTATACTAAACTGAATTGTTTGAATTAGAATTGTTTGACTAAACTGAATAGCTTGGAATAGAAATGTTTTTGAGAATCAAACTGTGTACTCATGCTAAACTGAATTTTTTGAAATAGAACTGACTATTTGTATAAAAATGGATTTGGCGTTAAATAACCTAGAAAGGTTGATATGTCATAAAATCCAACCAACCAACCAACTTGTTTTTTCTTTTTAAGTTTAAATGGCTGCAAAGGCTTTTAATGAAACTAACAAGTCAGTGAATATTGTGTCTTACGGTTGGTAAAAAGTTTATAAAAATCAAATATCAAGATTAATTTTGTAGACCATTTCATATACATCAGCAGCAGTATCTCATCTATTGAAAACGATATCAACGTTGCGAAGGTGTCAACAAGCTTTTGATCATAAGGAAATCTGATCTCTCTGATAGAATAAAATCGGATTTCTTCCAAGCCGCGGTTGTGTCAGTACTATTATATATTGATGTAGCACCAGGACGCCAGCGAAACACATAGAGAAAAAACTAGATGGGAACTATACAAGAATGGTGCATGGGGTTTTGAACAAATTCTGGAAACAGCAACCCATAAAACAGCAGCTGTACGGCTATTTACCTTCCATCTCACAAATCATTCAAGTAAGATGAATAAGACATGTTGGACACAGTTAATGAAATAAGGACGAAATCATAAGCTCTGTTCTGACACTGGATGCAGTCTAGAGGACCTGACTGGAGGGGAGTGATGATAGGAATGGATTGAGAGAGAGAGAGAGAGAGAGAGAGAGAGAGAGAGAGAGAGAGAGAGAGAGAGAGAGAGAGAGAACTTTTTATTGTCGGCTTGACTTGATGAATAATGCACTGCTTCAGTATTATGGTTATCGATCAGTCTCAATGTATCTATCTATCGATCTATCTGTTTGAACAGATCTTGGAAGCAACACCCCATAAAACAACAGCTAAATAGCCACTTACCTCCCATCTCAAAAACCATCCAAGTAAGACGATCAAGATAAGCGTTATTATTCTGGAGAAGCAAGAACGAACTCACGTGACGTTCTGCTATGGACCCCAACACATAGACATGGCAGTGTTAGCCGACCAGCAAGAACTTATTTACATCAGCTCTGTGCGGACACAGGATGTTGCTTGGAAGACCTACCGGGAGCAATGGATGAGAGAGAGAGAGAGAGAGAGAGAGAGTCAGGGAAATCTATGCTGTCAGCGCGACTTGATGATGATCTATCTCAATTTGTTCGCATCTATTTTAGTCTATTCAAATCTATCTATCTATCTATTATTCACGAATCAAATTATAAAAAATACGTGTTGCTCATAGCTGAGATTGGCAATACATGGATGCTGTGACGTTGTAGGGTCTCGACGAAAGTAGCCGCAGACATAGTCAAAACGAAGAAATGACGATTTCATATCAGGAAAAAAAAAGGAAAAAGTCAGACACGTGGTCATAGAAAAATACCACTCAGTCTATTACTGTGTTTTGACTACCCTCTAGGCTGGACAATGGAGAAAGATATGAACCCCGTATTCCTCCAGCCATAGCTGAAATAGTGCAACTAGGATGGTTTTGGCATTAAATAACCCATGAAGATTGATATACTTTTAAAGAAAAAAACCTGTAGACTGGTCTCAAATCAGGAAGATATGAAGTGGTATTGACCTTGTGCCACACTCTACCAGTGGGAGAGGGGTCTCGTAAATATCTTTTTAAATTATGTTTTATGAGCTGAACCCGTGGGAATTTCCAGGTTTAATGAGAAACAGCCACAAAGGATTACACACCAATATGGCATCTTTAATACTTTTTTTATGGGATACATATTTTTAATGCTTTATTCATGGGATACATATATAATCAAAAACCGGGCCATTAACCTAATGAGTAGAGTGTTCGCCAATGGTTCAGGTGACCGGGGTTCAATCCCAGGTCGAGTCATACGAAAGACTCAAAAAATGGTACTTGTTGCTCCCTAGCTTAATACTCAGCATTATAAGGTAAGGGTCAAGGGTGAAGTGGAGCAATCCAAGGAATGGAGTAGCGCCCTCCCCCACACCTCAGTGTGGTAGCTATTGAAAAGGGTGCCTTCGGGTCACCCTCGACGTTGGTCGCCAACTTTTTTTTACTTATATAATTAAAAATTATATACAGTATTTAATTGCATATATATACAATGCTACAAAATGTATCGAAAAAACAACTCTCCCTTCGAAAAAAATATCTGAATAGGATACTTTACTCATTTATAAATTTATGATTACAAACATTATTTTGGTTTGGTTTCTTCATTTAATGGCATATCAACCTCCGTGGGTTATTTAATTCTAAATCCATCCATGTAGAAGAACATTAGTGGTGCTTTTTAATCTATACTTGAAAAAATTTAACTGTGTGCAGACATAATTATTATTAAATTGCAATTATGACTGGAAAATATATAATTGACTGCAAATCATTTGTATTTGGTTTCGTTCTTTAATGGCTTATGCAGCCTTCGTAAATTACTTAACGCCTAAACAATCCTTGTAGAAGAACAATAGCTTTACTATTTAACCATCCGCTGAGTGGATAAGGGGGTTTATGCCTTTCCCTAAATTATTTGTCCGAATGTGAACGCTACGGCGCGACTGGAGTTCGAACTCGCTTACTAAGGTGTCATAGTCCATCATGTTCGCCATTTTGCTACGGGAATTCCCCTTACCGAATACAAATTCTTATTTCCGTGCTCTTATTAACGTTTAAATTTTGGATTGATTATTTTTCTCTTGATGTCTTTCCCTGGAATTTCGGCCTTTAGAATACGCTGACTGCACCTCTGCAGATGGAGTAAGACCCCCAACACAATGAGAGCCTTGATATTAAACCATCTAATGGTGAGGCTCTTGCTTAGGAGCTTTGAGGAATATGAACTACCCATCATTGCCGTTGCTCCCAGGTCCACTCTGACTCTGAGTGGTGGCACCTGATAAGGTCTTATCTATTGGCCAAATAAAACTGTTTGATATTCAAACTATGAGCAGATGACTTTTATAAAATTGAATTGTTAGAAATAGAGCTCTTCGACCATTTGACTGTGTGTAAACAAATGACTGATGTTTAATTGAACTCTTCATGAAACAAAGCAATACTTGGGACAATTTAACTGTGTGCTAACAAATAAGTAATGTTGAATAGAATTATTAGTGTTGATTAGCAATACTTGAAACTCTTTAACTGCATAAATTGAATTGTTCGTGTTACATAGTGATGCTTGAAACCATTTAATTGTATGCAAATAAAACTATTGATATTAGATAGCTATATTTGAAACCATTTAAGTGAGTGCAAACAAATGAAAAATACTAAATAGAACCATTCATATTAGAATACTAGGAACCATTTAACTGTAGGCAAACGAATTAGTTCTGACTCATTTAAAAATAAAACTACCTACACACAGTTGACTTTCAAATCATGTGTATAACCATTTAACTGTTTGCAAACAAATGAGCTCTGGCTCATTTAAAAATGTAATCAACAAACTATGCGTTTACAAATCAGGCATAATATGTATAAAGAGGATTTGACATTAGATAACTAACAAGGGTTGATATGCCATAAAACCTAGATCTAACTAAACAACCAAAAAATATGCTGCTCTGCGGTACAAAATCGGCAATGAAGACAGCGCATCACTGAAGACCTCCCTGATGCATCTAAGATGTATGATTGAAATAAGACCAACGGTTGAACTTCAGTGGTTTAGCTCAGCCAGCATTATCTGTGACTGATCAGTGGTTTCAGCGATGAGCACGATATCATCTGCGAATCGGAGGTCAGTAAATGGCTCACCGTTGACGATGATGCCATCGTCTCTGTCAATGTTCCGTGTGACCATTTACGGACATGAAGGGAAGAGCTTCGGGGAGACTGCGTTTTCTTGTTTGATATCTTTACGGAATAGGTTTGTTATGGCGGATAAGAGCAAAGCTATAACTAGGTATAATTTGAGAACGATTGGTCGATCAGTTTGGTTCACTTTCGGGCTAATACCATTGGAAAAGATATGAATTCCTTGTCCCCCAGCAATGAGTTAGTATAATTACAGCTGTTCTCTACAACAATGGCTTCGGTATTATATAACGCTCAGAGGTTGATATGCTATCAAAAAAAAAAAAAAAAAAGAAACAAAACCAAATCAATCAAATAGTTTGTTGTACTGGATGGCTGTTTGAGTTTTATGGCTTATCAACCCTTGTGGGTTATTTAATGGCAAATCCTATTTATACATATATATTAAGTATATATGAGTTGTTAACACATTTTGTCGATAACATTTTTAACCGATCCAGAGCTAATTTTTTCCATATAGTTAAATAGTTTCAAGTATTTCTATCTAATACGAATAATTCCATTTACTATTAATTATTTGTTTGCATAACATTAAATGGTTTCAAGTATCGCAATCTAACACTAACAATATAACATCTGTCATTTGTTTACACACATTTAAATGGATATACTGCTTATACACTTATTCCTTTTCAGGTTTATATAATAAGACTCACATACAGAGCATACACAATGTGACTTTCAGTTATATATATATATATATATATATAAAAACAAACAATGCTAATTGTGTTGGTATGCATGTATAGATATGATTCAACTATTATGGCCGACCAGCTGCCGAGATTCCGTTGGTATAACCATTCCTAAAACGATAACAGATGCCTTTTCTCACGTTATTCATTTATTTATTTTTTTGCACAATAAAGCAAATGAATGAATCATAAGCACTTAACAGGCGCTCTGTGCCATTAAGAAACCATGCATATTTCATATTTTAAACAGAGGATCTCGCCATGACGGTAAGGAGGTTGATAGCAAAATGAAATACAGTAAATACGTCGAGATGAAGAAGCACAGTCGCTCATGCGCATGCGCAAATTCACATGTGATACTGGCGACTAATTTTTTTTGCTGGAATTTCCATCATCAAATGTTGTATGCCTTTCAACTTTTTTATGATTTTCAATTTTCTTCATCATCTTCATCATCATCTTCAGGGCGTAACAACAGCACTGAGTTCCCTTGATTCTTTCTTGCCGTCCGTCCCTATCGGTCATTGCTCTTTGAAAGTCGTCTAGACGGCATCTCGTGTCCACACATATCTGATGAATGTCATTTTTTCCTGGTGTGCCCATGTGAAGAAGTTTAGAGGAAAACATCGCTTATGAGTTCGTCCTTACTTCACCAGTCGAAGCCAACCTGTCTTGCCCGTCATATTTTGATGGTTTGTGAGATGGAAGGTAAGTGGTCATGCAGCTGCTGTTTTGTGGGGTGCTGGTTCAAGGATTTCTTCAAAATAGCCCGTAGCATCCTTCTGGTCAAGCTTTTTCTCCAAGCGTTTCGTCAAAGTCCAGTTGGTGCATCAATATAGTAGTACTGACATGGCATCTGTATTCATTACTATTTCTTCAAGTCTGTCAGTCTGTCTCTTTATATATATATATATATATATATATATATATATATATGTGTGTGTGTGTGTGTGTGTGTGTGTGTGAGAGAGAGAGAGAGAGAGAGAGAGAGAGAGACAGAAAAAATGAGTTGAATGTACGTAGAAAAAGTAAAACGGAAGAAAGATATATATGTTTGATGGTTTGTTTATTTGCCCACGCGTTTCGACTTCAATCTTTTGTCTGAATACAAAAATATTTTATCAAAATTATTTTTGTATGAGAAATAATTATGATAGATAAATTCACATAGCAACATCTACATGCCTTGATGAAGACTTCCAATTGAATCCAAAAAAAATTATCAATCATAATTATTTCTCAGATAAAAATAATTTTGATAAAATATTTTTGTATTCAGACAAAAGATTGAAGTCGAAACGTGTTGGAAAATAAACAAACCATTAAACATATATTTTTCTTCCGTTTCACCTTTCTCTCTCTCTCTCTCTCTATATATATATATATATATATATATATATAATATTTTTATTGCATTAAGAACCAACCTATCTGTGCTGAATTTGTCTGTAATTCACAAAATATCAATTCTGTCCGTCTGTTTGTCATCAAATAACTGAAAGACTGTTCAAGCAATGAATAGAAAATTTTTATTGATCATTAATGGTGGCCTTGAGAAGGTATCTAGTCCATTAGATTTTGAAAGTTTTAAAAATGTTAAGTTTTTTAGCGACAGGTGAGATTTATTGTGCAAATACTGGAAGGCTCACAAAAGACTGACACATTTTAAAATATCATTACTCTCTTGTTTTTAATCAAAATTTTTCTATCGTTTTTTACGTATTACAAATTATCTTAAGAAATGGAAAAAGTCGAATTACAGTGTGAAAGAATAAACTAAAATAATAGAATTTTACTATTCGACTGACAGATCTACAATTTCAACAGAAAGAAAATACAGTTTCACCTATTCTAATGGGAAGAATCCTCCTTGCAAAAATAGGATGAAGAACTTATTGTACAGATTGAAAACTCGTAGCACAGTGAAAGACCTCCTACAAAGCGATCATAGCGAAAGTATTTGCACAGAAACAGCACCAAAAGAGTTTTTTCATGTGTCAGTTTTTATGAGCAACCATATATAATGATAAATGTTACCTTTACACTGTAGAGGTCTCAGCGGTGTATTCCAACTCCTAACGAAGCCATTTACATTTCACACCGCACTAATACCCTTGGGAAAGGTATGAATCCAATTATTCTTCCTCCAGCTATGGATAAATAGAAGGACTGACTAGACTTTTTAAACTTGGCAACCGGTCGAGGAAAAGCAAAACTTTTAAAATTCCGTGGTAAAAACATACCTTTATATTGTGTTCGTCAGGTATATAACGTACAATATGGATATATTTATCCAACCCCTTCACTACGGACAGGATGTGACACTGGGTCAATTTTTATCAAATATTGCAATGCCACAAGGTTTGAAATAGATTTCTCGATAACAACTACCAATAAATGATCTTCAAAATTTGACAAAATTAGTTTTGACTGATTTGTTTGCAGAATGGTAAACAGTATAACTTACCTGAACTCGTTGAGATTGCACAGTTTATTTGATATATATATATATATATATATATATATATATATATATATATATATATATATATATATACTTTAAAGAGTTGTTTGGGTTTATGGCATGCCGATTCTATTTTTGTAGAAATAATGATTTCCATTTCAAACGATTCAATTTAGCATACAGACAGTTTCATTACAAACAATTCGGTTTAGCATAAGTACACAGTTTACATGTAAGTATACAGTTTAATTGTCAAAAACATTTTTGTTTCAAGCTATTCAGTTTAATCAAACAGTTCTAATTCAAACAATTCAATTTAATATAAGTATAGTTTTCTTCACACTCACTTAAATGTAAAAACAGTTCTATTTCAAGTAATTCATTTCAGCATAAGTACGCAGTTTACATGTCAAAAAGGTTCTATTTCGAGCAGTTCAATTTGGCATAAGTATGCATTTTAGTTCTATTTGACCCATAGATAGGACCCTATTAGGTGCTACCACTCCTGGCCAGAGTGAACCTGGGAGCGATGGCAATGAAGGGGAGTTCCGCATTCCCCAAAGCTCCAGCATTTCTGAAACTTGACCATTAGATTGTTTAGTGTCATATCCAGGACACTATTTAGGGGGGGGGTTATTAACCCTCTGCAGTCGGTATATTCTACAGCCCCAGCCGACTGGACAAGCTTTAAAAAGGAATAGGTCCACAAGGAGATTAATTTTCTAAGTTATTTATTTTTCTTCAACTCGTGTTTCTAATGTATTTCACTTTCTTCAGAAAGATTATAATGTTTGATGGAGGCGTTGCTTTTGATTTACATAGAAGTTGTTTTTTTTTAAATTGCTTGATTTGTGTCTGAGAATTTTCAAGTCACGTTAATGCGTTAATTGTTCGTGACAAATTTTCGTCTCTACAGGTGTTATATCTCTCTTTCTCTTTTTTCATTATTCTTCTTTTGCTTTTTATGAGAGTGTGTTCTGTGTGTTTGTGTGTCTGCGTGGTTGCTTGTATCCATGTATGTGTATACACTTTCGGTTTTTCTCGTTTTTTTTTTAAATATCTGTGATAGAGCTAATGTATTTAAGTTAAGCATAGACAGAGTCATTTGCATCTGGTAACACTTAGTTTCTTGGCTATTAGACCAATAATCGCATTGGCTGGGCAGTCCCCGTGACTTAAGACAAATGAGCTGGACTGCGATATCGTAAACGAGTTCGACTTCCAGTCACGCTATTACGTTCACTTTCACTTGGGAAAGGTATGAACACACTTATTCCTGAGCAGTGAATTAAATATTACTGCTAGGGTTAATATGCCACAAAGAAGATGATCGCATAGGCGAGAAACTGATTTACCAGGAGCTGTTAACACGATGTCGGCGCTGCTCTAAATTATATATATATATATATATATATATGTTATATATAAAGTAAGTAAAGTTAGCAACCGTAGTCGAGGGTGACCCGAAGGCTCCCTCTTCAATAGCTACTACACCAAGGTGTAAGGGAGGGCACTACTCTTTCCACTGATTGCTTCACTTTACCCTTGATCAACACCTTATAATGCCGAGTGTTAAGCAAGGCGGCATCAAGTACCATTTTTTCAGTCTTTGGTATGACTCCACCTGGGATTGAACCCCGGTCTTCCGGAGCATTGACGAACACCATACCTACTTGACCAATGGGCTGGTAAGTAACAATATGCAGTATTTTGTCATAAAGAGAAATACAATATAGAAATACTATATCGCCAATAAAGTATACCACCAACAAACATTTTTCATAAAAGTTGATTTTTTTCTAAACTAAAGATAGCAGGATTTTATTATTTCTCGTGGAATATCCAAAAATCAAAGGAAGAGTCCTTATAGCCGAATGTCTAAAGTGCCGGACAGTGGCCTCAGAGTTCGAACCCCAAACGCGCCTTTACGTTAAATTTTTAACTAATACACTCTGGAAAGGTGTGAACCACTTTTTCCCCCCAGCTATCGGTTAAAAAGTATCACTGCTGTCCTATAAGGATGATCATGGCATTAACTAACCCACTAAGGCTGATATACCATTAAAAAGAGACCAATACAATCTAAACGGACATTATCTAGTACCATTTAGTATAATCTTTATCATTGATATTATGGAAAAAGTATGAATATAGATTTACAAGGAGCATACAATAAGTTTCCATACTTTTTTCGTATGGGCACTTTTATTGATAGTACACACATGAAACTCTAGTCCCCTTCGAAGTAATCTCCTCCGGCTGCAATGCGCATGTTGAACCGTTCCAACAACTTCTGGAAGACCCCATAGAAGTCCTTTTGTGTGAACGTGTCAATGATCTTCGTCACAGCCTGTTTCATCTCCTCAATTTTCTCATAACGACAACCTCTAAGTTTTTCCTTGAGCTTAGCGAATAGCCAAAAGTCACAGGGAGCAAGGTCTGGACTGTCGGGAGGCTAAGGAACTGTCTTGATGCCCATCTTGGTCAAATAGTCTGTGACAAGGATGGAGTTGTGGACTGGTGCACTGTTCAGCTGGAAATGCCACTGACCCGATTTGAAGAGTGCTTGCCTCTTCATGAACTCCCTTAAAACCTCAACATAGTATTCCTTGTTGACTGTCTGTCCAGTGGGAACCCAGTGCATGTAGATCATGTCAGTGCTGTCAAAAAAGGGATCATCAAAGGTTTGTGGGTGGATTTTCTCTGTCTGGCCTTCTTGGGTCTGGGAGAGCCAGCATGCTTCCACTGGGAACTCTGTCTCTTGGTCTCTGGGTCATAGCAGTAGATCCAGCTTTCCTCGCAGGTCACTAGAGCATCAAGAACTTCGGGATCTGAATTTATCAGCTCGACCATCTCCCTGCTGTCATGACAACGTCTTTCTTTCTGATCTTCTCTGAGCACCTTTGGGACAAACTACGCGCAAATCATCCGCATCTTCAGTTCCTCGCGAATAATTGTGTGTACAGTTCCCACACTGACATCAAACTGTGCACTTATTGTCTCTATAGACACACGACGATCCTTATCCATGAAATTCTTTATTTGGCCAATCAACTGTGGTGTTCTGACTTCCTTACTCCTCCTACACCTCTCATCATCCCTCACAGACACCCTGCCTTCCTTGAATCTCTTATGCAACTCAAAAACTGATACTCGATTCATGTAAGATGGTCGAAAAGCAGTCTGAAGTATTCCATACGTTTCTGTGGCATTTTTTCCAAGTTTAAAACAGAATTTTATTACATATCGTTCTTCTAAAGTGTCCTCACGTTCAGATTGCATTTTTGAAATTCACCAGCTGTGACGATCAGGCTTTAGTAGGGTGTATTCGAATTCCTGCTGTAGCTGTTCATTTAAAGCTGAAATCATAAAAATTGGTCAGTCATCTCATTATATGCATAGCAATAACATAGCGAATTTTCAAGAGTCTACGACAATTTTAAATGCCTGTACAAATAAGTCTGGAAACTTATTACAGGCACCTCGTATTTACTCATCCACGAACAGGATTTTTTACGCGGAGTAAATCTGGTTAAAGTCCCGATATTTCCTTTTCCTATACTGGTTGCCTAACGAAGGCTAAAGAAACCACTCTGCTCTACTATTTACCCATAGCAGGAAAGAACAGATAATTTTATTCCTTTTCCAAGGGCATGAGCGCTAATTCAGGATTTGAACTCGAGTCGCTGATACCATTTTCTACGTGTGATTTGCAGTGTAAATTTAATGAATAATGGACATTTAATAGAAATTTGATGAATCCTGGACATTTAATGTATGTTTAATGAATAATAGATATTTAATAGAAATTTAATGAATAATGGACATTATGTAATTTTAATGAATAATGGACGTATAATGTAATTTTAATGGATATTGGACATTTAATGTATATTAAATGAATAATGGACATTTAATAGAAATTTAATGAATAATGGATATTTTTTTGAAAAAGCAAAATAATTTTTTTTCAGAATTTTTTAAAACAAGTTAAAGGGTTTTAAGGGTGGTGACTAGTCGAAAAATGAACGCCCATCAGGTGTCGATTTTGATGTTTTCAAACACATTCATTTGTTCGTTATTTAATAGCATATCAAACTTCTCGGGTTATTTTATGTCAAATCCACCCTTTTTTTCCAGAAGGACATTAGTGGTACTATTTAACCCATTGGTGGGAGGATAAGAGGAGTTATACATTTCCCAAGGGTATTTGTCCGAAAGTGAACTTATTAGCGCGACTGGAGTTCGAACTCGCGTATTACGATTCCTCATACCCGTGCTTTAGCTCTTGCACCTCTTCAGACACAAAGTAGAAAAGAAAGTCAAAATTGGAAATTTGAACATTTTTTAATACAATCGGGATCATCGAAAGAAATCATTTCTACCATATGCTTAAAAAAGCAAACTGGTAAATTGGATTGAAAATAGCTTTATTTTCCAAGTTAGAACATTATAAGTGTAATGTTCTAATAAAGATCTCTCTACGATGTGTCGTTTTTGTTGATTAAAGGTGTCATACATAAAACTATAATTAGAATTTTGATAATAGGTATTTAATATTAATAGGTAGCACAGAGGAAATTTTTTTATGGGCTTGCTTCGGCCCCTACTCGAAAAGTTTCGGAGATCTCAGGTTAGATCCCAAGTCTAACCATCATAGTCTAAACACTGAGTTGTTTTGGAAGACAAATTTTGAATATATATTATATCTCGTAAAAAGACGATATATATATATATATATATATATATATATGTGTGTGTGTGTGTATATATATATATATATATATATATATATATATAAGGTGCTATCATAAAATATCAAGACCAAAGGTGAACTTATCAAGACAGAAATAAACAATAAAAGAAACTTTTTCTCCAAAATAGTCATTTTAACAATCAGCACACTTATTCCAGCTTGGAGTGCTGGACTGTAGCATTTGAGTAATCGAGTTCGAATTTAACTCGCACTATTACGTTCACTTTCGGATTAATACCCGGGGGAAATGCACAAACTTCCTTTTCCTCCCAGCAATGGGGTAAATAGTGCCACTGCTGTTCTTCTGCAATGATGGCCGTCGCATTAAATAATCCAGAAAGATTGATATAAATAAAAGAAACCAAAACAAACTTATTTCAGCAAAACTCTTGAAACTCCTCTACAAAATCATATTTTTTTAATATCCTCAAATCCAACTCTGGTTTGATTTGTTTTGGTTTTAGGACATTTCAACCTTTGTAAGTTATTTAATATCAAATCCTCTTTATACATATATATTAAATATATATGATTTGGTTTGGTTGAGTTTTATGACATATCAGCCATTGTAGGTTATTTAATGTCAAATCCTTTTTATACATATTTATTAAATATATATGATTTGGTTTGGTTGGGTTTTATGGCATATCAACCATTGTCGGTTATTTAATGCCAAATACTTTTTATACATATATATTAAGTATATATGATTTAGTTTGGTTGGGTTTTATGGCCTACCAACCATTGTTGGTTATTTAATGCCAAACACTTTTTATACATATATTTTAAATGTATATGATTTGGTTTGGTTGAGTTTTATGGCATATCAGCCATTGTAGGTTATTTAATGTCAAATCCTTTTTATACATATTTATTAAATATATATGATTTGGTTTGGTTGGGTTTTATGGCATATCAACCATTGTCGGTTATTTAATGCCAAATACTTTTTATACATATATATTAAGTATATATGATTTAGTTTGGTTGGGTTTTATGGCCTACCAACCATTGTTGGTTATTTAATGCCAAACACTTTTTATACATATATTTTAAATGTATATGATTTGGTTTGGTTGAGTTTTATGGCATAACGGACATTGTTGGTTATTTAGAGTCAAATCCTCTTTATACATATATATTAAATACAGATGATTTGTAAAGGTTTTGTAGATACATTTTTAAACGAGCCTGATCTCATTTCTTTTGTACATAGAGGATTTTAAGTATTGCTATGTAATACGAATAATTCGATTAGCTCTCAGTTAAATGCTTTCAAGTATTGCCATGTAACATTAACAATTTAACACCAGTCATTTATTTGGACACATTTGAAGAGATATACATACGTAAGAGATTCGTTTGTCGGTAATTTCATTTTTTAATGAGTTAGAACAACTTTCTTTGCACATTAGTATTGCTATTGTTCCTACAAAGTTAAATAGTTTCAATAATTGCTATCTAAGTAGTAAAGTAAAGTTAGCGAGGGTGACCCATAGGTCCCCTTTCGGATAGCTACTACACCAAGGTGTAGGAGAGGGCGTTATTCCTTTCCCTGGATTACTCCACTTTACTCTTCATCCTTACCTTATAATGCTGAGTATTAAGCAATGTAATATCAAATACCATTTTTGAGTCTTTGGTATGACTTGACCTGGGATTGAACCCCGGTTTCCCGGGCCATTGGTGAACACTCTTACCATTATTCCAATAACACAACTAATTCTACTTTATATTTGTTTGCCGACAGTGAAGTGGTTTCAAGTATTCTTATTTAACATAAATTATTCTATTCATCATTACTCATTCGTTTGCACACAGTCAAATAGTTTCAAGTTTAACTCTGTATTATTAACAAATTGATTAAACATCAAATCTGACCAAATCAACTTTTTCACAAATATCTGGCCAAATGTAATCAAATATTATCATAAAAATGACAAAATCAAACTAACCTTCCAGGGCATTAAATGACCCGCAAAGGTTGATATGCCGTTAAACAAAAGTCAAATTCAAACTCAGGCTCGTTTGAGAAGAGTATCTACAAAATGTGTTTAGCAATTATATATATATATATATATATATATATATATATATATATATATAATTGGAAGGTCCACGAAGAGATTAGTATTTTTTGATAAAGTTTGTTGTTCAATCCAAAATTTTGGAGCTCTTTTTAGACAGATGTGAAGGGACCAGCTCCAATGTTAAAATTTTAAAATTTTTATCTTCAAGAGGACAAATACCAGTTATCGGTTTTATCTGTTCCACGGATTGAGAAGACCTAGGTTTATTTTGGATTGAACAACAAAATTTTTCAAAAAATACAAATCTTTTCGTGGAACTTCCTATTTTAAATATATCCTTATTCTTTCTTTGGACCTACAACAACCATCTTTAAATATATATATATATATATATATATATATATATATATATATATATATATATATAAAGAGGATTTGTCATTAAATAATCTACAATGGTTGATATGTCATAAAACCTAACCAAGCCAAAATCGATTAAACATCAGTCATTTGTTTACACAGAGTTAAATGAACAAACACTTCTATTTCAAATTATTCAATTTAGCATGAGTCATTTTTTTGCAGTCAGTTTAAATGTCAAACATTTCTAATTGGCCCATAGATCGGACATATTCAGGTACAACCATTGCCAGCCAGAGTGAACCTGAAAGCGATGGTAATGAAGGAGTAATCCACATTCTCCAAATCTCAAGGATTACTGATTGTTTAGGGTCATAACCGAAACATTCGTTAGGGTCGGATCTTACTCCTCTGCCGAGATGCAGTCAGTGTATTCTACTGGCCCAGTCGACTGAGCTGCTTACTCTAAGAATGAATTTACAGTTTACAATGAAAAGGTCGCACTGGACTAAGTTTGGCTGGCAATAGAGAGTGCTACATCGTATTTTGTGAACAAAAGTTTTTAAAAAAATCAAGACTGGCTATATATCCCGGCAGAGAGCTTGGAACCATCCCTTTCAAAAGAGTGTCCTGTGTATGACACACAACTGCATCTAATGGTGAGGCTCCAGTTCTGGAAAGTGGGAAATGTAGAGTACCCCTTCATTACCATCACTTCCAAGTCCACCCTGACCCGAATTGATAGTACCTGTAAGGGTCTCATTCATGGGTCAAATAGGTCTGTTTAAAAATCATTCGTATTCGAGAGGAAAAATTTATGCCATTAAACTAAATTATCTTTATTAATTATTAGTTATTTGAAGTGTTAATTATTTACTTAGAATTATCATTAATTGCTGGAAAGCATATAACTGTATACAAACTATTATCAAATAGAAATAATTGCTTGAAACCATATAATCATTAGTATCAAATAGGAATACATGAAACCATTTAACAGTGTGCGAACAAATGACAATTATTAAATAGAAATAATTACTTGAAACCATATAGTTATTAGTATCAAATAGGAATACTTGAAACCATTTAACAGTGTGCGAACAAATGACAATTATTAAATAGAAATAATTACTTGAAACCATATAGTTATTAGTATCAAATAGGAATACTTGAAACCATTTAACAGTGTGCGAACAAATGACAATTATTAAATAGAAATAATTACTTGAAACCATATAGTTATTAGAATTAGATAGGAATACTTGAAACCATTTAACAGTGTGCGAACAAATGACAATTATTAAATAGAAATAATTACTTGAAACCATATAGTTATTAGAATTAGATAGGAATTCATGAAACCGTACAAGTATGTGCAAATTATTTGTATTAGATAGGAATACTTGACATCAAATAACTGTGCAAAATCTCATAAACAATTGTACAAAAGATATGAATATAAACACATAATGAACGCGGTACCTTAGGCAGGGGGACATGCCGTTAAAATCAATCAATCAATTGATCAATGGAGACTGGCTTTATAATTTCTTTTTCTAATTGTCTCTAATGTGTTCAGATTTCTGTCTAGACATCATCAGTATAAGAGAGAAGCACATATCATCACGTAGATTTCAAATTTTTGAATTACAATGAATTAAAGACTTTAATTTCGATATATTTTGATTATTCATTTTTTCTCGTTCTTTCTTTCTCCCAACTCAGTCTCCCAAACTTTTTTTTTTATTAATTTACCTTCATTTTTGTTTCTTTCGCTGTTTTTGAACATCTTTCTTATAGTTCATGACTTTCCAATCTCTTTTTCTTTTCTTGTTTTAAAACTTTCTTTCTTTCTTTCTTTCCACGTTTTAAAATCTTTATGTTTCTTTCTTTTTTCTTTCTTTTTTATTTCCCTTTGTAAAACTTTATTATTGTTCTTTCTTTCTTTCTTTCTTTCTTTCCACGTTTTAAAATCTTTATGTTTCTTTCTTTTTTCTTTCTTTTTTATTTCCCTTTGTAAAACTTTATTATTGTTCTTTCTTTCTTTCTTTCTTTCTTTCTTTCCACGTTTTAAAATCTTTATGTTTCTTTCTTTTTTCTTTCTTTTTTATTTCCCTTTGTAAAACTTTATTATTGTTCTTTCTTTCTTTCTTTCTTTCTTTCTTTCCACGTTTTAAAATCTTTATGCTTCTTTCTTTTTTTCTTTCTTTTTTATTTCCCTTTGTAAAACTTTATTATTGTTCTTTCTTTCATTCTTTCTTTCTTTCTTTCTTTCTTTCTTTCTTTCTTTCTTTCTTTCCACGTTTTAAAATCTTTATGTTTCTTTCTTTCTTTCTTTCTTTTTTATTTCCCTTTGTAAAACTTTATTATTGTTCTTTCTTCCTTTCTTTCTTTCTTTCTTTCTTTCTTTCTTTCTTTCCACGTTTTAAAATCTTTATGTTTATTTGCTTGTTTGTTTGTTTCTTTCGTATTCATTTCCCTTTTTAAAACTTCATTATTGTTCTTTCTTTCTTTCTTTCTTTCTTTCTTTCATTCTTTCTTTCTTTCTTTCTGCAGCTGCAGATCTGATTCCTTTTACTTCATCCTTTCATTTATCAATTTTTTTTCTTCTTTCTCTGTCTGTCTCTTCTTCATTCATTTCCAGCCTATCCAATACATTTTACCTCTTTGTCGCCGTCTCTAACAATTTCACATGCAATTTTTCACTGAACTTTCTCTTCTTTTTCTTTTCATTCTTTCTTTTATCTTTTTTTTTTTTTTTTTTTTTTTTACTGCAATCACTACTTTCTCTCTTACCTGCCACTCCTACTTTCTTTGATTACCCACCTCTGCCCTTCACTACACATTCTCCCCCACTTCGTACTCGTCACCTTTATCTGTCTCTTCGAAAACCACTTCAACGGTTCTTCTATTAGCAGTGGTCACATGACCAAGCATTAAACATGGTAGTGACAGGCTTAAGTGTGGGATTATCGCCACTTAATGTGCATCGCCCGATTTTCTCACCCGTCCGCTTAAAAAGGCATAAATAAACCGGTGCGAAATACACTAACTATTCAAAACGACAACCCTTTCCGATCAACCAATGACTCTCATATTTCAACACTCTCACTACAACAACCCAACACACAGTCCTGTATTAATTGTTCTTCAACTTTTTTCCTTCGCTTTTTTTTCTTTTTTCTGGACATCTTTCTTATAGTTCCAAATTTTCCTTAATATTTTCATCCTCTTTTTCTTTTCTTATTTTAAAACTCTTTCTTTCTTTCTTTCTTTCTTCACTTTAAAAAAATCTTTCTTTCTTTCTTTCTTTCTTTTACACGTCTTTTTTTTTTACTATTTTTTCTTTTTTTCTTTTACTGCCTTCTTTCCACTCTCGGACACGCTCTGAGAAATAATGAATGTGGTGCGCTAAATTGAAGGGGTTAGGGATTGAAACACATTTCATCTCCTTTTTAAAAATTATTTCTTGCTTCTATTATCATCATGATTATTCTATAGGCTTCTATAATTTTGGTATCTTTTTTCATCCTACAAACCTTTTCGGGCAGCTGGTGTTAACGATAGGCTAGGAGATGTAAAACGTTAGAGATAAAAACGAAAATACAGAGACAGTAAGACATAAAATATAGGATAAAAACACAGAGAGGACATGAAGGAGATTTTAAAAAGTGTCAGGGAGGGGGGGTTAAAATAAAAAAAAAAAACCCAGTTACGTAGGAAGACGAGGGGAAGAGAAAAGAGGTTTACGTGGCAGAAAAAAAAAGACGGAAAAGAATAAAATTCGAAGAAAAATTAATAAAAAATTAGATAAGATGAAGAAGAAAGTGATGAAATAAAAGAAAGAATAATAAATAAAAAGAGAAAAAAGAGTAAAAAGAGTAAAAAAACAAAACAAAACAAAAAAAAAAACGAAAAAAGGAGGAGTTAAAAAAAGAGAAGAATCTAATAGCGTAATGTACAGATTTTGAAAAGAAACGCGAAGAAATTTGGAAGATAGTAACGAAGACAACAAAACAGCTAATGACTAATGTTTGCACCGCGGGACGATACCATGAGGCCATTTAAGAGAGAGAGAGAGAGAGAGAGAGAGAATATTAAATCACATTCATTAACATCAAATGTACCCAGACAGTTAAATCAAGACTTGCACATATGCATAACCAGTGAAATATGTAATGAAAACTGCTCGAAATAACGCAGCTAATGGAAGAAGAACGTCAGAGAAATGAATTGTGAAGAAGAGCCATGTACATGGTTGTATAAACGACACAGGAAAGGAGAAACATCAGGAACAATTACATCAAAGCAAAAATAGACACAATCCTAGAGTTGTTGTTGATAAGTTCTTGCCGAACGTCCAACTCCTGCTTGTCCGTGTGTAGGGGTCCACAAGAGAACATCACTTACGAGTTCGCCCTTAATTCTCCAGCAGTGTCCCGCATGTCTTGTTCGTCTGATTTGAATGGTTTTAGAGATGGGAGGTAGTTGACAGTATAGATGTTGTTTTGCGGAATGTTGCTTCCAGGATTTGTTCAGTATGGATCGTAGCATTCTTATGCAATTGTCGTCAAGCTTTTCCACCATGTGCTTAGTCAGCGTCCATGTGGTGCATCCATATCGTAGTATGGACACGATCCCCGTTTGGAAAAAATTGCGCTTTATTTTATCGGAAATTATTATTCATAGTGGAACATTATCCAATCAAAACGGATTTTATTAGGTATGATTTATTACCAAACCCTATAGCATTGAAACTCAGTGAAAACATTAGTATTTAGCAGTTCAAAAATTAGAGTGGAGAATCCGAGTGGTGTAGTGACTAACTTGCTTGATATCGTAGTAAGCGAGTTCAAACTCAAGTTGCACTAACATGTTCACTTTCGAAATAATACCCCTGAGAAAGGTATGAAACCTCTTATCCTCCAGCTATTGTTCTTTTACAAGGATTGCTTTGGAATTAAATAATTCACAGAGATTGGTATGCCAATCAACAAAGAAACCGAAGCGAAACTAAAAATAAGTATGCGCTCTCTCACTTTATATATATATATATATATAAATAAAGAGTATACTTATTTTTAGTTTCGCTTATATATATATATATATATGTGTGTGTGTGTGTGTGTGTGTGTGTGTGTGTGTTGCATCAATTAAATCAGAATAATCCAAAAGGAGTGCTCAATGCATTGCTGATTAATATATGTAAACATATATAAATGTGACACTATGTGGGTGGTCCGCTAAGCGCGAAACCAAACAAAGGGCTTGGACTCGAGATCTTCGACGAGACCGGAAGTAGGAGAGGAAAGGCAGGTCCGAGAGAAGCCTGAGAGGAGTCGGGAAAGGAACCCAGAGAGTCAGATGGCGAAGGGCGACGCAGAGGGTCAGTCGACAACGGACAGCAGAAGAGACCAGTCGGCATGAGATAAGAGTCCAGGGGCAGTGAGGAAAACAGACAAGATGAGTTCGCAGTCCTGAGTCGACAACGGTCATCAGTAAGGAAGATGGTTAAAGATGAGTTGGCATTCCTAGTAGCTTGTAGAAGTTTCGCGCAAATACACGCTAGCGTTAGTCTACAAATACATAGGGAATGCAATGTCACAAAACTACCCTTCTTGCACTTTGAGTTGACCCAAGCCCATATTGTTCGTTTGTCGTTTGTTCTTTTTCTCCCACTCCCTCGGTTGTATTTCTTGTGGCCATAAAGAAATGTGAGATACCCCGGCGAACCACTGGATGAATCACCGGCCAAGACAGAATTGTTTCAAAGAAGTTAATAAGTACGGTGGACCGCGAAGGGGTATTATCCCATAAAGAAAATAATGCAGAACAAAATATCATTAAGAACAAGAAAATTAATAAGTATTTTCCATTATAAATTTATTTCATCCATTTAAAATGGATTCTTCTGGTGGATTTGACAGAAATTTGTTTTAAAGGATCGTTAACCCCGGGGAATATATTTCATCTAACTTAAGTTTAGTAGCGGTGTGTCTAGCCACACTGGAGAGTTGTGATACAACATCTGTGGATGATAATATATATATATATATATATATATATATATATATATATATAAGCAACCTTATATCTATATTTACATTTACCGGCTTATGAAATCTTCCAATACACTATAGGTAATTTTTGAATTTTTATTTTTACCTGTCTCTCAGTATTATTTTTGTTTTCCGGTAAAAGGGGTTTTAATAGAATTTTATTTAAAATTTTGAATTATAAATATATTCTGAAGAATTTATTATAATTTTAAAATTCTTAATATCTTTCACTTTAGGAGTCTTGCAGCATATCTTAATTCTAATTTCACTCAACAGAATCGTTTCGCTTCTAAAAATTATTTGAATTATATTTTACCAGTAGCTACGATTATTTAAAACAACTTGAAAGTTATCGGATGATAGCGCGACTTTAACCATTGTTTTAATCAGTTAAATTTTACCTTTATTCATTAATAATGTTTTTTTTATATATATCTAAATTATGACCAGTTGAACCCTAAGTTAGATGTAATATATTCCCCGGGGCTAATAATCATTCAAAATGAATTTATGTTCAAATCCATCTAAATAATCCGTTTTAAACGGATGAAATAAATTTATAACGAAAAATACTCATTAATTTTCCTTGTTCTCAATGATATATATATATATATATATATAAAGTGAACAAAAGAGAGAAATTGGGATATTACTTTTATGTTGTTTATATTTTGATTATTCTGAATTAGTTTCGTCCTTAGGTCATCGTCAGGAAAAAATTGTGTAAAGATTATTTTAGAATATTTTTAAATAGAAATTTCCAAAGAGTTAATGAGCCACAAGATTAGCGTTAAAAACGTTTGAGTTTTATAGCATATCTACCATTGTAGGTTATTTGATGCCAAATCCTCTTTATAAGTAAGTAAAGTTGGCGACTGTAGTCGAGGGTGACCCCAAGTCTCCCTTTTCGATAACTACTATATCAAGGTGTAGGGGAAGGGGCTACTCTTTTCCCTGGATTGCTCTACGTTTACCCTTGATCCGTACCTAATAATGCTGAGTGTTAAGCAAGGAGGCATCAAGTACCATATTTTGAGTCTTTGGTATGATTCGACCTGGAATTGAACCCAGGTTTGGTTGGATTTTATCGCATATCAACTATTGTAGGTTATTTAATGCCAAATCGTTTATATATATATATATATATATATATATATATATATATATATATATATATCAATTATATACGATTTAGTTTAGTTGCGTTTTATGGCGTATCAACCATTGTAGGTTATTTAATGCTAAATGCTGTTTATTAAATATATATGATTTGTTAACACATTTTGTAGATAACTTTTTTAAATGAGCCAGGGGTCTTTTATTGCACACAGTTAAATGGTTCCAACTAATTCTAACACGAATAATTCTATTTACTATTAATCATTAGTTTGAACAAAATTAAATGTTTTTCAATATTAATCGTTTATTTGCACACAGTCCGTAAACTAATTACATTTTTGTTTTTACAATTTGATTTGTGGTAAATTGTAAATGTCTTTTTTTTGTAAGTAAAGTTAGCGACCATAGTCGAGGGTGACCCGAAGGCTCCCTTTTCAATAGCTACTACACCAAGGTGTAGGGGAGGGCGCTACTCCATTCCCAGGATTGCTCCACTTTACCCTTGAACCGTACCTTATAATGCTGAGTGTTAAGCAAGGTGGTATCAAGTACCATTTTTAAAGTCTTTGGTATGACTCGACCTGGGATTGAACCCAGGTCTCCCGGGCCATTGGCGAACACTCTAACCGCTGGGCCAAGTAGTTGCGTAATATTACGGACGGGCGCCGTCATTGAATTGCGGCGGTCTCAAGTCAGAGTGACCTGTAGAGTCCAAGCGTGATTTTAATATAATCACGCATGAACTTTCACGTGCTATAGTACTGTTTTCACTGGTGATCATCGAGCCTTCGGGAACCTTCGAATTGATCCATCAAATCACTATGTAAGGAAACCAAGTAGCGAGATTTTGGCAGTTCAAGGCAGGTTTCCAAACAGGTTCAAAAGAGGTCCACGACGCCCCGACCCATGTCATACCCAGCCTGTCAGCAATTCGACTGATATCAACAGGCCAACGTTAACAACGCTAGCTGAAGTGCACGGAGAGAAAGGAGACATTTGATAGCGACAAAAAAAAAAAAAAAGAGAAGGCGAGGAAGAACGCTATTGAACAAACTTTTTTTTTTTTACTACAGACCACTGAATAATACAGACCCCAAGAATAAAAGCGACTACTATTTTCTTCGTTGAGAGTCAAGTTTTGAGTGTTTCTTTTTTGCGAACTCATTTCTTTTAGACACAACGTATTTTGGTCCTATGCTACAGTTGTATCTGTGAATGAGGTGCACTTGATGTAATGGTGTCCCACGTGGGAAATATCTATCATGATCCGAGTTCAAATACTAAACTCGCCTATTTTCTTTTCACATAACGTTAATACACTTGTTAAAGGTATGAATTTAACTATTTTTTCTCTCGCTATGAGCAAATTGTAGAACAGACTAGGTTCCTTTGCCTTGGTATGGCAACCATTCTAGGAGAAGGAAAACTTTGAATAAAAACCCCGTTAAACATCATTTAAAAATTGACCTCGGGTTGCTTCCAACTCGTGTGGAGGGGTTGGGTGTATATATTGCTTTTAAAAGTGTGTGCAGAATAAAATATCTTCAAAATGATTAAAATACTTTAATCGTTTTTAAAATATTTTAATCATTTTAAAAATATTTTATTGTGCACAGGCTTTTAAAAACAATATTTAAATTCTGTACTTACAATAAAATCTTCATATATATATATATATATATATAAACTATGCAATTTATTTTGGTAATAGATATGCGTGTAACTTTGTAATTTTAACTGTACATTACTTTCTGACGCAGAAAAGGACCCATCATTATTGATTTCCTTGAAAAGAGTTCAACTGTAAACTGTCCTTATTTGATAACTCCGTAGGCAGAATTCACCTTATATATTGAATCACCCTCGTAGATTCCACTAACATTCTTATTAACAATGTTTTTGCTGCATATATAAAATTGTATTATTTCTAGTTTTCAGCTTTTGATCTCGAGGTGAAAATGACGGAAATATTAAGAGGTATTCCACCTTTCTCTGGAGAGAAACATGAACAGGAACAAGGGATAAATTACCAGGTTTGGGGAAAATATCAATCATGATAATTGTTTTGCTGCGTACAATAGAAAAGTAGTTTGCGAGCCACGTGTTTGATACTCCTTTTCTAGACGAATCTCAAATGTCTTTTTCATTGTTCTACCGGGAATGGTCAGCCGTTCAACAAAATAAAACTAATTTTCTTAGTAATAATGTGTTTAGCAACAACAGGCTTTCATTGAAAGCAAAGGCATATTTAAAAATGATCTATTCTAAAAGCTTTAATTTTTATCTAGCTTCTCGAATTAAACTGTCACACAACAATCTTAGTGTTGTCGCAGGAGTGGTATTTATCCGACTTCCCACCACGTCAGAATGTGGCTCAAGGTTATTTTTTAGTGAAGTGTTTTGCGTTTCCACTCCAGTAAGCTACCTTGCCACACTAATAGAACATTTCTTTGTTTGTTTGGGTTTTACAGCATATCAACCTTTGTTGGTTATTTAATGCCAAATCCATTTTCATACAAATAAACAGTTCTATTTCAAACAATTCAGTTTAGCCTAAGTACACAGTATAATCGTCAAAAACATTTCTATTTCAAACTATTCAGTTTAGTCAAACAGTTTTAATTCAAGCAAATCTATTTAGTATAAGTATAGTTTTTGTTTATACAAAGTTTCAATGTCAAAAACAGTTCTATTTCAAACAATTCAATTTAGCGTGAGTACGCAGTTTAAATGTCAAAACAGTCCTATTTCAAGCAATTCACTATAACTTAAGCATACAGTTTAGTTCTATTTGATCCATAGATAGGACCTTATCAGGTGCTACCACTTTGGGACTGAGTGGATTTAGGAACGATGGCAACGAAGGGGTACTTCACATTCCCCCTAACTCCAGCATGACTGGAAACTCACAATCAGATTGTTTAGTATCATATCGAATACACTCGTTGTGGGGCGTCTTACCCCTCTGCAGAGAAGCTGTCGGTGTATTCTACAGCCCCAGCCGACAGGGCAAGATAGAAGGTTTGAAGTCAGAGTTTGCCTTTAACAAGGATAGAAAGGCAAATCAACCCTACTATTTATCCATGTTTGGTATGGAGAAAAATAAATGGAATAATAGGTTGTTTTTTTTGGAAATATTTATAGATATATCCATAGTTCTCCTGCACAAGGGGTTTGTCAACCATGCTATATCTCTCCAATTAACGAATACTCGTCAGAACATGCTCACGTCTACTTTGCCGACACGTTTCTTACACCTGTCAAAAAGTATGAAATTAGTACATTTAGAAGATGTTCATGTTGGACATTTTTTTATTTAGCAATAAGTAAACTTATAACAGACAGGACGCACATTTTTTCATAATCTAATAACTGAACAGGCTTCATAAATTATTTCTTAAACAGAATAAGTTAAATTATTTAAATCAATAATATAATTTTTTCCAAGCCTTGATTTTTGTTAGCGATTGTAAATATCCAGATCGGTATAAGATTACGGTTACACACACACACAAACACACACACACACACACACACACACAAACGCACACACATATATATATATATATATATATATATATAATTTTAACTGTCCACAGTTCTTTTTCTCAACATTGGTTAATTCCATTATATTTTCCTTATACATACGATAAGTATTTTCCTTACATATACTACTAATTTAGATAATTTAATTTAGTTGGTTGAAAATCAAATGTAAAAAATATTCTCTGGTATTTTGAGATACGAATAGATCACCACATTCATGTCATGGCTCAGTCAGCTGGGGCTTCTCTTCTGAGGTAAAACTCCCTAAACGATTCTCCTGTATACATATTTACCAACCCCTCCGCTCAGGCAGGATATGACACAAGGTCAATTTTTAAGCGAAGTTTAACAGGTTTGAATTCAGAGTTTTCCTTCTCCTAGACTAGTTGCCTCACCAAGGCTGAAGAATCTAGTCTGCCCTACTATTTACCCATAGCTGGAGAGAGAATGATTGGATTCATACCTTTCCCAAGGTATGAATCCTGTATGTGAAACTGATGGTGAGGCTTCAGTAATACTGGAGTTTTGTGGAATGCGGAGTACCTCTTCATTGCCATTATTCCCATGTCCATTCTGGCCCGGAGTGGTTACGCATGATAGGGTCCTATCTATGGGTCAAATAGAAATAACCTGTACTTATGCTAAGCTGAATTGCTTGAAATTGAACTGTTTTGACATTTGACTGTGTGTAAACAAAAAAAAAACTATACTTACATTAAACTGAATTGTTTGAAATAGAACTGTTAATATGTATAAATGGATTTTGGCATTAAATAACCAAGAATGGTTAATATGCCATAAAACCAAACCAAACCAAATTCATGTCAGAAGACCAGATTTCGATTTAATCAGCACGAAGAAAAGAACTTGTCATATAATGGATGTAGCTGTGCCACAGACTATATATTGAAAGTGAAGGTTTAATTTCTTTGTTATTGGCATATCAACCTTCACTGGTTATTTAATGCGAAAATCATCATTGAAGGAGGACAGTAGAAATTTAAAACATTCATAGCTTTCCGAAGGTTATTAGTCCGAAAGTGAACTTAATAGTGTAACTGGAGTCCGAACTCGCTTACTTCGAGTTCATAGTTCAGCATGTTAGCCACTACACTATAGGGACTATTCTCTGGGAAAGTGAAAGAAGGCGAAGAGTTGGACAAATACCAGGAACTTGACGTTTAAACCAACTGTAGAAACAGAGGCCGGATGAACTAGAGATTAAAGAAATAATTGAAATACTCCAGACCTCAGCACTGCTAAAATCGGCAAGGATACCAAGAAGTGTCTTGAAAACCAGAGGAGACTGGTTTTGAAAATTTTGCATGGAGAATGATAATAATAATAACTATTATTATTATTATTGTTATAGATCACCTAATCCTGGCCTGAAAACCTGACCTAGTGATGGTTAAAATAAATAAATAAATAAGATAAAAACAAATAAAAAAATGAATAAAAAGAGAACTTGCCAAATACGGAATTTTGCCGTACCAGCGGACCGCAGAGTAAACATCAAAAAAGTTAAAAGAAAGACAAATATTTAGACCTTGCCGGAGGACTAAGAAAGGTAAAAGAACATGAGAGCGACAATGATGCCACTTATAATTGGTGTGCGTAGAACGGTTCCCAAAAGGGTGTGAAAGGGGGCGGGAAGAATTAGAAATCGGAGGACGAATCGAGACCATTCAGACTACAACATTGTTGAAATCGGCCAGAATACTGAGAAGAGTCCTGAATACTTGAAGAGATTGCTGATTTCAGTGAAGGACCATCAGCTGACGCTGGTGTGAAAAACTCGCAAATAGTATAATAATAATAATAATAATAATAATAATAATAATAAAGTGGTCTGGAAAGAAGCCAGGGTGTGGGATAGACGGATTTGATCGCGTCTGGCGACAACGTGTAAACACGTTGCCACAGCGTCAAATCTCCTCGCTTTCTCTTCAAACTCCTTGCCCCATCAAGCCACTTTCGCTTTTCACTCCCAGCTTTTCTAGGGGGGATTCCCCGCGTGGTTAACAGTTTTTCCCTCTCGTCCAGGATAATAATTCTGTAGTATGGAAAATTTATGATTTTTATCACTTCCAAACGATTCATCGTCAAATTATGTCCGCGCACCATTAGCGGGTGTTTAATACCAAAAAGTATGGAAGACCAGAGGTATGCACTTTTGGAATGTTCGTTGGATACAGTTAAAGCTCTTGGGAGAAAGCACGTTAATAGTAACGGTTATCGTCGTAAGAAACGGATTTGGCATTTAGAGTTCAAAACTTGTACGAGGCTCTTCCACTTCGCGCTTATGCCATTGGGAAAGGGACGAATCCATCGGTTTTCCTTCCAACTAGAGGCAAATATTAGGACAGAGTGAGTTCTCTTGGCAGAGTGAAGCAAACAATCTAGAAGAAGGAAAACTCTGAATTCAAATCAGCTTTACCCTGCTTAAAAATTAACCTTTTGTCACATCCTACCCGGAGACGAAGGGTTGGGCACATACATTGTTCAAGCTTTGGTTTAGAAATAATTGGTTTAGATAACTCTTTGTTATGGTGATATACACCATGACGTCAGTGTATGGACCCTCTCTGACACTATATATAGTGACTGACTCGATAAACGAGTCAAGCCAGTCTAGTCTGTTACCGGTAACCCTTACTGTCTGTATTTCTGTAAATATACACTGCTGTAAACCTTACATCTCTTTGTGCTATTCATTTCTGGCCCTTCAAGACCACAACACTCTTGGTTCTTTTGAACGGGTAGGTGTTGGTGATCAAACAGACAAGAGTTTAAGAAATCGAAATTCAATCACTAATTTTGATTATCATTTTGTTTCATCATAATTTTTTAGTTGTTTTTTATAATCAGAACATAGTCGAGTTGGCGCGGATCGAAAAAAAGATGACTCTCTTCGAAAGTCGGATTAAACTTCTAACTTACCACGGAGATTGATTGATTGATTGATTTTAACGTTATATCAACCCATCTAGGGTTACTTTATGCCTAGCAGTTAAGGTATTGTGTTCCTTGTACATTCATATTTACATTTTTTTTGTGTAGATGTTTTTTAAGAATTTTTTTTACACACAGTTATTTGATAAGTATGATTTTTACCAGAAATAATTTGCACAAAATTGTATAGTTTCAAGTATTCCTATCTAATACTAATAATTATATGACTTCAAGTGATTATTTCAATCTAACGATTGTCATTTGTTTTCAAAAATTATATAGTTGGTTTGTGGGTATGTTGAGTTTTATGATATGATATATATATATATATAAAGTATATTTGTAAACAGATAATTCGTAAGCAACATTTTAAACAAGCCAGAGTTCATTTACTTGCAGATAGTTTCAAGTATTGCTATCTAACAACAATAGTTTTCTTTGCACACAGTTAAATAGTTCCAAGTATTGCTATTTAACACTTGTAAGTAAGTAAAGTTTGCGACCTTAGTCGAGGGTGACCTGAAGGCTCCCCTTTCAATAGCTACTACACTGAGGTGTTGGGGAGGGGGCTACTTCTTTCCCTGCATTGCTTCACTTTACCCTTGATCCTTACCTTATAATGCTGAATCTTAAGCAAAGCGGAATCAAGGAACATTTTTTGAGTCTTTGGTATTAAACCCCGATCTCCGGACTTTTGGAGAACACTCTACTCATTAAGCCAATGGCTCGGTTAATTCAACATTCGTTTACACAAAGTTAAATGGTTCCAAGTATTGTTGTGTTATACTAGTGATTTAATTCAACAGTCATTTGTTTGCCCACTTTTAGAAGGTTAAACAGTTCTATTTGACCCATAGATGGAACTCTAATAGTTACTACCACTCCAAGTTAGAGTGGGTCTGGGAGTGATGAAAATAAATGGGGTAATCCACATTTCCCCAAATCCAAGACTAGAGCCCCACTATCAGATCGAGTTTAGTGTCATACCTAGGACACTAATTCAATCTTACCCATAGATGGGACTCGAACAGGTACTACGGGTCAGAGTGAACCTAGGAGTAATGGCAATAAAGAGGTACTCCACATTCTGCAAAACTCCAAGACTGAAGCCTCATCATCAGATCGTTTAGTGTCCTATATCAGTACCCTCGTTGGCGGGAGTAGGGAGGTCTTATTCCTCTGTAGCACTAGCCTACACTGTTATATAGTTTCAAGTTACTAATAATGATAATAATCCTTAGTAAACAATCATAGCTTCAAATATCTATTTCTTATACAAATAATTTACAGTTATGTGACATCAAGTATTCCTATCGAATACGAATCGTTTTTAAACAGATCTATTTGACCTCTAGATGGGACTATTGCAGGTACTACCACGACGGATCAGAGAAGACTTTGGAGTAATTGTAATTGTACTCTCCAGATCTTCAGAACTGGATTTTCACCATCAGATACAGTTTAGTGTCATAGCCAGAATGCTTCTTTTTTTTCATGGGGTGGAGACTTACTCCTCTGCAGAGGACTCACTCAGTGTATTCTAAACATCCACGACAGGGTCGCAAATTTATAGATTAGTAATTTACATAAGCCAGTTTTCTTCAATAAGACAAGTGAATCCTTCAAATGCAAAAAAGGGCAAAATTATATGCAATATTATGAAATTTTTCTTTTTGAATTACTATTTTTAAAGAAAAACAATGATGCTTAGCTGTTTTCATACCTATTTTTATTTTTTAGTGATGTTTTTTTTATGTCGAAAGCTGGCTACCATACCGTTCGTATCTGTGTCTGCTTTTACGGAAGCTTTTATGGTGTGAATGTGATAAGCAAGCTGTCTGCCAACTGGCGCTCTCCTGGGAGACATACGAGAGGCGGGTCTATTCAAGCGTCGCTAGCCGACAGACGCTGCTCGATGCTCGATAGAGCCTGCTTAGTGACCAGGTGACAAATTTGTCAGAAAGCCGACATGCGTAAAACCAACACCGGATTGTCAGTGCTGTTTTCAAGTCAACATATATACTCGAGGTAATTCATTGGACAAAGGACAAGTTGACGAAATTCAAGTTCATTTTGTATTAAAACAATAAATTGTGCATCAACGAAAAAAAAAAAACAAAACAAAAACAAAACAAAAACATGGCTATCAAAATAATTTTTCTTATTGTCTAGGAAGTTGAAAAAAAATGACCTTGTGTCATACATAGTATTTTATATATGTTGATATTTATAATACCATTAAAATAATTTTAAGCTCATGTATATTTTTTCATCATTGTACAATTTATCGTTTTAATACAAAATGAAGTCGAAATGATATATCCGTCTGATGATTGTGCACATCACATGAGACTTCAAGTCATGGACTCCTATTATTCACAGTTATAATACCGGGTGTTTCAGAAATATTTGTATAATTTCGTAATCAAATGACTTAACCAATTCTCGTTCAAATGATCACGAATTTTATCTGCATGAGTTGAAAAGTTTATGCTTAGTGTTTATATGCCTTTTTTTCCTAGGATTGGAATTTCTATACACGAAGAGAAAAAAAAACCAACAAAGCATTCAACATATAATTTACACATGTTGTCAGAATTTGAAATAAATGAGAATAAAGGGCTAAAATCCAAATTATTACCAGTGAGCTATCAACCAGTACTAAAAGTTTGGATTTTAGACTTGCTGCTTAAGTCGACCTCTAGTCTTGTAGATTTTTTTCAGGTTGAAAAAGACAATTTATTCGCCACTATTTATGATATATATAAGATGTATTCTTATTTTTGGACTGCTACATATTCCTTTTTTTCCTGCTTTATATGTGTGTGTGTGTGAGAGAGAGGGGGGGAAGAGAGAAGGGGAGGTAAAGATATTTTTTGGTCTTCGATCGACATGTGCTGTTTCTTTAAGTTGAAAAACGATTCAAATGAATCCCGAAGGTAATAGTAAAAAAAGTAACAACCTTTTTTTTAAAAAGATTAATGAAACTGCTAGTAAAAATAAGACAAATGGAGACCATCCAAACTACAGCATTATTAAGATCGGCCAGAATACTAAGGGGAGTCCTGGAGACTTGAGGAGACTGCTGTCACTCAAATACCAGCGGAAAACTATCAGCTAACGCTGGTGTGAGAAATTTTAAAGGAGTAATAATAATAATTTTACGTCCATGTCACATAATTATATACTAAGAAAATGCACAGGAGGCTACAAATTTACCAAGTCATAGGAAAAGATTAACCAACTCAAGTATATGGATAATCTTAAGATAATTTTAAGATAATTATAAAAATGAAAAAGAACTGTTACTCAGATATAAACGATTTGAAAATACAGACAAGATAAAAGAATGAAATTTGTGATCTTAGAACGTGCTCTACTTATAATGAAAAAAAAATGGTAAAAGAGAAACAAAAGAAGGAACAAAACTACATTAAAACCATTGGGGTACAAAAGACAAAACAAAATACCTCCCACAAAAAAAGCAAAAAACAAACAAACAAGCAAGCAAACAAAATAAACCACTACCCGGGAATATTAGAAGCAGACACCACCAAACAGAGAGAAATGAAAGAAAAAGTAAGAAAGGACTACCTCAATAGAAGTAGAAAACTTTTAGAAGCCATACTTCGGCAGCAATCTTAAAATGGACAAAAGGAGGAACTCAGACGGATAAATCAAAAAACAAACAAACAAAAAAAAAATCAATGACGATGCACAAAGCCTTACATCCGAGAGTTGACATGTGTCTAGTAAAGTTGGAATAGGATTCACCAATATTGAGAATAGTATAGATACAACAATTCAGGGACTCAAGGAATGTCGAAAGAAAGCGCAAAGAAAGATTAATTACTGAAGCCAGTAACAACAATATAAAAAGAAATGACTTAAGAATAAACAGAAAAACAAACAAACCAAAAATCTAGAAAATGAAAATAGAACATCCCCACCAAATAAAAAGAAAACAACTGCATTGATACTTCAAGTGATAAACTAAGTAAATTGTAAACGGGATGACCTGGACATAGATAAGAATTATCGTAACTGAATTACATCAAAGCAAAAATTAATAAAACGCAACATAACAGCAAATGATGATTATTTAGAGACAGACATGAGACGGTATATCACATAAGCGAATGCAGCAACCTGGCACAAAGGGAATAAAGACCGAGCACGATTGGATGGGAAAGGGTTTCTACTGGGAATTGTGCAAGATTTAACCATATTATATGCACCAACTGGAATTTGTCTTGGAAAATAAATGCATTGAATTCTTTGGGATTTCGAGATAGAATTCAAGTTGGCATAAAATGTTTTTTCAAAATGTTTCTTGTTTCACTCATTCAATTTCAAACTTGATCTTGCTTTTCCCTCTAAGTTAGAGCCTTTTAAGTGTGTTGCCCGAATAGAAATCTTACTATGCAATATTTTGTGTGATTTCCCGGCGAGAGAGGCAGACCTTGTTTTAATTGTCAAAAAAATCAGAAAAGAAATGAGAGTAGAAGAAAAAATAATTTATTTAAATTATGGATTTTGTTGTTCCAGTGGACGATTGAGTAAAATGAATGAAAAGGGAAAAGAGAAAAATACTTGAGTTTTGGTAGTGAGATGAAAAAGCTGTTGAATATGAGAATGACGGTGATACTAATTATGGTTGATATTTTTTAAAAGTCCTCGAAAGCCTAGTAAATAGACTAAAGGAATTGAAACTAAATCGAGACCATACTGAACATAACATTGTTAAGATCTGTTAGAATACTCAGATAGGTCCTGGAGACCTGAAGTGACTTGCTGTCACTAAGAGTCTAGAGAAAAACCACCAGTTAAAACGGGTGTGAAAAACTAGCATAGTTTGAAAATGATAACAACAAACTGTTGCTGGAGATTTTAGATCGGTCCACAAAGGCTGGAAAAGAGACTTGGGAAATTGGTTGGTTGGTTGGATTTTATGGCATATCAACCCTTGTAGGTTATTTAATGCCAAATCCTGTTTATACATATATCTAATAAATACATATGATTTCTTAACAAATATTTTGTTGACAACATTTTAAAATGAGCTAGAACTCATTTGCTTGCACACAGTTAATCATTTCAAGTATTTCTATCTAACACTCCTAATTCTATTTAATTGTAATCATTTTTTGCACACAGTTAAATGGTCTCAAGTATTGCTTTGTAACATTAATAATTCCATTTAACATTAGTTATTTGTTTGCATACTGTTAAATGGTCAAACAGTTCTAGTTGGAACCCAATCAAGTACCACCACTCCGGGTCAGAGTGGACCTTGGAGCAATTTTAATGAATGGGTACTCAACAATTCCCAATGCTCTAGGACTGGAGCCTCAACATTAATTTGCTTAGTGTCATAAACTGGACACTCGTTTGGGAGGAGTTTACCTCTCTGCAGAGAGTCTGCCGGCGTATTTTACAGCCCCAACCGACTGGGCTATGGGGAAACTGGTGATCAGGAAGAATCGAGACCACCCAAACTACGGCACGATTAAAACCCGCCAGTTAAAACTGGCGTGAAAAATTCTCATAGAGTGAAAATAATTATGAAGATAGTTTGGTTTGGTTTTATGGCATATCAACCACTGTAAGTTATTTAATGCCAAATCCTGTTTGTACATATATATTGAATATAAGTGATTTGTGAACACATTTTATAGACAACATTCTTAGTCTTCTTTGTACACAGTTAAATGGTTTCAAGTATTGCTTTATAATAATCACAATTTAAAATCAATCATTTTATTGCACACAGATAGGACCCTATCA
Organism: Sepioteuthis lessoniana; assembly: GCA_963585895.1. Taxonomy (NCBI): domain Eukaryota; kingdom Metazoa; phylum Mollusca; class Cephalopoda; order Myopsida; family Loliginidae; genus Sepioteuthis; species Sepioteuthis lessoniana. The sequence goes on from OY757911.1 coordinate 42,073,329, forward strand.
AGTGCTACCACTTCGGGTCAGAGTGGAACTGGGAACAATGGCAATGAAGGAGTACTCTATATTCCCCAAATCTCCAAGTTTGTAGACTCGCCATCAGATGGTTTAATGTCATATCTAGGACACTCGTTGGTCGGGGGTCTGCAAACATGCAGTCGGGTTAATGAAGATGATAATGATAGCTCTTAGATTGTTCTTCCTGAGTCTTTTCTATTAAGCGTATCTTCCAATGTTTGACTTTTGTGGTGGTGAAAAGATTCTGGTTCTTCTTGGCTTCGGGCTCGGTCGTTACTAGAGTCAGGGGGCAATATGGCCAGTAACCGTTAGTCGAAGACACAACACACCATACCTTACCATACCAAACCATGCCACTCGACGTCAGCGTACGCCACGCTGAAAGCGAGCGAGCAGCAAGTGATGGAATGCTTTATCAAACTGACAAATTAGACCGTTACTCTTAAATCATTGAGAGCAGGAGAATCGGAGACAATAATCTGATTAAAAGGAGTCTAATGTTTTCTCTTGGTTCCTCTCAATTCAATTTTGTCGTTGAGATTAAGTAGCAGTGATCGGGAGTGAAGGAGCACAATTGACGCCAACCATAGCCTGTGATCAATGGCTAGTCTTTTTTTCACCCAGCCTCCTCCGTTTTATCCCAGGGTTCAGAGGGTAGGAAAGTGATGCAAGTAGAAGTGAGAGAGGATGGACGAGTAGAAAGAGGAGCAGATTGAGTAGGTGAACGGTGATTGTACATCTGCCCGACTGTTTGAATAAATATTGGGCCATTACTTGGACTTTTCCTCTTTACCCATTCTTTCTTTCTTTCTTTCTTTCTTTCTTTCTTTCTTTCACTGTTTTTTTCTTTTTTTCTGTTTTATTTCTTTTTATGTATGGTTCTTTCTTTCTTTCTTTCTTTCTTTCTTTCTTTCTTTTACATGACACTTTTGCCTTTCTTGCTTTGTATGCTTTTTTCCTTTCTTTTTAGGTCAGCCACTTTCTTTCTTTCTTTCTTTCTTTCTTTCTTTCTTTCTTTCTTTCTTTCTTTCTTTACTTCTTTTTTCTTCTTTTTTTCTGTCTGTTTTCTTTCTTTTTATGTATGATTCTTTCTTTCTTTCTTTCTTTCTTTCTTTCTTTCTTTCTTTCTTATTCATTTATGAATATTTAATTCGAATTATCTTTTAATCTTTCTCGGTAGATTTTAAAGCGTGCCTGTTTCTTTCTCTCCTTTGTCTTTTTTCCTTTCTTTCTTTGCTCATTCATCTGTTATTTAATATCTGTTAATACAGTATTTTTTATTCACTTACTATTTTTAAATTCACCTACGGTGTTTTCTTTCTTTCATTTTCTTTTTCATTGTAAAATTTTCTTCTTTATTTCTTTTTCATCTTGATCATTTTAGTCTCCTCAGTCTCACAGGCTTATTTACACACTAAATCTCATCATAAACTTTCCTTCTTTTTTTCTCTGATTCATTCAATGGTCTCTCGTAATCAACAAATAATTACGTGATTCTTTCATAAACCTGGCCAATTGATTTGATTTAGGAAGGGTTTCTTTCTTTCTTTCTTTCTTTCTTTCTTTCTTTCTTTCTTTCATGGTAGCTTCAAAAAATACTGGCTGCTTAGGTTCCAAGTGGAGTATTTAATCATTTTAAGCAATAACAAAAATAATCAAATTTAGAATTCATACATTTATAAATATCAGACACCTCAAAGGAAAAAATAAACAGTTCAGACAGGTCTTGAGTAAATATGGATAATAAGAGTTGATATAACAAAAAGTGTTACATAATTTTTATTTTAGAAACTAATTTTGTACACAACTAATATGAATTTAAAAACTATATTTGACTCTTATATATAAATGGTTGTGTATGTATATATATGTATGTATGTATGTATGTATGTCTATGTATAAATATATAGCTATGGGCATGCATATATATATATATATATATATATATATATATTGTCATCCACAGACGGACAGTTTCGTCGAATCATAACTCTTCAGTGTCGATAGACACACAGGACGCTTCAAGCAGGGATTGAAACCCGCCTAACTTTACGTTAGATATGGTATCTCAGCCATTTCAGTGACATACGTTTGCTCAGGAATTATAACGTATATGTATTAACTTTCTTTTTGCGCTGTCGGATACAAGAGTGTTCATTTCGTTAGAACAGCCTTGCATTACGTTGGTGGCAGCTGTTAATTCCTTCGCCAGAGTGCTCAACTACCGTGGGGGAGCGTATATATTATCATCCACAAACAGTTGTATCACAACTCTTCAGTGTAGCTAGACATGCAGGATGCTTCAAGCTGGGATCGAAACCGGCCTAACTTTACGCGAGATGTATTACTGCGAGTCAGAAGTTTTGCCATGTTTTGATATGTACTAATTTGTGGCAAGTATATCGTGTGACTGAAGCAGTTCAAGCTGAGAAAAATACCTGATGGAATTGGTGGAATTATGAGAGTGCATTTCTTCACACTCTATGTGATTTGAAAGCCACACAGATAAGTATGTGTATTGGTTGTTTGAGTGATTGCTTAGTGTCTTTTACAACATATCAACCCCTGTATGTTATTTAACGCCAAATCCTGTGTATACGTATACATCAAATATTTATGATTTGTTAACGAATAATTTGTAGGTAACAGTTTTTAAATGAACTGATTTAATGTTGTCACAACTAACCTTATTCTACAAATCTCTACACATAACATCACACTTTGTGTTTGCAGTGGCTAGTTTGCTGTTCATGAAAGTTTTTAGTGAGTGTTCTATTCTTAAAAAAACACTCAGTGAATTAATATCAAAGTATTTTGTTAGAACCGAGCTTTGCCATGACTAAGATTGTTAAAAATTTCAAATATAGGGTGCCTCAATATACATTGGACACATGTGACAGATAATAACACTATTTATAATAATGTTGTGTTCTTTTTGTTTCAGATTTGAAAATAGTATACTATTACAACTATGAATCCTCGATCACACTGCCTGGAACAAGAAAGTAAAAATATTTGGAGACAAAATCATTCAAAACTGTCTCGAAATAGATGCAACCAATTAATATGATAATGATTTATTACTGAGACAAGAAGCTCAAAAAAAGATAGCATGTCTTTGAAGCTGACAAAATAACAATTAAAGAACATTGATTAATTGCCTTTAGCTCAAAGGATGCATTGCGCTTGTATCAGTAATAAATCATTATCATATTAATGGGTTGCATGTATTTTGAGACACTGTGTACATATAATAATCTCAAGAATCAAAGAGAAGTAAATATGAAGGCAAATGAAAAGTAATGCCTTTTTCTTTAGTACAGGAATAGTTGCCAACACAGGAACATATATCATACATCAAAATGAAGCTGGTTCTCTGTCGATTACATCCCTACATCTCAACAAAGTCACTGTTTCTCTCAACAACAATTTTACACCTTCGAATGAGAGTATATACCCCAGCATCATAAAATTCTGTTGACTGATCTTTGATCCAATTCGTTCCAGCAGTTTTCACTTCATCGTCACTGGCATATTATTTGCATCAAAAACCCTTTTTCATTGGGCCGAAGAGATGATAAACATTATTTCAGTCACGAGGAAATGACAATTGCAGTGATGAAGTGGCTCAAAAGACAGTCAACAGAATTTTACCAGGCAGGGATATGAGCTCTCATTCGAAGGTGGAATGTTGCCATTGAGAGAAACGGTGACTCTGTTGAGAAGTAAGGATGTGATTCTCAGAGAACTAGCTTCATTTTAATGTATGATACATGTTCCAGTGTCGGCAATTATTTCTGTTCTAAAGAAAAAGGCATTCATTTTTGACTCTCTCTCTCTCATAAATACTAAGAAAAATGTGTGGCAGATATAACAAAAGTTTAATACAAATTCCCAATTAATTCATCCACAATTTTCTGTTTTCATAAGTTAAACCAAAATTATGGCTAAAATATTTACACAATCAATTTTCATACAGTTGTATGGTTTCAAACATTCCAACCTCATACAAAAAGAAAACTATTAGTGTTCGCCAATGGTCCGGGAGATCGGGGTTCATTCCCAGATCGAGTCATACCAAAGACTCAAAAAATGATGCTTGATGCCTCCTTGGTTAACACTTAGCATTATAAGGCAAGGATCGACGGTAAATTGAAGCAATCCAGGGAATGGAGCAGCGCCCTCCTCTACATCTTGGTGTAGTAGCTATTAAGAAGGGACCCTTTGGGTTACCCTCGACTACGGTCGCCAACTTTACTTTACTTTGGTAATCCTTTGTTTGCACATAATTGTATGTATTTCAAGCAATTATATAGTTTCAAGCAACTAATAAACCCTTTTTAGACAACTATAACTTCAATCATTCTTGATACAAACATTTTATATATAGTTATATGGTTTCACATTGAATGACCGTTAGAATCAATCAATAATATAAAGGAACGAACACCTGGACAAACAAGCCAACAACAGTTATAAGAAAATGGCGGTCACTTGATGATCGATTCTATCATGGTTTCACCGTTACAAATCGGTTAAATATGTTTCTGAATCCCATAGTAGTCCGGCAAGAAGTTATTAAAATAGTGAGGCAAACGCATGCCGACACCACTGTGTGATGTATTCAAATCAATTGATATCTAAACATTAAATGGCAGCCTTTAATACCAGATGCCATTGTTCTCCAGCGTGTCGATGCATCCAGAATTGAGATTTCCCTCATACTCAAACAGATGCAGTTGGTTGGGTATGTTACGGGACATTAGGCAAACCAAACAGCTGTTTTATGGCGAGCTGCAACACTGTAGACATCCAAGACATAAACTTGAGAAACTTTATAAAAATATCGTTATGGAAGCCGTTGATGGTAAATCGATCAAATTGAAAGAAAGTGACCTATGAAGGCAGTAAAATAGTTGAATTGAACAATCCGGCTGGAAACGAGTACTTCAAAAGCTGGAATCGGTACCTGACACTTCATAATCTGAAAAAAGTTTGTAATATATGTAGTAGAGTAAATTTCCCCAAAGCTGGGATCGCTTGTTTTATGAGATCTCATGACAGCAAATTATAAAAGACTTCTTTTACAATAGTCCTCCAACAGCAACCTATAGGTAACTCGTGTCAATTCTGTGACAAAGTATGTAAGTGTAAAGCAGGTGTGAGAAGTCATTTATGTATATACATGATATAAGAATAAAGTATAAATATCTATATTACATATCTGAATATGATGGTACATAGAGATTCATGAAGAATATACATATTAAGTATAGAATAATAAAGAATACATGTAATATATATAACATATATATGATATTCATCATATAATTAATAAAGTATATTAACAAATAAAGTATGTATATGATGATATTTGATATGAATATTTAATATATCATCATCATCATATCGCGCTGGTAGCACGGATATCCCTGACCCTCTCTCGCCACTCCTCCCTATCGTTCATCGCCCTAGGTAGGTCTTCAGGACAACATTCCGTATCCTCACATAGCTGGTGAATGTATGTTCGTGCTGGTCGTCCTGCTTTTGCATGGCCATGTGTGGGGGTCCATAAGAGTACATCTCTTATGAGTTCGTCTCTGCTTCTCCAGCAGTGTCCTGCATGTCTGGTTCGTCTAACTTGAATAGTTTTCGTGATAGGGGGCAGGTGGCCGTACAGTTGGTGTCTTGTGGGGTGTTGCTGCCAGGACTTGTTCAGGATTGCACGCAGCATTATACTTACCTGGCCTTTTGGCTGGGCCGTCTGGCATTCGTGTCGGTTGGGGTATCGAAACTAATGGCAGATTCGAGGCCGAAAGGCCACCAACATCGGTTGGGCCACCCTCGAGTGGGCGAGCTGCTTTTCAGACCCCCCTGCACCCCTTGTATAGCACTAGACCTCACGGTCTAGTTCAAGCTATATTCTGGCATACGTGCCCGGATCTAGATTTTGGTCCGTAATACTGCTTGACTCATTAGACCCACATTGCACTTAGTGGGTCAATGACTAGCAGGGTTCGAGTCTCAGCTCGTTCCCGACCATCCCCTCCCCTTTATCCCCACTTTAATCGGCCTTCGGGCTTTTGACCTTGTGTCAAGTCCTGTCTGGTGGGAGGCAGCGACAAATATATTTATATATATATATTAAGTGTAATCTTTATATATATAAAGAATACATATATGTGCACTTTATATATGTGAAGTGTGTACTTTATATATATATATATATATATGTATATGTGTGTGTGTGTGTGTGTGTGTGTATGTCTGTGTGTGTGTGTATGTGTGTGTGTATGTGTGTGTATAAATTATAGTACATATATAGAGTATATAATACCTATAATAATAAAGTATATGTTTATATATGCATGTATATAATGAAGTTCAGAATGAAAACTTGTATTACGTACAATTGCTCAAACTTAACATTTCAAGTTAATTTTAGCAGAGGATTGAAAAACTGATTATCAAAAAAAATAGTTTCCTCATTTTACAAGAGGCACTCAAGGATTTCGATGTCATGAAACAGAAATGTTATCATGAAAACATTGAAATATTTCTGTACCAAGTCTGAACTCGAAGGGTAGGCTTATTTGCATAGTTTAATATGATTGCTTATTTGTCAAAGCAGTCATCTGACAAGACAAATGCAAGTTTAAATACCTCAAAACCGTAGGAGATTTTATCGCTTAGTATATGTTGAAAATTTATTGCAAAGATTAGAAAACATTTGTAACACTGTTAAGGAAGGTTCATGATATATTAGTAAAGTTTGATAAAAAAAAAAAATCTTTTTACTTCGGCTATTCCCTCGTCTAAGTGTCCTATATTTAACCCCTTGTCGGATCTATTCCGGAATACGTATAATTCTGTTTAAGCCTTTACGAGATTAATTTTAGTCATTTCCGTTTGTTTGTTTGTTTGTTTGTTTGTTTGATTGGGTTTTATGGCATATCCACATTTGTTGCTTATTTTATGTAAAATCCATTTTTATGCAAATAAACAGTTCTATCTCAAACAATTCAGTTTAGCATAAGTATGCAGTTTAATAGTCAAAAACATTTCTATTCCAAGCTATTCAGTTAAGTCAAACAGTTATAATTCAAACAATTCAGTTTTGTGTAAGTACGCAGTTTAAATGTCAAAAGAGTTCTATTTCAAGCAATTCTGTTTAGCATAAGTTCGCAGTTTAATTTTATTTGACCCAATAGATAGGATGTAATTAGGTGCTACTACTTCAGGGCAGAGTGAACCTGGGAGGGATGGCAATGAAGGGGTACTCTGCATTCTCCAAAGCTCCAGCATTACCGGAACCTCACCATCAGATTGTTTAGTATCATACCCAGGGCATTTGTCGGAGGGGGCGGGGTTTACCCCTCTGCAGAGGTGCAGTCGTTGTATTCTACAGTCCCAGCCGACAGAGCAAAGTCATTTTGGAACATATTTTGTCTTTTATAGATTACAGGTATGTAATATAGGGATCCTTAAAATAGCGTTCTTTTTCCTTCACCGTTATGTCTAATTGGTAAAACTAAATTATTCAGTTTATAAAATGTTTAAATTCATCATCATGTTACGCCGCCAGAACAAATCTCCCTGACCCTCTCCCACCACCCTTCTCTATCGTTCATCGCTCCCGGTAGGTCTTCAAGGGTACATCTTGTATCGGCACAGAGCTGTTGTATGTAGGTTCCAGCTGGTCGTCCTGCCTTTGCTCGTCCATGTGAGGGGTTCCACAGAAGTATGTCACTTATGAGTTCGTCCTTACTTCTCCGGCAGTGTCCCGTATGTCTGGTTTGTCTTACTTGGATAGTTTTCGTGATGGGTGGTAAGTAGCTGTACAGCTGCTGCTTTGTGGGGTGCTGTCTCCAGGACTTGTTCTATATTGCTCGCAGCATTCTTGTATAATTGCCGTCAATATTTTTCTCTATACGTTTAGTTAGCGTCCATGTAGTACATCCATTCAGCAGTATTGGCACGACCGTTGCTTGGAAAAAAACTCCATTTTATTTTATCGGTCAGGTCTGACTTCCATATGACCGATAGCCTATCGATAGCTGTCCATGACTTTGTTAGTTGCTTGTTGATATCTGTCTCGGTTTATGAGACACTGTTTCTTCGGTAGCTGAACTTGTCTACTTGTTTCAGAGAACCCTCGTTTAGTGTGGAAATTTCATCTCTTTGATTAAACACGTGTATTCCGTCTTGAGTGCTTTGACATAGAAGCCTATACCAGCAGCTGCTCGTTCCAGACTATGTATCAGGGTTTCGGCTAGGGCGAGTGTATTTGCCAGAAGCGCTATGTCATCGGCGTAGTCCGCGTTCCTAATTGTATGTGCAGTGTATCTTCTGCTTCTTTCCTTTGTAAGCTTAAAGTCGTTGTCTTCCATTTTATCAATAGACGTTCTAAGCACGTAGTTTAGACAGATGATAAAGAGGTATGGGGTTAATGCATCTCCTTGCAGCACACCTGCTTCAATATTGAAGTAGTCTGTGTCTCCATCCGGGGCGGACTTTTACTTTCGTGCTTCAATTATAGCATCATTATAGCTGAGACGGTTTCTTTGGGTAGGCCGTAAGCAAGTAGTATTTGCCCCATCTGTGTACGGAGTCAAAAGCCTTGGTGAAGTCGACAAATAATATTGTTGTCTTTAGGTTTTTTGCACATACACCTTCAAGAATTCGACGGATAGTCAAAATTTGTGACGTCGTGGATCGATTTTTCAAAAAGCCATTTTGGTTCTTCCTAAGTATGTTCTCAATTTTAGGTTCTATGCGGTTGCGTTGTAGAGAATTGTATATTTTGGCCGCTATGGATGTAAGGGTTATACCTCAGTAGTTCTTGGCTAATATGAGGTCGCCCTTCTTTAGGAAGAGGAGGATGCGTCCCTTTGTCCATCTGTATTGTGTTTTGATTATATACGGCATTATAGTGTCAGAGTAGTATGTCGTCGAATTGCCTGGTCTTCCATACTTCTGGAGGTATATCATCAAGCCCTACTGCTTTTCTATTTAAAAATTTTCCTAGTATTTAGTCGAGTTCTTCTAGCGTAAACTGTCCTTGTTTGCTGTCAAATAATAATTCTCGTGATTGGTTCATGTGTAACTTTCGGAGGGTTTCCAAGTAAATTCTCGAAATGTTGTTTAAATAGTTGTATTCGTTCTTGTTGGCTGGTAGCTTTCAGTTTAGCTTTCGCCGTGCTCTTCCTTCTTCTCACTTTGTTTACCGTTTGCCATGCTATCCTAAATTGCCTATCTTCCAGTGAATCTCTAATCTTATTGATTTGGTCCATAATTTGTCGGCTTTTATTTTTGAACTTTAAAAGGTCTGCTACAGACAAACACGTTTATAGTATCACCAGTAACTAAATACACCCTTACACTTCTCGGTATATATATATAGGGGGTGCCATCGAGGTGTAAAGGTTAAAACGATGGACTGCGGAATCGTAGTAAGCGAGTTCGTATTCAAATGGCGCTATTACGTTCACTTTCAAGCAAATACCATTGGGAAAGGTATGAAACCCCTTATCCTCCCAGCTATGGGTTAAATAGTACCACTACTGTTCTAGGAGAATGGCTTCGGCATTAAATAACCTACAAAGGTTGATATACCATTAAACAAAGAAACCAAACGAAACCCTATACATATAATCTTTTACTTCCTTTTTTGTTGGTCCAAAGAAAGAAAAAAGTAAATATTTCGAAATGAATAGGTTCACAATGATCTCTATAGAAACCGAACACCACACCGGAAAAATATTAAAGTTCTCTGAAGAAAGCCATAGACTAGAAAGGTTGCGTAAGAACAAAGTAAATATCTAAAAAAAAAAAATAAATCTCTGTGTGGACGTATTCATTTTGAAATATATATGCATATACAGTATGACCTATAGATAAGTATACGCCTAACTTTTGCTCTCTCTCTCTCTCTCTCTCACACACACACACATACGTTGTCTTTCTTTCTTTCTTTCTTTCTCTCTCTCTCTCTATCTCTATATATGTGTGTGTATTTATACATATATACACATACGATCCCACTTTTCTCTCTCTCTATATATATGTATTCACACATATCAGACTATCGACTATATGGAAATCAGACCTAACCGATAAAATGAAACGCAGTTTCTTCCAGGCAGCGGTCACATCGATACTGCTATATGGATGCACTACATGGACGCTAACAAAACGGCTGGAGAAGAAACTAGATGGCAATTACACAAGAATGCTGCGTGCAATCCTGAACAAGTCCTGGCAGCAACACCCCACAAGACACCAACTGTACGGCCACCTGCCCCCTATCACGAAAACTATTCAAGTTAGGCGAACCAGACATGCAGGACATTGCTGGAGAAGCAGAGATGAACTCATAAGAGATGTACTCTTATGGATCCCCACACATGGCCGCGCAAAAGCAGGACGACCAGCACGAACGTACATTCAGCAGCTATGTGAGGATACAGGTTGCTGTCCTGAAGACCTACCTAGGGCGATGAACGATAGGGAGGAGTGGCGAGAGAGGGTCAGGGATATCCGTGCTGCCAGCACGATATGATGATGATGATGATGATGATATATATATTGTGACGAAGAAATATGACACCCTCATACATTCGCCGGGCTGTGGGAGAAGGAGGTGTGGTTGGCTAGCCGTCGGCCGACTATAGTGGCAAGCAAGAATCAGCAGACTACAGTAGTAAGCAGAATAGTGGAAGTGGGAGAGCTATTTCTCTTCAACCCTCTCTATTAGTACAAGCTGACATGGGCATGAGAAAACCTCACTCTCTATTAGCCATATATGTGTCAGCGGCGAAGAAGCAAACCTGTGACCATGATTGGTACTGAGGAAGAAACCGCCAAAAAGCCAACACGTGGTAAATTTTCAAACTATGGAAACTAGACAGTTGCTTTTTATTAGTCGAAGGATGAAGACACATACGCAGTTGCCTTTTGTTCGTTGAAAAACTAAGAAAATGATTTGGGATATGGAAGAAACTCAAATTCCAAAGTCATGCCGAGTAGAGAATACTGAGAGAAAAGAAAAAACTTCTCCTTTGAATGAATTCAAACTCTGTGTATGGTGAGCCTCGTTAAACTAATACCCAAAGAAAAGACTTGTCCACGAGGAAAGAGACAATTATTAATCTTCGTCTTATCTGATATAAGACGTGTATCCCTCTACCAACGTGATATGGAAACCCAATAACGAGAAGAAAAGGAGAAAAGAATAAAATCCATAGAATCCCAAGTAAGTAAACACACAATTTAAGTATATTCAAATTTATCTTGCAGCATTCATGCTGACGTGAACAAAAGATAAATTATGGGAGGAAAGAATAGCTCTGATTAGATAGAGGAGAAAAGAAGGAATATTTCCCCAATGATAAACTTGAGATTTGGAGCACAAGCTCAACCATTAAATCCCGAAGCCCAAAGGAAAGCGGAACGTGTTTACCGCTGACGAACTATATTTTCACCTTCCGTCATTAACAGATATTTAATGGGAACCTCGTCTGGGATACGAATATTTTAATGGAGGCTCTTCCGAGATACAGAAAGACTTTCTCGTTCCTGACTTTTACCTGAATTATTTTTTTCTTTGTTTCTTTCTTTTATTCAATAAAAGAATATTGTTATTAATCTTGTTAACCTAAGCACGGCAGTTCAGAGTCCATTTTTTTTTTGTTGCGGAAGCACTGTATTTGTCGAAGACCTTGTATTTGCTGTGTTGACTTTTAACAATTCCCCTATAACCCACCTGGTGGCTATAAAATGTGGTTCAGCTAGGGAGTTGGTGATATCTGTGACATTAAATAGCATCGGCTAACCACAGCCAACGTCTGTGCCCTGAGTTATCTGGTGGACCTCGCGGGAACGACAACATCCTGCAAGCCCGCTGAGCACATGGTGGCGTTATATATATATATATATAGTATCCCTTATAAATAAGTACACCACTAACTTTTACTTTGTCTCTCTCACATACATTTTTTGTTTATATGTATATTGAGTATTACTCATAAAATAAGTGCACCCTTAACTTTCTATCTTTCTCCAACACACAGACGCTCACTATCTCTATATCTCTCTTTGTATATATATATATATATATATTCACCAACAGTATCCCTTTCTCTCTCTATATATATATATAGAGAGAGAGAGAGAGAATCATCTTTAAAATCAGTACACACCTGAATTTTAATCTCTCTTTCTAAAAATGATCACACACATACCTTTTCCTTTTCTCCATCTCTCTCTCTCTCGCTCTCTCTCTCTCTCTATATATATATATAATATCACCAATAAATAAGTACACCAGCAACTCTTACTGTTTTTTTTCTTCTATCTTTCTCATGTATATATATGTGTTAAATCCTCCACTTTATAACAGCCATAAAAAATTCATGTGGTTGTTACGGATAAGTCCGAGGCGTGGGCGCTGCCACGAAAAAGATATTCGTCATAAACTTATTCTGTGTAAATATCCGAGATGAGGAATTATGATTTACATAATTCCCACGATTTGGACTGTTGTTCGCATTTTCATTATCATACTCAAAATGATTCGGCTACTGTACCGTCGCGCCTTCATCAGGTGTCTTTTGTTGTAACATTTTTTTCTTTTTACTCAGTCTCTTTCTTTCTTTCTTTCTTTCTTTCTTAGTTTATTTCATGGTAGCTTTAAAAATACTGGCAGCTTAGGTTCTAAGTGGTTTACTAAATCATTTTAAACAATAACAAAAATAATCAAATTAGTATTCATACCTTTATAAATATGCAGACCCCTCAAGGGAAAAATAAACAGTTCAGACAGTTTTAAGTAAATATGGATGATATGTGTTGATATAACAAAAAATGTTACATAATTTTTATTTTAGAAACTAATTTTTATACACAATTAATACAAATCTAAAAACTATATTTGACTCTAATATATAAATGGTTGTGCATGTATGTGTGTGTATGTATATATGCATGTATGTATGTCTATGTATAAATGTATAGCTATGTGTATGCATATATATATATATATATATGTGTGTACATATATATATATATATATATATATACTATTTAACAACCTCTCCGCTCGGGCAGGATATGACACAAGGTCAATTTCTTTTTTAAGCGGAGTTTAACAGGTTTGAATTCAGAGTTTTCCTTCTCCTAGACTAGTTGCCTAGCCAAGGCTGAAGAACCCAGTTTGGATTCATACCTTTCCCAAGGGTATTAGTGCTATGTGAAATGCAATCAGTCTCGTCCAGGATTTGAACTCGTGTCGCCGTGTCCATTTCCTACGACGATAACGACTACACCACGGGCACCTCCATATATATATATATATATATATATATATATATATATATATATATATATATATATATATATATATATATATATATATATATATATATATATATATATATATATATATATATATATATATATATATATATATATATATATATATATATATATATATATATATATATATATATATATATATATATATATATATATATATATATATATATATATATATATATATATATATATATATATATATATATATATATATATATATATATATATATATATATATATATATATATATATATATATATATATATATATATATATATATATCCTGGATGACTATATATATATATATATATATATATATATATATATATATATATATATATATATATATATATAGTCATCCAGGACGGACTGTTTCGTTGAATCCTAACTCTTCAGTGTGGCTTGACACACAGGACGCTTCAAGCTAGGATCGAAATCTGCCTAACTTTACGCTAGACATAATATCTAACCGCTCAGTCATTTCGGGGACATACGTCAGTTCAGGAATTATAACGCATATGAATTATCTTTCTTTTGGCGCTGTCGGATACTAGAGTGTTCATACTCAAAACGATTCGGCTACAGTACCCTCGAGCATTCATCATGTGTCTTTTGTCGTAACCTTCATGGAATTCCGAACTGAATCCTTTGTTTAATCTACGGTGTGCGTAAACCGTTCTCATCCTGAAGTCCATGCATTGAGATATCTTGTATCTCTTAAATCAGTTCTTAGTTAATTCGTTCTAATGATGTTGCTCCTTTTCCCGGTGAACCTGGGCTTGATAATTTTGAATTCCCGACTAGTTGGAAGCTATCGAGACATCTTGGTTTTAATTAAGAGTTTTCCTTTGACTTGAACGACTGTCTCACCAAGGATAAAGAACCCATTCTGCCCTAATACTAATAGCTGGAGGTGCCCATGGTGTAATGGTTATCGTCGTAGGAATTGAACACGGCGACACGAGTTCAAATCCTGCACGAGATTGATTGCATTTTATATAGCACTTGGGAAAGGTATGAATCCAATTATTCTCCCTCCAGCTACGGGGAAATAGTATGGTTCTTCAGCCTTGGTAAGGCAACTAGTCTAGGAGAAGGAAAACTCTGAATTAAACTCCGCTTAAAAAATTGACCTTGTGTCATATCCTGCCTGAGTAGAGGGGTTGGTAAATATGAGTACTAATAGCTGATTGACTGATCGAGTTATTGATCCTAACGCCATGTAAACCCGTCTATGCTTATTTTGTGCTTGGGAATCGTGTTTATTGTATATTTATCTTAGTATTTTTTGTGTAGCGGTTTTTTAAGAAATCTTTTATCCACACAGACCCTAACAGGTTCTACCAGAGTGGACCAGGGAGTAATGGCAATGAAGTAGAACAACACACTCCATTGATCTGTAATTTAGTCTGATAAAAAGGATACTCCCTTTTTGTGGGGGATTTTACACCTATGCAGGGAGTAAAGTTAACCTATTTTTAGCTCCGAATCAATTGCGCAAAGTGAAATGCAAACCGCTTCAAGAAGGATTTGAACTTGGCTCACCGAATCCATTTTGAACTTCAGTAACCGTTACACCACACGTGCCTTTAAATATATCCGTAATAAAATATTGATTAAAGCAAGTTTGGTACAAGACCTTATTTTTAAAGCATTTCGCATGTGATATTTCTTTCTTTTTACTTTTTCTAACAACGTAATCAGAAATGGGAGTATTTCTTTCAGAGAAAATATTTCAGATATTAATTTTAACAATTTTGGTTCAATACCTTATTTGTGAAGCATTTCGTGGGTTGGGTTGGGTTGGGTTTTATGGCATATCAACCATTGTAGGTTATCTAATGCCAAATCCATTTTTATGTAAATAATCTGTTCTATTTAAAACAATTGAGGTTAGCATAAATACACAGTTTAATTGTCAAAAACATTTCCATTTCAAACTATTCAAGCAGTTATATGTAACAATTCAGTTAAGTGTAAATACAGTTTTAATGTCAAAAACAGTTCCATTTCAAATAATTCAGTTAAGCATAAGCATGCAGTTTAAATGTAAGTACAGTTTAATTGTCAAAATCATTTCTATTTCAAGCTATTCAGTTTACTCAAACAATTCAGTTTAGCATAAGTATGCTGTTAGTTCTATTTAACCCATACATAGGGCCCTATCAGGTGCTTCCACTCCGGGCCAGAGTGGACCTGGGAGCAATGGCAATGAAGGGTTACTCCACATTCCCCAAAGCTCCAGCACTGCTGGAACCTCACCATCAGATTGTTTAGTGTCATATCCAGGATACTCGTTAGGGGGGGGTCTTACCCCTCTGCAGAGAAGCAGTCGGTGTATTCTACAGCCCCAGCCGACTGGGCAAGAAGCATTTCGTGTGTGATATTTGTTTCTTTTTACTTTTCTAGGTTTATCTAACAAAGAGATTAAAGATAGAAGTATTTTTCTTGGCGTGTGAACAATCGAAACTTGTATAGTTTGTCTGTTATTTCCCGTCCGTTCCTTTGATTTATTTAGGATAAAGCCATTTTATTTTTACAAAAGAAGGGTTTGAAATGTTTTTTAATCGAGCAACTTAACATCAGTTTAACAAATGATTATTAAATGTAAATACTCCTGTAATGAATGACTTTTAAAACTAAATTCTCATCTCAAAACTAAGGATCGTTCATTCCACGAGATATGTTTTTGAAATGTCGAAGCTTCTCGGCTTAACCGTAACTTCAAAATGTCTCTGCATGGCCTAAACCTAAACAGAGTCTATTAGTTAGATAAATACTTCAAGGCGTACTTAATCAAGTATATACGTAATTATAATATTATCAAAGCTATTATGTATCAGTAGTAGGCTTCCGTATGTTTATCCACGTAAACACGATAGGCTACATCAAGGTCTAAACTAAAATGTTTATTAACGGCATTGTATTGACTTTGATTGTATTAAAGAAGTTTTGAAAGTATAAATTAGTGTTTGAATGTTTCCTTATAATGTCATTGGATACAGAAGAAATATTTTTATAGGCTTGCGTGGCCAAACGTAAGGGGTCGTTCATTACACGCAACATATGATAGGAATATCGTTTTTGTGATTAAAAATTAAAGGTCGGTCATTACACGAAGTCGTTCATTACTCAGTTGTAATAGATACTTGAAACCATATGTATATTATTAGTATTAGGTTGGAATAATGGAAACCATACAACCGTGTATAACTTTATTATACTCCATTTTTGAAGTTAACTTCGTTGATGATGATTGTAAAGTTGATAATCAAGAAAAAGGAGTCGGTATCCTGCAACAGGCACTCAAGGATTTCGATGTCAAGAAGCATAAATGCTATCATGAAAACGTTAAAATTTGTCTATACTTAGTCAGAACTGAAAGAGTAGGCTTATTTGAATTGTTTAATATGATTTATGTAACAACAAGATTAAAAAAATGTGAGGATTTGTCTTAGCGTAGACCAGTTGATATACCTCAGTAGCAATATCTCATCAATTGAAATCAATGGCAACACACGCATTTGTAAACCATGGATTGTTATTGATAAGTTGACGAAAAGATGGAAATCTGATCTCTTTGATGAAATAAAATGGAAATTCTTCAGGCATTAGCCGTGTCAGTATTAACTATATGATTGCAGCACGTGTGTGGTCTCCAACGAAACGTCTAGATGAGAACCACACGGCGTGCTGTTATAAATAAATCCTGGAAGCAGCACCCCACCAAACAGCAGCTGACAGCCTCTTACCTCCTATCTCACAAACAATCCAGTAAGACGAATAAAACATACTTGACACTGCTGGTGAAGAAAGGACGAATTCACAAGCGACGCTTTCAAAAGGACTCCTATACATGGACACACTAGTGTTGGTCGACCTGTAAAAGTTTACATATATTATAACATTGCTAAGAGCAACGACTGAAACGACGGAGTGAGTGAGTGAGTGAGAGAGAGAGAGAGAGAGAGTCAAGGGCATCCGTGCTCTCAGTACGTCTCGATGTTGATAGGCAGTCTAATCTTATATGTTTCACAGGTCATTTCTCGTTCTTTTTATCTATTCATTTATTTTTTGGATAGAAAGGTCATATTGGATTAAAGACGTCGACGCTGTTTAGTTCTTTATTTTTTGTAAAAGAAGAATTTGAAGTGTTTTTCTTTCTTTCTTTTCAGTAGTGCAATAATAGCGTTCATTTCAAGATAAATGTACCTTTCTTCGAGCAAAAAAAAAAAAAAAAAAAAAAAAAAATCCCAGAAAACCCCCCAAAAAACATACAAAAAAAAGCGACAAGCACGCATACTAGACGTGTGCATAGAACGGTGTTGTGTTTCACTATTCAAGCTTTATTGTCGATAAAGTTTTTCATTTTGTTAATAATTGTTAATTATTGCTTGAAATATATTGGTTTAAGAATGGCCAGCGCTTGTGATAGAGTAGCTGGAGTGTGCAAAAAGAAAGAAAAAAGTGAAAAAAAAAAAAAAAAAAAATGTAAAGCCTACATTAAATTTTCGTTCATGATCTATGAAGTCTGTCATATAAAGATCTTGTAGCGACTTTCGCCACCATCCATCCTGAGTGCGAAAAATAGCGTCTCTCATCATAACAAAGGAGCCCATCATCAACTGCTTTCGCGGATGCCTTGTTGGGAAGGGTGTGGAGGCCTTAAACAAGACCAATTATATGTCAAATAAAACTCAAGGGAATAACTAGACTCTTGCCGTCACACAATAACCAGGTGTAAACTACGTTTTTATGGTCTGTTCGAGTCATGTAAAATATTAACGGAAAAAAGGGAGTTGCCCCCAAATGTTAGATATCCGAAGTCATTCAAACGGCCTAGATTTTTTTCTTCTTTTTACGGCCATTTTTTGAGCCACTTACTCTCGCTAAAAACCGTAGCCATAACTGCTGGTTAGCAAGATAGTGTCTCAGGCAATTAGAATATTCCCTTGCTTATTTTTTATAGTTTTGATTAGCACAGTTTTTGAATCAAAGTTGGCGACCTTAGTCAAGGGGGACCCGAAGGCTCCCTTTTCAATAGCTACTACACCGAGGTGTAGGGGAGGGCACTACACTTTTCCTGGATTGCTCCACTTTACCCTTGATCCTTACCTTATAATGCTGAATATTAAGCAAGGCGGTACAATTTTTTGAGTCTTTGGTATGACTCGACCCTGGATTGGACCCTGGTTTCCTGGACCATTGGCAAACACTGTATTCATTAGGTCAATGGCCCTTGAATTAAAACTTTTCTTTAATTGGAACTTTAAAAAAAAGAAAGAATTAGAACGATGGAATTTCAGTCGGTGTAAAAAGTAGATGAAATGGTTAGCATTGGACAGGAATTAATTATTAATCAAGTAGACTCTGTAGATATACATGAATTACTGGAATCAAATCAGGAAATCTTTAGTGATAATGATTGATCATTGTCACTCAACAGTTAACGATTCGTAAATAATAGCGAATGGTATCCATGGCAAAAATTATGGAATTAGCACATTTAATGGATGTTACCTTAGGGTTAGTATTTAGCAGTGTATAAACTAATAACAGATAATAAGCAAAACATATTTTAATAGCAGAACGTTTTGGCTTCATTAAATATTACTTAAACAAAGTAGATCAAATTATTTAAATTAATTGTAATAGTTTTTTTCAAGACATGCAGAAGAAAATATCATATAGTTTTTTGGGGGGATATTCTATGAAGCCAAAATGTTTAGTTATCAAAGAAAAATGTTGTGTTCAGTTTTAGCATATCAGCGTGATACTAATTATTATATTGGTCCTTGGAGAGTGAGGAGTCAAGGGTCATTCAATAAATAAGGAGAATATTTTGATAAAAAAAAAGCAACATTTTTTTTTTAGAATTTTTCTCCCATAAATATAAACTATGCATTGTTTGAAACTATTCCATAGAAAAAGAATTATTCTCTCAAAGATATTTATTTTGAGGCTATTCAAAATCACAGAAAATCGAATGAGTGCTCCAGGTTTAATCAGAGGCCTGTCATCACAATTTTGCAGGCTGAGAAGTGCAAACCATGTGAAATTTACAGAAGAATGTGTGGTGTGTACCGAGACGTATATTTTAGCGAAAAAAAAGTTTACAAATGGGCTAAACATGGGTTTGCCACAACGAATTTCGTTCGGCCGTGTTCTCTAGTACGCGGATCAGGTCGAGTGTGTGTTGCTCCCGGTGGTTCACGCTCGATAAATACCAATCCATGGAGTGGAAATGCAGTAAAGAAAAAGTCCTGGGCGCTGTTTTCAATAAAGATATTCATACTAAGTCTTTTAGGAAATGAAAAGATCTATCACTATTAATTTCCTTGAGAATTGTAAAGAGTGTTTCCGATAGACAAGTCCTTAGGCACCTTTCACTTTATTCATTGCCCCACCTTCAAACTCACTAATATAACATTTCCAAGACTTTTTCAGACGCTGCTCCAGTGTCTTGCACACCGACTGATTCTAGAAAGAAAAGATAAAATCTGCGGTCTGCATTCGAGCATATCCTGATCATGTCCTAATCATTATAATTTTACAAGGGAGATAATTTTACAAGGGAGATAATTTTACGAGGGAGATAATTTTCAAGTGCTAGTTATATAGTACTTTACTTTTTTCATCTAAATAAAATTGATTACGGCATAAATTCTATTTAGAGGAAGTAATTTAAAGAAGTTGGCTTTTGAGTATCAAATAACAAACGATAAGTACATTATTCAGGTTCGAGGGAGTCCCGTGGTGTAATGGTTAAAGTGCCTAAAAGTAAGCGAGTTCGAACTTCAATTGCGAGATGATGTTCATTTTTAAACAAATGCCCTTGAGAAAGGTATGTATCCCCTTATTTTCCTAACTATTGGTTAAATAGTACCACAGCTATTTTTACAAGGATAGCTTTGGCATTAAATAACCCACGAATATTGATGCAACATTAAAAACAAAAAAATCCTTTAGGTTCGTCAATAAATCCATCTTCTAATGAGGAAAAACGTTTATTTTACTTAACAAGTATTTATTTTTCAACATAATTTTCTTTCTTATCAATACATTTAATCCAAGATCCGTCCTTTGTATGACACTAAACTGAATTCGTTGGAACGTTTCCAGTTCTGGAGCACTGGGTAATGTAGAGTCAGTCTTTCATTACTCCCAGGTCTACTTTGACCCGGAGTAATAGCACTTGTTAAGGTCTAATCTACGGGACCTTATTGAGATAACAGAATCTGATTGAAGTAATGTTAAAGATAATTTTGAACAATATTCGCTATTAAAACATTCAACTATGCATGAACTGTTTCCCTGTTTATAATCACAGTGGATTTTATCTACAAATTAGCTCTTAATACATTAATATTGCAACTAAATAGAGTTTATTTGCTTGGACTAGCTATGAACTTTATGAATACATTGACTTTTAGAACATTGATATTGTAACTAAGTATGAATTTTTTACCTGTATATAATCAGTGAACCTTTTTTAGTACATTGGCTTTCTCCAAGATCAGTCAGCTGGGACTGTAGAATACACCGACAACATCTCATCAAAGAGGTAAGATCCCCCCCCAATGAGTGTCCTGGTATGACTCTAAAAAACCTGATGGTGAGGTTCCAGTAATGCTGGAGCTTTGGGCAAGGCGGAGTAGCCGTTCACTGCCATCACGCCCAGGTCCACTTTGGTACTTGATAGAGTTCTATCAATGCGTCTTACATTTAAACTGTGTGCAAAAATGACTTATGCTTAATTAAATTTTTTTGAAATAGAACTGTTTGATCATTTAACTGTGTGTAAACAAATCTCCGATGTTTGATTGAATTGTTAATGAAACATGGTTATATTTGGAACCAATTAACTGTATGCATAAGAAATGAACCCAGGCTCGATTAAGAATGTATCTACAGAATAGTTTTACAAACTATACATTTAATATATAGTGACACGCATAAGTATTGGATACATATTATTTTCTGTTATAACTCTAGTTTATGTTCGCCATTTTGCCTGATATTTGGTAATACCTCGTAAAGTTGTTTTAATTGTATTTTGAAGGAAAATTAAAAACTCATGGTTCATTTTTTAAATCAAAGTTCAAAATTACCCTATGCAAAAGTATTGGACACATCAATTTAATATTTTGTTGCGTAGCGTCTGTTTTGTTTCACTCCTTCCAGTCGCTTTCTATAATTGACCACAAATTTTCCACACTGATCCAGCGTTACTTTACTCCATTCTTCCTTGCATAATTCCTCTAATTGCTTGATATTCTGTGGATTCCGCTTATGAACTTTAACCTTCAAAATATTCCACAAATTCTCTATGGGATTCAAGTTAGGAGACTGACTTGGCCAATTGAGAGTACTAGTACTATTATTTTCAAACCATTCCTCTGTAAGTTTTGCGGTATGTTTGGGATCATTGTCGTGTTGAAGCAGGAAGTTCCGACTATGCCCTAAAGAAGTTGCAGATTTCTGCAGGTTCTTCTCTAGAATCTCCCTGTACATGCTACCATTCATTCTACCATGGATAACTTGCAACTCACCAGTGTCCTTGGATGAAAAGCATCCCTATATCATAATGGAAACCCCTCCGAACTTAACTGTGGGGGTGGTATTGTGCTTCTTGAAGGCAGTGCCATTTTTTCGCCAAACACTTGTCGCTGTGTTCCTTCCGAATAGTTTAACCTTTGTTTCATCCGACCAGATTACTTTTTCCCAAAACTGCATACCTTTCTTTTCATAAGTTACGACAAATTTTAATCGGTCTTTGACATGTTTGGTTTTCAGTTAATGCACTTTTCTTGGTGATCTTGAATAAAAGCCGGTATGATATAGAGCTCTGCTAATGGTATCCTTACTTACATTAATTCCAGCACCCTCAAGATCAGTTTTAATTTCAGAACGGGTTTATTTGCACATTTCTGCTGATCTACCTTGAAGTACGCTCATTAATTTTTCTCGGTTTTCCATTTTTTGGAAGGTTTGCTGTACCGTCGCCATATTTCTTGTACTTTCTGATGATATTTTCTACTGTACTTAGTGAAAGATTAATTTCTTTGCTAATTTTTCGGTAACCTTATCCTCCTTTGTGACGTTCAATGATTCTATCTCGCATATCTCTTGATAATTCTTTAGTTTTTGTGATTTTTAATCCTTGAATTGCACATCGAAGAGTCAGATGATTAGTAGCACTATCTTGTAAAAAATTGTGTGCTTCTCTAATTAGTCAGAGATAACATTCCAATACTATCGAAAATTTGAATATTTAAAGTCTTTTAAAATACAAATTTTCGATTGGAAATTTGGAGGTGTCATGTATTTTTCATAGGGTAATTTTGAACTTTGATAAAAAAAAAGGATTCAACCATGAGTTTTTAATTTTCCTTCCACATATAACTAAAACAACATTATGAGATATTACTTACCAAATATCATGCAAAACGGCGAATATAAACTAGTTATAACAGAAAACTAACATGTATCCAATACTTATGCGTGTCACTGCATATGTATAAATGGGATCTGGCATTAAATAACCAAGAATGGTTGATGTGCTATAAACCCAAACCAAACCACACCAAACCAAACCACACCAAACCAAACCAAAGATTGACTCTTAATATATTGATAATGCAACTTAGTACGAAGTGTTTTTCTGTTTAAAATGATTGCAGTGACATATTTTGGCACAATAGACAATTGGAGACCATAACTGTTAAATAGACTTGAGCATAAAATAACCCAGCAAACCAACAAACCAACAGACTAAACAAGAGGTTATTCAACCAAGGGAGGGGGTGTCCTCGTGGTGTAATGGTTAAAGCGATGAACTGCGGAATCGTAGTAAGCGAGTTCGTACTCCAGTCGCACTATTACGTTCACTTTCGGACAAAAACCGTTGGGAAAGGTATAAGCCCCCTTATCCTCTCAGCTATGGGTTAAATAGTACCACTACTGTTCTTCTGGGAGAATGGCTTTGGCATTAAATAATCTACAAAGGTTGATATGCCATTAAACAAAGAAAGCAAACCAATCAACCAAGGGAATTTCACAAATAAATTAAAAATGAATCCGAACCATTGGTGATGTCCTTGAAGGTACTACCACTCCAGGTCAGAGTAAAACTGTATAGAATAGTAATGAAGTGGTACTTTACGTTCTCCAAAGCTCTTGAACTGGAGCCTCACAGTCTTATGGTGTTTAATGTCATACCCAGAACACTTTTTTACCGAGAGGTGTTCTTAGATCTCCGTAGAGAATGCTAGAGATATATTTTGGGACCCCGAAAACTGGGCTGAATACATTCTGTTTCGGCTCTTAATGTTGTTAAGGAAACTTTCAAACGTTCATATCTGAAATTGTGTATTGTTCAAATATGTAATCAAAGAATCATGTCTTGTATATGAACGACCCAACATATTATCATTCTTCACGGTAATTAATCAGTGTTTGTTAAAATATGATGTCAACATCAGATGCTATCATTTTGCATAATACGTTTTGGATTGCGGGAAGATGGCGACTGCTAGACGCACATAATAGAGGTGAAATTGATGTGCGCAAAAAAAAAAAAAAAAAAGAAGAAGAAGAAGAAGAAGAAGAAGAAGAAGAAGAAGAAAGGAGAGTGCGTTTCAATTGACGTTTGATTTTTGCATACCGACGTCACTTGTGCCTAGTTATCACAAGGAGAGAAGCAGAAAATGTAAAAAGATAAAAACAAGAAAAAAAAAGTAAAGAAAAAGAAAAAAAAAAAGAAACAGAAAAAAGAGAAGAATGAGATGTGAGAGGAATTTATGCTTTTAAATCTGACAGTGGAACAGATGTGTGTGTACTGTGAGAATGCACAGAAATGGAACATTGATAATCAGCATAATGTAATCACATACACGCATACACACACACACATATATATATATATGTGTGTGTGTGTGTGTGTGTGCGTTTGTGTATAAATATACAAATATGAGAAAACAACGTATTCAGAGGATAATTTTATTCATAGTTGAATTATTTGCCAACTTTAAATGTTTCGGTTTTTGACATTATACCATCACCAGGGCAGTCAATACGTAATGTAACTTCTGAATTGTATTCAGTTTTAAAATAAAACGAAAAAATGAGAAAACTTTTTGCATTTTATTTCTGTTCGTAGCGTTCTATTTCAAATCTATGTGAAGTAATTTGTCGTTAAAACTTATTTTAAAGCGTGACATATTTGCTAATATATATATATATATATATATCTTTTTCTACTCTTCCCCTTCATCAATTCCTTTGCCTTTTTTCTTCTTTTTTGTGTCACTGTTTGTAAATTTGGATGAATTATGACTTGAAGTTTGTTATTGAGAACATTAAAAGTATATATATATATATATATATGTGTGTGTGTGTGTGTGTGTGTATGTGTGTGTGTGTGTGTTTGTGAAAACTCTGAATCCAAACCAGTTGTACTCCGATACAAAACTGACCTTACGTTGCATCCTGCCCGTTGCAAGAATTCTGAGGAAATATAACATGTTTTGGATGCATAATGCGCTCGTGGTGTAACGGTTATCAGCGTGAGAAATGGACACGGTGACCCGAGTTCAAATTCTGGACATGTGTGTTTGTATTTCTCATATGGCGTATGTTGACATCACTTTCAGAAAATGAGATGTTGCTGCCGAGGTATGTGAACTGAATTTAGATTTTGGAGATGGCTCCTTTTTGTTTAAAACACATGCACTGTTTTTTTTAAATTTCCATTCACTTTGAGACCAATTCCTCCCGCTACTTGCTCTTGGCTATACAGTAGAGAGTCTGCTTGGGCTGTTATATTTGCAAGAAGTGCAAGGTCATCTTCATAGTCTGCGTCTGTCATGAATTAGTCTTCTTACCTTTCTTTTTAAAGATGTGAAGCCATTTTCTTTTATTAGATGTATGGACATTCAAAATACGTAGTCTAGGTTGCATATAAATATATAATGGTGATAATGCATCTCCTTGCAAGACTACAGCGATTCCGTCTCCATCAGGTGAGTGAACCATTGCTTTCGTGTTTTTGTAAAGCATCATTACAGCGGCAACAGTTTCTTTGAGAAGACCCTATGCTAGTGGTATTTGCTCCATTTTTATTCTGTGTTTGACATCAAATTCCTACGAGAAATCTACGAACGGTGGTGTTGCCTTGAGATTCTTTGCTTGTACTTCTTTGATGATTCTACGGATTGTCAAAATTTATGAGATTGTGGAATGATTTCTTCAAAAGTCATTTTTTGTAAGGATCTTCTCTATTTCGGGTTGGATACGATTGAGAAGCAGGGCTTATAAACCTTTCCAGCTGTAAAAGTAATGACTATGCCTCTGGAGATCTCAGTGATTCCAAAGTCATCTTTCACGAGGAAGGGAAGGATGCAATCTTTCGTCCATTTCTTGTTTGAATTTTGTTTATAAACAGCATTGTATAATTAAGAAAAAAATATGTCATTGAATTTTCTTGTCTTACAAACTTTCGGGAGTATTTCGTCGAGGCCTGCAGTTTTTCTGATTTTATTTTTTTTTCAGAACTGCATCAAGCTTTTTCTTCGCAATTTGTCCCCGTTGGATGTTAAATTGGTAATTAATGATTTTTTGGATAAGTTTGTCATTTCAGAATAGTTTCTGAGCAGATTTTTGAAATATTCTTTCCATTTCAGAAGTTCTCCTTCTTGGTTAGCAGCTTTTAATTTTACTTTCAAGGTGCTCTTCTACCCTCTTACTTCATTTACTGTCTGCTGCGCTCTTTGTGACTATCTTCTTCTGAATTTCTAATATTATCGATTTGGCCTTGAATGTTTTCTAATTGCTCGTAGAAAGTTAAGAAAGCTCAGAAAGAATTAACCAGCGGATTTTCATGCATAGATTGTGAATAGTGTTTCCGATAACCCACAAATATTGATACATCATTAAAAATTTAAAAAAAATCATTTAGGTTCGTCAATAAATCCATTTTCTAATGAGGAAAAACCTTTATTTTACTTAACAAGTATTTATTTTTCAACATAATCTTCTTTCTTATCAGTACATTTATTCCAAGGCCCGTCCTTTGTATGACATAAAACGGAATCCATTAGAACGTTCCTAGTTCTGGAGCACTGGGTAATGTGGAGTCAGTATTTAATTACTCCCAGGTCTACTTTCACCCGTAGTAGTAGCACTTGTTAAGGTCTAATCTACGGGACCTTATTAAGTTAACAGAATCTGATTGAACAATATTCGCTATTAAAACATTCGACTATGTATGAAGTGTTTCCCTATTTATAATCACAGTGGATTTTATCTACAAATTAGCTCTTAATACATTAATATTGCAACACAATAGAAAGAGTTTATTTGTTTAGAATGGCTATCAACTTTATGAAGGCATTGGCTTTTAAAACATTGATTGTGAATATCAACTAATATAAAAACAATACCCCTCCCTCTAAAAAAAATAACTAACCAACAAGCAAACAAAAAAGGAAAATCACACGGAACATGGGTAATTTAAGGAAAAGCAAATGATGGCATAAAATTGTCACAAATAAGTATTCTTTTGCTTCTCTGTATTTTTCATCTGATCGCAATTATTAAAAACAACACAAATCAAAACAAAAATTAAAAACAAAATCAACAGGAAAGCATTCTTACATTCTCGAGGTCATTTTACGCAAAATTTATGACGATATCTGGTATACTCACACAAATATCATGATACAGACATTATAAGTAACGAGTAAAGGTGGCGACCTTAGTCGAGGGTGACCAACAGGCTCCTTTTTCAATAGCTACTACACCGAAGTGTAGGGGTAGGCGCTAATCCCTTTCCTGGATTGCTACACTTTACCCTTACCTTATAATGCCGAGTGTTTCACAAGGCAGCATCAAGTAACATTTTTTGAGTCTTTCGTATGACTTGACCTGGGATTAAACACTGGTCTCCCTGACTATTGGCGAACACTCTAGTCATTAGGCCAATAGCCCAGTTTACTCTGAGACTGTATTTTTTATAACCATTATTTTTTTTTTTGAATATAACAAATATAATAGAACACAGATTATTAGAAGGTGTCAGTATTTAGTATATCCACCATTTTTTCAACTAAATGTTGTAAATATCATGAGACAGATACAATAAATCTTCCGATTTGAATCTAGCGTATATTTCGCCATTTTTTTTTTTTGCCAATGCAAATTCTGTAAGTCTTTAAACGCGAAAGATAGTAGATCGCACTTTACAACCTAAAATAGTCCGCCACTATTCAATAGGGTTTTGCACGGTCTTTCAGTCCTTGATCTGTTGTCTACATCATGTGTTATCGTATTCTTTTGTACCAGACTTCTGAATGGCTTATAAGCTGATTTCTTATATGTCTGTAGGATAATTCAATACCATACATCCCTAATAATCTGCTTACGTTAATTGTCGGAAATTCTTTGCTTCGTATGTACGCTATGTTTACATTTAGATCAGATAAACTGTCAATTATCAAAATAGATTCGTGATATGAAATACATTCTGAAGACATTTAAACTGCGAATTTGCTATGCATAGTTATACCATCTGTTGGCAATTGTCATAACGCATGCGCAAAGAATAGTAATGCACTCCCGCTTGTTTTCTACTTAAGACAAGATAACCAAGCAATCATGGGATATTTATTTATTGTTTCAATGTTAAAGGGAGTCCCCGTGGTGTTGTAACTTACGTGCTGGACTGCGACATCGTAGTAAGCGAGTTCGAATTTCAGTCGTGCTATTACGTTCACTTTCAGACTAATACTCTTGGGAAGAGCTGTAACTTCCTTATCCTCTCTCTAGCTCTGGATCACATAATGCAATACTGTTTATCTACAGGGATCTCTTTGGCATTAAATAAGCCATGGAGAGTGATATGCCATAAAACAACAACAAAAAAAACCCGAATGTGAATTAAATTTCAATCAAGCTATATCTATTCACGTCTTTACTTTTAGATTCCCGGTCGGTTGGGGTTGTAGAATACACTGACTGCATCTCTGCAGAGGGTTACGACTCCTCCAACGAGTGTCCTGGATATGATAATAAAAAATCTGATGGTGAAGCTTCAGTAATGCTGGAGTTTTGGGGAATGCGGAGTACCTCTTTATTGCCATCGCTTCCAGGTCTATTCTGGCCCGAAATGGTAGCACCTGATAGGGTCCCATCTATGAGTCAATTTTAACTAAACTTTTATTACGCTCAACTGAATTGTTTTAAATTAACTGTTTTTCTATTTAACAGTGTGTAAACAAAAAATTGCGTACACAAGCTATGCTTTGAATTAGGACTGTTTTGACATTTAACTGTGTGTAAATAAATCTGTACTTATACTAAAATGAATTGTTTGAAACTTTTATCAAAATTATTTAATCCGGCGTTAAATGACCCGAAAAGGATCATTTAATGCCATAAATCAAAACAACCAGCCAACCATTACTTTTAGAATTCTTTTGGCTGAAGAGATTCCGCAAATTTGAATGACAGTGAGGACTTCTGAACATAGTTTAGAAGTTAGAATAAAGATTGTTGGGTCAACAAGTCTAGCAGTTAATATAATGTTAATTCTAAATGATTTACTATCCAAAAAATCAAGTGTTCAAAACATGATTCTAAAGTTCTAGAGAATGCGTGTTTGGAATTACCAAATTCTACAGCATTGAAACTCTATAACCAAAAATATGAATATATAGCAGTTTAAAAATAAGTTCATTTGTTGTAGATAAATGGGTAAATCACTGAATAAAACTCAGATGTGCAAATTAAATAAATTTTATTTCTTAGAATTGGTTTGGATTATTTGTTTAATGACATATCACATCGTGGGTTATTTAATGCCGAATCCACCCTACGAGAAGAACAGGAATGGTACTATTTAACGCATTACTAGGAGGATAAGATGGTTCATATCTTTCCCAAAGGTATTTGACCGAAATTGAACGCAATAGCGTGACTGGAGTTCGAACTCGCTGACTACGATTCTGCAGTTCAGCGATTTAATCATTACAACACGAGGACACCTCATATTTAAATTGAGTCAAAAGTTTGTTGAAAAAAGAAGTTACGACGTATTTTCTTTTAAGAAAAGATAATATTTGTTAGAACGTCAATATTACAAGAGAGAAATGTTCATGTAACAGTTTGAATTGTCTGACTCGAGTCGATCTATTTTTGTGTCCATAAAAACATTTGTATGAGTAGTAATTTACAAAGCTCTTTGCTTCGATGTGGCACAAGGCCGAATGAATGGGGCACCCAATGAGACTCGAACTCACTCGTGTAGGTTTGCTAGTCTAGCTTGCTAACCGTTACACCACCAGAGGTGCCCAACATTTGTATGAGTATATCACAATGTAAGAAGGAAAGTCTATTTATATGCTAATATGTGAAAGGTGGTAGATGAATGGTCTTTCATCTGCAAGCAAAGACTGTGATGGTAGTACGAATAAATCTATGTAAACAATATTTTCATCCAATTCAAAATAATCAAGCGATGTTGAAATTAAATACATACATGAAGGAACTGAATGTTAGATTTTGATTCAAAAGAAATAAATTCTAAAATTTCTTTGTAGGGTATAGAATAAATCTGCAAACCTACTGAGTAATGTATCTATTTTATCACTTATCTATAAGATATGGTTCGAAATTAAATTAATGAGTTGATTATTTATTAATGATTTTAATTGGCTTAGCCAATTAAAGTTGATTATTTATCAATGATTTTAATTGGTTTAGCCAATTAAAATTATTGATAAATAATCAACTGACTAATTCAATTTCGAACCATAATCAATCTTATAGATAAGCTTAACCAATTAAAATCATTGATAAAGAATCAACTCATTAATTTAATTTCGAACCATACTCAATCTTAAACATGTATTTTAAACAATCAAGTGAGAAAAGATTTCTTAAATCATTTTGAGTTTCGGTCTTTGAAATTTTTCGCGGCAAGTCAAATATTGTTGTCAGCGAATCTGAAATAAATTTAAAGAAGACTGCGTAAGTACCGATTGGTCAATAAATACAAAAATACAGATACAAAAATGACTGCTTCTCATGTTTTTTTTAACACAAAAAATTAATACCTTTTTAGAATGGAATCAGCGACCCGAGTTCTAATCTTGGATGAAGCCATTTGTGTTTTACTTCGCACTAATACCCTAGAGAAAAGTATGAATACATCTGTTGACAGCCATCAACTATCGGTAAATAGTAGGGCAGACTGAAAACTTTAGTTTCGGTTAGGCAACCGGTTGAGGAGAAGGAAAGCAAGCTGTATTCTACTTAAAAATTGACCTGGTGCAACATCCTGCCCGTCGCGGAGCGTTTGGTAAATACGTACATTTATGGAATTATAATTTTGCTTAAAGAGGCTGCAAAATAATCTTATTTTATATTACTTTGTTAATATATAAAATAAGATTATATATATATATATAATCTTATTTTATATATATATAAAGTAATAATATTGTTTGTTTTAAAACTAAAAGCTATAACATCAGTTTCTAAACTAAACTGGTAGTGTTTGTGGTAACAACAGAATACGTGCGCAATGTAAAATATCGTAGCAGTAATATTAATAATAATGAAAAAAACAACGAAAAACAAAAAAATGCCGATCTCACAACTTTCAATTTTCACAATCTTTTGATCATCAGATAAATGTTAGTGATTAAACTCGTATGCACTTATTGTGCAAATGTACAATTGATTGATTGGTCAATTTCTAAGTGAAGGAAAGCTAGCCTGAATTCAGAGTTTTTCTTCTCCAAGACTGGTTGCTTACTGTTATATATGGACCCTCGACCGAGCCGTCAATCAAGAGATGCACCTGTGTAAATAAGCGGAAGAACAGCGGAAGCAGGTGGACGGTGGACATTAGAAAATAATATAACCAGGTGCCCAGGCGGTTCGAGTCAGTTGGAGACAGGACGCTAAAGTGAGAACCAGCTTGCAGACTGAGGGCTTTGGGTTCTTAGTGACCCCCGGTTGAGCAACCTAAGCCAAGACGCGAAAGAAGCGCTGCTATAGTCGAGAGAAGAACTTGGGTCAATATAGCAGTCCGTCCTTGTCTCCACTCATTTCTCACTCACAACAAACATCACCTTTTCGAAAATAAAGTGTGAGAGATTTATATTTCTATAAAGAAGTATATTCGTTCGTTATTGAAGTCGTCATTGTCAGTTGATTATGTCCCCGTGTATATTTGTATACGCGTAGTATACTATACAACACTTACCCAATGCTAAAGAACACAGTCTGCCCTACTATTAATTTTTAGTTGGAGGGAGAACTGACGGATTCGTGCAAAGTGAAACGCAATCTACCTCGTCCAGGCTTTGAACTCGGCTCACTAATTCCATTTCCAGCAACGGTAACCGTTACGGTAAGCACGCATCCTGTAAAGCGAATAACAGGCCTTACCATGCTTGAATACAAATAATTTTAAAAACAGATCTACTTGACCCATAGATAGGACTCTGACAGGTACTACCACTCCGGACCAGAGTGGACTTGGGAGTAATAGCAATGAATGGGTACTCCACATTCCCCAGTTTATCTATATCTCGGACACCACCACTTTTTTGGGAGGGACCTTAACTCTCCGCAGGGGATACTGTTAGTGTATTTTAAAGCCTCCCGACAGGCCTGTATATTATAATTTTGCCTTGTTATATAAAGAAAATAGAGAAAAAATTATAATACTTTTATAATTTTATTAATTTTTCTAAATTAAACAGCAACAATAAATAAATAAATAAATTCTTAAAAATCCATAGCAAATACGTTTTGCTTTAAAATAAATTTCGAACACTAGCTAGGTCTCATTAATTTGAAGCAAAACACCACCAAAGGTTTTAGAATGCCGTTTCCTCTTTTTCTTTTAAAAATTGATTATGATTCAGAAGATACAACATCACACACATAGTTAGATTGCCCTGATGATTGTTTAACATATTAAAAACCGGAACGTTTAATCAGGTTAAATCAATAATGATGGGTCCTTTCATGTTTCAGAAGACTGGCAAAAAATTCAAATATAAATAAACTTCCACTCTGAATACTTTTCACACACACACACACACACACACACACACACACACACACACACACACACACACACACTTATATATACATATATGTTTGGTTGGTTGCTTTGTTTTACGGCGTATCAACCTTTTTCTGGCCAATAATGCCGAATCAAGTCATTTTGATAAAAACTTTTTTTTTAGTTTGGTTTTATGGCATAGCAAAGATTGTGGGTTATCTAATGCCAAATCCATTTTGTACATATAAACAGTTCTATTTCAAACAATTCAGATTAGCATAAGTACGCTGTGTAACAGTAAAAAACAATTCTATTTCAAGCTATTCAGTTTAGTCAACAAATTAAAATGATTCCAAGTATTACTATGTATCACTAACAATTTAATTAAGCATCATTCATATATTTACACAAATCTAAATGTAAAAACCGTTTTATTTCAAGCAATTCAGTTTAGCATAAGCATACAGTTTAATTCTATTTGACCCATAGATAGGATCTTATCAAGTGCTATCACTTCGGGATACCGTAACTCTAGCAGACTGCTGGCCCTGTCGGCTGGAGCTGTAGAAAACACCAATTGCTTGTCTGCAGAGGGGTAAGGCCCACCCCCACAACGTCTGCCCTGGATATGATACCAAACAATTTTGAGATTCCAGTAATGATGGAGCTTTGGGGGAGGCGGAGTGCCTCTCAACTGCAATCTCTCCCTGGCCCACTTTGGCCCAGAATGGTAGCACTTAATAGGGTCCTATCTATGGGTCAAATAGAACTAAACTGCGTATTTATGCTAAACTGAATTGCTTGAAATAGAACTGTTTTGAT
This sequence comes from Sepioteuthis lessoniana, assembly GCA_963585895.1. Classification (NCBI taxonomy): domain Eukaryota; kingdom Metazoa; phylum Mollusca; class Cephalopoda; order Myopsida; family Loliginidae; genus Sepioteuthis; species Sepioteuthis lessoniana. Next base: position 42,106,618 of record OY757911.1, read on the forward strand.
ATTTAAACTGTGTACTTACGCTAAACTGAATGGTTTAAATTAGAACTGTTTGACTACCAGCTTGAAATAGAAATGTTTTTGATTTTTAAACTGCGTACTTATGCTAAACTGAATTTTCTGAAATAGAACTGTTTATTTGCATAAAAATGGATTTGGCATTAAATAACCTACAAAGGTTGATATGCCGTAAAACCCAAACAAACGAACAAACATAACTTTTGAAGATGGTAGTATGGTTTCAAGACCGTGGAAATATCATTTATCAAGGATTTGTTTATGAAAAAAAAATCTCTTTTCGAAACTCAAACCCGTAGACACAAACACAGACATAAATAAAAATAAAACAAAAACTGAATCAAGTAAAATTGTCGTCGTTCCTGCGTCAGAACATTTACATTATTTATGAAAGTGAGAGGAGATGAACGCCGCCTGTTTGTAACTCTAAACCGTGAGAAAAAGGAGGGAAAAGAGATAACTTTGATGCCATTTCCACTATCAGCCTAAATAGGATTCATGTAAATATGAAATATAGAATGTATATAGATGTATTATTAACACTTCCTCGTCGTCTGTCTTTTACACACACACACACACACACACACACACACACACACACACACACACACACACACACACACACAGACACACAAACGCATAGAGACGAACACCCTCAGTCCAACCCTTTGTTATCGGTCAGTGGACGCTCATACCTACTCTAAGGTTTGTAAGGCGAACATGCATTTACCCAAACTCCCCACCACATGCAGAATGTGACACAAGTTCAATTTTTAAGCGAAGCAAAGCTGGGTTGAAATCAGAGTTTTCCATTCTCCCGGACTAAATACCTACCTTGTCAACGCTAAATAACTCAGCCCGTACTACTTTTTATATTCATTTGAATAAATAAAAAATCGGGTTTGGTTAGGTTGGGAGAGACTCAAATTGTCATACGCTCTGTTGATTGGCATTTAAATACGCTGATTTCAGAGGGGATAAGACCCTGACCCAAGACTTCAGAGGGGTAAGACCCTGACCCCAAATTGAGTGTCCTGGTGATGGCACTAAACTGCATCTGATGTTAAGTTCCAGTTCTGCAGATATGCTTTCTGTTGAGTACCTCAGTACTCCTAGGTCCACTTTAATCTGGAGTGGCAGTACTGGTTAGTGTTTCATGTATAGGTAAAATCAATGTTTGAATATTATTCATATTCGATAAGACCATGCGCACGTAAAAAACCTCTTGAGAAACAACAGTGGAAAATAAATATGAACGCGATTCCCTAATAGCTAGAGATAAAATTATCTTCGACATGACGTTAAAATCAATTAATGAATCAAATTGTCTTATTTACTCGCAGTTAGGGAGAAAAATACGTTAATGCCATTATACAAATTTCCAGCTGATTCCATGTTTACACATAGAACAGTCCTGAAAAAGATAACTAGATTTTTAGTGAACATTTCGATTCTGCTGTAGAAAAAAAATCTGTCCTTATTGCCGATCGGAGTTGCCGTGATGTTATGGCTTAAGTACCGGGGCGCGGTTTGAAGTAACCAAGTTCGAACCCTAGTCGCGCTGTTACGTTTATTTTTAGACAGATACCATTGAGAAAGGTATGAACTCCCTTATCCTACCAGCTGTGGGCTAAATTGTATCACTGCTGTCAATCAAACTCGGTAGACTAGAATAACGTATGTATCTACTTAATCTCTGCGTCACTGGCAAGGTGTGACCCAAGGCCAAATTTTTAAGTAGAGTATACCTAGCTTGAATTCAAAGATTTTCTTCTCCTACACTGGTTTCTTAACCAAGGCTAAAGTCTGCCCTACTATTTACTTGTAGTTGAAGGGAGAGCTGATGGATTCGTAGGAAGTGAAACGCAATCTACCACGTCCAGGCTTTGAACTCGGCTCGGCAATTCCATTTCATGCAACGCCAAGTACGCCTCCTGTAAAGCGAATAATGGGCCTTACCCAGCTCGGCTGATTCATGATCCGTTGGTGAAGGGTTTGAATTTAGTTTTCGTTTTCCTTGACAGGTTGGCCTATAAAGTATACTCTGATATTTACTGAAAACAAGTCATTAGCTTAAAGTGAGACCCAAACTACCTCGGCCAGAAGTTGAACTCGTATTGATGATTTTAATATCCTCGTTGATGACCACTACATCAACCTCCAGTCCTACTTGGCAGCCTGCAAGCGGAAGTCCCCGCCGTTTCCCAGGAAAATAAGATTAGAAGCAAAACGTTTTGATGAAACCATTACTATATACATATTTTAGCTGAATTTTAGGGATACAGAAATATGTATAAGATATCAATACAAGATAGAAATTATTTTAAACATTACGAAAAAATCTAATTACTATCTGAAACGTCTTGTTCTTAAACCTTTTTGGGAAATTTGTCGATTCCTTCTTCACTAATTTCTCGTAAACGTACAACATGAAGCTGGTCATATAAGAAACATGGCTCTGTCTTAATTCGTCTTAAATAACTTGTTTTATAAGATGAAAAAAGATTTTTGAATTTCATATCAAAATATCTATCTCACTTCGTTTGTCAGGAAATGGTATATTTGATCTGATAACCTCCAGTGACCTTAAATGATAAAATAGATTAATCTGACCCAATCTATGGAGCATGAGAGATTTTAACGGCATATCAATCCCTATGAGATTATTTCATGCTATTTTTCATTTAAATGACTGAAGTATAGCCGTCTTGATATCTCTAAAATGACTGAAATATAGTCGTCTTGGTATCACGATAATGACTGAAGTATAGACGTTTTGATATCACTAAAATGACTGCAGTATAGACGTCTAAATATCCTTAAATTGACCGCAGATATCACTAAATTGAAAGCCGTATAGACGTCTTGATATCACTATAATCTTTCCTGGGTAAGACACAAAACTTCATCGTAATGGTAGTACCTGTTAAGAGTCCTATCTATGGGTCAAATAGATCTGTTTTCAAATTACTTGTATTAGATAGGAATAATTGATACCATGAGCAGATAAATGATTTTAGATAAAGGAAAGTGTAATTTATAAAAAATGCGATCAATGAATATAAATATGAATAAGATTTCAATGAAACATTTATGAATAAATTAAATTTCCGCATTAAGTAAGCCATAAGGAGTTTATATGGTGTTTTACAAATAAATGAATCCAAACGAAACTAAATGCATAAAATAAATTGCTCAGTTGTGAATCCATAATATTGCCCAGTCGGATGGGACTGTAGAATACACCGACTGTTTCTCTGCAGAGGTGTAAGACTTCAACAATCAACGAGTGTCCTGAATATGACACTAAACAATCTGATGATAAGGTTCCAGTAATTTTGAAGCGTTAAATGACCCGAAAAAGATTGATACGCCGTAAAACGAAGCAAAATACCAGCCAATGAACATTATAACTAAAATTTGAACAAATTAATTTTTGCATTGTTTAGAATTGGTTTATAGCAGAAGTTATCTTAATCTCGCCAAGTGCTCCAGGCTTGAACAGAGGTCTGTCATAAAATTTTTGGTGACTGAAAAATCCAAACCATGTGAAATTTACAGAAGAATGTGTAATATGTACGGAGAAGTTTGTTTTAGCGAGAAAAAATTTTTACAAATGAACTAATAATGAGCTTGTCATTACAAGTCTGAATCAAAAATATCGTTTATGGAGTAGAAAAACATTGACTATTCGGTAAAGAAAAGGTTCCGGGCGCTAAACCCAGTTTAGAAAGTGATGACTGTCTTCTGAAACATGAAAGGACTCATCATTATTGATTTAACCTTATTTATTGCATGATCCTTGCGCGTGTGCGTGTGTGTGTGTATATAAAGATAAAGAGAAATATATAGAGAGATTTGAGAAGTGTCGAGCGAAAAACCAAGCAAACACAATAGAACAAATTGAAGAGAGAGAGAGAGAGAGAGAGAGAGAGAGAGAGAGAGAGAGAGATTGTATGAATGTTGGCATAGATATTGTAAGATTGAAAACGTGATAAGTAACGACAGACAGATAGCGATAAGAGAGAGAGAGAGAGAGAGAGAGAGAGAGAGAGAGAGAGAGAGAGAGAGAGATGAACTAAAGAAATGACGTTGTAAGTAAAAGTTGTTGTTTTTTTTATTTATCGGCACACCCAACATTTCAAGGCTACCTTAGTGAACAGATCTTCTTGAGATGTCTTGAGTCTATGGCAGGAATGCCACAAAAAGTACTTTTTCATGCTCCAAGATTTACCGTCGTTTTGTTCTTTATCTTTTCGACCTCGGATTACTCCCTCCTCTCTCTCTCTCTTTTTTTTTTCATCAATGATTTGCCACTGAGACTAACACTATATTTACGTCAGACTGTCAATTTCAACAGAAAATGGGGTTTGCAAGATCAAACGTTATTTTACTGACATACCGAAACACATGCTGCATCATCGTGTTCAACCAGGCCAAACAATAAGAGAAAAAAAAGAGAAAAGAAATGAAACAAAAAGATAAAAAAAAAGAAAAGAAAAGAAAAAGACTTAAAGAAATAGCAGCCAACAGATTTAGAAAGGAAAACCTCTGAATGTGTGTGTGTGTGTGTGTGTGTGTGTGTGAGAGAGAGAGAGAGAGAGAGAGAGAGAGAGAGAGAGAGAGAGAGAGAGAGAGATAACAAAAGACAACCCCCCAAACCACCACAAAAAAACAAAAACAAAACAAGTCAAATGATTATGTTTTGCTGCGTCTACGGGCTTGTTACGTCGACAGGTTTATTAGCTTCTAATTTACATTCTATCTTTAGCACATTTTGCATCGAGTTGGATCACTGTCTTTTGATGAATTTACTCTTCACTCTCTCTTTTAAACTCTATATTGAATATATCTGACATTATTAGAGTGAGTAAAAAGTTCTGCTATATTTTCTTATCAAAAATTACCCACGATTCGCCTGGCCCGGTTGCCTTTACCGAATTAGTGAAAGTGACGAACCACACTGGACTATTAGATGCTGAGCTTGCCTGATACTCACCAAAATCTACTCTCCGGACTGGTATCCATGAATTTGAGTAAAGCGTCAGTGTTAAGAGTTTTAGGTCTACCTGATCTTGCCTGATCGTCGATGTTTTAGCAAGTCGAGTGAAATTTTCTTAACCCCCTGGTTACTGTGCTACATATGATCAACTGCGATTTAACTTTTCGTACAATAGATAAGTTTTGTTGCTTCCGCAGCATAATAGACCAGTACAAACTCGTTAAGAATAAGTTCCCAAATTAGACATTGCGTTCGTCTTTGCGGCTTTTAAATCACACATTGAGTGAAGATGCACCATGTGCTAGAACACCAATAAACACTATACTACCAATCTGAGCGGCTTGAACTATCTTGGTCACGTGATATACGCGTTACTAATTAGCACTTATCAAAACATGGCAAAATTTTTGACTCACCTTTTTATATGAACACAGGGTTTCCTTTGGACGATATCGGACGAAAAAACCTGAATATATATATATATATATATATATATATATATATATATATATATATATATATATAGTGGAAATAAATCCGACTGTATGAAGAAAATTGAAAAACAAAGTAATCCAAAATTGATGATCAGCGTTCTTTTTTTTTATTTTTTATTTTTTAAAAAGGAAACAATCACGTGATTGGTACGGGCAATGATGTTTAAATGTTTCAAATTTATTAGATTGAAAGATGATAAAAACAAAAACTATCAAAATATTTTCGAGAAAAAAGAGAAGAAAGGAAAGAAAAAAGAAAGAAGAAGAAGAAGAAGAAAGAACGCCGATCGAACGGTTATGTGATCTTTCTTTGTACATATATTTTTTCTCTTTTCTCCTGTTATTTTATTAAAACATTCATCGCTTTTCTAGCAACATTTCTCACCAGCTTAAAGTCCTGATGAAGATTTATTAAAACCGAAACGTTTTAACGTTGACTTTCCATTATGATAAATTCATCACTTTTGGATTATTTTGTTTTTCTATTTTCTTCATATATATATATATATATATATATGCATAAAAGACAAGTGAAGAAAAATTATAGAAAATTAAAAGAACATAAAAAGGAGAAATAAGATGATAGAATAATTTGCCGACCGTATATATCCGAGAAATGAACGATTTCATGTAATGAACGACCCCGAATTTCTTAGCCAGAAAAAGTAGTTTTATCCTATATTGCATGTAATGAACGATCCTTTACTTTTGCCTATGCTAGCCAACAAAATATTTCTTCAATATCTTATGACACAAAGAGAATACATTCAAACATTTACACATTCAAACCAATGCAATAGCCTAAAAATCAATATAGTCAAGAGCAAACTAATGTCTTAAGAAAGGCTTTTCTTTAAGATAATGAAGTTTTTACGTACCTTTATTTGCTATATATCTTAACTAGCTTTTCCTTTGGCATTTGGTATGCAGGGATATTTTGCATCGAAATTACGGCAAGATAAGGCCTAGAAACAGGGTAAACTTTGACGTTTAAAAGAACATATCTTGTGTAATGAACGACTACTGATTTTTAAGGTGAAAATTTGTCCTAAAAAGTCATTGATTGCACGAATATATACGGTACCTATTAACGCCCTTAGTGTAACGGTTATAGTCGTAGGAAATGGAATCAGCAAACCGAGTTCAAATCCTGGGTGTAACTGATTGCATTTCACTTCACGCTAATGCCTTTAGGAAAAGCATGAATACTTCTGTTAAATAGCAAGACCGACTGGATTATGTAAACTTTGTTAGGCAACCAGTCTGGTAGAAGGAAAAATCTGAGTTTAAACCATCTTTAATTTCCTTAAAAATTGACCTTGTGTCACATCCTGGTCATAGTAGATATATACCTATGTACTTCCGGTTTTTGTAAAACCTCCTACACTAGCTTTAATGACATTTACCACCTTAATATATATTCACTAGTTTGTCTGTCCACTATAAACGATCGGACAATGTACGTATTAACCCAATCCCTCCACTACGAGCTGGATGCGACTCAAGGTTAATTTTTAAGTGGAGTAATGCTGGTTTGAATTCAGAGTTTTCTTCCTACTAAATGGTTACCAGACAAAAATGAAAGAACTGCCTCTGCTATTTACCTGTGGGAGAACAGATGGATTCATGCCTTTCCCAGGGGCATTTGCATAAACTGAAATGAAAACAGTCACCTTCAGGATTAGAACTCGGGTTGCTCACTCCATTTTCTACAACGATAACCGTTACATGATGCCTGCTTTTATCAGATAGTGTAACTATCGAACCATTCAAATAAGACGAGCAAGACTTGATGGGCACTGCTGAAGAAGGGCGAACCCAGCAGCAATGTTCCCCAATGGACTCCTACACATGGACACACCAGTGTTGACCAACCAGGTAAAACTTACATACAGCAACTCAGTGAGGACACTGGGTGCCATCTAGAGGACTTGCCAAAAGCAATGACCGATAAGGATATATGGAGAGAGAGAGAGAGAGAGAGAGAGAGAGAGAGAGAGAGAGAGAGAGAGAGAGAGAGAGAGAGAGAGAGACTCAGCTGAATCCGTGCTATCACCACACCTTGAATAATAATGATTATAATCTTACGATATAGGAATGGAATTTAGCAAAGAAAAATGTGCAATGCTAATATTAAGAAGCAGAAGAAAGACAAATCATAGAAAGAATGAAACTGCCTAATCAAGAAAGAATTAGTTCGCTCTGAGAAAAGGAAGCTTACAAGCACTTGGGAATATTGAAAGCAGACACAATCTTTCAAAGGGAAATGAAATTTTAAAAAAGATTAAAAGATTATCTCAGACGAACGAGAAAACTACTCGAAATCAAAGTCCACCGCATGAATCTCATTAAAGAGATAAAAAAAACCTGGGCAGTCCCACTTGTAAGATACTCTGGACCCTTTTTTTTAAATGGATGATGGAATAACTTCAACAAATGGACCAGAGGACAAGAAAGCTAATGATGATGCATAAGGCCTTACATCCGAGAGATGGCATAGACAGACAATATGTGTCAAGAAAAGAAAGAGGAAGGGGATTTGCCAGCATTCAAGATAGCACGGATGCATAGTTACGAGGCCTCGAAAACTACATAAAAAGAGCAAAAATGCCTAATTACAGAGACCAGAAACAACACAGACAACATAAAGATCCCAGGACAACAGCAACTAGGAAACAGAAATGGGAAGAAAAACAAGTGTATGGATAATTCAAGCAACAAACAAGCGAATTATCATACGAAAAGGCCTGGAAACCTGGAGAGAAAAACTGAATTTTTTGTAATAGTAGCACAAACTGTTCAATGAGAACAGATAATACGCAACAAAATAGCAACTGTAGGTTATGTAGTGATAGAGACGAAACCATTAATTATATCATATGCGAATATAGCAAACTAGCGCAAAAGAAGTACAAGACTAAATATGCCTGGGTGGGGAAGGTGATCCACTGGGAATTATGCAAGATATTGAAATTTGACCACACTACAAAATGGTATAGGCACAAACCAGAATCCGTTCTGGAAAATGAGACACACAAAATTCACGGGGATTTTGAAATACAAGTAGCTCACCTAGTCTCGGTCAGACGACCAGACCTAGTGATAATGACCCAAAAAACAAAACAAAATAAAAAACAAAAACAAAAAAAAACAACAAAAAACAAAACAAAGCAACCCCCCCCCCAAAAAAAAACCCCAAAAAACAAAAAACAAAACAAAAACAAACAAACAAAAAACAAAAACAAAAAAAAGAGAACCTTCCAAAAGAGGACTTTGCCGTCCCCGTGGAACACAGAGCAAAATTACCAGTTATAATTGGTGCACTCTGAACGGTACTCAGAGGGTTGCTAAGGGGATTGGAAAAGTTGGAAATAGGAGGATTCGCCGAGTCTATACAGGCTCCAGCATAACTGAGATTCGCTAGAATACTGAGAATCGTCCTGGGGACTTGAGGAGACTTGCAGTCACACAGACTCTTGTGAAAGACCATCAGTCAACGCTGGTGCAAAAAAAACTCACAAGAAATAATGCAATAGTAATAATGTTAATAATAATAATATTAATTTACGAGCACTTGTAATTTTTTGAGTAACTATTTCTATTTAGTAATGATGATCATTTATTTGCACACAGTTATATAGTTTTAAGTATTCCTGACTAATACTAATAATTCTCAAACATGCATGAATCCATCTGTTATACTATGGGCAAATAATAGAGCAGACTAGGATCTTTAACCTTGGTCAGACAACCAGTCTGGAAGAAAGAAACCACTTGTACTCCACTTAAAAATTGACCTTGTCTTACATCCTGCTGCTAGTGTCGGGGCAGGCTAAATATATACTTTTAGCAGTTTGTTGCATAATGTCCCAGATACGTCATAAAAATCGGACCGTTTATGATTCGGACGTTGAGTAAAAAAAAGGATTTTTTAAGCCTGGAGACAATTATGGATAACAGATATTTAATACCGTAAACCCAACACCACACTTACATCTCTCTTTGGGGTTTTATGCGTTTATCTGGGATTTGGACGCCGTTTACATCTTGTAAGTATCACTGAATTTAATCTTTAAATTAACAGTGGAAGTATAAGCGAACAGACGATGTGTGTCTCATGACGGTATATTTGAAATCATTCTGTTTTCTCTTTTGGCTGCATATCATATATAAAAACAATAATGCCAAATCCAACTTTTTTCGGGGCCACGGTTATATTTTTGACATGGTGACTTTTGCGCCAGCATATATATATATATATATAATAAAAAAAGTAAATTAGCAAAGCCTTTGCGTAAAAAAAGTGTTCGCTGCAATTATTGTAGAGGACCTATAAAACCAAAAAGTATATTTTAAATATGAAGACAACAAGTCTGTTTCTTGCGCTTTCATAAGGTGTGCACAATCATCAGACGGAGATATATAAGTAAAGACAGAGTTGGCGACCATAGCCGAGGGCGACCCGAAGGCTCCCTTTTTATTAGCGACTACACCAAGATGTAAGGGAGGGCGCTATTCCTTTCCCTCGATTGCTCCACTTTACCCTTGATCCGTACCTCATAATGCTGAGTGATAAGCAAGGCGGCATCAAGTACCATTTTTGGGTCTTTGGTATGACTCGACCTGGGACTGAACCCGGGTCTCCCCGGTCATTTGCGAAAACTCAAGCAATGGGCCGGAATATATACATATATATATATATATATATTCCGGTCCATAGCTCGACTGGGAAGCGTTTTCGCTAATATATATATATATATATATATATATAAAGGCATAGAGTTGAATAAAAATGACGCAATAAGTGTGAATCAAGACCCAACAATATTATCATTCAGTTACATGAAATTTACTGGAAATGGCTTTATTTTCTAAGTTAAAGTGTCCTCAGCGTATTGCTCTGAATAAAATCTAGCTATTATATGCTGTCTTTACTGGATTACAGTTTCATGCATATATACCAACATAATGAGATTTTTAGTAACATGTACACAGTAGACGTATGCCTGTACGTCAAATGGGGTCTTGTGACTGAGGATCTTCATGACAGTATATGAGGCCGCCCAACAATAAGTCTTTGCTAACATTGAAAGACTTTCGTTTCATCTACTCCTTTTCACTCACCAACGCCTTTTGTTTGGTTTATATATTAGGTGTTATTTTATCGCCTAATCACATGATAAAGAAGGGAGGGGCGTGATGAAGTTTTATGGGGTGTTCCTGTTTACCAGATGTGTTTTTTTTAACAATGGAGGCTAGAATCTTGGCGTAACTCGGCTTCAAACTAAAAATAAAGTTCTTTCATTTTAGAATTTATAGCGTCTGTTAACGCAGCAACTAAGGAATCTCAAATTTAAAAATTAGTTCGCCAACTATTGCACTCATATAAGAGTTTAAGACTTTTCTGCCTTAATCGCGTTTGGTTGGATTAACGGCTTCGTAACGCTTGTTTGGTTATTTAATGCCGAAGATAATCTTATTTAAAACAATTATAGGGTCTCAAGTAACTAACGATAGTAAACTTTAGTAAATATGTATTTGTAATCTTTATTAAACATCTATGGTATCAAGTAACTCTTCTTAATATTAATTATTTTACTTGATACTTACAATGTTACTTAATATCATAATTTCTTGATAGAAATATTTTTACTGAATACCATTAATTGTTAATATTAATGATTTATGCATAAATACATAGTTGGTTGGTATTTTATGGCATATCAACCATTGTTGGTTATTTAATACTAAATCCTCTGCATATAACCGGCTCATTGCAAAGTGGGTAGAGTGTTTGCCAATGGTTCGGGAGACCTGGGTTCAATACTAAGTCGCGTCTTACCAAAGACTTAAAAAATGGTACTTGATACCTCCTTGCTTAACACTCAGTAATACAAGGTACGTATCAAGGGTAAAGTGGAGCAATCCTGGGAAAGGAGTTGCGCCCTCCTCTACACCACAGTGTAGTAGCTATTGAAAAGGGAACCTTCTGGTCGCCCTCGACTACGGTCGCCAACTTATATATATAAATATTTCCAGTGATATATATATATATATATATATATATATATGTGTGTGTGTGTGTGTGTGTGTGTGTGTGTAATTTAATACGTATCAATACATTCTCATACACATTCAACTCAAAGAGGAAGAAATGAAAAAAAAAAACTGCAACCAGATATACACTCACGTATACAAACACACAAAGTATATACTTGTTAATACGGAAAAAATTGAATTAAAAAGAATCTCACCCTATCAAAACAAACACATTATTAGTCCCTTAAAAAGGACCCCGAAGTCCGAAACACGTGTTGAGCATCCTTTTATGAAATAAACCCCAAAAATAGCACATTGAAATTCATTTGCGAACCTTTATATTTTAAAATATTTGCTTCGCATTTGACCAACAAAAGTTTATGCATGTGTGTGTGTGTGTGTTTGTGTGTGTAAGTGTAAATGAGTTGTTTGTTCGTAACTTTATTTTTAAAAGGGTTGTTAGAGCTCATTTGTTTCTCCACAGCTAAAGGATTTCAAGTATTCCGATCTAACCTTAATACTTCTAATTATTTTCATCATACAACGTGTGAAAGCACGTGCGATACCCTGCCCTCATCAGCCACCAACCAGGGGTGATAACACCGTTTCGGTAGCTCAAGGCGGTACTACCTCTCCCAGTGCTACCATGCTGCTTTTGCCACCGGACAGGGTATTTAAAAGAATTATATATAAATATATATATATACGCCAGATCTACTAAAAGCTAAGTTTACATTGTACGTTCATCTTAATTTTTAGTGCAGTTTGTGATTTTTAAAAACGCGTTTACTTTCGGCCGTTGATATCATAACGTACTTACAGTAACCGTTTCTTGATGTTACGTAATCACACGGGAATGGTTCCGAGTGCATTTCATTCATGCTGAAGACTTTTCGCTCTCGACCAAATCCAACTTGAGCCATATTGCACCGTGGTCTGAAGACGATATGAGGCAACTTTCAATTTTAATTTTGAGCATCTGTTCGCGCACAGTTAAATGGTTTCAAGAATCTTATCGAGTATTTCTAATACAAATAATTTGCACACAGCTGTAAGTTTTCAAATAACTGATAATGATAATCCTTTGTAAATGATACTATAATTTTATTTGACCCATTGATGGAACCCTAACAGGTGATACTAATCCCGGTCAGAGGGGCCCGGGATTTAATCTAAATTAAAGGATAATCTACATTTCTTACATTCCAGGATTGGAGCCTCACAATCTAATGAAATTTAATGTCATACTCAGGACATTTTTGGGGTGATGATCTTACTCTTCTGCAAAGGTTTATTCGGCTATATTACAGTCGTAGCCGAAAGGGCGGAGAAATATATAGTGGGGGGGTGTCCTCGTGGTGTAATGGTTAAAGCGATGGACTACGGAGTCGTGCTCTTACGTTCACTTTCAGAGAAATACCATTGGTAAAGGTATGAACCCATTTATCCTCCCAGCTATTGGTTAAATAGTACCTCTATTGTTCTTCTCAGAGAATGGCTTTGGCATTAAATAACCTACAAGGGTTGATATGCCATTAAACAAAGAACCCAACCAACCCAAATATATAGTTTGAAGTAAATAATCCTAATTCTTAATAATAATAATTTAGTTTTACATTGTTATATGGTTTCAAGTAACTCTATCTCTTTCATAATTATATTAATAATAATAACATTAATAAAATGCAGCAAATTAGCATAAAAAGAGTAGAAGACTAGATGCAAGTGGACGAAGAAGGTGGTTCACTGGGAATTGGGCAAGGAATTTAGATTTAACCACATTAGGAAGAGGCATATGCGCAACCCAGAATCCGTACAGGAAAATGGGATTTTGAGATACAAACAAATCACCTAATTTCGGCCAGACGATCAGACTTAGTGATAATCAACAGAAAAAGAAGAAAAAAAAAAGAGAACCTGTTGAATAGCGGATTTTGCCGTCTTGGCGGACCAACGAGTAAAATTGAAAGAAAGTGAAAAGAGAGATAAGTACTTAGACCTTGCTAGAGAACTAAAAAAACTATGGAACATGAAGGTTATACCAATTGTAATTGGTGCGCTCGGAACAATCTCCAAAGGCTTGGTCAAGGAACTGGAAGATTTGGAAATAAGATCACAAGTAGAGACCATCCAGACTACAGCATTAGTAAGACTGGCCTGAATACTGAGTAGGGTCCTGGAGACTTGAGAAGACTTGCTATCACTCAAACTCCAGTGGAAAACCATCAGCAAACTCTCATCACCTAATCTCGGCCAGATGACCAGACTTAGTGAGAGTCAACAGAAAAAAAGGGAAAGAAAGAGAACCTGCTGAATAGTGGACTTTGCTATCCCGGCGAACCACAGAGTAAAATTGAAAGGAAATGAAAAGAGATATACGTACTTAGACCTTGCTAGAGAACAAAAAACCTATGGAACATGAAAGTGACAGTGACACCAAATGTAGTTGGTCCCTTTGAAACGGTCACCCAAAAGCCAGGAAATGAGCCTGGGGAATTAGAGATCAGAGGAAGAATCTATATAAACTATAACACTTTAAACCCGTGGTGTAATGGTTATCGTCGTTGGAAATGGACACGGCGACTCGAGTTCAAATCCTGGACGGTCCCCAAAGGTTTGGAAAAGAGAGTAGAAATTTGTGAAAAGTTTGGTTAGATTATTTGGTTTAATGCCATATCAAATCGTGATTTTTATTTTATTTCAAATTTTGCTTATATAAAGATATGATTCTTCAGTGAATAGTTTGTTGGTAATGTTACGGCCATCGACCACGGTAGGGTTATAATGCAGGAAAGCAAGGACTACAATGAGGACCGGAAGTGGGGCAGGCGATCGGCGGGTCTTCGAGCCCTAGCAACAGTGAAGGACCAGTCGAGAAGGGGCAAAGGTCTTGACTCAGATAAGGAAAAGACCTGCCATAGGTCGAGGCAGGGAGGGCGTTTTAACGCCAAAAAGAACGAAACCCAAGAAGTCAGTTCCAAGCTTCGCCAAGGAAGAGAAAGGTCGCCTCTTCACGTGGTCCGGTGAAAGGGGAAATTCTAGTCACAGAATGGCCTAATAGAAGCCGTCGACTCCGTTGGGTAAGAAACTGAGGCTCAACGTAAAAGAAAACAAAAACAAAAACTGGTGCCTTGCGACTTGTTTATAAGAAACTAACGAACATAAGAAAAAAAAATAATAACAAGAGAAAGGAAAGGAAAAAGAAAAAGGTTTGTAAAAATTTTTATTACAAATAATATACGTAACCAAAATAAAGGTCCGTATCAAGACTATCCAAAGAAACATTTCTGCAGTTGTTCATTAACAGCTAGTTTCGGCGGAAAACATATTTGTTTAAATTTGTATATCCACTTTAAAGACGAAGAGGAGAGACTTTTGTTCTTCCCTAAAAGAAGAAGAAAAAAAAAGTAAACAAATGTGAGAAAGAACGAGTAAGTTCCCTCCCTTTAATTGTAAAGGGAACAAGATACGGGTATAATTTTAAAACAAGTGGAGAAAGAAAAAAAGAAAAAGGAGAACTTTGTCTTATTGGAAGGACATAGTCAAATATTATTGGAAGCGGCTTGCTCTCCACATGTCTGTATATTTTTTTGTTGTATTTGTTTTGCTTTTTGTTTTTCTGTTGTTACAACTGTGCTTTCATTAAAATAAAATATGTAAGAAAGATACATATAAAAAGAAAAGAAGAAAAACAACTACGCGTCATATTGTTTGTCCGGTTCGGAATTCCCAACGTGTTCATTTATATCACGTCGACCTCTTTACCCTTGACACATCCTCATTCGTCCGTATCTCGAAAAATTAAACCTATACGCAAGCTTTATACTTAACTAGTTATATGGGCTTTCAAAGCTATCAATAAAATATAACTAGTTACGGAGAATATTTAGAGCTTGGGTGGTACGGGACTGTCGTCGGACATTCTCCCTGACTTTCGAGGATAATGTAACCTCGGAACAAAAATACAGTAACCGTCACAGTAACTTTATCTTTAAACAAGTTTATTGACACTCAGTTAGAGGGTTTCAAGTATTGCATTAATCTTTAATCGTATTTTTTCTATTGCTTTAAAAACAATCATATATATTTATATTTCTGTGCCAGTTTCAATTGCTTTTAGACATACTTTATTAATGTTCTAGTTTGAGGTTTTCAATTATGTTATTATTTTCAATATCCGTACTTTCTAAGCTATAAGATCTATTGATGGCTTTGGTTGATCCCTGGGCACTGTATTGTTTATTTTTTGAGGTGATTTTATTCTTTACATTGAGGGATCTTTATCGAACTTTGCTCCCAGGTCCACCCTGACCCAGAGTGGTAGCACCTGATAGGGTCATATCTACAGGTAAAACAGGACTAAACAGCGTATTTATGCTAAACTAAATTGTTTGAAATTCAACTGTTTTGACATTTAAACTAAGTGCAAACAAAAAACTATACTTATACTAAACTGAATTGTTGGAAATAGAGCTGTTTTGACATTTAAACTGTGAACTTATGCAGAACTGAATTGTTTGAAATAAAACTGTTTATATATATATATATATACAGGGAAAGGAGTAGCGCCCTTCCCTACACCATGGTGTAGAAGCTATCGAAAAGGGAGGTTTCGGGTCACCTTCGACTAACGTCGCCAACTTTATTTTACCTATACATATATAAATGTATTTGGTATTAAAAAAACTACAATGGTTGATATGTCATAAAACCGAACCAAACCAAACCAAGTCTTGAAAATTTTTACTTGAAACAACAGAAAGAAAAAGAAATGAAAAAGAAACAAAAGAAAACCTAAAAAAAAACCCTGACTGATTTCAGGTTTGAATAAGCCAACAAGAATTGACAAACCGTAAAACCAACCAACCAGCCAACCAACCAATTATTTCATCATAATTCATTTGGTTTGATAGCGTTTTTGAATCTTCGGGTCAAATGGAAAACTGAAGTCTTTATAGTAGACACTGAAACATTCTAGCACAAGAACACAATTTTAAGGTCGGGCAGTCTTCGAGGCGTAATGGCTAGACTGCAAAATCGTAATAAGAGAATTCGAACTCTCATCACGCTATTAAGTTCAGTTTCTCATTAATAGCATGGGAAAGGTATGAACCTACTTAGTTTTTCTTCAAGGGTGGCTTTGGTATTAAATAACGCACGAAGGTTGATTAAACAAAGAAAATTTTAGGTTCCTTATTGATGACGAAACTCACAAAAAAAAAAAGATTTGCTGACTGCTATTTGTTGTTATTTATTGTATTCTTCATTTAATTTAGCGAACTATATTGGACAATTCCTGGAAGCAACATTCCACAAAAAAGCGGCTGTACGGCCACCTACTTCTCATCTCTAAAACCATCTAAATAAGACGGACAAGACATGCGGGAAACTGCTGGAAAAGTAAGGACAAACTCATAAGCGACGATCTCCTATGGACTCTCTCACACAGACGAGCAAATGTTGGACGACTAGCTAGAAATTGTCTACAACAGCTCTGTACGGACACAGGATATAGTCTAGAAGATCTACCGGAAGCGGTCGATGATTGAGATGAATGGAAAGAGAGAGAGAGAGAGAGAGAGAGAGAGAGAGAGAGAGAGAGAGAGAGAGAGAGAGAGAGAGAGAGTTAGGGTAGTTCTTGTTAGCTGCATGATATGATGATAATGATGATGATGATGATGATGATAATGATACAATAATCGAGGGATTTGATTTACCAAATATTTAGTTTTCTCGGTCTTTGTCGCATCTGTTTCCGTTGGGGTAAAAACATTCCTGTGTCTTTACAAATCTAGTAAAGTTCGTGTCATGAAAACGATGAAAAAAATAAAGTTTACACTAAATAGTGATTTTTAATAAACTTTTTTTCGTAGGAGTGACCTCATTTTTAGAAGGCAACGTATTCCACACTGTAGAGTTTGGTCAAAAAGGATACATGAAAACATTCGTTTTGTCTGTGTAATGTTCTACAATAAATGATAAAATCCAGTTAAACTTGGCTTAGAAAAAAATAACTTTCTATAGAAATAAGTATTATACTCATTTGTTGACGAATTCATGGTTTTCACCTTCTCCTCCGAAGCAGTATCCTGTTGAATGTATCTATATACCCAGCCTCTCCCGCACTGGAAGGATGCGACACAAGGTCAACAAGATCGTTTTACATTGATTTTAAATAATTTTTTTTCTTCTAGACTGATTGCCTTACTAAGGCCAAAGAACCCTGTATGTCCAACTATTTTCCTTGATGGATTCATGTCATTGCCAATGATATTAGTGTGAAGTGAAACGCAGTCTCGTTAAGAAATTGAAATCGGGTCACTGATTCCATTTCCGCTAGGATAAGCGTACCTTCAGTTAAATGTATTCAGTACACTTCCATTGCGCGTGTTGTTCTGATTCCATTACTTTTTCGATAGTTCCTCATAGTCGGTATTTGTAGTACGTCCCACCAACTGGATGAGTGTGGCACAAGGCCTTTTTTAGGTTGGTCCGGGAGCAGGGCCGTAGCCCAGACACGCCTAGTGGCGCCAAAAATGCCTCGGGTCCCGTCGGCATTTCTCTGCAAAAGGGGAGCCTCAGGCGTCAGGCGATGAACCTAGCCCCTCCAAGGTTCCTCATGGGCCTTCTTTTGGTTTACAAATCATTTAAGTTAACATTGTCAAAAAACTAGAATTTAAATGGCTCCGATTCCGACTGGATCATTTAAAAAAACTATTTTTATTTGGCACACCCAAAACTACTGAGAGAATTCAGAGATATGTTGAAACACTTTATCGGTAAATCAGGTGGCAATTTAATCAAAAGACAAAACAAAAACATGAAAGGAAATTGTTAGCAAGCAAACGTTTAAAAGAATTGTTAGTGTTAAATAGCAATACTATGAACCATTTAACTGTGCAAATAAATGAATAATATTGAATAGAATTGTTAGTGTTACATAGCAATACTGGGAACCATTTAATTGTGCAAATAAATGAATAATATTGAATAGAATTGTTAGTGTTACATAGCAATACTATGAACCATTTAACTGTAGAAACAAATGAACCATTTAACTGTCCAAATAAATGAATATTATAGAATAGAATTGTTAGTGTTACATAGCAATACTGGGAACCATTTAATTGTGCAAATAAATGAATAATATTGAATAGAATTGTTAGCGTTACATAGCAATACTAGTGGAGGTGCCCGTGGTGTAATGGTTATCGTCGCAGGATATGGACATGGTGATACGAGTTCAAATCCTGGACTTGACTGATTGCATTTCCCATAGCACTAATACCCTTGGGAAAGGTATGAATCCAAATATTCTCCCTCCAGCTATGGGTAAATAGTAGGGCAGACTAGGTTCTTCAGCCTTGGTGAGGCAACTAGTCTAGGAGAAGGAAAACTCTGAATTCAAACCTGTTAAACTCCGCTTAAAAATTGACCTTGTGTCATATCCTGCCCGAGCGGAGGGGTTGGGTAAATAGGATTACATAGCAATACTATGAACCATTTATTTGTACAAACAAATGAATAGTATTGAATAGAATTGTTAGCGTTACATAGCAATACTATGAACCATTTATTTGTACAAACAAATGAATAGTATTGAATAGAATTGTTAGTGCTAAGTAGCAATATTGTTAGCCATTTAACTGTGTGTAAATAAAACTATTAGCGTGTGTACTATTTGAAATCACTTCACAGTGAGCAAAAAATGATTTTTTCGATCATTTAATTGTATGCTTTCAAATGGTTACTGTTAAATTGAATTGTTAATGTTAAATACAATGCTTGAAACTATTTCATTGTGTTAGATAACAGCACTTGAAGCCATTTAAATATGAGCAAACAAATGATTAATACTGAATACAAGGAACCGTTTATCTGTGTGCAAAAATTAAATTATTGGTAATACATGACAAAACTTTAAACCATTTAACTATGTGCAAGCAATAGTAATACTGAATAGTGTGCAAATAAATTTATCTCTAACTCATTTTAAAATAAGATTATCTTCAAACTACTCTCTAGCAAATCATATACGGGTAACCATTTAATAATATACAAACAAATTAAAGGAAATTCCGTAAGAGAAATGCAAAGAAAACTATTTCCAAAAAAATATTAAAGAAATATTTAAAGAAAATTTTCGTCTCAATCTTGAATCGTCAAAACAAATTCCTGTGCTTTTTTAGAAATCTTTGATACATGATTTAAGACTCAAAATAAAGGGAGACATTTTTCAGTACTTATTTATTCAAAAAGGGATCAGCAAACAAAATTAGACATTATACCGGGTGCGACAGATATACCGCCCATATCTTAAACAGACACCTGTGTTGTGCAAGTGAACTTAAGTAAGTGGCCCTAGTAGCTCCATTTTACTAATTTCTTACTATTTTTTTTAATTTTTAGACACGATTAGTCGTGATCATGGATTGGACCGGTGCACATTGTGCGTTTGCTGTTGAAAGTTTTTTTTAAGACTGATGAATCTATGATTGCTATATGGAAATTTTTGTACTCATTTCATGTTACATCCGAATGACGTTGATCCGGATAAAACTATTAATCTATATCCGTATCGATTTTTAATCTGGAACAGCATCAGTCAGCTCAATGTTATTTTTTTTAATTATGGAGAAACTCCATATAACGGAAATAACTAGAAAATGTGAATTAGAAAATTTTCTTTAAAATTCTCATCATCATTATCAAATCTGATAAGATGAAGTTCTCTGAATCTCTCTCACAGCCCGTTTCTATTTCCCATCGCTTCTGTTAGGTCTTCTAGGGTGTGTCAGGTGTCCACGCAGAATTGATGTATTCAAGTCTTACGGAGTCCGACGGGATCTTAGGGAGTATATTTAAAAATGTCTTTTTTTTTAAATTAGAAAAGATCTAATTAATTTTAGGATTTTTTTTTTATCAAGGATTTCGTTAAAACTGATCCACGTTAGAGTGTGAACTCTAACATAAAAACGTGTTTTACTGTTTTTTTTTTTCTTTTTTCAGCCTCTTTTTTTCAATTAGGCTTTCGCATGTTTTTTTTAAATAGTTTTTTTAATTGTTTTTTTTTTCTAAATTGTTTTTTTTCTAAATTGTTTTTTTCTACAAGATTTGCGTTCCAATTTCACTGCTATAAGGAGTTTCACGGGAGCCTTTTAATCAATCTCATAACATTTCATCATGTGCACATAATCCGTGCACAGTCAGTGGAAAACTGAGACACGGCGTCTGTTTTCTAAGTGGGAACATAGCGACAGCTTCAAGTGTGTTAAATTCCGGCTAAATCCCCTCTCAAGAATTTTCTAAATAAGAAGAAATGTTATGCCACCACCGCTATTTGATTAATTTATTTTAGTATCTAATAGACCAGAAGAGAGGCTTTGGTTTTTTTTTTTTTTTTTTTGGTACCCACCTCCTACTCAGTTCGCTGAGAAAATAAGTTTAGGCATTTTGACCTTCTTATATCGCTACTTTTATGGAAGACGTTCGGATAAGCTGCGTTCATTGGTTTCACCTATTCGAGTTTTCCCTAACAACTTGATTTTTACTGTTTCTTGCGACCAACATCCGTTTATTCTTAATCTTTTTCACCCCGGACGTAAGTTTCATTCCAAGAACATTTTTTCCTGGAATATCTATAAATTCCCTCATAAATGTTTTTGTACCAGCTATAACTTTTCCCTTTTTATGTCACAGGTTAATAATACTCTGTCTTAATTTGTAGTCCCTTTGTTTGTTGTCCCTTTTAAGTACTTTTTTGTTTCATTGTTGCCCTATATCTGTCATTTTGTTGCCTTTATTTCAAATACGAAACTACGGCGAGTTAAATTTTTGATAATGACCAACGACAGGGGAAAGTGGTGGATTTACAGCTAGAAAAGCCTTGGACAGATTTTAAACAGCCTTAATGCAAATTTTCAGCTTTTTTTCTCCCAGGTAAAACAACAAAAACAAAAAAAAACAAAAAACAAAAAAACAAAAACAAAAAAAAACAGAAAAATAAAGCCAAACACAAAAACAACAATACCGCCTTGCTTAACACTCAGCATTATCAGGTAAGGATCAAGGGTAAGGTGGAACAATCCAGAGAATGGAGCTGTGCCCTCCCTTACACCTCGGTGTTGTAGCTATTGAAAAGGGATCCTTCGAGTCACCCTCGATTAACGTCGACAACTTTACTCATAACTATAGTTGCGGCTTCACGCTCGTCAAAAAGAAAAGTTAAACACTAAATCGCTGCATGTCATTTTCAATGAAACCTGCCTAAATTTACATTATATATATGTATATGATATCTGCCGTAAATAAGAACGACACTACCAATTTTTTAAAAATTGAATATTAATTCTATTTCTCAAGAAAAGATACCAGAAATTTATTATTTCTTGTGAATCACAATTTTCTGCATTTTAAACATATCACAACGGCAAATTAAGTCCTTAATAATCAGTAACAACAGAGGAAAGTGTTCGACTTTCAGCTGAGCAGATTTCTTAATTTACATATGTGGTTTCTTTTTCGCAGGTAGAAAAAAACCATAAAAATTATCATGATCTCTTATTCAATGAAACATGTAAAAATATAACAAACATATATTAGTTTTCTATATTTAAAAATATAAACTTTTTTTATAGGTTATTAAAAAAATACAGCGTCTATAAAAAGTCGGTTTGTATTGGCAGATAAGGAAAGAAAGAAGGAAAGTTTACATTTCATGACGTAATCTATTTTTCGAATATTTTTCTGTATCATTAAACCATCATTTTAAATTCAATATTCCCACCTTGAGGATGATGACCTAAAATATTTTCTCCAGATATACCTTCCACCTTGAAATTTCATATCTTGGAACATTTCAATTTCATGTCGAAACGCGTTAGTGAACACATTGATATTATTAAAATTTTCTCATCCATTTATATGTATTGTTTCCGTTTCTTCGTTTTACAACATATCTGTTTGATTCCACTCAAATATATGTATCTCACTCAAATATATGTATATATGAATAAGTTAGTATAGCGTAGATATAGAGTCAATGGCGCTTGGTGAGAATCAGTTTCTCGCTTATGAGATACGTACTACTTGGTCCGATGATCTTATAGGCGAGAAACTGACTGTCACCAAACGCTGTCGACTCTGTATTTGCTATCATAACGTATATATATATATATATATATATATATATATATATATATATATATATATATATATATATATTCTGTCATTGATATTGAGCATTTTTTATTGATAGATATAGCGATGTCGTATCACTAGGATCACCACATACGTCTTCCAACTGGCTGTTTTGTTAATATTTTCTGTGCTCACGCAGAGTTTTTAAAGATCCACAGAACAGGGATTAATGCAGTTTCGTTGGAGATTCTCATGACGAGTCGGGAGGTTAATCGAAGTAAGTTGCCGCAAACATCGTCAACTCCAAGCACAAGAAAATTCTCGGTTAACAATATAAATGTTTTTATTATAAAATGATTATGTAACCATATACAATAATAAAAGAAGATCTGCACATTAGGTTGGAGGTTGGTCACCGTCTTTTGCTTTATGCAAAGTAGCATACAGTTTTTTCAGTGAAAAAGTTGGTCTTGGTACTGTCCGCAGAACTTTGGCGGTATGGAATATTTTTACTTATTTTTTCGAAGTTTTCTTCTCGCGGCAATGTCTCGCGGCAATAGTTTCAAGGTGTTATTTTCTTCTTTGGTCTCACGTTGAAACAGTCTTGGATTCCATATTTTATCGAAGAAAATTGCAAACGTAAAGACCTTTGATTGGCCAGCCAATTACGGATCACTTCGTATTGTATTCTCACTTCCCAGTCAATAAGGACAGCTTTCATTCACGGAGATACAGAGGAGGAACAAAATTCCACGACCCCTTTATGGTTGGATTGAACTTTCTCATATCATATAAACTGGGCTGGGGGAAGTCCAAAAATACCCTTGAGTCCTTTCGATTTTTTTGCTTCAGATCTTTCTTAGCCTCAGAAAAAGGTCAAGTATGTGCACTGATTTTTCTCCTGCAAGTCACACCTACTGAGATCAAAGGATGCGATTTGCCTGCACTTTCAATTTTTCGACCGCTCTGATAAACTCACCAATTCACCAACTTAGTAGGTTAGCTTTTGTTTAATTTGTTAACTCAACCAGAAGAATTAACCTTTATCCAAAATCTTAGTTTTTATATGTTTTTCATTTTAACAAAATTACTTTTGATATACGAAAGAATGCCCTGTCGGCTGAAGTTGTAGGATACATCGACTGCACCTCTGCTGAGAGGTAAGACGCCTCCTCCTCAACGAGACTATCTATTAGTCGTTTGTGGTGGCCCGTAATTCTTGAAGACGGGATTCTAGTCGCTGAGCATTTACTGACCCGACAACAGAAGTGTTCACGTGATTTGCAACTCTCAACATTGGCCTTCACTGGGCTAGACGGGTGGTTATGTCAAACCCTAGCTTCAATATGTTTGTCCCGACCGTATTCTTCAAATTGCGTTTGTGGCAAAGAAATGCTCTCGTCTATTTTATCATAAAAGTGCTTGAAGTCAATGACTGTGGTTCAATTGCGTTAAGATAACAATACTTGAAACTATTTAACTGTGTGCAAGCAAAGGATTAATGTTGGACAAGATTATTGGTGTTGGATAGCATTGCTTGAAACCATTTGATTGTGTGCAAACTGAAAATTAATGTTAAATTGAACTATTGGTATTACTTAACGGTACTTGAAATAATTTAACTGTGTGCAAACAAATGAGCACTAAAGTAATTAAAGTTGGCGACCGTAATCGAGGGTGACCCTAAAGTTCCCTTTTCATGAGCTACTACACGGAGGAGTATGGGAGGTCGTTACTCCTTTCCCTAGATTACTCCACTCCACGTACCTTATAGTGTTGAGTGTTTAGCAAGGACGTATCAAGTAACATTTTTTGAATCTTTGGTATGACTCGACCTGAAATTGAACCTCAGTCTCCGAAAACTCGTTTAAAAATACGGTTACTTACAAACTATTTGCTTACAAATAATATGCATTTGGAAATCATATATATACATATATAGACAAGTTCCCATACATCGGTAGCAGTGTTTCATCTACTGAAAGTGATGTTAATGTACACCTAGCGAAGTAGTGGATTGCTATCAATAGGTTATCAATCATATGGAATTTAGATCTATTCAATAAGGTTAAACGAGATATCTTGCAACCTGTGGCTGAGTCAATACTACAGTATGAATGCATCATATGGACGCTAACAAAACACGCAGAGAAAAAGCTAGATGGTAACTACGCAAAAATGTTACGAGCTATCGTGAGCAAATTCTGGAAGCAACACTTCAAGAAGCAACAACTGTACGGCCATTAACTTCCTATCACAAAAAAACATCCACGTAAGACGAACAGGATATATGTGACAGTGCTGGAGAAGCAAGTGTGAACTCATAAGTGACGTTTTTCTATGGACCCCTTGTCATGGTCGTGTCAATGTTGGCCGACCAGAAAGAATTTATTTATATCGGCTCTGTGCAGGCACATAATGTAGTTTGGAAGAGAGAGAGAGAGAGAGAGAGAGAGAGAGAGAGAGAGACAGACAGACAGACAGACAGACAGTCTGGGAATCTCGTACAGTCAGTGGGACTTGATAATGATGATGATATTATGAACAGGATTAAACATTAAATAACCCAGAAGTGTTGAATACCATTAAACCTAATAGTTAAGTAAGTTGGTCGAGGGCAACCCGAAAGCTCCCTTTTTAATACCTACTACACCAAGGTGTTAGAGGGGGCGCAATTCTTTTTCTCTAGATTGCTCCACTTACTCTTGATCTGTACTTTATAAGGTTGCGTTAAGCAAAGAGGCATCAAGTACCATCTTTGGGGTCTTTGGTAAGACTCGACCTGGAACTGAACCTAGGTCTCCTGGACCACAGCCGAACTCTCTAACTATTAGCGGGTATATATATATATACGTAATTAATAAACTCCCAGACTTAAATATGCCACTGCATAGATAAACATATGTATATTTACATATATCTAAATATAATTATTTATCTAAGTTTATTTCAATAGTATATTGACACATGCGAGGAAAAATGCAATCTTCCAGATTTCACATTATAATCTTATTTTATGTTGAAGTACACCAGATTAAACTTCACCTCAATTTGACCACTGTTTCTTGTGCTCCACCGATGGAACTATACGCGCAAGAACATGTAAACTGAGTATCTCATGTGATTAAGTTCCTCAATTTTAAGCGTGCGACAGATATGCAAAGAGCCATTCGTAAAGGCTTATTTTAGACGATAGGAGGGAAGAGGGACGACCATTGTCTGTCACCTAATCAATTATGCCGTCAATGCAGACATCACAATCTGTCATCGGAGTCACAAGAGCGTTAAGTCCCTGGAATCAATAAGGAACATTAACACATTCACTTTTACTATCGTCTCACAACTCAACTCTCTTTCTCTCTCTTTCTCACTCTCTGTTATTTACAATCACTTCGTCTCTGTCTGTCTGTCTGTCTCAGTCTCTGTCACTCTCTCTTCCTGATTTATTATTTCTCTGCAACTCTATCTATTTTTCTGATAGCCGAATCGGTGGACATAGGAGTCAGAGATTGGATGCACGTAACGTTCATTTTAAACTGATCATTTTCGTAGCGGTCTGCTTTGTGGAGGCGGTCTGCATTTTCGCATTTTCTCTTTTGCTCAGCTAAACAGCCTTACACCCTAATTATCTACTTCAATTTCTATCTATCTATCTATCTATCTATCTATCTATCTATCTATCTATCTATCTATCTATCTATCTATCTCAGTCTGTTCAAATCTGTCACAGTCTGTTCATTACCATCTTTCTCTGTTCATATGTATCTATCATAATCTGTTCTTATCTAGCTATCTCAGTGTGTTCATATCTATCTATCTGTTTATCTGTCTTGGACTATAATTATAGAGTTTGATAAAACTCATTATTTGGAATAACAACGTGTAAATTTAGTCACATAAAATTTCTTTAAAATCTTGAAAATTTAACATATTTAGATATCTTAGTTTAATTCAGAAGTGGGGAATGTTTTCATATTTAAACGCCACATTGAAATTTATTGTTAACTAATATAACACTAAATAGATTTCTAATACTTTTCAAGCAAAAATTTCAAGTTCAAAATTTTGGTTAATAACTTATTCCAAATAACTTAGTCGTTGAGTTGTGGATAATGTACTCGACTCGGACATCATAGTAAGCATATTTGAACTGCAGTCGCGCTATTATGTTCACTTTCGTATTAATACCATTACTTAACCCATAACTGGGGGAATAAAAGAGTTCATACCTTTCTCAAGGGTATTAGTCCGAAATTGAATGTAGTTGCATGACGGGAGTTTGAACTCGCTTATTATGATGTCACAGTCCAGCACGTTAGCCACTACGCCACTGGGATTCCCTCATAGAGGATGTTCATCTTGTTTTTTATTTAGCAGTAAATAGATTCAAAAGAGATCAGCCTGAATGTTCAGTTCTTAAAAGAAAAAATGTTTTATATCTTATTCATTTACTGATTTTACATCTTATTTATTTACTGATGAATAAGAAGCCTAAGTGAACATCCTCTAAGTCTTCGTTTGGCTTCTTTATTTAATGGCGCAACAATCTTCATAGATTGTTTAATGCCAAAGCCAGCCTTGTACAAGAACAGTTTTGATACTATTTAACCAATAGCTGGTGGGGATAAGGAATTCTATACTTTACCCAAGGGTATTAGTTTGAAAATGGGCGTTATAGCACGACTGAAGTCTGAACTCGCTTACTATGATCCCATAGTCCTGCACCTTAGCTACTACGCCACTGGGATTCCCTCATAGAGGATGTTCATCTTATTTTTTATTTAGCAGTAAATCTGGGTTCAATCCCAGGTCGAGTCATACCAAAGACTCAAAAAATGGTACTTGATGCCTCCTTGCTTAACACTCAGCATTATAAGGTGCGGATCAAGGGTAAAGTAGAGCCATCCAGGGAAGGAGTAGCGCCCTCCCCTACATCTTGGTGTAGTAGCTATCAAAAAGGGAGCCTTCGGGTTACCCTCGACTATGGTCGCCAACTTTAAATAGATTAAAAAGTGATCAGCCTGAATGTTCGGCTACTAAAAGAAAAATGTTTTACATCATATTCATTATCAGTTTATTTACTGATGAATAAAAAGCCTAAGAGGACATCTTCTGAGTCATCGTTTGGTTTCTTTGTTTAATTGCACAACAATCTTCATAGATTGTTTAATGCCAAAACCAACCTTGTACAAGAACAGTTCTGATACTATTTAACCCATAGCTGGTGGGGATAAGAGATTCTATACTTTACCCAAGGGTATTAGTCTGAAAATAAACGTAATAGCACGACTGAAGTCTGAACTCGCTTCCTACGACGTCGCAGTCTAGCGCGTTCGCAATAAAACCATCACGGTTCCCCCATTCTCTAAGTGTGTCAACTCCATAATATTTGTCAGAGGTACTTTATTTCTGGTACTACAACTGTTGTGTTATACTAAATTCTTGCCATCAGATAAATGAGGCACCCAGTGAACTCTCAAGCCTACTAGCTTGATTCATTAACCATTACACCATTGGAGGCGCCCATAAAAATTTCTGTTCGGTACGTAGTGATATTTATGCAACCGAAACAATTGATGCAATAAATACCGGATTTAGCTCACTCAATTTAAATTTAAATTACAGATTAGCATAAATTCCTGAACCACTTCCATAATTTTTACCAGGAGAAGTACTTTTCATTTATCATAACCCATTCACCATGTCTCATTACCAAACCATCATAATTCTTTCCTGATAGTAGCCAATTCAGCTATGCTTCGGGTGAATCATAAAAAAAGACAAAAAATTAAAAAAAAAATAAAGAAAAAACGAAAATTGTTATTCTGATTATGTGACATTCATCACAAATTTACATCAACGTATGACCCATTTAGATTAATTGATTTATTGATTGATTTTAACGGCATGTCATCCCATCTAGGGTTATTTTGTACCTACAGGTTAGGAAACCGCACATATTGAACGTTTACATTCATATTTTTTGTAAAGTTGTTTCTTAAGAGCTATTTTTTGAACTCAGTTATATAATATAAATTATTATTAGATACTCGGGTTGACTTTCCTGGTTGACTCTTTGCTACCTTGCAATGTCCAGTGGCCATTCGTTTGATAATGAAGGTTCAACCCCTTTCTTTTTCTGTTAACCCATGCTGTGAATTCGGAGAACATTTGTTGCCAGGAAGAATAAGCGACAATCTACTTTCGAGAACATCTTAATCTATTATATAATGCCCGTATACATCGGGGAATGGTTTCATGGATGAAAAGATCATGTATACTGATTGTTACATATGTATGCTAGTCGACGTCTTGGAACGAACTAAATGTTCAAACTATTTTCAGTGTCGTCTGATCACATGACTTCTTAACTTAATTATAGCCATAGATTCAAATCACCCCTCGAGTTTCTGTCTGTCACTCACACCAAGTGACACTGAAGTATCTTTCCACCAACTAAACGGTTGATTCATTTAAATAGCCTACATGTCAATAATAGATTTCACCACTCTATTACTTAACAGTTTTATGGTTTCAAGTATTCCTATCTAATACAAATAAATTACCCACAGATGTATGGTTTCAAGTATCCTATCTAATACAAAATGATTTGCAGAAAGATGTTTGGTTTCAGGTATTCCTATCTAAAACAAATAAATCGCACACAGTTGTGTACCTTCAAGTATTTCTATCTAGTACAAATAAATTACACACAGATGTATGGTTTCAAGTATTCCTATCAAATATAAATAATTTGCGCACTGTTATATTATTTTAAGTTTTTATATCAAATACAAATAATTTGCTCGAAGATGTATGGTTTCAAGTATTCCAATCGATTAAGAATAATTTATGCTTACTTTTATGGTTTCAAGTAAATCCTTCTGTTTAATAATAGTCATTTGTTTGCACATAGTTGTATAGTTTCTAATAACTAAGGAAAATATTAATCCTTAGTAAATAATTATAATTTCAAGTAACTATTCTTCATACAGATAATTTACTGTTACACGAAATCAAGCATTCCTATCTAATACAGATAATTTGTACACGGATGTATCACATCAGGGAAGGGATGTGTATATATATATATATATATATGTGTGTGTGTGTGTGTGTGTGTGTGTGTGTGTCGCCATATTGACAGAAATTAACTAAGTTAGATACCCACAAAATGAGATTGATCATAAATTGAGATAGATAAACATGAACACAGATAGGCACGAGATGAGATAGATAATAAATTGTTCGATTATATATATATATATATATATATAGAGAGAGAGATGAACTGATATAGCTAGTTAGACAGGTATACGGATATTAACTGAAAAAGCAGATACGCACAAGATTAGATAGATCATAAATAGATAGATTATATATATATATATATATATAGAGAGAGAGATGAACTGAGATAGCTAGTTAGATAATTAGACGGATATTAACTGACACGGATACGCACAAGATGAGATTGATAATAAATTAACATAGCAGAAATATAGATTGACATATACATGCTCGCACACATACAAACACGTGCACACCCACTCACCAACACACAAACACACAGATACACATGCACACACACATATATATGTGTGTGTGTGTCAAGGAGAAGGAAAACTGAATTCTAACCTGTTAAACTCTACATATAATATAACGTTATGTCATATCCTGCTCATGGTGGAGGGTTTATATACATACATACATTAATACACACACACACACACACACATATATATATATATATATATATACACATTACTAAAGCATATCTTGTTGAACATAATGGAACACTTTTTATCTACAGTTTTAAAAAAGAATGCTACAACTCAATTAAAAAAAGAATTAAACTAAACACCCACCACAAACGACGACCCCTGAAGACGACTAAAGTATGGTTGAAAGCACTTGGGGAAAAAAAAAATATGGGACAATTTTTATACCAACTTGACTCTGAAATACGAAAAAAAAACGCAATTTCAGAAACTAAAATCAAAACTATAGATAAGTGTTTTATCATTTTCAACAAAACATGCCTTCGTAATAATTTGCTACCAAATTATACAATATATATATATATATATATATATATATATATATATATATATATATATATATATATATATATATATATATATATATATATATATATATATATATATATATATATATATATATATATATATGTCCTAACAGGTAGAGTGTTCGCCAATGGTCCGGGAGATGGGGGTTCAATCATACCAAAGACTCAAAAAAAGGTACTTGATGCCTCATTGCTTAAAACTCAGCATTTTGAGGTTCGGATCAAGGGTAAAGTGGAGCAATCTCGGGAATGGTAGTTGCACCCCGCTACACCTAGGTATATTAGCTATTGAAAAAGGAGCCTCCAAGTTGCCCTCGACTTCGGTCGCCAACTTTACTTCTATATATATATATATATAGAGAGAGAGAGATGAACTGAGATAGCTATTTAGTTAGCTAGATAGATAAACAGATATGATCTGAGATGCCCACAATATTGATAATAAACTGAGATAGATAGTATTGCCCAATTAGAATAGTTGCATTTTCACCTTTTCAATTTAAATGAACGTGTTACTAATTATCATTTATTAGTTATACCTTAAAAGTAATGATACCAAACAACCAATCAACAAAATGTGCAGTAGATCAACCGCCGGCCTTTATTCTGTTGGCGAACATTAATTGTTACAAGTTGATTTATCAGCCAAAGTTCATACAACCCTATCTATCCTCATTGTCTTCCCTTTTCTCATCTTTCACTAACACTTTCCACCCAGCTCCGTTTTCCCGCCATTTTCTCTTTCGCGCCAGTATTCCACGCCAGTTTATCCTGTCTCCTGACACGCCTTTCCTTAGAGACCGATCAGCTGGCGAATTGGCGTGGAATCTCTGTTCAGCATCTTAAATCAAAACTTCGGCAGTAATCAGACAACACTTTGCCTTGGGGTTAGCGCGGTTCTGTAGCACGTCGGACCGCTTGGCGGCGCACTGGGTAACGTAATTAGAGTTTGTACGGGCGCGATTACGGATGGTTCGTCTTGTTTTACGAGCAGCTCTCCGACTATTTGTACATCTACGCGCAGGCGCACATCTAAATAGACATATTGGTTAATGCGTCCAGGCACACACACACAAAAAATGCACACTTTCACAAGATGTATGCAAAATAGGTAAATAAATAAATAAATAAATAAAAATAATAACTGAATATTTAAAAATAAAATAAAAATAAAAGAATAAATACAGTTACACATAGCTGCATTAAGACGCAAAGGAATTTTAAACCACATAGACACATTTTAAATGACATTTGACTGCACAAATGTAGATAAATTCCGAAGGATGAAGATATGCCCTCAAACAGGAATACACAGAATGACGTTTAGGTAGAAAAACGACAGTAAACACACCCACACCCACACACACACACACACACACAAACATCAAACTCGAAATCAATCCTGTCGGCGCTGATTGCATCCTCTGCAGAAGGGTAAGACCCCGACTCCCGACAAAAAAGTAACCTGACTCAAAATGATTTGTTTGATATTTAACTATACCTGGTGGTGAGGCTTCAGCTCCGGAGAATATGAAGTACTCCTTCATTTGCATTACTCCCAGATCGACTCTGACTCGGATTGGTCGTTACTGTTCGATTCTCATCAATGGTTCAAAATAGATCTGTCTTGAAAATTAAAAGAAAAAATACTCGATGCCATATAACTGTAAATTATTTGTAGGCTATTTAATGCCATATACATATATATGTGTGTGTGTGTGTGTGTGTGTGTGAGAGAGAGAGAGAGAGAGAGAGAGAGAGAGTTGTTTGTGAATAATTTGTTGGAAACAATTTTTAAACGGAGTAGAGCTTATTTGTTGGTACACAGTTAAATGGTTTCAAGTATTGCTATTTGATATGAATAATTCTATTTATCAATTATGTAAATCTAACAATTTGCACACAGTTTCAAATAGCTAATAATGATAATGATAATCCTTGTAAATCATCTAACAATTCTATTTGACCCAAAGATGGGACGCTAACGAGTACTACCACAGAGTGGACCTGAGAGTAATGGTAATGAAAGAGAACTCCACATTCCCCAAAGCTCCAAGATCGCAGCTTCAAATCAGATGCGGTTTAAATTCATACCTAGGACAATCAATCTGACGAACTGGTAATGAATTATAAAAGAAAGAATGAAAGAAAGAAAGAAAGAAAGAGAATTAACGGCTGTTGTTTTTTCGTCTAAATATACACATCAACTATTTCCATTAAGCAACAGCTGCAAGTTGACCAAAATATAAGAGACATTATTTTAGAATTCAACGATAAGCTGTGTTGATCCGATTATTCATTTACTTTGACGGCTATTATTTCAGATGAATAATTTTCCGACCTTCCACCGGGTTACACTTGATACAAGGTGATTTTTATTGTAAGGAATCACGCAACAATCGAAAGATGATGATAATGATGATTATGACATAATTATTTGTATTAGATAGGAATACTTGAAAGTACACAACGATGTGCTAATTAGTTGTATTTTATAGGAATACTTGATATTATAAAAAAAAAATACTTAAAGAAACAACTATTCAAAAAATGTACAATGAAGGAAAAAATGTGCTCTGGAGGCAAAAATGTACAATGAAGGAAATTCTCAAACCTCTTGGTATAAAATAACCCTAGAATAGTTGGCATGCCATTAAAATCAATCAATCCTTTGTTATCAGGGAAAACTACCTTAGAAAATATTTTGTTTCCTAAATTTAAAAAAAAATGTATCTTCTTTTAAATAATACGGGGTTTTCGTCTTATAATGTTTGTTTGTGAGATTTTTGATTTGTTTTGTTTTTTACAGCTCATCAACTCCTAATGGGTTATTTACTGCCAATATCGTTATACTTTTTGGTTTCGTTTTATTTTCCTTTTCTTGTGTAGTTATTATTTGTAAGGTATTAGATGAAATAAGTAATTGTTTTTTCGTTTGTTTTTAAATGGATATATGCATTCGTTTGTGCTTCGAGCTAATGCATAGATGTATTCAGGCTTTTAAAATTAGATTCTATAGTACACATTTAGTATTACATTTTATAGTACACATCTTATAGCACACGTTTAGTATTACATTTTATTGTTCACATATAGTATTAGATTTTATGGGAACACGTTTTATAGTACACATTTAGTATTACATTTTATAGTACACATTTAGAATTACATTTTATGGTACACATTTTATAGAAAAGTTTAGTATTACATTTTATAGTACACATTTAGTATTACATTTTATAGTACACCTTTTATAGTACACATTTAATTGTACACATTTGATAGTACACATTGAGTATTACATTTTATAGAACACATTTTATAGTACGCTTTGAGTATTAGATTTTATAGTACACATTTTAAAGTAAACATTTAGTATTGAATTTTATAGTACACATTTTATCAGATAAATTTTATAGTACACATTTAGCATTAAATTTTATAGTACATATTGAGTATTACATATTATAGACCCCCTTTTTGTAGTACACATTTAGTATTACATTTTATAGTACATATTAAGTATTACATATTATAGACCCCCTTTTTGTAGTACACATTTAGCATTAAATTTTATAGTACATATTGAGTATTACATATTATAGACCCCCTTTTTGTAGTACACATTTAGTATTACATTTTATAGTACATATTAAGTATTACATATTATAGACCCCCTTTTTGTAGTACACATTTAGCATTAAATTTTATAGTACATATTGAGTATTACATATTATAGACCCCCTTTTTGTAGTACACATTTAGCATTAAATTTTATAGTACATATTGAGTATTACATATTATAGACCCCCTTTTTGTAGTACACATTTAGTATTACATTTTATAGTACACATTTTATACTACACATTTAGTATTACATTTTATAGTACACATTTTATAGGACACATTTAGTATTACATTTTATAGTACACATTTTATAGGACACATTTAGTATTACATTTTATAGTACACATTTTATAGGACACATTTAGAATTAGATTTTATTGTACAAATTTAATTGTACATATTCTATAGGACACATTTAGTATTACATTACATTTTATAGTGCACACTTTATTGGATACGTGGTGTAATGGATATAGGCGTTTGGTTGAAAAGTGCTTCTAAGTGAAATCATCAGTTTGCAGGTTCTATCTCAACAACCGGAAAAAAAACAAGGAATACAGACTATCGCTTAACACATGTACCCGGCCTTATTTAACGGAATCAGAACATTCTTACTACGTGAATAAAATAAAGGGTTCGGTTCGAAGTTCTGTGTTGGTTCCTGTATTCGATATGAAGCACTTGAAGAAAGCCGAAGGACCCATCGGCTGGAATTTTGTGAATATAAATATGGAGATGAATATAATAAGTGAAAGAAATTATTTAGCTTCATATCAGAAATTTAGAAAAATGATTCTATATCATAGTTTGACTTTTTTGAAGAAGTTAACTATGATTTTTTTTTTTTTATATCTGTATTTTCAAAGAGGATTTTGGGATTTTTGCTTCGTAGAATTTTGCCAGTAAGAGAACTCTCATCATCATCATCATTATCATCTTGTGCTGCTCGCAGAGATTTCCCTAATTCTCTCTCGCCACAAGTCTCTATCATCCATTGCTTCCGACAGGTCTTCCAGACTACAGCCTGTGTCCACAAAGAGCTGTTGTAGATAAGTTCTAGCTGATCGTCCAACTCTTGCGCGTTCGTGTAAAGGGGTCCACAGGAGAACGTCACTTATGGGTTTGTCCTTGTTTCTCTAGTTGTGTCACGCATGTCTTGTTCGTCTAATTTGGATGGCCTTCGAGATGAGTGGTAGGTGGCCATACAGCTGCTGTTTTGTGGGATATTGCTTCCAGGATCTGTTTAATATAGCTCGTAGTATCTTTCTACAATTGCCGTCAAGCTTTTTCTCTATACGCTTAGTCAGTGTCCAAGTGGTGGATCCATACAGCAGTATGACACGACTGCTTGGAAAAATTGCGTTTTATTTTATCGGATAGGTCTGACTTCCAGATGACTGATAGTCTATCGATAGCAGTTCATTCCTTCGCTTGTCGCGTATCGATGTCATTTTCGGTAGATGGAACGTTGTTTCCGAGGTAGGTGAACTTGTCCACTAGTTTCAGAGAGCCACCGTTCAGTGTGGAGATATCGCCACTTTGATTATAGCACATGTACTCCATTTAATGGATTCCTACAACGTCACTTTTGCCAACCAGCGTATATTGACTGCGTGCACGCATTAAAAATGCAGGAATCAAATGCGCAGATAGTAAAACTTAACTAGAGTTGACATGTACTTGTACACGCACTGTAAGGTTGCATACTTAACTGGCGTTACTTGCCAACATTGTCAGAATATAGTAGCATGTCGATGTTTTTACAGCTGTAAAAATGACGCCTGGACAAGATCAATGAAACAGCAACGGAAACACCCCTAGTTTAAAAACTTTTTTTAATTAATAAAGTACGATCTTTCGGTTTAAGTCACCGGAAGTGATTAGTTTCTCCAAGCCAAAGTGATCTGCAATTTCCGCCAACATGAACCGAATGATCGTTCTAAAAATCATTTACTGTTACAACAAATTAACCTTACACTAGGCAATGTATGTTTATCTAGTAAAATAGGGATAGCTTCCATTATCCATCAAAATAGGGGGCGCCTTACGTAGTGCTTATAGTCAGCGAGCTTAGCTTGCAGACCAATACAAGTGAGTTCGATTCTCAAAAAGTGTCTTATCATTTCGGATGTCTTGTGCATGACACTAAATTGCATTTAGACGTGAGGCGCTAATTCTGCAGCTCTGCCATTATTCCTAGATCCACTCTGACCTGGAGTGGTAGTAACTGTTAGGCCTCCCCCATCAATAAGCCAAATAGATCTTTTAAAGAAATAATTATATAGAAATACACAAACATTGAATATGTAGTTAAGATTAAAAAAATAAAAGAAATTGATACAATTTCGGTGTTAAATAACCCATAAGATGTTGATATGCCTTTAAATAAAGAAACCCAGACCAAATCATTATAATTTTGGCCTTCGCCCCAAACTAAGTTAAGCTTCATAAATGACTACTCGTTCGTTTTTTTTGGTTTGGTTTTATGGCATATCAACCACTGTAGGTTATTTAAGGCCAAATCCATTTTATACATATAAACAGTTCTGTTTCGAATAATTCAGTTTAGCATAAGCACAGTTTTTTGTTGACACAAAGTTAAATTTGGAAACAGTTCTATTTCAAATGATTCAGTTAAGCATAATTACACTGTTCTATTTAACCCATAGATAGGACCCTATCAGGTGCTTTCATTCCGGACCAGAGTGGACCAAGGAGCGATAGCAATAAAGGCGTATTTTTTATTCCCCAAAGGTCCAGCATTACTGGAGCCTCGCCATCAGGTTGTTTAGTGTCATATTCAGGACACAGGTTGGGTAATTTTTATCCCTCTGCAGAGATGCTGTCGGTGTATTCTAAAGCCCCAGCCGACTTGACCAATGACTACCCGTCCAGATGGATTGAGTGATTGATTGTAATGGCATGTCAACTCGTCGAATGTTATTTTATGCTTTAGAGGTTGGCGAAATGCGTTTATTTCATGTTCAAATTTATATTTTTGTATTGTTGTTTTATAAGAGATTCTTGGATCCCCATTATCGAATATGAACAATTTTTAAACAGACCCATTTAACCCGTAGATGGAAGCCCTACAGGTACTATCGCTCCTGGTTAGAGAAAAACTGAGAGTTATGGCAATGAAGAGTACTGCACAATCCCAAGATCTCCAGAATTGGAGACTCCCAAACTGATGAAGTTTAGTGCTATAACTAGGACACTATTCATTTGGACGCTAACGAAACATTTAAAGAAAAGGCCGGAGAAGAATTACGTAAGGATGTTATGTGATGTTTTGAATAATTCCTGGAAGCAGCACCTCACAAAACAGCTGCAGTTCAGTCAATTACCTCGCATCTCATAAAACAAGAGGAACAAGACATGCTGGACACTGCTGGAGAAGTAAGGACGAACTCATAAGCGACGTTCTATGGACTCCTACACGTGGATGCGCCAGTGTTAGGCGATCAGCAGGAACATGCATATGTACACACACACACACACACATATATATATATATATATATATATATATATATATATATATATATATATATATATATATAAACTGTTTACCCATCTATGCACTCATACATGCACACAGAAAGTGTGATGGGTAAATTGACGTCATTTTAAATTATTAATTTCGCACACGTACTTTATTTATTTCAGATTTTGTCTACTGTTCAGAAAACTAGTGTCTGTTAGGCACTTTCTGTGACGAAAGCAGCACTCTGATGCTATGCACTCTTCTAGAAATTTGCAAATGGCTTACTGTACTGCATGGCATTCACGACGTAATCACCAAAGTGAAAATTTCAGAATGTCTGGGTGACAATCTGAAGACAGATTCATATTCATATTGGTTGAAACTAAGTATTCAGTCCGCATCATGGTGTTTAGCGATGCTAATTATCATTTCTATGTAAACAATATATTTCCATTCAATTTTGAATAATTAAGCGATGCTGAAACTCTATGCATACTTGAAAGAACAGAATGCTAGATTTTCATTCAAAAGAAATAAAGTTTTGAATAAAATTACCTAATGAATCTATAAATCTACTGAAGATTTTCTCTATTTCAATGCTTACTTAAAGGATTGACGTAGGCTCTAAATTAGATTTTAAAACGTTGATGATATATCTATGGTTCTAATTGGTTAAAAATGTATTTTAAACCATCTACAAGGGAAAAGATTTCTTCAATCATTTTAGGTTTTGATCCTTCAAATTTTGTGCGTTAAGTTAAATATTGTCGTCTGTGAAATCTCAAAGAAATTTTAAAAAGAGTGCGTAAACGCCGTGTAATCGGTAAATGCAAAAATACAGGTACAAAAATTACAGCTTCTCGAGCCAATTTTTGCACAAAAATTAACGCATTTTTGTACGTAAATCAGTGGATTTTCTATTGATATATATATATATATATATATATATATATATATATGGAAAGACAGTGAGAGAAAGAGAGAGAGAGAGAGAGAGAGAGAGAATATGTGTGTGTATGAGAGAGAGAGAGAGAGAGAGAGAGAGAGGAAGAAAATGAATGTATGCGTGTGTGTGTGTGACACAGAGGGAGAAAGAATATGCGTGTGCGTGAGAAAGACTGAGAGAGAGAGAGAGAGAGAACGAGAGAGAGAGAGAGAGAGAGAGAGAGAGAGAGAGAGAGAGAGAGAGAGAGAGATTCAACATCGAAGGAAATGGTGTCAAGTTAAAACGATATCAAAATAAAAAGCGTAACGTTGAAAAGAAAACGAAGATCGAGGTTGAGAAGAACGTATTGACATCCTAACTGATGGATTTTCCAAGCTTTTCGCAGCCAATCTCAATTCCGAGAGGCTTACAAAGTTGCCTTCTTTACGTGTCTGCTTGTTTGTTCAGTTAATGACTTCTGAAAAAGTTGGCGTCGAGCGAGCTTCGGTCAGTCGGTTAAAATAGATCAATCTATTGTTAATGTCCCTTTTCTTCGTCTTATTTCGTAGCATCATTCGATTGCTCTTCCTAAACTCCCTGCGGTCTCATCAGCGTTTCAACTAGACCGGAAGTCTATCGGGAGGCCATGAATTGCGGTCACTTTAAGCAGAGCAGAAATGAGTTGTCGCTGAAAGAAGAATACTGTAATTGTATTGAAGCGTTAATGAAGAAAAGATGTATTATGTCTCTGTCTATTCAGTCTTGAACAAATTGTCCTCAAACTGAACCTTCTTTTGTTGGTTTTTCTTGTCATTTGGATTCATATGTTTAAACTATCTAATGAATATTGTAAATAATTTATTCAGGAATCAGAAAAGTCCAAACAAACGTGTTAACTGATTTTAATCGAAGGGCTTTTCATGCATTAATATTGTTTTCGAAAGTCTGTTTCTTAAATTAGCTTGAAAAACTTTCATAGATAGCGGAGATAATTATACAACCAGTTAACAAAACAATAAAAAAGATTATAAAAGAAAACGTAGATCAAAAGGCAGATCATAACAGAACGATATATATATATGTATATATATATATATATATAGAGAGAGAGAGAGAGGGAGAGGAGGGAAGAAAGAGAGAGGGACAGAGAGAGAGAGAGAGAGAGAGAGGAGGGAAGAAAGAGAGAGAAAGAGAGAGAGAGAGAGTGGGGGAAGAAAGAGAGAGAAATAGAGAGAGTGGTGGGGAAAGAAAGAAAGAGAGAGAGAGAGGGACAGAGAGAACTGAACAGAATGGGATAGATTGATAGGTCTGAACACACACA
Source organism: Sepioteuthis lessoniana (assembly GCA_963585895.1). Lineage (NCBI taxonomy): Eukaryota > Metazoa > Mollusca > Cephalopoda > Myopsida > Loliginidae > Sepioteuthis > Sepioteuthis lessoniana. The sequence goes on from OY757911.1 coordinate 42,146,755, forward strand.
CACACACACACACACACACACACACACACACACACACACACACACACACACATATATATATATATATATACATATATAACTGAACAGAACAGACAGACAGATCTGAACAAAATTGGTTTCATAGATAAATCTGGACAGACTGTGACCGATTGTTTGTCAGATAGCTAGAACTGAAAAGAAGGAGACGGACAGAGAGAAAACAGACAGATCTGAACTGAAATAGATTGATAGATCGAAAGAGAATGCAATAGAGAAGCAGATAGACAGTCACAGACAGATTAGATCAGATTGATCAGACCAAAATCAGATAGATAGCTATATAGATAATCTGAATAGAATGAGAGATTGATAGATATATGCATACTTATATAGATCTAAACAGAGTATGAACTACAGTCTTGCTCTGCAAAAATTTGCTTATAACTGATTCTTAATGTAACATCAATTAAGATCAAATCAAGAGATCGATTTGATCATTTCGCCGCTATTTCATAAAAGAGAAAGTAATAGAAAAGAAAAAAAAATACTTGAGAAGTACTACATTATGAACCCTAATATCAGCACAATCACCAAAATTAGTTTCATTTATACATGGTAAGTAGTAATAAAAAAAAGTATTGAAATTTATTTACCGCGTTTAAACCATCCGCAGAATCCTTGAAGGTGTACGGGCAAAGAACCTACAAGCGACATTAATATTTGTCGACTTTACCAAGGCTTTCGACTCCATTCACAGAGGAAAGATGGAACAAATCCTACTAGTGTACGGCATACCTAAAGAAACCGTAGCGGCAATAACGATTCTCTATAGAAACACTAAAGTAAAAGTACGATCACCGGATGGAGACACAGAATACTTCGACATTGTAGCAGGAGTACTACAAGGGGACACGCTGGCTCCGTATCTCTTTATCATTTGTCTAGACTACGTACTTAGAACATCGATTGACAAAATCAAAGAGAATGGCTTCGAACTGACGAAGAAAAGAAGCAGAAGATACCCCGCAACAACAATTACCGACACCGACTACGCCGATGACATAGCGATACTGGCAAATACACCTGACCAAGCCGAAACACTTCTGCATAGTTTGGAACGAGCAGCAGCAAGCATAGGCCTCCATGTTAATGCACACAAAACGGAATATATGTGCTATAACCAAACGGGGGACATCTCCACTCTAGAAGGAACCCCTCTTAAACTAGTAGACAAATTCACGTACCTAGGAAGCAGCGTCGAATCAACCGAAAAGGACATCGAAACGAGGTTAACGAAAGCATGGACAGCTATCGATAGGCTATCGACTATATGGAAATCAGACCTGACCGATAAAATGAAACGCAGTTTCTTCCAGGCAGCGGTCACATCGATACTGCTATATGGCTGCACTACATGGACGCTAACAAAACGGCTGGAGAAGAAACTAGATGGCAATTACACAAGAATGCTGCGTGCAATCCTCAACAGGTCCTGGCAGCAACACCCCACAAGACACCAACTGTACGGCCACCTGCCCCCTATCACGAAAACTATTCAAGTTAGGCGAACCAGACATGCAGGACACTGCTGGAGAAGCAGAGATGAACTCATAAGAGATGTACTCTTATGGATCCCCACACACGGCCGCGCAAAAGCAGGACGACCTGCACGAACGTACATTCAGCAGCTATGTGAGGATACAGGTTGTTGTCCTGAAGACCTACCTAGGGCGATGAACGATAGGGAGGAGTGGCGAGAGAGGGTCAGGGATATCCGTGCTGCCAGCACGATATGATGATGATGATGATTTGTTTCTAAGACATTTGAAAAGATGATTAACACTGTCAAAAGTTTTTAGCGTTTGTGTTTTGAGTATTAAGTGCGAGAGCAAGTTTCTTTGATTTTTTCCTATTTTTTTTTTATGACGATTTGTTTGGTTGGTCACTCAACCTAATCGAGTTGCCATTAAAATGTCCAACGAGTTTAATGTACGTGCCGGGTGTTCGGATAATCTGCGAGTCTGATGAAACTATCAGGCGCACTCGATACTATGGCCAAACTTTATTCCTTACCCCAAAAGGCTTCCGTTTTTTTTGTTGTCTTAGAGTGAGAGTGTGCGTGTGTATATGTGTGTGTATGTGCGTGTTTTCGGGCGGAGGAGGGTGCAAGAAGTGATTAGAACAGAGATACATATCACTCGTGAGCCAATTTGTTGGTGTCAATCTAAACGGTCCCAATGGAGGTCTCAAATCAACAGTAATTTTATAGCTTTAAAACCAAACCCATCGCCACAAAGAAAAGTTAGTTTCCTACAACATCACAGCATTTAGAATCGAACTCACTACAACAGTAAATCGTCTAAATTTTTTATTGATTAATTAACGGATTTTTACGGCACTTCAACTTGTTTAGGGGTATCTTATGCCGAGAGGGAATCGTATTCATTGTGCGTTCATTCCTACATTTTTGTGTTGTTGTTTCCTGGCACACAGTTATAGGATATCAGTTATTTCTATAATGGTTTCCGTAGTAATTTTTAAACAGATCTATTTGGACATGTAAGGAATTAATCATTGATTAACTGATTGGTTGGTTGATTTTAACGGCATGTTGACCTGTCAAGCGTTATTTTATTCCTAGAGGTTAGGGAATCACGTTTATTGTAGGTTAATAATTACATGTAAGGTCAAGTTGTTTCTTAGTATTTGTCTCTGCCTCCTACCAGATAGGACTTGACTCAAGGTCAATGACACGAAGGTCGAATAATAGTGGGGGTTAAAGGAGGGGGTAGGGCGGGCACGAGTCGAGGCTCGAACCCTGCCGGTTTTTTACTGGTCACCGGTTCACTTAGTGCAATGTGAGCCAGATGGACCTGCAGCTGGACATGTTGGTCATCGGTTCACTTCATGCAATTTGAGCCCGATGAGCTTTGCTGGACATGGACTCACTCAATATATAACGTGAATCCGGCATAGATGCCCGATTATAGTTTTAACTGGACTATGGGTTTCAGTGCTTTATAATGCTTATCAATGACATCATCGCCCAGCCGAAGGTGGCCCAGCCGAAGCCGGAAGCCAGCCGAAGTCGGGGGGCCAACCGAAGCTAGGGGCCATTCAGCCTCGAATCTGTCCTACAAGAGCGAGAGAAGAACAAACGCCTCCGCCGGGACTGAGTGCAGCCGCGTCTTTGGTCAAGTTGTTTCTTAGTTTGATTTTGTTTCTTTCATTTAATGGCATATTAAACTTAGTGAGTTATTTAATGCCAAATCCATCCTTGTAGACGAAGGGTAATGGTACTATTTAACCCGTAGCCAAGAGGATAAGGGGTTCATACCTTTTTAAAAGGTATTGGCTTAAAATTGAACGTAATAGCACGAATGGAGTTCGAACACGCTTACTACGATGTCGCAGTCGACTAACCCATAGATAGGGCTCCACCAGGTGCTACCACTCCGGGCTAGAGTGGACCTGGGAGCAATGGCAATGAAGGGGTGCTACATATTTCCCAAAGCTCCACTGGGACCTCATCATCAGATTGTTTAATGTCATATCAGGACACTCGTTGAGGCGCAGTCGGTGTATTCTACACTGATTGGGTAATATAGGTTATGTGGTAACAGGGATGAAACAATTAATCGCATAAGTGAATACAGCAAACTAGCATGAAAAAGAATACAAGAGTAGGCATGATTGGATAGGAAAGGTGATCCCCTGGGAATTGAGCAAAAGTCTGAAATTTGGCCATACTGACAAATGGTATATGTACAAACAGGAATCTGTCCTATAAAATGAGATTTTAAAAAATTCTCTGAGATTTTGAGACAAACAGATCACCAAATTTAAGCCAGAGGACTGGACATTGTTAAAACTAGGCTCAGTCTTTTGGCTTGGATTTGGTGAAGAATAGAACTTATCTTCTACTGGATTTTACCGTTCCAGCAGACCATATACGGAAAATAAAAGAAAGCGAAAAGAAAGACAAACACTTGGATAATACCAGAAAGCTGAACAAATTGTGAAACATGAAAGTGACGTTGATACAAATAGCAGTTAGTGCCATTGGAACGCTTCTTAACGTCCTGGAAAAGAAACAATGGGGAACTGAAGATGAGTGGAAGAATAGAGACCACTCAGACCACTGCACTGTTAAAATCAGCTCGAGTACAAAGAAGAGTCACGGAAATCTGAGGTGACTTGCTGTCAGTCTGACTGCAGTGAAAAACATAAGTTAAAACTGGTTTGAAAAACTCGCAAGGAATGAAATAATATTTAAATGTCTACTTTCTGTTCGGCTATCCGTACAGCTAAGGGTCCTGCATCTGTGGTCTGATTTAAACAAATCTTTAATGATTTGTTAGTCACGTCTGGAAACATTTTGAACTATACTCGAAGATCCGGTTTAGATTGATTATTAAGTGAGATCTGTATTTCATCCTCCATGGTAGGAGAGCACTTCCTACCATGCTCTAAAGTTGTGTCTACCTCACCTTTGAATAACGTAGTGGTGTAATGGTTAGCAAGCTCGACTAGCAAACCTACACGAGTGAGTTCGAGTCTCATTGGGTGCCTCTTTCATATGGCCTTGTGCCACATCTAAGCAAAATGCTCTGTAAATTACCACCTTTGAATAACGTAATAGAAGATCAGATCATCTTACCATTCTCTTGAGGGAAAGTTGTTTCACTCTGGAGTCTTCTGTTCCAGAACTCTAGTCCTTGTCGACCAGACCGTCTAGACTGTTGTAGACCAGGCCTTGTAGACCTCCGCCGTCCTCTTTTTCAGAACATCAAACCTTATAAACTAGACCTCAAACGCTGTAGACTAGACCATTGAATATCACTGGAGACAGTTGTAGACCAAATCTAGCAGACCTATCTTTTTTGTTTAAGAAGACGAGACCATATTATAGTAAAATAGAAAAGAACTCTTCTCACTGTTCTCTTTAGTTCTAGAAGAACAACCCTTGTAGACCAGACCTTGCCAGTCACTGAGGACCAGACTTTATAGAACGCTCAAGTATTCTGTTTCAGAACACCAGACCTTGTAGACCAGACATTGTAGACTGACGTAGACCAGACTTTATAGACCTCTGTAGTCCTCTGTTCCAGAAAACCTGACTTTAAAGACCAAACCTTAAAAATCAAACCATGTAAACATGGGCAGCTTTCTATTTCAGATCAGCCTTTGTTATAGTAATGAAAAAAAAAAGAAATGAAATGCCATAAAACCAATCAACTTATCTTACTTAAATGAACTTTTAATATCCATCCCAATGTACACTTGGAAGATATCCTCAACAGTGGCTTCGAAAACTGTGATCTTGATCCTAGTGGATGGATCCAACTATCACGACAACGTGCTGAATTGCGGGTCAGTATCATCCTCGTCATCATCATCATCATGTCGCGCAGCTAGCACTCTCTGACCCTCTCTCGCCAACCGTCTCTATCGTGCATCACTCTCAAAAGGTCTTCCAGGCTATATCCTGTATCGGCACAGAGCTATTGTATATAGGTTCTAGCTAGTCGTCCAACCTTTCGTCGTCCATGTGCAGGGGTCCACTGGCGTATATCGCTTATGAGTTCGTCCTTACTTCTCCAGCTGTATCTCGCATGTCTGATTCGTCTAACTTGGATTGCTTTCGTGATGGGTTGTTGGTGGCCGTACAGCTGCTGCTGTTTTGTGGGGGGGGGGTTGCCTCCAGGACTTGTTCAATATGGCTCGCAGCATTCTTGTGTAGTTGCCGTCTTTTTCTCCATACGTCCAGTTAGCGTCCATGTGGTACATTCATATAGCAGTATCGATACGACTGCTGCTTGGAAAAAAACTGCGTTTTATTTTATCGGTCAGGTCTGACTTCCAATTGACCGATAGTCTATAGGTAGCTGTCCATTCCTTTGCTAGTCTCGTGTTGATGTCTTTCTTAGTTGATTAGACACTGCTTCGGAGGTAAGTGAGCTTTTCCACTAGTTTCTTCTGCTTCTTTCCTTTGCCAGCTTAAAACTGTTTTCTTTCATTAAATCTATAGATGTTCTAAGCACGTAGTCTAGGCAGATGATAAACAGGTATGGGGTAATGTATCTTGCAGCACACCTGCTACAATGTCGAAGTAGTCTGTGTCTCCATCTGGAGAGGGGACTTTTACGTTCGTGTTTTTATATAGCATCATTATGGCCGCGACGGTTTCTTTGGGTAGGACGTAGGCCACCAGCTGAAAATAACGACAGATTCCCCAAAATATTGACGAACGATAAAAATCTCCATAGTATTCTCAGAAACCTATTGAGGCTTGCAGAGAGAGAGAGAGAGAGAGAGAGAGAGAGAGAGAGAGAGAGAGAGAGCTAATGTTATCTAATATATACATAGATATTTCTATGCATACGTACATTTCATTTCACAGTTCAATGCTTTCTCGTAAATAAAAAGTCTGAAGATAAATAAACAACAAATTAAACAAATAGCGCTAAACCACTACACCAATCAATCTAATGGTTACCAAAGCAGATTATGTTCTACTAAAGACGCAAACAAACCGGCATTTAACGTTATTCCCAGGGAAAAAAGCCAACCATTGTAACATCAACACTTGCTATATTTATTTAAAATGCGAGTTTCGCAAAAAGTATATATGTATATATATTTTCAGTGCTACTGCCGACGCCCAAAGTTAACCACACTAATCACTTTTCTTTAACAAACGAAAATTACAGAATGACAAAAAAAGTCATACTTGGGAAAGTATAATGAAAACAAAATAGCGTACAAGCAACAAATGCCATAACACTTCACACGTATGAGTGAACATAGATTAAAAAGGAAAAAAAAATTGTTTTTGATCCTCACTGTCGTAGATTGATGTTCCGAATGAGTTATAATAATAAAAACATAACAATCAAAGATGAAGCAACACTCTTATTCTTCGACTTCTCCAAGGCATTTGACTCCATAAACAGAGGGAAGATGGAGTAAATATTTCTCGCCTACGACTTTACCAAAGAAACCGTTGAAGCCATAATGATGCTATATAAAAAAACGAAAGTAAAAGTCCGCTCTCCAGATGGAGACACAAACTACTTCGACATTGTAGGAGGTGTGCTGCAAGGAGATACATTAGCTCCGTACCTGTTTATCATCTGTCTAGACTACGCGATAAGAACTTCAATAGATTTAATGAAAAATAACGGTTTTATGCGGGCAAAGGAAAGAAGCAGAAGATACTCCGCACAAAAAATTACGGACGCGGACTACGCCGACGACATAGCGCTTTTAGCAAATTCACCTGCCCAAGCCGAAACCCTGCTACATAGCCTGGAACAGGCAGCTGGTGGCATAGACCTCCATGTCAACGCAGACAAAACAGAATATATGTACTTTACTCAAAGAGGCGACATCTCCACACTAGAGGGTGGGCCTTTGAAACTAGTGGTCAAGTTCACCCTCCTCAGAAGCAGTGTCTAATCAACCGAGAAAGACATCAACACGCGACTAGCAAAGGCATGGACAGCTTAAGATAGACTATCAGTCATATGGAAGTCAAACCTGACCGATAAAATAAAACGCAGTTTTTTCCAAGCAGCGGTCGTGTTGATACTATTATTCAACCCCTCCGCTCGGGCAGGATATGACACAAGGTCAGTTTTTAAGCGGAGTTTAACAGGTTTGAATTCAGAGATTTCCTTCTCCTAGACTAGTTGCCTAACCAAGGCTGAAGAACCTAGTCTGTCCTACTATTTACCCATAGCTGGAGGGAGAATAATTGGATTCATACCTTTCCCAAGGGTATTAGTGCTATGTGAAATGCAATCAGTCTCGTCCAGGATTTGAACTCGTGTCGCCGTGTCCAATTCCTACGACGATAACGACTACACCACGGGCAGTATCGTGTTGATACTGCTATATGGATGCACCACATGGACGCTATCTGGGCGCATGGAGAAAAAGTTTAATGGCAATCATACAAGAATGCCATATTGAACAAGTCATGGAGGCAACATCCTGCGAAGCAGCAATTGTACAACCACCAGCCACCCATCACGAAAACTATCCAAGTTAGACGAACCAGACATGCGGGACACTGCTGGCGAAGTGGGGATGAACTCATAAGCGATGTACACCAGTGGACCCCTGCACGTGGACGAACAAAGGTCGGACGACCAGCTAGAACCTATATACAACAGCTCGGTGCCGATACAGGATATAATCTGGAAAACGTCCCGGGAGCAATGGATGATTGAGACGGGTAGCGAGAGAGTGTCCGGGAGATCCGTGCTGGCAGCGCGACATGATGATGATGATTATAAATAGTTTAATTTGAACACAGTTAAGTGGTTTCAAGCATTCCTATGTAATATCAATAATTCAATTTCGGCACAATTAAAGTATTTCAACTACGGATATTTAGCACTAATAATTCACTCAACATTAATCATTCGTTTGGACACAGTTAAATGGTTCCAAATATTGCTATGTATAATAAACAATTCAATTAAACACAAGTCATTTGTTTACACAGTTTAAATGTCAAATAGTTCAATTTGACCTATAGATATAGCCCTATCAAGTGCTACCACTTCAGGTCAGAGTGGGCCTGTGATCAATGGCAATGAAAGGGTCTTCACATTCTCTAAAGCTCCAGGACAGGAGCCTCTCCATCAGATTGTTTCGTCTTATATCCAAGACACTTAGTGGGAACGAGGTCTTACTTAGTTGGTGTAATCCACAGCCCCATCCGACTGATCTTTCAGGAGGGAGAATAACAGATAGTACACATGGATAGAATAGTGCCTCAGAAATATCGTGCATCGTCGGCAAAGGACAGACAAATGATTGATATATGAAATGATAGAGTTTGCTGGTAAGACATAGGAAAGGCTGATACAATCAAAGTAGTCATGAAAGGAATTGAAATAGGCCTTTGTTCAGCAGGAGACTCAAAATGGATTATTATTATTTACTCATAGGGTTTTTCACACGAGCGTTAGCCGATGTTTTTTTTTTTTTACTGGAGTCTGAGTGACAGGAAGTCTCCTCAAGTTACCAGGACACTTCTTAGTATTCTGGCCGATCTCAACATTGCTGTTGTTTGGATTGTCTCCATTCATCCTCTTATTTCCTAGTCCTCCAGTCTTTGTACCAATACTTTGGTGACTGTACCAAGAGCACCAATTAAAATTGGTATCACCGTCACTTTTATATTCCCCAATTTTTTCATTTCCCTAGGAATGTCCAGGTGCTTATCTTTCTTTTCGTTTTCTTTCAATTTTATTCAGTGGTCAGACGGGACAGCAAAGTCAACAATTCGACAATTTCTTTTTTTTTTTTGTTGATTATTATGAGGTCTGGTCGTCTGGCCGTGATTAAGTGATCCGTTTAGATGTCAAAATTCGAGAGGAGTTTGTATGCCCCATTCTCCAGGACGGATGTTGGGTTGTGCATATACCATTTGTTCGTATGGTCAAATTTAAGTTTCTTGCACAATTCTCTTGGATCACTTTACCCACACAGTTGTCTAGTCTTATACTCTTTCTGCACTAATTTAATGCATTCAGTTATTATGTGATTGATTATTATTATTATTATTATTTTTATTGCGACTTTTTCATACCAGTTTGAACTGGCGGTTTTTCACAGAAATCTGAGTCACAACAAGTCTCCTCAGATCTCCAGGACTCTTCTAAACATTTTAGCTGATTTTCATAGTGCTGAGGTCTAGATGATCTCGATTCTTCCTTTGATCTTCAGTTCACCCAGTCTCTTTTTTTTAAAAATCTTTTATGGGCCGTCTCAAGGGCATGTACTACTACTACTACTGCTACTACTACTTATTATTATTATCATTATTGGTCCCTCGTGGCAAGTCAGCTAGGGTCCACCCATATTTGTCCTAGTTCGTCCGTCTTTTTATTTCCCCCTTCTCGTGATAGTTTCCTTAGTTCGCGTGCTCTTTTCCTCGCTTTTAAGTCTGCTTAAATTTCACCAAATAAATTCCGGGGATCCGACTCAACCATTCATAGGTCACTTACTATAACAGAGTCAATGAGGCCCACCATGGCATCTTTCCCCTCTGCTTTCTATCCACTCCGTCATTTTCATCCTCTTTTTTTTTCTGTCTTTTTTTCTCTCGATTTTCTATTAACTTGGGTTCATTCCGTCGACGATCAGGGTGGGACTCGTGATAACGAATGTACCGTTTTAATTATCGCAATTATGTTGTCGGAAGACATTGTCACAATCATTCGAATGACGGAATGTCAGTGAGCGTTTTGTGGGTTATTTGAAAAAAAAAAAAAAAGCAAAAAGGATTTAGTGTTTAAAAGGAAAAAAGGACGTTCAGAAAAGAAGGAGTTGATTTTTAAAAGAAAAAAGAAAGAAAGAAGGAAAGATAAAAAGGAAGAAAGAAAAAAACATTAGAAAGAAAGAAAGAAAGAAAGAAAGAAGCAGACATTAAACAAAAAAAGAAAGAAAATAAAAAAATCAGACATTGAAGAAAAAGATGGAAACACGCATAGATAAGAATGATAGAAGAAATAAAGAACGAAGCACACATAAAAAGAAAAAAGGAAAAAGAAGTACACGTAAAAAAAAAAAAGATACAAAAAAAAAGAAAGGAAGAAAGAAAGAAAGGAAACACAAACAAACCTAAAAGACGAAATGTGCCAAAAAAAGAAAGAAAAAAGAAGCGCCCACAGAAAAAAAGAAAAAAAGAATTACGCATAAAAAAAGTACACATAAAAAAAGAGAAAAAAAGAAGTACAGATAAAAAGAAAGAAGAATTCATAGAAAGAAAGAAAAAGAAGTATGCGTAAAAAGAAAAAAAAACGAAACAAAGCTCGATTAATAAGAAAGAAACACACCTAAAAAGAAAGAAAAAAGCTCACATAAAAAGAAAAAATATGTAAGAACGTTCAGGTATCAGAAGAAAAAAAAATGAGAGAATATTAAATTATCTTCATATTTAGTCACTGTTACCAACTTAGGTTTGTTATTCATATTTGGCTATTGAATATTTCTAGCGTCTAAATTAAGAATAAGTCAGTTGGGTTGAAACGCAAAATGTCTCATTTGATAAATGTGAAAGAAAAATGGCGTTTTATTAGTTATAAAGCGACTTACCTGCTTGCCAAAAAAATCCTAATTCGGAATACTTGTTATTAATGGTTCTCAACCTGACGCATATATAAAGATTTAAACATGGAGGCACGCTAAGCACAACAGTTATTGTGTGAAGAAATGGAGTTGGTGACCCGAGTTCAAATCCTAGATTTGATTTTGTACAAATACCTTTTGGAAAGGCACAAATCCATCTGTTCTACACCCAGCCATGGGTAAATAGTAGGTAGATTGGATTCTTTAGATTTAGAAAGACCACCAGTCTAGGAGAAAAAAAACCGGATTTCAAATGAGTTGAATTTTACAACTGGTTTTTATTTAAAAGAAACGATTGTAATAAAGTGAGAATCAGTGCAATGTTTTATATAATCTACTACAAGATCTGTGGACCTGCTAAAAATAATTTTAAAAAAATCAAAGTTAGAATGAAGATGCATTATACTAAAATAAAGACGCATTAAATCTAAGTCATGAGTATGGAGCTGAACATCATACAGAGGTAAGGCTTTACTTCTGGAGCCCTGGGGAGTGTAGAGTATGTTTCACTGTGATTAATCCTACGTCAACCCTGACCCAGAGTGGTTGTACCTATTGGGGGTCAATCTTTTGCTCCAATAGATCTGTTTTTTTTGGGGAGGTTGTTTTGTTTTACGGTGTATCAACCCTTTTCGGGTCATTTAACGCCGAATTAAATTTCAAACAATTCACTTTAATATAAGTGTAGTTTTGTTTTACAAACAGTTAAATGTCAAAACAGTTATATTTCTAAGAATTAAGTTCAGCATAAGCCCACAGTTTGAATGTTAAAAACAGTTCTATTTCAAACAATTTATTTTAGCATAAATACACAGTTTAGTTCTTTTCAAAAACAGTTCTATTTCCAACAGTTCAGTTTAGCATAAGTACACAGTTTAGTTCTATTTGACCCATTGACCCTATCATGTACTACCACTCCGGGTCAGAGTGGGCTTGGGAGTGATGGCAATGAAGGGGTACTCCGCATTCCCCAAAGCTCCTGTATTACTGCAACCTCCCCATCAGATTGTTTAGTGTCATATCCAGGACATTCGTTGTGGGGGTCTTATCCCACTACAGAAAAGCAGTCGGTGTATTTATACGCCCCCAGCCGACTTGGCAATAGATCTGTATGAAAACTGTTAGTATTAGAAAGGAATACTAGAAACTTTGTGTGCAATCAAATGGTTATTATAAAATAGGAATGCTTACTTGAAACCATTTAATTGTTTCTTTTCTTTGTTTAATGACATATCAACTTTCGTGGTTTATCTAATGCCGAAGTAATCTTTGTAGAAGAACAGCAGGATATGATTTAGCCCATAGCTGTGGGAATAAAAGGGGTCATACCTTTCCCAAAGGTATTTGTTCGAAAGTAAATTTAATTGCGCAACTCGAATTCGAACTTGTTTACTTCAAGGCTGCAGTTCAGCACGTTAGCCCTAACACCATTTAATTTTGAATAAACCATAAGTATTAGATTGGAACAATTGATCGTATATAAATGTGCCAGTTATTGATTATTATAAAAAAGAAATAGATTCTTTAAACCATATATTCTAAAATAAATTATTAGTCTGAGATAGGAATGTGACACTATGTGGCCATTCGTTTTGTTGGGTGTGCGTGTGTGCGCCGGTCAGAGAATCTCTTTGGCGCGAAACCCACTCAAAGGGCCTAACGGCGAGATCTTCCGCGAGACCAGAAGTGGACGAGGAAAAGAAGGTCCCAGAGAAGACAGAGGGGCAGTTGACAAAGGAAGACAGAGATGCAGTCGACAACGGAGAGCAGAGGAGGACGGTCGGCCGGAGAGAGCAGTTCAGGGGAAGGACGGTCAGCAGAAGGAGGCAGTGAGGGAAGACAGTCAAAGATGAGTTAGGATTCCTAGTGGCTTTTGTAGAAGTTTCGCGCAAAATACACGCCCGTGAAAGTCTACAAATGCACGGAAAATGCAAAGTGTCACAAACTCCCTTTCTTGCGCTTGGAGCTGACCCAAGTTTGTGTTTGTTTGTTTGTTCTTTTTCTTCCAACCTCTCGGTTGTATTTTATATGGCCGTAAAGAAATGTGTCATATCCCTAGTCGGAAACCACGAGACGAATCACTGTTTTGGTTTAACGACTTTGAGATAATCGGGGTCGGCCGACGTGGGGGTTGTCACAGGAATACTTGATCGTATATAAATGTGCCAGTAATTGATTATTATCAAAAAGAAATAGATTCTTTAAAGCTTATATTTTAAAATAAATTATTAGTCTTAGATAGGAATACTTGATCGTATATAAGTGTGCCAGTAATTGATTATTAACAACCACCCCCCAAAAAAACCAAAACAAAAAAAAACAAAAAAAACAAAACAAAAACAAAACAAAACAAAAAAACACAAAAAATTAAGATACTTTAAACCATATATTTTAAAAAAGTTATTAGTGTGAGGAATACTTTATTGTATATAAGCGTGCCAGTAACTGATTATTATAAAAAAGGAATAGATACTTTAAACCAAATAAAATATTAAAATAATCAATTAGTGTTAGATAGGAATATCTGATACCACATGGGGAATTCCTGGTGGTGTAGTGGATTACATGATAGATTGCGAAATCATAGAAAGTGAGTTCGAACTCCAGTAGCGCTATTACATTCACTTTAGGAAAAATACTCTTAGGAAAGTTATAAACCCTCTTATCCCTTCAACTTTGGGTCGAATAGTACAAAAATTGTTCTTCGACAAGGATGGCTACTTCATTAAATAACCCTCTAAGGTTGATATGTCATTAAAGAAAGAAGCCAAACCAAACCCGACACCATGTATAATTGTGTATAAATTATTTGTATTAGATCGGAATACTTGATGTCATATAACTGTGTGCAAACAAACAATCATAAACCATGGGTACAATAAAAATTGTTATGGAACATTTAAAGGGTAATAACAGATTTAGAAATAAATCATATTTCGGCATTAAATAATCCATAAGGAGTTTATATGCCGTTAAATATACTTGCAAAACCAAAGCAGCAAAAAATGAAGGAAGCACATTTTAATTAATGGAAAAGCATGACGAAATTTATAATGTTTTTTTTTATGACCCTCATATTTACGGCAATTACTATGCATGCCGTGTTAAGTATTGATGGGTGGAAACACATGCACACAGATACACACAGGCAAACACACACATGCATACATACACACACACACACACACACACACACACACACACACACACACACACATATACATTTATTTACGTTCAATCACGACGCATGACGTGTTATATACTGATTGATGGAAACACATACGCACACTCATACATACACACACACACACACACACACATATATATATATATATTTACGGCACTTACTACGCAAGACGTGTTATACACTGATAGGTGTATAACACACACACACACACACACACATAAACAAATAGACACACACACACACACACACACACACACACACACACACACACACACACACATATATATATATATATATATATTTACGGTAATTACAACGCATGATGTGTTATATACTGATCGGTGGAAACACACACACACACACACATCTACACACACATAGTTGGTTGGTTGCTTTCATGGTATGTCAGCTTTTATGGCAAAATCAGTGAAACAGTTATAAATAAATCTGGCGATCGTAATCGAGAGTGACCCGCAGGCTCCCTTTTCAATAGCTACTACACCAAGGTGTAAGGGAGGGCGGTACTCTTTTCCCTGGATTGCTCCACTTTACCCTCGATATGTACCTTATATTGCTGAGTGTTAAGCTCACAAGGAGGTATCAAGCACCATTTTAAAAGTCTTTGGTATGACGCGACCAGGGAGTGAACCCTGGTCTCCTGGACCATTGGCGAACACTTTACTCATTAAGTCAATGGCTCGGTATATATTTACGGTAATTAGTACGCATGACATGTTACGTACTGATAGGTGGAAACACACACACACACACACACACCCATACGCACACACACACATGGCTGGTTGGTTGGTTGGTTGGCTGGTTGGTTGGTTTCATGGTATGTCAGATTTCATGGTACATCAGCTTTTAAGGCTAAATCAGTGAAACAGTTATAGTCTCCAATAATATACGATACAAAAATGTATGTTCACTATCATTTTAAACAGTCATATACTTCCTAGTGAGTTGCTAATAAGACCCGTGAACCGGCAAAAAAAGTAATTATTAGTCTTAGATTGGAATAGTTGATCCCATATAATTGTAAGTTTTCTTTTGGACAAATATCCTCGGGAGAAGGATGATCCCTCTTAACCCATAACTCTGAGTTAAATACAACCAGTGCTGTTATAAGGAAATGTGAACCAAACTGATCAGCAAAATCAATATTTTTTTAGCGCCAATGTATAAATGTAGTTCAAAATCAGTTGTCGATCATATGGATATCTAATCTCTCCGAATAAATGAAACGGGATTTCTTCCAAGCCGTGGCTGTGTCGGTAATAACATATGGATTCACCACCTGGACTCTTACGAAACGTATGGATCAAAATGTAGATAGCAACTCCACAAGAATATTACGTGCTATCCTGTAAACAGCACGCCACAAAACAGCAGTTTTACAGCCACTTGCCTTTCCATCTCATAAATCATCCAAATTAAACGAACAACACTTGCTGGGCATTGCAGGAGAGATAAGGTCGAACTCATACGCGACCTTCTCTTATGGACAGCGACAAATGGACGTGCCGGTGTTGGCCGTCCACCAAGGATTTACATACATCAGCTCTGTGCGGACACTGGCTGGTTATTTGGTTGTTGTGTTTCATAGCATATCAACCCTTGTAGGTTATTTCATACCAAATCCTGTCTCTGTCTTTATATATATATATATATATATACATATAGTTCATATATATATATATATATATATATATATATAGTTCAAATCCTGGACGAGACTGAATGCATTTCACATAGCACAAATACCCTTGGGAAAGGTATGAATCCATTTATTCTCCCTCCAGCTATGGGTAAATAGTAGGGCAGGCTTGGTTCTTCAGCCTTGGTGAGGCAACTAGTCTAGGAGAAGGAAAACTCTGAATTCAAACCTATTAAACTCCACTTAAAAACTGACCTTGTGCCCGAGCGGAGGGGTTGGTAAATATAGTATATTAGATATATATATGATCTGCAAACGAATACTTAAATGCTTTCTAGCATTGTTATCTAACACAAATAGTTCTATTTGCACACACATAAATGTACTACATTTTAATATTCGTAACTCTATTTATGAAGTATTCTAATCTAATTTTATACTAATCATACTCATATTTTATTCTTTTAATACCAATAATACAATTTAATATCAATCATTTGTTTGTACACCGTTGATTTGTACACATGTTTCGTAGAAAACATTTAAAAACGAGCCTGAGCTCTTTTTCGCACATAGTTAAATGGTTTCAAGCATTGAATGATCAAACAGTTTTAGTTCAAACTATTTAATTTAGCATAAATACACAGTTTAAATGTTAAACAGTTCTATTTGACCCATAGATATCAGGTGTAACTACTTTGGGTCAGAGTGGAGCTGGGAGCGAAGGCAATGAAGGGATACTCCACATTACTCAAAGCTCTTGGACTGGAGCCTCACCATCAGATTGTTTAGTGTCATGTCCAGGACACGCGTTGGAGCGAGGTCTTACTCCTCTGCGGAAGAGATGCAGTCGGTGTATTCTACATGTCCGGCCAACTGGGAATTAATAGAAGATTAAAAAAAATATGTTTGATTTGGTCTGGTTTGGTTTAGTTTCTTTTTAATTGCATGTGAGTTATTAAATACCAAAGGTCTCTTTGTAGAAGAACATTTGTGGAATTATTTAATCCTTAACTGGGAAGGCCTTCGATTCCATTCACAGAGGGAAGATGGAACAAATCCTACTAGCATACGGCCTACCAAAAGAAACCGTAGCAGCAATAATGATTCTCTATAAAAACACCAAAGTGAAAGTAGGTTCACCAGATGGAGACACAGAATACTTCGACATTGTAGCAGGAGTACTACAAGGGGACACGCTAGCCCTATACCTCTACTACGTGCTTAGAACATCGATCGATAAAATCAGAGAGAACGGCTTCGAGCTGATAAAGAAACGAAGTAGAAGGTACCCCGCAAAAACAATTACCGACGCCGACTACGCCGATGACATAGCGTTACTGGCAAATACACCCAACCAAGCCGAAACACTTCTGCATAGTTTGGAACGAGCCGCCGCAGGAATTGGCCTCCATGTCAATCCACACAAAACTGAATACATATGCTTTAATCAAGCAGGCGACATTTCCACACTAGACGGAACCTCTCTGAAACTGGTAGACAAATTCACCTAGGAAGCAGCGTCTCATCAACCGAAAAAGACATCGACACACGGCTAACGAAGGCATGGACAGCTATCGATAGGCTTTCGATCATATGGAAATCAAACCTGACCGATAAAATGAAACAGTTTCTTCCAAGCAGCGGTCGTGTCGATACTGCTATATAGATGCACTACTTAGACGCTAACTAAACGGCTGGAAAAGAAGCTAGACGACAATTACACAGGAATGTTGCGAGCAATATTGAACAAGTCCTGGCGGCAACACCCCACAAGGCACCAACTATACGGCCACCTGCCTCCCATCACGAAAACTATCCAAGTTAGACGAGCCAGGCACGCAGGACACTGCTGGAGGAGCAGGGACGAGATCATAAGTGATATAATCCTATGGACCCCCGCATATGGACGAGCTAAAGCAGGACAACCAGCTAGAACATACATACAGCAGCTATGTGAGGATACGGGATGTAGCCCAGAAGACCTACCAGAGGCGATGAACGATAGGGAAAAGTGGCGAGAGAGGGTCAGGGATATCCGTGCTAGTGGCACGACATGATGATGATGATGATGATACCTTCCCAAAGGGTATTTGTCCGAAAGTGAAAGCAATAGCATGATTATAGTTCGAACTTGCTTAATATGATGTCGTCGTCCGGCACGTTAGCTACTATGATACGGGGATTCTTCTCTGAAATGTGTTTGTTATCTGTAGTGGTATCTGTTTACTTAGGAAGTTGCATGAGACGTGAATGAGAATTAAATGATCATGAAATAAAGCCTCTTTGTTACAAGTTGATTGTGCATGTCTTTTAAACACCTTCTAGTAGAAGTGACGTCAGTAGTACCGTCTCCTTAATTGGGTCGTATGACCTAGTATGGTACATAACAAATGATCAAGGGAACCGTAAATCCTGCCTTAAAGAAAATCGACCTAAAAAGATCACGCTATAAATGTAACATATTTGGCCTTTGACAGGTCGTGTAAATTCGTGGATTTCAAAAACAGGATGTACCTGTGTCTTATGGTAAACAAAAGACAAAGGAGATTCCATGTAAATTGCGTAAGTGGGATGCCAGAAGAAGAGTAACCAAGAGTTAGGTGGGCGTCCGATAAATATATAACGACGGAAGTTTTCAACCCCGAAGCACTGGGCAGAGAGAGAGAGAGAGAGAGAGAGAGAGAGAGAGAGAGAGAGAGAGAGAGAGAGAGAGAGAGAGATGTCACGCCGTTCTGGGCACTGTTTCGGGAATGGCAGACAGTTCTGGGTTGAGAGGTAGAGAATATTATAAATGTACAAGATTCATTAACGTCGAAAGCGACTATGATCTCAGAGGAAAATAGGAGATACTAACGGAGGCCTCTATTGTGAGTTGACCTGTACCAACCTCGTAGAGGCAGAGCGAAGAAGTTAAACTCACTGAAGATATCGTATCTCAACTTGGTTTAAATCTTAGAGGTTGCCTGTTTATCTCTCTTTTCTCTTCTCGCAACTGTTTTGCCACCTATCGTTATAAAAAACAAAAAAATAAGCGAACATATTCTTGTAAATAAGTGTTGCGTCCTTTTCTTCTCTAGGTATGCAATATTAATTTATACCGATAAAAATGGAGGCCTGCCTTAAGTAATGGCTATCGATCTAGAAAATGGAATTACTGACTTGAGTTCAAACGCTGAACGAAGCTGTTTGCGATTCACTTCACACTAACACACTTGGGAAACACAGGAATCCTTCTGATCTCCCCGAGCTACAGGTAAATAGAAGTGCAGACTAGGTATTTTATATTTGGTTTGGCAACAAGTCTAGGAGAAGGAAAACTCTGAATTTAAACCAGCTGAACCCCGATTAAGAGGTGACCTATCGTATACTGCCGATGACCGGAGGATTTTCTACGTACATATGGTCTGGTCTGGTTTGGTTGGGTTATATCAAACATCAACCATTGCGTGTTATTTATACTTAATCCATCTTATACGTATAAACAGTTCTATTTCAAACAATTCAGTTTACTATAAATACACGTGTTCAATGTCAAAAACAGTTATATTTCAAGCAATTCAGTTTAGCATATGTGCGCTGTTTAGTCCTATTTGACTCCCTGATAGGACCCTATCAGGTAATACCACTTCGGGCCAGAGTGGACCTGGGAGCGATAGCAATGAAAGAGTACTCTGCATTCTCCGATGCTCCAGCATTACTGGAGTCTTATCATCAGATTGTTTAGTTTCATATCCACGACACCCTTTGTGGAGGAGGGTCTTACCCCTCTGCACAGATGCAGTCAGTATATTCTACAGCCTCAAACGAACGGGCAAGATACATATGTCAAGCTAAAAATCACTTATACTAGTTTTATTATCTAAGTATTGCATAATTTAAAAATCCAGGCTTTTAGTCCTTTTGAGAAAAATTATTTATTTTATGATCGCAATTAGAAAAGGAACCGGAAATCCAAAATCAAATCCAAGATGTGGCTGTTCGCGTTTCAATTCCCGCAAATACCCTTGGGAATGGTATGAATCCATCTCACGTTCAGATATGGGTAAGCAGTCGTTTATACTCTGGTCTTTTCCCCTGATATAGGAGAATTTTGGTTGGTTGTTTGATTTGGTTTTATGGCATATCAACCATTGTAGGTTATTTAATGCCAAATCCATCTTTATACAAATAAACAGTTCTGTTTCAAACAATTCATTTTACCATAGGTACAGGTTTTTGTTCACACATAGTTAAATATAAAAACATTTAATTTCAAACAAATCAGTTTAGCATGTCAAGTTAAATGCTTCCCAGTATGGCTATGTATCATTAACAATGCAATTAAACATCGTTTATTTGTTTACACACAGTTCAATGTCAAAAACAATTAATTTCAAACAATTTAGTTTAGCGTAACTACACAGTTTAGTATTATTTGTCTCGTAGATAGGACCCTATCAGATACTACCACTCTGGGCTTGAGTGGACCAGGGAGCAATGGCAATAAAGGGGTACTCCTCATTCACCAAAGCTCCAGCGTTACTGGTGCCTCATCATCAGATTGTTTAGTGTCATATTCAGAGCACAGGCTGGGTAAATCTTACCCCTCTACAGTCGGTGTATTCTAAAGCCCCAGCCGACAGGGCAAGTTATAGGAGAGAGAAAACTGTCTTCAAACCAGTCGCACTCAGCTTAAAAGGTGACCTTGGGTACCTCTGGTGGTGTAACGGTTAGCAAGCTAGACTAGCGAACCTACACGAGTGAGTTCGAGTCTCATTGGGTGCCCCATTCATTCGGCCTTGTGCCACATCGAAGCTAAGAGCTTTGTAAATTACCTTAAAAGGTGACCTTGTGATGCACCCTACTTGTGATGGAAGGGGCTTGATCAATATATAAATCAAAAGATATGGAAAGAAGACGTTAGATTCTAAATGCTGGTGGCGATAAATTTAAAAAAAATTATTTTCCTCGGTCTCTGATAACTAAACAGTTCGGAGAAATAATTTTTCGGATTCAACGCTGTTGATATTAGCATTTTATTTTTTAATGCTTGAATTTCTTTCTTTGTTTTCTCGATAAGGGCTCGTTTTAATTATACATGGAACATTACTTCTGTTGATTGACTTATCAAGCTGGCCAGTTTTTTAATTTTCTGATAAAAACTGATAGACTGAAAGATAAATACATAAGAATGAATCAGAATAATTTCACAAAGAAGATTGACAAGATAACACGCACACACACACACACACACACACATATATATATATACAAAGAGAGAGAGAGAGAGAGAGAGAGAGAGAGAGAGAGAGAGAGAGTAAAACGATAGAAAGAAAATAAAAAGAAAGAATTTTAATAACTTGAGGAAAATGGCAAATGCATGACAGTAAAGAGAACAAGAAACTAAGTTATTTTGAAAAAACAAAAAAGACAAAAACATCTCTTCACCGAACGCTGCCTTGAAGCCAAAATACGAACATGTGGTGGGCGGCTAATGTTTTGAGTGCAGTGTTCCAAAAAAGATAGGCACGCCGTACTCAAGACAAATTGGAAGCTGCCATATTTGATACCTCAAAAACAAAAACAAAAAAAGAGAAAAATGTTAAAATTTGGTACATGTTACATGACATCACGTTATATCGTCATCCATTGATATGGAAGTATGATATGGTATAACAATATGGTACATAACGAAGAAGAAAAACTAAGCGGAACGGTTATCGTCGAAGAAAAAAGAATCGGCTATCCTTGTCCTGAGTGTGGTTGTTTGCATTTCACCTCGTGCTAATGCCCTGTTATATACCAAACAATGAGTAAATAGTAGGACAGTAAAGGTTTTTTTTTAGGTTTGGCAAGGCAATCAGTGTAGGAAAATTAAAATTCTGAATTCATATCAACTGCACTCCGCTAAAAAATTGACCTTGTGTCACAACCTGAGAATATTTGTGGGGTTTAGGTAAATACATAGCCTGCTTAAGAACTGACCTCGTGTCACATCCTATGCGTGGCGGAAGGGTATGCGGAAATACATAGTCCGCTTAAAAATTGACCTTGTCTCGTCCTGCGCATGGCGGAAGGGTTTGCATGAATAGATCGTCCGCTTAAAAATTGACCTTGCGTCATATTTTGCGGATGGCGGAAGGGTCTGTGTAAATACATAGTCCGCTTAAAAATTGACCTTGTGTCA
Organism: Sepioteuthis lessoniana; assembly: GCA_963585895.1. Lineage (NCBI taxonomy): Eukaryota > Metazoa > Mollusca > Cephalopoda > Myopsida > Loliginidae > Sepioteuthis > Sepioteuthis lessoniana. The sequence continues at coordinate 42,168,898 of OY757911.1, forward strand.
AGTCGTACGCATCACGGTAAATGCACATATAAATGATTTTGTTGACCGTAAGACTTGGCTTGAAACAAACCAATCCAAGAAAACTGTACTATTATTTTATAATTAAAACAAAACCGCTTCTTCTCAAGGAGGTTTGATCCCAGTGATTAAATGGCTAACGAGCGGGACTGCCGCCTCGAAGTAAGCGAGTTTGAATTCCAGCCACGCTATTACGTTCACTTTCGGACAAATACCATTGAAAAAGGTATGGTCTCTCTCATTTCTCCAGCTATGAGTTAAATAGTATTACTGTTGTTTCTCTACCAGAATGGCTTTGGCATTAAATGACCTACGAAGGTTGACATGCACCCCCCACAAAAAAAACAACAAATTTTATTCAATTTATTATTAAAGCATTGGCCAACTATCATATCTCAGCAACCAGTCTTTTATACTTTTAAAGAGTTAGTTCAACACCTGGTCAATTTACCAAACATCTCCGTCAGATTCATATCGGTGTTTGATCACCCAGGTGAAATAAAAATCAAGATTCTCTTTAAGTTAAGTTTATCTGATTATTTGTAGTTATTTATACTTCTTTATTTTGTAATAATCCGTTGATAACGACACAAAAATGTGTTTCCAAATACTTTGCGCACCTTATAATATCAATTACTTGAGATCGTTTAGGGATATAATCATGATTTATCGCAAATGAGTTATCTGGAGAACTTGAGCCAATTCAGCCGTGATTCATTCCCAGTTTGACACACTTTGACTCAAACCAAGAACTATAGGACGCACTTTGCCACAAAGCAAGAATTTTGGGATGCACATTGTCACAAACCAAGGACTATGGGATGTACATTGACACTAAGTTTGAACTATTGGTCGTACATTGATACAAATCACGAACTACAGGACTCATATTGAGAATGGAACTCACGAGTAAAAGCTTGCCAGCTTAGCTCGAGATGTCTTACAAGACTCAAAACACAAACGCAATTTAACCGTCCTGTCGTTGGTTCTAAGAATACTGTATCCCCTGCAGGGGGGTAATACCCGTTCCAGAGGGGTGTCTTGGGTATGACAAAAAACCGCATAAGACAGTGAGATTTGCGGACTGTGTGGTACTCCTTAATTCAAATTATTCCCTGGTCCACTCTGGCCTGGAGTGTTAGTATCAGTTTGGTTCGTATGCATGGGTCCAATTGTTCTGTTTAAATATATTCGTACTTGAAAGGAGTACGTGATGCCCTGTAACAATAAATCATTTGCATTGACAACTGATTCTTAAATGAATAATTGTTTACTAAGAATCATTATAGTTATTTGAGACCATATAATTTTGTGCAAATCAAATAGAAGCAATTACTTAAAACTATGTAAGTATTAAAATTCGGTAGAAGCATTTGAAACTATATAACTATGTGCAAATTATTTGTATTAGATAGATTTGGTTTGGTTTGGTTTTATGGCATATCAACCACTGTCGGATATTTACAGCCAAATCTATTTTCATACATATACACAGTTCTATTTCAAACAATTCAGTTAAGTATAAGAGCACAGTTTAAATGTCAAAACATTTCTATTTCAAACAATTCAGTACGCAGTTTAGTTCTATTTAACCCATAGATAGAACCCTATCAGTTTCTACCCCTCCGGTCCAGAGTGGACCTGGGAGCGATAGCAATAAAGAGGTACTTCTTATTCCAGCATTATTGAAGCCTCTCCATCAGCTTGTTAAGTATCATATCCAGGACACTCGTTGGGAAGGGCTACCCCTCAGCAGATATTCAGTCGGTGTATTCTGTGACCCCAGACGACTGGGCCGGTATTTGATATAAATACTTGATATATAACCGTGTAATAAAGCTCTAATAAAGAACTATACAAAGATATAAATATGAATGTACAATGAACATGACTCTCTAACCTGAAGGTATAAAATAAACCAAGACGATCCAACTGCCTTCCCACACGTTGTGTTAGCTTAAAAAAAAAGAAGTCAGTTTTCAGTTTGGGTTATAGGAATTTATAGTATGTGGTATTTATAAAGACTTCCACCAACATTTTCCCAAAATGCATAAGGCTATCTTAACACAGAATATTTCCGTAAGGGAAAATCACCAATTCAGTTTAGACTAAAATAACATATATTTCATATACATATATTTACACATAATTATAAAACATGTTAAATGTCCCAAATCATAAACAGGCTAAAAAAGCTGTTCCAAAGAACAAGAAGTGCTGTTAAACACTTACGGTTTCCTCGGGTAAGTAAAATTCTCAGAAGATAATTTGCACGCCCGTGCTTCTCGCAGAAATGGTAGAACTCACTTCTGGAAATATCACATGACCAAAGGTCACGTGATTCTCGGAAGTTCCGCCCATATATCCCAAATCGGGAGACGATTATGTTTTATTCCCCAGCCGGATCGAAGCCACGTGTGAGGCCCACAAAAGAAAAGGAAACAAGACGAAGTCGGTTGTTAGGTCATATGGCCGTCTTTATCAATGACTTTTGGAGCTTCATTCGGGCCTTTCAAAATTGATTGAATTTGTTCAAGCATATTTAGCAACACATCAAGAGTTAATTTTTTGTTGAACTGTGTAACAAGTTATGAATAGAGAGAGATAGACACCCAGAGAAAAGTACATATTGTATAGATATATATTTCATCTGTAATCAATATCGCTGATGTAATTTAGATATTTATGAAGAATGAAACAAGATTATCGAATTCTCCTTTTTTAAACGCTACTTGAGAAGTTTTATTCAGTTTTATCTCGCAAAGAGGCAATAAAGAAAGATGTCATTCTTTATGTTGGTCTTTGCAAACAAACCAACTTGCAAATACGAAAATGTTATGCTACATAAGTTGGTGGGTTGGTTGGCATAGCAACCCTCGTCGGATATCTAATGTCAAATCCTTATATATATATATATATATATATATGATTGGTGGACGAGTAGTTTGTAAGTAACATTTTAAAACCAGCTAGAGCTCATTTGTTGGCTCACAGTTAAATGGATTTATAACATAGTGGAATGGACAGCTAGTCGAATAAATTTATTAATCAGGAAAATAAGAATCGACCGTAGTGGATTTTAGAAGAATAAAGTCCGTACATAACAAAAGTGAAAATAAACAGAAATGGATTTTAAAAAGAATAAATCGAGGATATTTTTTTTATCTTCTGAACAAAAATATATTGTTTTGGTGAGAAAGAAAACGTAAAAAAATATATTGTTATTTTTCAGCTCGGGCTAGAAAAGGAAAGGGAGTGATTGTTATGTTTACAAAAAAGTGTCTAGCGAGATCAGCACGCGAGTTCTACTCGGAGGTCAATACAATCTGATTACGACAGGAGGGCTCCATGGGAAACGATAAAGTTCTGAATAACATTTAAAAAGGATCAAGTTTGGAAAATTTTGCACTAACTGTTACGATTTGACGGTTACTGACGTCATCAGAAGAGAAAAAGACCTGTCCTCTTTTCGGCTGGAGGTGGGAGGAGACCAAGTAACAAAGGTGGAAGGAGCAGAATTAATTTATAGAACCCGAGTAAGAAGAAAGAACTGCCCTTTGGGTTGCAGAGAGAGGAAATTGAATATTGAAGGCACGGCAAGAGGAAGGGGTAGAATTAATTGTTGAAATTGTGAGTTCTCATCTGTCAATTCATCAACTGGCGACTACAGTTAGCAATTAATCTATTTTCTGAATCAAAAATCCAACGTGGGCTGAATAGCTGATCGATTGTGCAATCCGATGGCATAATCAGCCACGCGGAACGGTCAATGGATTGAAAACAGATTTACACCAGTGTGAAGGGGAGGTGGGTATACTACATAGTTTCAAGTATTGTTATTTATTGTTTGCACACAGTTGAATGGTTTCAGATATTTCTAATAGCAATCAGTCTGTTTGCATTGAGTAAAATGGTTTCATGCACTGCTATCCAATACAAATTCACTTTAGAATTAATAATTTGTTTACACACATTTAAATGGTTTCAAGCATAGTAAATAATTAGACAATTCTATTTGACTGCTAGATGGTACCGAAGGTCGAAAAAAAGAAAAGGATTCTGTTTGCTTTAGCAATTTTTCAACATATACGAGGGTCGTTCAAAAAATTCCGAGCCTTTCCCAGAAAGAAGAGACATAGATGAAGATTTTTGGTATGGCAATGCACTATTCTATCTGATAAAACTAATTTAGAGTTGTCTTTATTTCTGTGCAGATGAGGCCCATAAAAAGTTAGCGAGACACGTTGGATGCTTCAAGCTGGAATCGAAACCTGCGTAACTTTTACGTCAGACCGATAACATACCTCTCAGTCCATTGGCGAAACGCCAGCTCGGGAATTTAACGCATATGTATAAACTTTTGTTTACATTTTACGCTATCGGATACCCGGGGGGGGGAGGCTCAATTCGTTGAAAGAGCTTTGCATTACGCGAGATATTTGTAAGGATGTTAGTCTATTCTGGGTGTCATTTTTAAATCACTGAATATTTTAATTTATTGGAATGATTGATTGATTTTAACATGACAATCCGTCTAGGACTATTTTATACCTAGTCGTTGGGAAATTTTGTTCATATCTAAATTTTTTTCGTAGATGTTTCTCAAGAAGTCTTCTTTTTTTGCAAACGGTCCGGTTGGATACGAATAATTTTCTAAACAGATCTATTTGAGACACAAATGGGGTACTAACGAGGGAGTTGCCGTGGCGTAGTGGCTAAAATGCTGGACTGAGACATATTTGTAAACGAGTTCAAACTCCCGTTATGTTCACTTTCGGACTAATACCCTTGAGAATGATCTGAACCCTATTATGCCCTCTATGTATGGGTTAAATTGTAGCAATACTATTTTTCTACAAGGATGGTTTTGGCATTAAATAACCCATAAAGGTTGATATGGTATCAAGCTAAAAAAAACTACTCAAACCAAACTAGTGTGTTAAACTTCAGATTTTATAGCAATAGTGATGAAGAGGTACTCAAAACTCTACAGAACTGAAGCCTCACCATCAAGTGCAATGACAATGATGTATCGGGGATAAATATGAAATGATAATGAGAATCCTTCACTTCTTCCAAAATAGCATCATAGACCGCAGTTACAGCGAGGGTTTGGAGGGTTTTAGGATATATTAGGACTTTGAATAAGTTCTCGCTGTCCCCATAATGATAACGCATTTATAAGGAAGTACTATTAACAAGTTTGAAATTCAGTGAATGTCATTTCGCCGAAATGTAAATAACTTTGTTTTTCATAGCGTTAAACATGTCCAAGTTCATGCCGAGAATGTGTATTTGAGAGGAATTTTATTGCACTACTTTATTCAATGTGTATTTGCCAGAAGCGCCATGTTATCTACGTATTCTAGGTCCCTAATAGTTTGTGCGGTGTATTGTCTTGCCTTTTTTAGTGTTAAACTTAGTGAGCGAACTTTTACTTTCGTGTTTTTATTTAGCATCATTATGACTGCGACAGTTTCTTTGGGGAGACAATAAGTTAGAAGTATTTGCTTCATTTCCCCTCTGTGTATGGAGAAATCAGCAAATAAGTGTCGCCTTGTGGTTTTTTGTACAAACTCCTTCTAAGATTCGACGGATTGTTAGAATTTTATGGACCGGTTTCTCCGAAAACCATTTGATTCTTCCTAATCTTATCCACTATGGAAGTAAGGGTTATACTGCGGTAGTTCTTGACAATTCCGAGGTCACCTTTCTTGGGGAAAGGGGGGATGCAGCCTTTTGTCCATCTCTATCGTTTTCTGGTTGTATACAGCGTAGCAGTATCGGAGCAGTAGGTCATCGAATTTTCTTACCTTCCATACTTCTGGTGGTATTTCATAATGTCCGGCAGCTTTTCTATTTTTATCTTTTCTTAGTACTACGTCGAGTTCTTCTCGAGTAAACTGTCCTAGTTTGATGTCTTGTTGATTCAAGTCGCATTGGCCTCCATGTCAATGCAGAGAAAATGGAAAACATGTGTTTAGATAAAATAGGAGATATCTCCACTCTAAATGGGGACTCACTGAAATTAGTGAACAAATTCACCTACCTCGGTAGCAGCGAATCGTCTACTGAAAATGACATCACTATGCGACTAATCAAGGCATATACTGCTATCGATAGGTTATCAATCAAATGGAAGTCAAACCTCTCCGATAAAATAAAAAGCAGTGATCGTGTCCATAATACGATATGGGTGCACCACATTGACGATACCAAAGCGTATAGAGAAAGAACTAAACGGGAATTACACGAAAATGGTACGAGTCATATTGACAAATCCTAGAAGCAACATTCCACAATACAGCAGCAGTACGGTCCCCAACCTCCCATTTCTAAAACTATCCAAATAAGACGAACAAGACATGCGGGGCACTGCTAGAGAAGTAAAGACGAACTCATTAGCGACATTCTCCAATGGACCCCTTCACACGGACAAGGAAGTGCTGACCTACGAAAAGAAACTAATCTCCGACAGCTTTGTACAGACACAGGATGTAATCTAGAGGACCTGCCGGAAGCGATGGTTTATACTGATGAATGGAGAGAGAGAGAGAGAGAGAGAGAGAGAGAGAGAGAGAGAGAGAGAGAGAGAGAGAGAGAGAGAGACATCTGTTCTAGCAGCATGTTATGATCATGGTGACGACTTTATTCATAAGAAATGTGCAGCTGAAGCACAACAGAATTGTTGTTGTGACTTACAGCGACGATTCTCAGTCGGAAACAACATGCAGAGATTAGTTTAGACGCTTCCAAAAATTATTTTGATGTTGAAGATAAAAAAAAAAAACGTCCTGGCACACTGAAAAAGTTCTAAGACGAAGAACTGGAAGAATTAATTCATAAAGACTCGTGGCAGGCGCAAGTTGAACTTGCAGAATCATTAAGAGTTGGTCACAACAGTTTCGAAAAGTTTGAAAGCATAAGGAATGATTCGAAAGCAATGACAACTGGTGCCGTACGAGTTAAAGCCAAGAGATGTCGAACGGCATCTTGTCACATGTGAATAGTTGCTTCAACGGAAGAAAAGAAAAGGCTTTTTTGTTTTGAATCGTGACTGGCGATGAAAAGTGGATACTCTACGATAATCCTAAGCGTAGAAAATCGTGGGCAAAGCTAAATATCCATGTTTCGAAGCTTCTGTTCTCCATCTGGTGGGATCAGCTGGGTATAGTTTATTATGAGCTGCTCAAACCGACCGAAACTATCATAGAAGATCGGCATCGACTAGCTTTTCAGCTGAACATAGAAGTAAAACGGCCGCTTTACGAGCAGAGACATTACAAAATGATTTTACAATATGACAACGCGTGGCCACATGTTGCAAAACGAGCGAAAATGTACTTGGAAACGTTTAAAGGGGGAGTTTTACCCTATTCACCGTCATCACCAGATAATGTTCGGTCCGATTATCACTTGTTCCGATCGATGCCACATAGCCTGGCTGAACAGCACTTTTATTCTTATGAAGATACCAGAAAATCCGTCGACTCATGGTTGGCTTCAAAAGACGTGTCGTTTTTCCGATGTGGAATTCAAATGCTGACAGAGAAGTAAGGAGAAAGTAGTTGCTAGTGATGGACAAAACTTTCAGTGGCATGTTTCTCAGTAATTTTTGAAAATAAAACATTACTTTTCATGAAAAATCAGCCAGAACTTATTCGAAGTTATGTTATGTTATATATATATATATATATATATATATATATATATATATATATCGCCTTGAGCTACCGAAACTGTGTTATCACTCTGGTTGGCGGCTAATGAGGTTAGGGTATCGCACGTGCTTTCACACGTTGTATGATGAAAAAAAAGTTAAAATATATATATATATATATGTGTGTGTGTGTGTATGCGCATATGTGTGCATGTGTGTGTGTGTGTGTGTGGTTACGGTGTTTAAAGTTTATTGTATCAGCAAAGAAAGTATTTGATAGATTTGAATACTTATGAATAGTATCACACTGAATATGAAACCACATATTGCAGTTGATTGTTCGATATCTATTTGACAGTCTCTCAACACATAGTATCATGTCAGATCTTTAATGTTCCATCAGGTGTGTTAAAAGATTCCCGGCGCTAAATAAGTTTTAAAACTAAGTCTGAATGCACCGTTCATGTATGATTTTCTCACATCTAATATACGAGGATCATTACATAAGTTTCCAGACTTTTCGGATGGGCACTTTTATTGATAGTACACACATGAAACTCTAGTCCCCTTCGATGTAATCTCCTCCAGCTGCAATACACTTGTTGTACCGTTCCAACAACTTCTGGAAGGCCCCATGGAAATCCTCTTGTGTGAGCGTGTCAATGACCTTCGTCACAGCCTCTTTTCTCTCCTCAATTGTCTCATAACGACAGCATCTGAGCTTTTGGAATAACCAAAAGTCACAGGGAGCAAGGTCTGGACTATAGGGAGGCTGAGGAACTGTCTTGATGCCCATCTTGGTCAAATGGTCTGTGACAAGGATGGAGTTGTGGACTGGTGCATTGTCCTGGGGGAAATGCCACTGAGCCGATTTGAAGAGTGCTGGCCTCTTCCGACGGATTCTCTTCCTGAACTCCCTTATAAACTCAACACAGTAACCCAAACCCTAATCCTAACCATTTGGCCTATCAACTCTGGTGTATTGACTTGCTTACTCTTCCCACACCTCTCATCATCCCTCATAGACTCCCTGCCTTCCTTGAATCTGATGCTCGATTTATGCAAGATGGTCTAAAAGCAATCTGAAGAATTCCACACGTTTCTGTGGCATTTTTTTCAAGTTTAAAACAGAATTTTATTGCATATCGTTCTTCTAATGTTTCCTCACGTCCAGATTGCATTTTTGAAATTCACCAGGCTTTAGTAGGGTGTATTCCAATTCCAATTGCTGCTGTAGCTGTTCATTTGAACCTGAAATCATAAAAAGTGATCAGTCATCTCATAAGATGTATAGCAATAACATAGTGAATTTTCAAGAGTCTACGACAATTTTAAATGCCTGTACAAAAAAGTCTGGAAACGTAAATGCTCTACGTAAATCAGTACTTTAAACTATATTGATCGAGTTCTCAAATACTCCTTCCCCCACCTCTCTCTCTCTCTCTCTCTCTATATATATATATATATATATATATATATATATATATCCATGTGGGTGGCTCAGATTACTTTATTTTACACTTACATAAGCTGGAACCCTTTCGTCTTTGGGGGTCTTATCCAGAACACAACTGCTTAACAAGTGGTCCCAGGAGAATAAGATGGCTCCAGGAAACTGGGGTTCAATCGAGGTTCGAATCATACCAAAGACTCAAAGGATGTTACTTGATGTCTCCTTGCTTAAAAGTCAGCATTATAAGGTACGGATCAAGAGTAAGTGGATCAATCCAGGGAAAGGAGTAGCGCCCTCCCTTACATCTCGGTGTAGTAGCAATTGAAAAAGGGCCTTCGGTTCGCCCTCGACTTTAGTCGGCCAACTTACTTACTTACTATATATATATATATATGCTTTGTTTAAATCATTAAGTTCCTTTACGCTTTTCGGTGGATTTTCTCTTATATTCATGTTTAGCCGGGATCGGGATATTCCCTAATGAATAACCGTATGCTATTTTCCGTATAGTGGATAATTGATAGGGAACTATCGATAATAAATAGTACTCAAAACAGAAACAAATAGTGTCCAACTAAATTCAGAGTCATGAATATTACCCCGCCTTATTTTCTCATGTTGCGCTTATATATATATATATATATATATATATATATATATATATATATATATATATATATACATGGTTGAAGAAATAATTAGACTAAGATCAAAACAATTAAAATCCATATCTAGAAATTGAGAAAAACTTATAAAAGAGAAAAGTTTACTTGGAAAATGTTTTTTCAGTCGAGCAGACATGGAAAAAATCCATATAAAACTGTTGGTTTCTTATTTATTTTTTAAACATCTCACATTTACGGCCAACTCGTTTGTAATAGGCTCTTATTCACCAAATGATGTATAAGGCAGTCTGATAAAAAAGAACTACCCTTACCCCCTAAAAAACTCCAAAACAAAACAAAATAAAAGGATTTTATTTAAGAAAGCCCATGAAGCTGTCGTCCGAGAGGCTCTTCTCCAAACGCTACCTTGAAGCAAAAATGCGAGAAATTGACAGATATCTCCATGATTTTTGCTGTTTCGTTATCTTTTCATTTTTTCTGTTCTTCCTTTGACTTTTATAAAAACAAAAAACAAAACAAAACAAAAAAAATTAATAAATAAAATAAAAAAATAAAAGAGGAAAGAAAAATGCTTCATTTTTATGTTCCTGGAATTTTTTGAATGATTCATTTGCTTCCAGGGGGAAACGAGCAAGCCACATTGCAAGTGAACCGTACTTGAAAAGTGCCGACAATTACCACAGTCAAAGGAGTAACTTAGCTCATCCGGTTAACACAAGAGGAAACTTGTGATCTGATGAATGGGAATTTGAAACTTTTAACTGTTCATCTAAAATCTCTTCACTTTGTTTTATGATATTTCATATCTGTTTAAATGAGTAAAATTATTTTATTATATTTTTGTATATTTTAGACTTATTAGATATTTTCAAAAAATTTGCGAAAGTAGAATCAAAATTTAGACGGTAGCGTTATATCAATTATTGGTCTAGTGGGTAGAGTGTTCGTTAATGGTCCGGGATATATATATATATATATATATATATAGAGAGAGAGAGAGAGAGAGAGAGAGTGAGAGAGAGAGAGAGAGAGAGGAATACGCCAGAAAACTGGGAAGAAATTATCATATAAAGAAAGAAAAATATATTCAATACAAAAATAATCGGTATATTTTCAAAAGACATTTATACACATGTTAGACGTGGTAAAAGAGAAAACGGGATATCCAATAAAAATCCTTAAGCCTCAGGAACGGTCTCAGAGAAGTTTCTGACCCTAAACCTGGGTCAATTGATTTTCGTTCATGGTGGTCATCACGCCAACAATGTCGACCTTGAATGTATCCTTGATATCATGGGACCCAAGGTTAATTTCTCTCTAGATTATCTCCCTGATGTTTTTGTTTATGGGAGTCAAATGAGAGTCAGAAGACAACATTCTGAGGGTGACATAATCGTAGTGAGTCTCGTGGGGATTCCAGTCGTCATAAGGAAAATAAAAGGTTTCTCGTCATTTTTTGTACGGTAATGAAAATGGGACAAGAAAAGGCTAAAATTCCAAGTCTCTAAAACACTTCTCTCTGTTTCTGTGTCCCACCAGCATTTTTCAAATCTATGAATCAAACTAAAAAAATTCGCCTTTGTTCATGTGTTCATATTAACCAATCAAAATCCATATTTTGATTAAACTTAGAACTAAGTTTTTGTTTTCATGTCTTTGTTGAGATGACACTTGACACAAACAACAAAAAACATCTCAATCATTGAGCAAAAGGCGAAATGAGCCAAATGTATCGAGGATTTTCACTTTCTATTCTACAATATCTTGTAGTTATTTTAATACTCAATAAAGTCTTTGTCAAAGAACGTTTATAGATAACCAATATCTTATATTTATAGATCAATATTCAAGGGATTTACCTATCCACAAACCTACCTAAAGATTTTGTTTGTTGGCAAATATCAGTTATCTATAAGCATGGTTTTAATAACTTTCATTATAAATGTATACTGGCAGAGTACCCGAAATAGATCGGGAGTTATTTACGTATGGATAGGCACTTTTGCTTGGATACGGTTTTCGAGATGGTTGTATCTTTCGTGTGATTGAATCAAGAACGGAGGAGCGTTTGTCAACCGAAATCTATTCACATCAGCCGAGAAACAAAAGAAAGAAAAAAAGAAAAAAAAAAAGGGAGGAAGGAAAGAATAAAGAAAAAGTGAATAGAGAATAAGGTAGAAGGAAAGAGAAACTAAAAAAAGCATATACACACATGAAAGAGAAAAGACTTAAGCATAGAAATATACGGTGAGAGGGTAAGTTATATATAAAATTATATATATATATATATATATATATATATATATATATATATAGAGAGAGAGAGAGAGAGAGAGAGAGAGAAAGAGAAAGACTATGTAGTGCATTTCACGTAATTTGTAGCAAAAAATTCCTGAAATAATTGAATTTCTGAGATGATTGTTTAAGAAAATAAAATTATTTTGATATTACATTTGACATTAAAGGCAAACTTGAAGACACTTGAATAGTAGAAAATAAGTTTCATTCAACGAATAATTAAGTTAAGTCACCAGTTTTTTCATCGCTTCCCTTATAGCATATCAATTCTATTAAAAACTATTTTAAAAACTTTCTAGAAAGAATTCAACGCCTCAAAACCTTTCTCCAGTCAATGACCTAAGGTTCAAAACTAGTTAAGAACAATCAAAAAATAAATGACAGAAAAGAAATATCCCTCTTTATCTTATCCCATTTGTGATATATATATATATATATATATATATATATAGCAGGTGGCATAGGCCTCCATTTCAATGCAGAAAAAACGGAGCACATATGCTTTAATCAAAATCAAAGAGGAGACATCTCCACACTAAAAGGTGGTTCTCTGAAACTGGAGGACATATTCACTTACCTCGGAAGCAGTGTCTCACCTACGGAAAACGACATCAATACGTGACTGGCGAAGACATGGGCCGCTATCAATTGGTTATCGGTCATATTGAAGTCAGACCTATCTGATAAAATAAAACGCAACTTTTCCAAAGCAGCGGTCGTGTCCATGATACTATATGGATACACCACATGGACATGTGTATATCTCTTCATGGGACAACACTGACAAAATGACAGTTTGACACAATGAAAAGTAGTCTGTGTGCAGCGTTTATAACAGAGTTAATTTATTTACCCTCAAAATAACTCAAAATATAGCTATTAATAGCTAAACCCCTGCCAACAAAAGTGAGTACACCCCTAAGAAACTACACACCTAAATGTCCAAATTGAGTAATGCTTGTCATTTTCCCTCCAAAACGTCATGTGACTCATTAGTGTTACTCATTTTGTCAATGTTGTCCCATAAAGAGATATACTTAAATATCTGCAGAAATGTGAGGGGTATCACTTTTGTGATACACTGTATATATATATATATATATATAGAGAGAGAGAGAGAGAGAGAGGCGCATGTGGTGAAATGGTTATTGTTGTCGGAAATGGACACGGATACTTGAGTGCAAATCCTGAACAAGGCTGTTTGCATATCACATTGCGTTTATACCCCTGGGAAAGATGAGCATTCAATCATTCTCCTTTCGGCTATGGCTAAAATAGTAGGGAAGACTGACCTCTTTAATCTTCGTATAGCAACCAATTTAGAAGATGGAAAAGTCTGAATTTAAACCTGTTAAACTCCGCGTAAAAATTCTTCTTGTGTCACTTTCTGCTCGTGTAGAAGGATTGATCAATATATATATATATATATATATATATATTTATATATATATATATATATATATATATATATATACCAGACAGCAGTCCTCATTTAATGAATGGATAAACTCTAATAATGGTTAAATTTTCATTGCTTATTTTGTATTATTACGATGTCTTTTAAAAACCTTTTTTAAAAACGGCATCAAAATACTAGTTCAGAAAAATCAAAAATTAAATTAACTCATTACTAAGGAATATTATTTTATTCCTGTTTCTCTAATCACTTTCATTCACCTCACACACACACACACACACACACACACACACATATATATATATATATAACCATTGGAGAACACGAAGAGTAAATAACAATATATATATATATATATTTATTTATTTACTTTTCGAGTTCTCCAATGCTTTCCTCCATTAGACAAGGAAAAAAATTAAATGCCGGTCATCCTCGTGAACTGGAGTCTATCAGTTTGGATCTGAGAGAGCATTCCAAGATTAAATGTTGGCCGTGTGGTGGAACTGCAAGTGAAATTTCTCACATATTCGGATGTCATCCGCTGGTGTTAGATTGATGTCGGCGTGGTACGGCTGGAATCTTCAAAACCTTGAACGGAATTGTATTTATACGAGAGGGCGAACCTTAATGGGGTTATTATGGATATTGTTACAACTTCTTTCACTGGAGAGAAATTTGGGTTGGGAGATTTCTGACGGCTTCAATTTCTATTCCACAAAATGAATAAACAAATAAAGTAAAAAACTTTAAATGCGTCTGTGATAAACAAAATAGTCAACTTTCGTAGGGTAACTCGTGCGGTGTTATAGTAGGCAACATATACTATTGTTAGTGAGTTCGATTCGCACCGGGTTGGATTGATCGGTTTTGACATGTCAATCTGTCCAGGGTTATTTTATGCTTAGAGGTAAAAAAAAAATCGCTTTCACTGTACGTATATATATATATATATATACTTTTTTGAGTATTTGTTTCTTAAAAGTCTTTTTAAAACGGTTTGATCGAATACGACTATTTTTAAACAGATCCATCAGGGTCATAGTTAGCCTGGGAGTAGTGGCAATGACTGGATACTGTACACCGTCCAGGTCTTAATAACTCGAGCCTTCTCATAAGATACGTTTGTGCCATATTCAGGACAACCTGTTTTTAAAGGCGGTGGTTTTACCTTATGCAGAGGATACAGTCAGAATTTAATTTGCCCAAACAACTGAGCGATAAGCTGAATTTAGTAAATGACTATCTTTTAATTTGTAGGTGCCCGTGGTGTAATGGTTATCGTCGTAGGAAATGGACACGGCGGCACGAATTCAAATCCTGGATGAGACTGATTGCATTTCACATAGCACTAATACCCTTGGGAACGGTATGAATCCAATTATTCTCCCCCCAGTTATGGGTAAATAGTAGGGAAGACTAGGTTCTTCAGCCTTGGTGGGGCAACTAGTCTAGGAGAAGGAAAACTCTGAATTCAAACCTGTTAAACTTCGCTTAAAAATTGACCTTGTGTCATATCCTGCCCGAGTGGAGGGGTTGGTAAATATGATCATTTAATTTGTATTAACTGATAACAGAAAACACACACTGATATTCGCTTCACTGTTATTTATTAACATATATCAAAAGTATTTACGTGTATTTCAATTAATTATTGATTGATTGATTTTAACGGCCTGTCTGGGTTTATTTTAGGCGAAGAGGTTACGGAATCGCTTTCATTGTGCATTTATATCTACTTTTTGTATGTTACTGTTTTCTAAGGAATCTTTTGCACATAATTTATATGATATCAAGAATTCCTAAGTCATAAATAATTTGCCCATAGTTGTATAGTTTCAAGTATTCCTATTTTGTACAAATGATTCTGTAGTTTCAAATAATTATTTCTATTGAATAAAAGTAATTTGTTTACTCGTATTTATATGATTTCGAATAGGCAGAATACTGTGAGTTCGATTCTCTCTGGGTACCTTACATTGCTGACTTTTAAACTAAACTGAATTTAGTCAATGAACATTCCCTAAAGAGAATTAAATGATAACGGAACACACGCGTATATATGTATCACTTTCTCTCTCTCCCTCTCTCTCTCTTTCTTTCTCTCGCTGCGTCTCTATGTCTTTCTCTTTATATATATAAACTACTTAATCCATAACATGGGGATAAAAGGTTTCAATTCCTTTCCAAAGGGTATTAGTCCGAAAATAAACGTAATATCGTGACTTGATCTCAAACTTGCTTACTTGCTGCAATCCAATACTTTAGCCCGGGATACTTCCCCAATATCATCATCATCATCATTTCGTGCCGCCAGCACGGATATCCCTGACCCTCTCTCGCCACTTCTCCCTATCATTCATCGCCTCTGGCAGGTCTTCAGGGCTACCTCCCGTATCCTCACAGAGCTGCTGTATGCATGTTCGAGCTAGTCGTCCTGCTTTTGCTCGGCCGTATGTGGGGGTCCATTGGAGTACATCACTTATGATGTCGTCCCTGCTTCTCCAGCAGTGTCCTGCATGTCTGGTTCGTCTAACTTTGATAGTTTTTGTGATGGGAAATAGGTGGCGGTATAGTTGGTGCTTTGTGGGGTGTTACCTCCAGGACTTGTTCAATATTGCTCGCAACATTCTTGTGTAATTGCCGTCTAGCTTCTTCTCCAGCCGTTTTGTTAGCGTCCAAGTAGTGCATCCATATAGCAGTATCGACACGACTGCTGCTTGGAAGAAACTGCGTTTCATTTTATCGGTCAGGTCTGACTTCCATATGACCTATAGCTTATCGATATATATATATATATATGTGTGTGTGTGTGTGTGTGTGTGTGTGTGTGTGTGTGCACGCGCGCGTGTGTGTGTGTGATGATTATAAGTGTTGATCTGTTTTTCGTTATTCTTTATTTTACGCTTAAGTTTTTGCTATTACACATACCTCACACGTACATATATTATATGCATCAATGAAGCAGCGCACATATATATTCATATATGCAAACTCATATTAATATATATGTACACACGCATAAGCATACACACACACAAACATATATATATGTTCATATATATATATACATATACACAAACGCTCATACCAATGTATCCATTCATTGTGGGGATTAATAAATTAGTTTAGTTTAAAATGCATAAAAAATATATAAAACGCAGAAATTATAAATAAAACCAATGATGTATAGCGATGGGGATAACATTACTATTATTATCATTATTATTGGGTTTTTGGTTTAAGTTGGTTTTTACGTTGGTTATGTTGGTATTACGTTGGTTGCGTTGGTATTACGTTGGTAGTTATCCCCTCGCTAAATGTTGATGGAAAATAAAGGTAGTGGAGAAGAACGAAGACGTCGTTAGGTTTTGTATCAAGGTTTTAATGGCAGCATGAAGTAAAGGCGTTTACGCTGGTATGCTGCGAGGTCTCATAGTAAGGAAAGAAGGTAGGAAGTTGTTAGAGTGAATCATAAAATTTGTTTTTAACTAGAATCCCTTGGTCTAGAAGAATAGACCCAAGGGATACGGCTGTAGGGCCACTGATTGATAGTGCCTAAAAATTGAATAGATTGACTTAGAAGACTTTTGAATTAAATTTGGCATCTGAAATAACGGAAGAATATTCTTCAAATTACTGCATTTTAGAGGTATTGCTATAATCCCATTAGAATGTGCTTTTTTTTACTGAGTTAAAATTACATCTTTGAAAAGCTAAAAAATTATATCAACATATTAAAGATAATGTTGGATGAGTTGCCTTTACCTGCAGGATGCATAGGTACTCGTGGTGTAATGGTTATCATTGCAGGAAATGGATACAGCGACACAAGTTCAAGTCCTGGACGAGGCTGACTGCATTTCATTTAACACTGATATCTTTGGGAAAGGTATGAATCCAATTATTCTCGTTCCAGCTATGGGTAAGTAGTAGTGCAGACTAGGCTCTTTAACCTTGGTTAGGCAACTAGTCTAGGAGAAGGAAAACTCTGAATTCAAACTTGTTAATCTCCGCTTAGAAATTAACCCTGTGTCACATCCTGCTCGTGTGGATGGGGTCGTAAATACATACCTGGAAAATGAATTTTCCCAGCGGTTACTCGATGATGACATAAGTGGTTGATGTAGATTGTTGGCTGTGTATATATACTTTGCAATATTTAGTATTTTTAAGGGTTCATCCGACTTAATCAGTTAGTGCTTGATTTCCTCGTGTCTAGCGACCTCAGCTTTAAAAGGTTTTTAATATAGTTAAATTAATTAATGTAACACCCAGAGAATAACATGAAGCCAAACATTCCCAGTAGTTTTATAGAGATAATTAATTTTTGTTTCATTATTTCATATGTTTTCTGGAAAATCTTAACATAAGTACTCATTTCATAGCAGAGAGAGAGAGAGAGAGAGAGAGAGAGAGAGAGAGAGAGAGAGAGAGAGAGAGAGAGAGAGAGAGATATTAAAAAACAAAAAATAAAGAGAAATTGTTGAGGGAAAGAAAGTGAGGAAAGTGATGTTGAATGAAAAGTGAGTGTGAATGAAGAGAGAAAAGGCGAAAGAGTCTGACACGTGAAAGTGAAGGTATTAAAGGGGGCAGGGTGAAAAAAATGAACGAAAAAAATGTGGGAGAATAGAGAGAGAGAGAGAGAGAGAGAGAGAGACAGACAGACAGACAGAGATAGATAGATTGATAGATAGATTTAAAAAGAGGGGTTATTGTGAGAGGAAAACAAATGTTAGAGAAAAATAAATGTTGAATGATAATCGATCAAAAACTTTAAAATATGAAATAAAATCAAATATGAAAAATAAAAAATAAGAGGCTGTCGTAGGTGTTATTTTCAATTTTAAATTAGAAGCCGTGAATCTAGAATACCTGTTTGTTTACTCTGAAATTTCAATCGCTGACTGTATCTCCTGAAGAGGGGTAAGAGCCCCCACTTCTCTCAAAAAGGATTTTTCTGAATGACACTAAACCTGTATATGATGGTGAAGATCTGATTCTGAAGATCTGGTGAGTGTTGAATATCTCTTTTTTTGCCATTACTCCAAAGTCCACGGGTATTACCTGTTAGGATCTCATTTGTGAGTCAAATCAATACTTGAAACCATATATGTGAGCAAATTATTTGCATTAAGAGTTACTTGAAGTCATAGTTGCAGACAAAGGATTATGATTATTATCAGTTACTTGATAATTGTGGGCCAACAAATGATTATTTAATTGTAATAGTTACTTGTAACCATATGATTAGTTTGTTAAGTTCAACAAGTGAATTTGTTAGAAAATGATTCGAACTCGATGGGAATATAGCGAAGTACCCTTTCATTGTCATCGCTCTCAGGTCCATTCTAATCCGCAGTGGCAGTACCTGATAGGGTCTTATCTATGGGTCAAATTGAAATGAAAAAATAATCTAGCACTCTAAATATTATTTTCATATCTGGCATTATTCGAACCTCAAACACTATATATATATATATATATATATATCAAAGATGTAAACTGTCGGGATTGAACCACGTTAAATTTACATTTTACCATTAAACTCATACTCTGTGTATGCTGACTTTCTGTATTTTGCTGAATTGATTAATTACTGATAAGTGCAATCAGGAAGTTAGAGGGGGCATTCATTTATTCCAGGGAACGTGAGTAAAAATGGAGAGGGATGGGCAATAAAAATGGGGTAATCAAAAATGGGATATAAGTAAAAATGTGAGGTGCAAGAAAAATGTCGAGTGGGAGAACAAATTGGGGGTACGAGTAAAATAGATTCACGCACAAAAAATGAGGTCACATTCGATTCACTGAGAGGGAGGCAAGTGCTTTTTAAGGAGATTTCTGGGGACTTGGGATCCCTTGGCGACTGACCTATTCAGAAAAGATACATATCTTATTATGATGGAGATTATGTGTCAATCGGTCTGTAACCAAAACTACGTCATGACCAATGTCACGATTCCCTTAGTTATTTACGTAATATACTTAGATTATTAAAAATCATCATTCAATCTTAATTAACATCTTATTCATTAACGATGTCTTCATTAAATGTTTGGTTGCTTGGGTTTTATGGCATATTAACCATTGTAGGTTATTTAATGCCAAATCCATTTTTATACAAATAATCTGTTCTATTTCAAACAATTCAGTTTAGCATGAGTACACAGTTTAATAGTAAAAAATGTTTCTATTTCAAGCTATTCAGTTAATTCAAACAGTTCTAATTCAGCTAATTCAGTTTAGTATAAGTACAGATTTTGTTTATACACAGTTAAATGTCAAAACGGTTCTATCTTAAACAATTCAGTTTAGTGTAAGTACACTTTCAATATAAAAAAACAGTTCCATTTCAAACAATTCAGTTTAACATAAGTACACAGTTTAATTGTCAAAAACATTTCTATTTCAAGCTATTCAGTTTAGTCAAACCGTTCTAATTCAAACAATTCAGTTTAGCATAAATATGCAGTTTAGTTCTATTTAACACATAGATTGGACCCTATCAGGTGCTACCATTCCAAGTGGACCTTGAAGCAATGGCAATGAAGGGGTACTCCGCATTCCTCAAAGCTCCAGCATCACTGGAACCTCACCATCAGATTGTTTTGTGTCATATTGTTGGGTGGATGGGGTTTGGTCTTTACCTCTCTGCAGAGAAGCAGTCGGTGTATTCTACAGCCCCAGCTGACTGGGCGACATTCTTGAAGAAGAATGGTGTTGTACTATCAAAGATGGGGGTATAATGGGCTCATGCCTTTCCTAAGGGTATGAGTCCGAAATTGAAAGTGTATAGCTCAACGAGAATTCAAACTCGCTTACAACGTTGTGGCAGTCCAGCACTTTAGAGACCACGCCATGTATAAGTATAAAGCCTTTTACCCCCGGTTTTCCCGGGGGCTACTTGACGCGAACGCCAGGTGACTTGCTGAAAAGTCAGCCGAGAAGACCATGGAATTAATGAGTAATTTATTAAGCATGAACTAGGCACCCAGTGAGACCCAAACTCACTCGTGAAGGTTTAGTAGTCTAGCTTGATAACCATTACACCACCCGAAGTGTCCATCGAATTAATTAGTTTTAGAACTTGCAATCTGTGTTAAATATTACTAAGAAATAAATGTTTACATAGTATATCGTGTGGGTAATTTGTAAACAGGTTTTAACAAAACCAGGTTTAATAAATAATTACTTGGTGCCATTGATTTCTAATATTGTTTTAGACCCTAAACTATTAAAAGCAATCCTATGTATTATTATTTATATAGAAATCAATTAAAAGGAAATAAAAGTAAATGTATTCTTTTTAAATGCGTTCTAATTTTAGTTTCGTTAGTCTTTCTGATTTAATGCATTTTATTAAAAGTTTAATAGTTGTGTCCCGCGGAAGGAGCATATTTTTGCTTGCATTACATACGTAGGGGCGAATAAAGAAAGAGAAAACGTGACATTATTGCAGAAACTGTTTACACAGAAAGTGTTTAACCACCGTCCAACCTCCTAATTATTTTCAAATATAAATTTACTGATTTATCAATAGATTAACAATACTCCTCAGGTAAAAATATTATAGAAGGCTTTTGTACAAAATACAAACATGTTAAAAATAAAACAAACTGAAAAAAAAAATAAATAAATAAACAAAAAAATAAATTAAAAAACACCCAAAAATAAGCAAAAAAACATTTAGAAAATTAACCGGTTGGATTTTATAGCGAGTTAATTGGGAACCCTAAAGAAAAGCGAAACCATCTAACAATCCTCCTGAAGGGACAATAAAACTCAATAAACTAAGAGCTTTAAGATAAGATACCACACATATTGCTGAATGCGCAACCCACCACAGAGAAGGAAAGAAGAAACCCTATCATTACGAGGACAATTACAGGATATTAGGCACGCATCGATTGCTAGTTGGTCAACCCAGTGTCAGCAAAGTGTCCGCTTCAGTCCCTCGGTATTTGCCTGTCTAGGGCAACTGTATTTTACAAATGGGTCTACTTTTTATACTTACCACCCCAGAGTCCGGCGCCAGGCATCTTCGATGTTTATATCACAGAGTTCCGAATAGCCTTCATCGCGTGCCATGGGTTGGAGGAAAAGTAACCAATTTTTAACATTTCATTCTACCTTTTTTTCATACGCCCTCAGTGTTATTACGCGTAAACTAGCACTCTCACACCAGTCATATGAAGAGATACCTATATATATATATATATATATGGCATACATACATACATATATATATATATATATATATATATACAAAATTTGGTATATATATATATATATATATAAAGAGTGCTCAATATCAGTAATATAATATACATATAAGTTAGGATAGCGTAGATATAGAGTCAACGGTGCTTGGTAACTGTCACCGATAACAATGCTTATGATGTATATATTTATATATGTATATATATGATATACATACACACACACACACACACATATATATATATATTTACATAAATCTAAAAGGTATAAACCCCCTTATCCCTCCCAGCTATGTGTTAATTAGTAACAGTTCTGTTCTTTTACAGATTTGGTTTTTGCATTAAATAACCCACGTCGGTTGATACGCCATTAAACAAATAAACCACACACACACACACACACATACACACACACACGCGCGCGCGCGTGCACATACACACACACTTAAAGACACACAGACACTGACACACACAGACACTGACACACACACACACAGCAGCTATGTGAGGATACGGGATGTAAAGACACGAACATACATACAGCAGCTATGTGAGGATACGGGAAGACCTGCCAAAAGAGATGAATGATAGGGAGAAGTGGCGAGAGAGGGTCAGGGATATCCCTGCTAGTGGCACGACATGATGATGATGATATATATGAGTGTCGGCTGAAAAGTCGTCTGCTGGCCCAGATACTCTCACGAAATGTGACTAAAAGAAGTTTATCTTTTAACATAGTCGTCGTTGGGGTCAACGCACTTCTTTGACTCTCACTATGCTTGGATTTCATTAGTCAAGTCATCAACGGCAGATATGATGTAATCATATGTACTTTTCAGCCCACTCCTGTATATATATATATATATATACACACACACACACGCGCGCGCACTCGGATGTATGTATAGTCACCCGTGACGTAATCACTAAAATCTTGGACTGTGAGTTCGAAGCTATTACATTCACGTTAATGATATATATATATATATATATATATATATATATATATATATATATATATATATGTGTGTGTGTGTGGGGGGTATATACATATACTCTCACAAAAATAAAAACAAACACAGAGACGCGTACAGGCGATCTCAAAAGCTCGAGAGTGTATGCACATATGTACAAACACTCATCAACACAAACACATAAAGGAAACAGCATCTGATGGTGAGACTTCAGTCCTGAAGTTTTGGGAATGTGAAGTACCCCCATAATTACCATTACTCTCAGGTCCACTCTGACCCGGAGTGATCGTACTTGTTAGGATCACGTCTATGGATCAAATAGAACTGTTTAATCATTTACTAATGTTTATTATTATCAGTTATATAAAACCATGTACCTATGTCCAAATTATTCATATTATTCATATTAGATCGAATGTAGAATTAATAATGTTAAATAGCTACACATGAAAATATTTAACTGTGTGAAAACAGATGACTGTTATTAAATAGAAATTTTATTGTTGAATAGCTATACCTAAAACCATTGAACTGTGTAAGAACAAATAAGCTAAAATAATTGGTTTGATAATTAAGTTACCAAGAAAATATTCCCTTATATATATATATATATATATAAAACAAGATTTAGCACTGAACAATTCACAAGGGTTGATATACCATAAAACACCAACCAACGAACTAACACACGGACTTTCAAGCCACACACACACACACACACACAGACACGGAGTCCTTGTGTGGGAGCCCATAAGAGGCTGCACAAACCGAATTTAAGCCGTATAATTTGGAGCAGACAGGAAGAATCATTCACACACACACACACACACACACATATATATATATATATATATATATACTTTAAAATGAATAGATTCGCGAAGGAAATTTACTTTTAAGTTATTTATTTCTTTTTGACACGTATTTCTAGCATTTTACGCTGTCTTCAGGAAGTGATAATGATTTCTTATTGTGTTGTCTTTGATTTATAATAATGACGACTGTTTTGAGAAGGCCGTGGTTCTTTCCCATTCCAGGATTTGTGCCTGTGAATTTTCTGTTCGAGTTAGTTGTCGGAGACAGATTTTCGTCTCTGCAAGTGTTGTTTCTCTTTTTCTTTTTTTTCTCTTCTTGTTTTTCTTTTTATAAGGGTATGTTCTGTATGTCAGTACGTCTGCGTGGGAATTATATTTATAAAATCTACCGACATTTATACGTCTAATCGTTCGTTTATCTCTCTTTCCTTCTTCTTACCCTCTTCCTCTCTCTCTCCTCTTCCCCTCTCTCTATATATATATATATATATATAAAAGGAAGAATATTTGTTATATTTAAAATTCCAAGTACCCAGTACGAATAAAAAGAGAGTTAATATAAAAAAATACAGGTTTGAATACCAGCCGAATTTGTTACACAGGTTTTGTGATTGTCACATAAAGTTGGCGACTGTAGTCGAGGGCGACCCGAAGGCTCCTTTTTCAATAGCTACTACACCGAGTTGTAGAGGAGGGCGCGGCTCTTTTCCCTGGATTGCTCCACTTTACCGTTGATACGCACCTTATAATGCTGAGTGTTAAGCAAGGAGGCATCAAGCGCCATTTTTTGAGTCTTTGGTATGACTCGACCTTAAACTCCGCTCTACTAGGCCATTGGCGAACACTCTCGCCATTATACCGATGGGCTGGTCATTATGCCATTGTACATTTCTTGCTTACGAAATGAATCTCACATATCCTCCTCCTCCTCCTCTTCCTCCTCCTCCACTCTCTGGGAAGTCACTGTGGTAGAGTGGCTAACTTGCTGGACAGCGACATCGTGATAAGCAAGATTGAAGCTGACCAGTTTCAAGTATCTCATGATAATAATTAGTAAACAATAAGCAATTATAAATTCAAGTAATCACACTTAATACATATATCTCGTACAAAGCTATGTGTTTTCACGTAATCCTATCGAGATGGGAGTCTTTGTGGTGTAGTGGCAAACGTGCTGGACTCCGGGTTGTGGTAGAATTCCTATCGAATTCAAATAAATTGCACAGTTTATATGGTTTCAAGTATTTCGTCTTTTTTTTTTTGGCATATCAACCTCTGTGGGTTATTCTAATGCTAAAGCCATCCTTATTGAGTAATAGTAGTAGTAGTAGTATTGACTCTCATAGCTAGATGGAATACTTTAGTATATACCTTTTCGAAAGGTATTTGTCTCAAAATGAACGTAATCGCGTGATTGAACTTCGAAGTCATTTACTAGGATGTGGTAGTCCACCACGGGGTGACTAATTGAGTATTACAGTTTTTTCTCATTATTATTATGAATTTTGCTTAGTATTTTCTTTCAGCCCGTAACAGAGACAATAGTAAAAGATAAGCACTTGGTGGGACTCAAACTGCATATCCTGATGCACCACTAAAGAAGAGAATGCCGTGGCGCTGAGGTGTTCCTTGGACTCCTCATCTGAACGCGAGAAGAATTTTGTCTTTAAAATAAGGACCGACCACGTGTCAAAACCTGCCCATGACACAGACCAGAGTTAATTAATCCAGTATAACTCCAAGTTTTGTATTCTTTTGCAATCAGGTATCTTAGTTAACGCACAAGCTGATCTACAAGATGATTGATTGGCTGATTGATTTTAACGTCATGTTAAACCATCAAGTGTTATTTTATGTCTAGAGGTTAGGGAATCGCGTTCATTGTACGTTCATATTTTCATTTTATGAGTGTGTATTTACCCACCTCATCCCAATGAGCAGGATGTGACACAAGGTCAATTTCTAATCAGATTTCCACAGGTTTGAATTCAGAGTTTTTCTTCTCCTAGACTGGTTGTCCAACTAAGGCTAAAGACCCCAGTCTGCTTTACTATTTGCCATTAACTGGAGGGAGAGTAGTTGGATTAAGACCTTTCCCAAGGATTTTAGCGATATGTGAAATGCAAACACCTTCATCCAGAGTTTAAACTCTGGTCACCGTGTCCATTTCCCACGACGATAACCATTACACCACGGGCATACCTTTTTTTTTTAGAAGGGTGGGAGGGGATAGAAGGGTGGGAGGGGATAGAAGAGGGGTGAAGAGTTATCTCTTCATTAAGCCCACCACCCCTCTTCTATCCCCTCCCACCCTTCTATCCCCTCCCACCCTTCTATCCCCTCCCACCCTTCTATCCCCTCCCACTCTCATGTGTCTACTCTAGTTTTTTTTATCTAATTGATCTGATGAAGTCCTGTTAATTTTTTTTCGTGTTTTTGAAAATTTCAAAAATGCGTAACAGGATGGAAATAAATTTATAATCCTTTGTGATTGGTTTCGTTGTTTTTTCTTAAAGAAATTATTGCTCTGTATAATTGGTACATTGAGCTCTTTACCAGGAAGATTTAAATATTCATTCACGAATAATTTCTTGTCCTGATGGAATTACTCCTAACTCCGGTTTAACTGGACTAAGTATTCTCTCTCTCTCTCTCTCTCTCTCTCTCTCTATATATATATATATATATATATATATATATATATATATATCAGAGAAATCATTTGAGGCTGCGTGTCCAATCCCAACTACTAGTAAGAATAACAAGTAATACTTACAATAGCTTTACACTTGTTCATGGTTAATAGAATTGGAGTAGTCTAACTCTGTGGATCAAATAAAAAGTTTAGTTTGTGGTTTTGTGTGGACTCCCAAGTTTGATATGATACATTAGAAGAAGGCCAAAGCACATATCGGCCTAAACGTTGTGAGTAAAACAATAAAGATGAGGCCAATAGTCCAAATATTCTATGTACTAACAATCATCAAGCTTTAGACAAATACGACACTAGCACACACACACACACACACACACACATATATATATATACATACAAGAGTGGGCTGAAAGTTTATTGGCAGAAAAGTTCATGACTGCTGTTGATGACTTTTTTGATCAATGAGATTCAACCACGGCAATACTGACGGAATAGGTTTGTTGACTGCAAATAGGATTCTGCTAAAAAATAAATGTCATTTGGTTACAAGTAGTATCTTAGTCAGCCTCTGAACTTTTCAGTGGAACTTCATTGTTTTATATATGTATATATATATATATATTCAAGTTTACATATATATATATATATATATATATATATATATATATATATATATATATAAACTTGATAGAACGAAACAGGTCTGTCTGTGGATGACTATATATATATATATATATACATGTGTATTTACATGTGCGTGTTTTTGAATTTGTATTTGTGTGTGTGTCATACGCGTGCATTTCTTTTTGTTGTGCCTAATGAATGGGAAGCATCCGATTTTAATGACCTGCTTCTTTTTCTTTGGCCCCTTTTATTACGCGTTAATAACAAGACGTTTCCCGCCAAAAAGTTTTAGAATCTTTCTCTTTCAAACTCTATCTTTAAATACTGTTCTCATTTCAACTAGTGATCGCCAGGCATATATAACAATAGACAGACAAATAAATAAATAAATAAATAAATAAAAACACCCTTTATTTAAGACAATCAACCATGCATAAAAGACGAGTATTTAACTTCTGTATGTTTTTCTCTTTCTTTTAGTTTGTTTTTATTTTATCTTATTTTTTATTTTATGCCAAGGACAGGCGATCGGCGTCAATAACTGGATGCGGTGTTCTTTGATGCGTTTGAAATCGGCTAGAATTGAGCTTCGGTCAATAGTTACGATTAAAAGACAATAAGTAAATAAAAACTTCAAAAATGTCACTATCATCTTTAGTGTTAGTTGTTTATTGGTGATTTTACTGTCATTTTTTCTTTTCAAGCGAAAAGAATTGATAGCGAAAAGAATTGATAATATCAAACTTGGATTGAGATATATCTTCTTCTTTTTTATGTATATATATATCTGTCAATTATTGTTGTTATTTACGAAGATCAGCTTTGCTCGGAGTGAGTCTTGCAAGTGGGTTGTGAAAACAAAAAACCAGAATAGGAGTACATAAACCCATACACACCTACCAACACATACACACAAACGCAGATACACAAAAACGAAGATACTCACAAACGCGCGTGCACACACACACACACACACACACACACACACACACACAC
>OY757911.1:42199153-42491653 GCA_963585895.1 Sepioteuthis lessoniana
TCAAAATGAATTGGTCCACGAAGAGATTTATATTTTTTTAAGAATTATTTATTTCGTTCTTACATATGTGTATGTTTCCAGCTGTAGCTTTCGTCAGAGAACTTATGTGGCACAAGGCCATATGAATGGGGCACTCAATAAAACTCGATCCCACTCGTGCAGGTTAACAAACATATTTAACAAGAGATTGAGTGTATGTCTTCTAGTACTTCTCATAATCAATTTACTCCCTTATCATAACCCCAGTAGTCAGCCACAAACATTCCTAAGTTAAACTCGTGTTTGTGAATATATTTAATAAGAGATTGATTGTATGTCTTCTAGAATGTATCCGGCGTTTGCACGAAGCTGATTTAAGTCTTTGTTGGTCGACTATTACTGGCAGATACATGTGTGGTTTAAAAGAGAACGTCGTTTATGAGTTCGTCCTTACTTCTTCAATTGTACTACGCATGTCTTATTTGAATTACTAGGATGGTTTGTGAGATAAGAGGTAGATGGTCATACAACTGCTAGCAATATTTAATGCCAGGACTTTAAACACAGTAAATCACCTACCTGAGCTGAGATCATTTGCAGTCGAGCATAACATAAACATCATATGTATACATGAAAATAGATTCTACCACAGCAAACAAGTACTAAAATACTATGATACCGGCAACAGATGGACATTTGTTTCGGAATCTGCATTGAAAAACTTCGTTAATGACATCATTGGAGGCGTAGGAAAGTTTCTCACTCCTCGTGCCTTAAAATCACTTAATAGCATTGATTCACTAGAATACTAAGGCATGTGATATAGTGTTAATATGATACTTAATTTGCATTACATTTTTATTATTTTATATCAATCTCTTATCAGATATGGTAAAAAACATGAGTTTGAATTAAAAATTTTTGTGGCAGTCTGTTGGGTTTATGGCGCGTAGTGTATATCGATTAGTAGTTTCACTGGTTGTGGCAAAGGTTTGGATTTTCGCCATTAAATTGATAAAAAAAAGCTCTTAAAAACAATTACTCAAAAGATGTAAATAAAAACGTGCAACAATGCAATCCTCAAATCTAAGCATAAAAATACCCCCAGACTGGTTGAAACCCTTAAAATATATCAATCTGTAAATCAATAAATCAGCCAATCATTTCTCATGCCATGTTTAGATTGTTTAAAGAATATTTTAAACAACGTATCTTCGGTTCTATTTTGTTTTTTCAAATAAACTTTATATCTGGAGGCGCTTGTGGTGTAATAGTTATCGTCGTTGGAAATGGGTACGGTGACCTGAGTTTAAATACTGGACGATGCTAATTGCATTTCACATAGCGTTAATACTCTTGGGAAGGTTATGTATCCAACTGTTCTCCCTTCAGCTATGGGTAAATAGTAGGGAAGACTGTGCTCTTTAACTTTGAAAAAATCAATTCAAACCTGTAAAATTCTGCTAAAAAATTGACCTTGTGTTGCATCTTACTAGTATGGAGAGGTTAGTAAATACATGTAATCAAAATTTTTATTGATTAGAGAATTAGAAAAAAATTTTTTTTTAATCTTACCGAAAAAATCTATGTCATTAAAATTCATTTGATTATGATGTTTTTTCTTTTACTTTAAAGTTCAAATTTTAAAATTTTGTTGGGAACATCTATTCTTTTTCATGTATTAAACTTCTTTATGAATTTGATTATTTCTTTTAATTAAATAATATTAATTTTAAATTAGAAAAAAATTGCTGATTTATTTTTTGAAATGACAGAAAACATGCAAAATTCACTTGTTTACGTGGGGTATTATTCAAACACGGATGTTTATATTAATAAAGAATTTTGAAATTTAAAATGGAAATCTCCCAATATTTCAAATATAGAAAAAAAACCTATGTGATATATATATATATATATATATATATATATATATATATATATATATATATATATATCGAGAAGACTTACGATGCACTTTTCTGATACAAATTCCATAGCACAGCTTTTAAAAAAACATTCATGCCCAACAACAGAATTACGGAAAATTCTCACCTAAAACACAACAATATTAGAACATCAAAATAACAAGCAAAAACTATAGATTCTCGAGGCACTACATATTAGGAACATACAACCCAAACTTAACAGAATTAATTTTAAAACCAGTCCTAATGTACTTAAATGTCTTTAGCTACTGACGTTATTTATTGAAACAAATTCGAAAAGTAAACGCTACGCAATACAACAGTACAGATGCTCTTCTTACAAAGTAGTAATGTACATATAAAAGTTTTGTAATACATCCTCCCTTGATGATGGCCTAAAGTTGGGCTGAAAGTACTTGGGGAAATAACTAATTATGGAAGATTTATCAACCAATTCCTGTCGAATATCATAAGATCAATACGGCAATTCGAAAGGATTAACAAAAAAATATGTAGACAAAAAATGCCCATTATATTCAATAATATATATATATATATATATAAGCTTGTAAATTTGATCAAACAGGTTGTAACAGACGATGATAGAAGTCGTCGAAGATGGATGAAAGAGACGCCCTATGAAATAGATAGGCTGTGGTGGGGGGTCATGGTACTTAGTCAAGCTTCAGCTCCAAACAAGACAGGAAAGTCAAAGAAGACCTGAAAGACGACGAAATCATAAACGTATAATATAACTTTAAACCTAAATTTTTGGTAACTCGTAATTCTAGAAAGTCTTTCCCAGAAAGGACACTAGCCCAGTTGGCGGAGGCTGTAGAATATACCGACTGCATCTCTGCTTAAGGATGTTATCCCCTAACCAGTGTTCTTGATATGAAATTCAACAGAGGGTGACGCTCCAGTAAAGATGGAGCTTTGGGAAATGCAGAGTAATCCTTCATTGCCATCGCTCCCAGGTCCACTCTGGCCCGGAGTGGTAGCACCTGATAGGGTCCTTGGTATAGGTCAAATAGGTATAGGTCAAATGTTTAACATTTAAACTGAGAGCAAACAAATGACTTATGCTAAATTGAATTGTTAGAAATAGAACTGTTGGTTTGGTTTGGTTCCTTTGTTTAATGGCATATCAACTCTTTTTAGGTTATTTAATGCCAAAGCCATTCTCCTAGAAGGACAGTAGTGGTACTATTTAACCCATAGCTGGGAGGATAAGGAGGTTCATACCTTTCCCAAGGGTATTTGCCCGAAAGTGAACGTAATAGCACGACTGGAGTACGAACTCGTGTATTACGATTCTGCAGTCCATCGCTTTAACCATTACACCACGAGGACACCCCCTAGAACTGTTGGGAACATTTAACTGTGTGTATCCACAAAATATGCTTACATATCATATATCTAATATATTTGTAAAAACAGAATTTGGCATTAAATAATCAACAATACTTAATATGCCATAAAACCAAACCAAACCAAACTAAGAAAAACAACAGTTCTATGTTTAGGAATACTCTTGTTGCAGTCGATTTTCTCCCTTCACTAGAAGAGCATCTTACTGTTTAGTTTGTTTCTACCGACCGCAATGTTACGTGACAATTATTTGATACCATAAATAGTTGTAATAATTTCTGATAATAACGTGGGAAGATAAAATGCGTCAATAATCTTTTCAGAATGGGTTTGTAAAAAATATCATTATTATTGTTTCAACTAACTCAGTCCTATGAATATTAAAATGTAATACTATTTTAACATCAAGTTATATGATGCCAGTCTAGTCTGCAATGTTTTTCATAAGTCATGTTGGCAACTCTGACTGAAAATCAACTGATCAATGTTGGTCTTGAATACGGGTTTCATGTTTGCATGTGCCAAGTCATCTGAGGCAGTAGAATATGCCAACTGTATCTCTTTAGAGGATTGAGACCCCACCTCAACGAGTGTCTGGATGTAACAATAAAATGCATCTGATAATGAGGACCCAGTTCTGGAACTCTGGGGTATGTGGAGTACCCTTCGTTGTCATTTCTCCCAGATCTACTCTGATCTGGAGTAATAGCACCTGTTAGGGTCCTATCTATCGGTCAAATAGGACTATTTAATGGTTTTATATATTTGCAACCATTTAACCGTGTACAAAGGATTTAAGTTAAATTATTAGTCTTACTTAACAATTCTTGAAACCATTTAACTGTGTGTAAATGAATGAATAATGTTGAATTGAATTAATAGTGTTAGATAGCAATACTTGAAATCTTTTTACTAGGATTATTAGTAAGTAAAGTTGGCGACCTTAATCGAGGGTGACCTGAAGCCTCCCTTTTCAATAGATACTATACCTAGGTGTAGGGGAATGCGCTATTCCATTCTCCGGACTGCTTCACCTTACTCCTGATCCCCACCATGCAATGCCGAGTGTTAAGCAAGACGGTATCAAGTAACATTTTTTGAGTCTTTGGTATGATTAGACCTGGGATTGAACCCCGGTTTCTCGGACCATTAGCGAACACTCTACTCATAAGACCAATAGCCAGGGTGTTTTTAATTACTTACTAGGATTGTAATTAATATTGAATAGAACTATTAGTGTCAAATAGTAATACTTGAAACCATTTAACAGTGTTAAAACAAATGAGTTAGAACTCGTTTAAAAATGTCACCTACAAACTATTCGCTTACAAATCACACGGGTATATATATGTACAAACAGGAGTTGGCATTATATAAACTAGAAGGGTTGAAATGCCATGAAACATGACCAAACCAAAACAACCATCATGCTTGCATCTTAGAATTCTGGTTCAGCTTGATATACGTTCTAGAATTATTCCAAACATTTAAATGTATCACAAAAATGGAACGGGTAGACGTGCTTAACGAAACGGTTATCGATGTAGATAATGGAATCGGCGGCCCGAGTTTAAGTCCTGGACGAAGCTATCAGCATTTCACTTCGCGCTCATGTTCCCTGCTCTGCTACGGGTAAATAGTAGGGCAAACTGGGTTCTCTCGCTTCGATAAGACAACTAGTGTTGGAGGAAGAAAATTCTGAATTTAAACCAGCTTTACTCCACTTAATCGTTGGCCTTGTACCATATCTCGACTGTATTTAGGGGGTGGTGGTAAATAGATACAAAAAAAAAAATGGAATACAAGATCAGATTCTCTGCCAAACTTTAGAAGAATGCAGTAGAAACATTACGCAAGTTAAACCCTGAGATCAAGTTCTATTCAAGGGACATTTAAAAAATGTGGCACAAAGCATTTTTGAATGATCGAATGAGTGGAAAGATAATTTTCTGTTCTGGTCGACCCGGTCACTTCCTGAACTGAGAAAAACGCAGCAGAAGTAGAGTCTCATCAGATCCAATCGATTTTTGACGGTGAAAATGATTGGTGCTGAAATGATATTGATCAACTTGATTTTCAGTCAAAGTTACGAACCTGAGAAAAAAAAATCAGTCTCATTACTTTGAGACGCATTCTGTGAAATTCAGAGTGATTACAAAAAAGGTAGTATCTTTATAGGAATACTTTTATGAAATTGTAAATAGTCTTCAGATGTTCACCATTCTTGAGTGATTTGATTTCTTTGTTTAATCGCATATCAACCTTTGTGGGTTATTTAATGCCAAAATGATCCTTGTATAAGAACGGCGAGGTTACTATTTCACCTATAGCTGAGGAGGATAAGGGAGTTAGTACCTTTTCCAAGAGTATTAGTCCGAAAGTGAACGAAACAGCGCAACAACAGTTCGAACTCACTACAATGTCGCAGTCTAGCAGGTTATGCATTGCATCATAGTCAGACTTATATCCCTATCAATACATTCTTAGAATCTTCCACTGGTGATTAAAAAATGTTAACATTTCTAAGGGAATATCTTTATCACAAACTTCAGAACTGATATTACTGAGACCACCTGTGGAAGATTCTAATAATGTATTGACAGGGATGGAGACTTTAAAATTACAATATCAAAAAGGAATATTAACATCTTTTTAAAAAAGTCCAAAAGAATATTTATGTGGTTCCATGTCCTTCTTAATACCCTGATTTTAGTATTAGGGACTCTGTGGTTGCCATTCAGGAAACTATTGAGAACGATAAGCATGTCATGACGAACCAGATAAAGGCACTGTTCTTGAAGACTTCCAGCATGGTTTCTTGAAGCGAGAAAAAAAAGTTTTTGTCGTTGTGTGGTTTACAAAATGAACAATTTTAAGGGAGATGAATTTGCTTTCTATTTTAGTTGATGAGAAGGATAGTAAGTTGAGGAGAGAAAATGTAAATCTATATCCTTGCTCTTGATGTTATAATAATTACGCAGATGCATATTTCTAATCCTCTTGGGAAGATGTGGCCCTGGAGGTAACCTGTGTCCTCTGTAAAGAGTACGGATATAACTTGCAAGACACATTCAGGTTAATTGGCCGGGCAATTACCATGACTTGTTAATTTGGCGTCACTTGTGTGTGATGTGGATTAGTGGCTCAGTGGTAGAGTTTTGGTTCTGCATTCGTTGGTTCGATCTCCAGCGGGGGAGATCAGGGTATACACTGCTGATGAGAGCTAATAAGGTCGAAAATGCTGTCCAGTGTTTCCGTAAGTGTTTGCGCGCAAGTGTTTGCTGGATTTTCTGGTCATGGTAATTGGTTGGTTGGGTTTTGTCAAAAAATAATCAAAAACATTTCTACTTCGAGCTATTCATTTTATTCACACAATTCTGATTCAGCTAATTCAGTTTAGTATAAGTACACATTTTGTTTACACATAGTTAAATGTCAAAACAGTTTAGTGTAAGTACAGTTTCAATGTTAAAAGCAGTTCAATTTCAAACAATTCAGTTTAGCATAAGTACGCAGTTAGTTCTATTTAACCCATAGATAGGGCCCTATCAAGTGCTACCATTCCGGGCCAGAGAGGACCTGGGAGCAATGGCAATGAAGGGGTACTTCGCATTCCCCAAAGCTCCAGCATCACAGGAACCTCACCATCAGATTGTTTAGTGTCATATCCAGGACTCTCATTGAGGTGCAGTCGGTGTATTCTGCTGCCCCAGCCAACCGAGCAACAGGGTAATACAATTCAAACAGTTTGACCCATACATAGGACCCTATCAGGTGCTACTACACGGCGTCAGAAGGGACCTGGGAGAAATGATAATGAAAGGGGCACTCCGCTTTCCTCAAAGCTCCATCATTACTGGAGCCTCACCATTAAATTGCTTTGTGTCATTTACAGAACACTCGTTGGTGGGGTGTCTTACATCTCTGCAGAGATGTAGTCGATGTATTGTACAACCCAAGCCCAGTCGGCTGGGAAAGAAGAGGAAAACTTATTTTGATGGAGATACATTTGCTTTGTAATTAAGTTGATTATAAACATTTTTCTTTTTTAATTTAAAAATCAGTCTCATTACTTCTTAGACCGACATTGTATCATATTTCAAGAATAGAGCAAAAACACACAGACACATTGGCTTTAATGTCGGCTGTCAGAGAAGGCGATTTTGCTTCTTGATAATTTTGTATACATGTTGACAGGCAGATGATAAATCTTCTGGTTGGTAGTTAAAAAAAAAAAGAAAAGAAAAAAAAGATCTAAAGTTTAACATGTGCAGCAGAAATGTTAATGGTACTTATGAAGTCATTGATGAAAATAGCTTCCAAGATAAACAGGTGGGTAGTGGAAATAATGAATATCGCAGAAAAATCATTAAAATAGCTGGTTTACTAAACAATCCAAAAAGGAAAAAGACGAAGATAGGATGGAAATAAAGGAAAAAGTTGTAAGTTTATAGGGTCATAGGAAAAAAGAATTTGAAAGGAGTGAGTGGGAGATGATGTAAAGAAGAAGAAGAAGAAGAAGAAGAAGAAGAAGAAGAAGAAGAAGAAGAAGAAGAAGAGCGTAAGTTTGCACGTATATATGTTGGTTTTAATATATATATGCACGTGTGTGAGAGAGAGAGAGAGAGAAGAAGAAGAAGAAGAAGAAGAAGAAGAAGAAGAAGAAGAAGAAGAAGAAGAAGAAGAATGTGTATTTTGGCTCTTATATATGATGGTGGGCTGAAAAGTTTATATGACATTCGCTCTGCCGTTGAGAACTATTTTTACCAATGGAATCCATGCACAGCAACACCGATGGATGAAGTGTTGTGTGGACGACAATTACGACTAATGTTGAAAAATAAGTGTCATTTGGTCACATTCCTAGAGAGTATCTTTGTCATCCTCTGGAATTTCCAGCAGATCCTTCTTATGTTAATACAGAAAGAAGAAGAAGAAGAAGAAGAAGAAGAAGAAGAAAGAAGAAGAAGAAGCAAAGGAACAGAGAGGAATAAAAGGTCAAAGAAAATGTTCAAAAATAGAAAGAAAAAAGGTTAACGTTCTGTATGACGTCGTGACAGTAAAAAGGGAAGAGAAAAAAATAAAAAAAATAACAAAGTCGGTTGATTAAAAGAAAAAAAGCAAGAAAGAAGAGAAAGAAAGAAAGAAGAAGAAGCAGAAGAGGAAGAAGAAGAAGATGGGAAAGAAAGGATGGTTAAAAAGATAAAGAAATAAGTAAATCAAAAAGAATGATGATATTTTGTATGAAGAAGAAAAAAAAGAAAAAAAAGAAAAGGAAGAACTAGGGAAAAGAAAAAAGAAAAAAAAAACAAAATGGGTTCGATAATGAAAGAAGAAGAAGAAGAAGAAGAAGAGAAGAAGAAGAAGACCTGGGAAAGATAACGATAAAGAAAAAGATTCCAGATTTTGGAAAGAAGGAAATGAAATAGTTTTTTTTGATAAGTGAAAAAAAGGGAAAAAGAAGAAAATAAATAATGTAAAAGAAAAAGTAGGAGGAGAAAAGCCAAAACAGAAGAGCTGGGAAAAAGAGCCAAAGAAGCGGGAGGAGAAAGAAAAGGAGACAATGGAAATATCAAAGAAGGAAGAAAAATAAAGGAGGCAGAGGAGAGAATAAAAGGAAAGAAAGAGGAGCAGCAGAAATGGAAGGAGAAACGGAATGATGCAAAAGTAATAAATTAAATCTAAGTTTGAGGAGGAGGAGGAGGAGGAGAGAGAAAAAGGGGAGAAAGAAGTGAAACATGTAGATGAGAACGGGAAAAAAGAAAAAGAAAGGAGGCAAAATAGGAGAAAGGAAAAGAATAACGAAAAAATCATAAAGGAAAAGAAAAGAGAAATAAAAAGAAAAAGAAAAAGAAGAAGTGGGGATGAGCAGAATCAAAAAGTTGGAGAGAAATGGAAAGAGAAAGAAAGAAAGAATGAGGAGGAAGAGAAGAAGGTAGAGGAAAAAAAGAGGAAGTAAAAGCAGAATGAAATACAATGAAAGAAGTAGATGAATCAGTCAGTGCGAAATAAAGAAAGACACAGATAAAGAGGAGACGAAGAGGAGGAGGAAAGAAAAGAAAACTGTTGGAAATTGAGAAAGAAAAAGAAAGGCAGAAGAAGAGAAAGTAAATAAAGGAGGAAAAGAAGAAGAGAAGTAGGAGGGGCGAAATGAAAACGAAAGAAGAAGGATAATTAGATGAATATGTTTCTGAGAATGTAAGAAAGAGAAAGAATGTAAGCGGAAGAGGAGAAGGAGAAGGAGAAGGAGGAGTTGAATAAGAAAAATGAATGAAGGGAAGAGAAGAGAAATAAAAAATTAAAGAGGGAAGAGAGAAAAGAGGAAGAAGGAGGAGGAGGAGGAGGAAGAGGCGAAGATGAAAACGAAAGGAGAGAGATCATCAGTAGAGAAAAAAGTTTATGAGAATCGAAGAAAGACAAAGAACGGAAGGAGAAGAGTACAAGTAGAAGAAGGAAAAAAGAAAGGAAGAGGAAAGAGAAAGAAAAATAAAGGAGGAAAAGGGGAGGAGAGAATAGAGTTAAAGTAGAAGAAGGAAAAAGAAAGGAAGAAGAAGAGAAAGAAAAATAAAGGAGGAAAAGGGAGGAAGAGAAAAGAGTAGAAGTAGAAGGAAAAAGAAGGAAGAAGAAGAAAATGAAAAATAAAGAGGGAAAAGGGGAGGAGAGAAAAGTTTTGAAGTTGAAGAAAGAAAAAGAAAGGAAGAGGAAGAGAAAGAGAAGGAAAAATCTAGGAGGAAAAGGGGAGGAGAGAAAAGAGTTGAAGTAGAAAAAGGAAAAAGAAAGGAAAAGGAAGAGAAAGAAAAATAAAGGAGGAAAGGGGAGGAGAGAAAAGAGTTGAAGTAGAAGAAGGAAAAAGAAAGGAAGAGGAGAGGAAAGAAAAATAAAGGAAGAAAAGGGGAGGAGAGAAAAGAGTAGAAATAGAAGAAAAAAGAAAGGAAGAGGAAGAAAATGAAAAATAAAGGAGGAAAAGGGGAAGAGAGAAAAGAGGAAGAAGGAGGAGGAGGAGAAGGAGGAAGGTGCGAAAATGAAAACGAAAGGAGTGAGATGATCAGTAGAGAAATAAGTTTAAGAAAATCGAAGAAAGACAGAAAACGGAAGGGGAAGAGTATAAGGAGGAGATGGAAAAAGAAAGGAAGAGGAAGAGAATGAAAAATAAAAGAGGAAAAAGGGAGGAGAGAAATGAGTAGAAGTAGAAGAAGGAAAAAGAAAGGAAGAGGAAGAAAATGAAAAATAAAGGAAGAAAAGGGGGAAAAGAAAAGAGTAAAAGTAGAAGGAAAAAGAAAGGAAGAGGAAGAGATGGAAAAATAAAGGAGGAAAAGGGGAGGAGAGAAAAGAGTTGAAGTAGAAGAAGGAAAAAGAAACCTGTTTCATACATTGAAATTTAAGTAAGAAAACACAATATAAACAGTCGTCTTGTTGGTTAATAATTTGTCTGTGTGGCACCATTTTATTGCAGAGAAGCATTTTCGCAGGCACACTGTTCCTTCGAGACAGACCAACACCTAAACTAACAATAAACAAGTGGGGAAAAACAATCTCGGAATTTTTTACCGAGACAAGTGCAAGGGTATTTCAGACGGAAGATTTATTAGAAGAAAAAAATGTAGCAAGAATACATAGACCGCTTAGCGGAAGAATTTTGCATGGGTCATCTAGAGTCAAAAGTATTTGTGATAAGTCTTGGCGAGACATGCAGTCTGTACGGAATTTTAGATACTTCAAGATAGATCTCGAGTGGTAGAAGAGAGAGAGATAGAATGAGAGGTTTGGCGTTCCTCTGTAAATGTCGACTCGATAAGCAAGAGGCGAAAGAAGAGGAAGACTTTTTTTAGAACAAATTAAAATGTTTTATCTGTTTATAACTTACTAGTACGAGTCTTAATTAATAACTGAAGTCTCAAACCGCTAGACGCTGCAAAGAAGAGAGATACAATAAGATTTGTTTCGAGGAACTCTTGTGGTGGGTTTGGTTTGGCTTGGTTTTATGAAATATCAACCGTTGTCGGTTATTTTATGCCAAATCCTTTTTATACATATATATTAGATATGATTTGGAAACACATTTTGTTGATAACATTTTTAAATGAGCCTGAGCTAATTTTTCTTTGCATAGAGTTTAATAGTTTCAACTATTTCTATCCAATACAAATAATTCTACTTACTATTAATAATTTGTTTACACACAGTTTAAATGGCTCCAAATATTCCTATGTATCACTAACAATCTAATTAAACGTCAGTCATGTGTTTACACACAGTTTAAAGGACAAATAGTTCTATTTCTAATAACTTAATTTAGCATGTCATTTGTTTGTATACAGTTTAAATATCAAAGAGTTCTTTTTGACCCAAAGATATTGTCCTATCAGGTGCTACCACTAGGAGTAATGACAAGGAAGGGGTACTTCGCATTCCCCAAAGCTTCAGCATTATTGGAACCTTACCATCAGACTATTTAGTGTCATATCCAGGATACTCATTGGGGGTGGGGTCATACCTCCAGCAGAAATGCAGTCGGTGTATTCTACAGCCTCAGCCGACTAGGCTGAACCTGGTCATAAGAAATGGAAACGGTGACCCGAGTTCAAAATCTGGACGAGGCTGTTCATATTTACCCATTACCTCCGCTCGGGCAGGATAGAACACAAGGTCAATTTTTAAGCGGAGTTTAACAGGTTTGAATTCAGAGTTTTCCTTCTCCTAGACTAGTTGCCTCGCAAAGGCTGAAGGACCTTGGCTGCCCTACTATTTACCCATAGCTGGAGGGAGAATAATTGGATTCATACCTTTCCTAAGGGTATTAGTGCTATGGGAAATGCAATCAGTCTTGTCCAGGATTTGAAGTCGTGTCGCCGTGTCCATTTCCTACGACGATAACTATTACTCCACGGGCACCTCCGACGAGGCTGTTTGTGATTTTCTCTTCGTGGTAATGCCCTTACAAAAAGCAGAAATCCGTTTCTTCTCGCTCTAGCTATGGGTAAATAGAGTAGGGCAGACTGTTTTCTTATCCTTGCCCAGGCAACTACTCTACGAGAAGAAAAAAAACTCTGATTTCATACCGGCTTTATTTCGCTTAAAACTTGACCCTGTGTCACATCCTGGCCGTAGCAGAGGTGTCGGGTCAGTTTTTAAGCTGAGGGAGTCCTGAAGTATGGTGGCTAACGTGTTGAACTATGACATCGTAGTAAGCAAGTTCGAACATTAGTCCCTTACGAATGAATACCCTTGTGAAATGCACGAACCTCCGTATCCCACCAGCTATGAGTTAAATTGTACCACGACTGTTTTACGTGAAGGGTCTTGGCATTAAATAACCCCAGAAGGTTGATATGCCATTAGAAATGAAACCAAAGCAAACCAAACCAATTTGTAAGCTGGCTTTTTTATTTTTAAGAGGCCGGCATAACTTAACGCAGAAAATAGACACAGGTCACTTGAGTTCAAAACCTGGACGCGGCTGTTTGCGTTTGAATTCGCTTTTATGGAAAAAGTAAAAAAATGATTTTGTGTCACATTCTGTCTACATCGGAAGGGTTGGGTAAATACATACAAACATGCTTGCATATGTATTCGATATGATATAAAGTTATGATCAGTTACTAACCGTCTATGTGATGGTATTAGTAATAGTGTTATTAGTCTTAAGTACCATGTCCAAACTACTTATATAGCAGTGAGAAGTCTGAAAATTCGCATTTGTTGCATATGCTTTCTGCAACTTTAATTTGAAGCTATCAGACTTCTGGTTGTTAATGAAAGGTCTGATGAAAGGTCTATGAAAGGTGTGATGACAGGTCTACAAGTTGACCGAGTTGATTGAGTTTGTTAGTGTTCACCAAGCTCTAATGCCTTTATGAAATGCACGGATCCATTTTTTTCTCCGTTTACATTTAATATAGAGGGAAATCTACACACTTAGTCTACACCAAACCTTGTAAAAAGACTCAAAAGTAGTAGAGGAACCCTGTGAAATGACTTTGCAAAAAATAAGCTAGTTATACCCCAAAGTGTGTCTAAATAGCAAAGATGCTCCGTAAAGATTTCTGAAAGACAAGAAATGGAATCGGTGATCCGGGTTCAAATTCTAAAGAAGACAGCTTGCGTTTCACTACGCGTTAATGCCCTTAAGAAAGGCATGAAGCCCTCTGTTCTCCCACTAGCGATGGGAAAATTGTAGGTTAGACTTTGTTCGGTAACCGGAGATGTAAAACTTTAATTCAAACCAACTTTACCCTGCTGAAAAATTGATCTTGTGTCGCATCTTACCTATGGTGGAAGGGGTGGGCAAATACATACATGAATTGTTGCTGTAGTAAGCTTATTCAATACTCGCTAAAGGAACTCCAGTTTTACGAAGCCTCTCGATTATGTACACATCTT
The DNA here is from genome assembly GCA_963585895.1 of Sepioteuthis lessoniana. Taxonomy (NCBI): domain Eukaryota; kingdom Metazoa; phylum Mollusca; class Cephalopoda; order Myopsida; family Loliginidae; genus Sepioteuthis; species Sepioteuthis lessoniana. The sequence continues at coordinate 42,212,812 of OY757911.1, forward strand.
TTAAAGATAATAATTAAATTAAATTCGTAAGAAAGTCCAGTCGGCCGGAATTGTATAATATGCCGACTGCACCATTGCAGATGGGTAAGACCTCCCCACTAACGAGTGGATATGACACAAAGCAGCATCTAATGATGAGGCTTCAGCCCTTAATTTTTGAAGGATGTGGAGTTGCTCTTCGTTGCCATTTCTCCCAAGTCCACTCTAATCCGAAGTGGTAGTACCTGTCAGAGTCTTATCTATGAGTCAAATAGAACTATTAATCATTTAATATACTTAAAATCATTAAACCGTGCAAATAAAGGATTAAATGTTTAATTGGATTATTAATATTACATAGTAAATGCTTGAAGCCATTTAACTGTATGCAAACGAATGAATAATGTCAAATAGAATAATCAGTTGGTTGGTTGGTTGGTTGGTTAGATTTCATGGCATATCAACCTTTGTAGGTTTTTTGATGCTAAATCTTGTTTATACATATTAAACTTATGATTTGTAAAAGAATAATTTTAGATAACATTTTAAACTTGCCAGAGCTCATTTATTTGCACAAAAGGTTTTCATTTGTTTCTATACAATTCAATTTAACATCAACCATTTGCTTGCAGACTGTTAAATGGTTATACATAGGGTTTGTAAGAGAATTGTTTGTGGGTTTGGTTTGTTTTATGTCATATCAATCATTGTCAGTTATTTAATGCCATATCCTGTTTAGATATATATATTAAATACATATGATTTGTAAACATTTTGTGGATAACATTTTAAAATGAGCCTGAGGTCATGTATTTAAATGGTTTGAAGTATTTTTATTGAATACGAATCATTCTATTTACTTTGCACACATTTTAATGGTTTCAAGTATTGTTACGTGGTGCATTCAATACGTTTCCAGACTTTTTGTACAGGCATTTAAAATTGTTGTAGACTCTTGAAAATTTAATATGTTATGGCTACACAACTTATGAGATGACTGACCATGATTTCAGGTTCAAATGAACAGCTACAGCAGCAATTGGAATACACCCTACTAAAGCCTGATTGTCACAGCTGGTGAATTTCTAAAATGCAATCTGAACGTGAGGACACTTTAGAAGAACGATGTGCAATAAAATTCTGTTTTAAACTCGGAAAGAATTCCACAGAAACGTATAGAATGCTTCAGGTTACTTTTGGACCATCTTTCAAGAGCGTCAGTTTTTGAGTGGCATAAGATATTCAAGGAAGGCAGGGAGTATATGAGGGAAGATGAGAGGTGTGGGAGGAGTAAAGAAGTCAATACACCAGAGTTGATTGGCCAAAGGGCTAGGGTTAGGGTTACTATGTTGGGGTTTTAGGGGAGTTCAGGAAGAGATTCCGTCGGAAGAGGCTTGCACTCTTCAAATCGGGTCAGTGACATTTCCACCAGGACAACGTACCAGTCCACAACTCTATCCTTGTCACGGACTATTTGACCAAGATGGACATCAAGACAGTTCCTCGCCCTCCCTATAGTCCAGACCTTGCTTCCTGTGACTTTTGGTTATTCCCTAAGCTCAGAGGCTGTCGTTATGAGACAAATGAGGAGATGAAAAAGGCTGTGACGAAGGTCAGTGACACGCTCAAACAAGAGGACTTCCATGGGGCCTTCCAGAAGTTGTTGGAACGTTACAACAAGTGCATTGCAGCTGGAGGAGATTACTTCGAAGGGGACTAGAGTTTCATGTGAGTAATATCTATAAAAGTGCCCATGCAAAAAAAATCTGGAAACTTATTCAATGATCTTCGTATATAACAGTAACAATTTAACACCGGTCTTTATTTGCACGCATTTAAATAGATATACATAATATGTAAGAGTTTTGTTTTGTTTTGTTTTACGGCATACCAAACTCGGTGGGGGGGTAATCTAATGCCGATAAAGTTTTGGAATAGGTTTTCGGTTGTTTGGGTTTTATGGCATATTAACCTTTGTAGGTTATTTAATGCCACATTCTATCTTTAAATACTATTATTACCTAAAATACTTTGTAGATAACATTTAAATCAAGTAGGGGCTCATTGTTTGCACACAATTCAATGGTTTCAAGTATTTCTATCTAACAGTAACATTTCAATTTAAAATCAGTTAAATGGTTATTTTTCGTAGGTTTGGGTTTTCGTCATGTCAAATATTGTAGGTTGTTTCATGCCAAATCCTGTTTAAGAATTAATATTGTTTGATAACAATACTTGAAATTGTTTACTAATGTTAAATATTTTTTTTATTAATGTTAAATAGAATTATTAGTGTTAGATAGCAACACTTATAAACATTTAACTGCGTATAAACAAATGATTTATATGAGATAGAATCATTAGTGTTGAATAGCAAGCCTCAAAACTATTTCATTGTATACAAACAATAACCAACAAGTCTTGAAATTATCTAATTGTGTGCCAAAAAATGAGCTCTTGGTCCTTTACAAATAATGATACCTACTAACAATTCGTTGACAAATTATATATATATATATATATATATACATATATATATATATCTCCTATAATGAAATGGGAAGTAATAAAGAAATGCCGTAAATATAGGGCTGGGGATAGGAGTTGTCTGCTTTGCATGGAGGAAAAATTAGCAATAGCATCTTGTAAAAGTAGGAATATGTTAAACCAAAGATCGAAGGTGTTAAATAGTTGTTGACACAAAAGAGCGTGGTTGCTCTATAATTAGAGATAGGTTTCGTAGACTTTTTTTTTTTAATAGAAGTAAGGTTTTTTGATTATTTTATTTACTTATTTATTTATTTTATTTTATTTTATTTTATTTTATTTATTTATTTTTTGTTATGTAAATTCTAAGCTAGGTGGGTTTTTGGTGAATATAAGACGGCGTTTTCTCCTTTAGCATTGGTCGGGGTTAGGCTTCCTGATGATCCGATAAGGTGAAACTTTAGTAGAAGATTTCCGACTAGCGATTTAAGTTAATTTTATAATTGGGTCCATTTGTGTTGAGCACTCTTGTAATTGTAGCATTGCAGGATTCGCGGAAGGTTTTAGTTTTCTTTTGACCAACTGACTGCGTATCCCTTGATTTTTTTCAAGGGGTCTGACGAGGTTGGCCTTTTCTTTCTTTTCCCCCCGGGCGGTGATTCGAGATACTTTTATCTCTTGTTCCGGGCGGGTTTTTTTTTTCGTTTTTTTTTCTGGTGCCGTGAATGCTGGTAGATATTAGATTAGTATATATATAATAGTATTTGGCATTAAATGATCTACTAGGGCTGATATGCCATAAAACCAAACTGACCAGCAAAATTCTTACAGCCCAGTCGGCTGCAGAAGTAGAATATACCGACTGCATATCTGTTGATGGGTTAGAACCCCCAATGAGTGTCCTGTATATGACATTAAACATCATGTCGAGATAGAAATGGAACTGTTTGAATATTAAACTGTGTGTAAACAAATGACTAATGTTTTATTGGATTATTAATGCTATATAGCAATACTTGGAAACAACTGTTTTCAAACGAATAAGTATAGATGAATTGAATAATTTGTGTTAAATAGTAATACTTAAAACTCTTTAACCGTGTACCTAAATTGAATTATTGGTATTACATAGCAATACCTGAAACCATTTAACTATATGAAAATGAATGGTGTTCAATAGAATAATTAGTGTTAATCAGTAATAATCGTAACCACTTCACTTTGTGAAAACAAGGGATTAATATTGAATAGAATTATTAGTGTTGGATCTCTGTAATCTAAACCGTGTAGAAACAATAGCAATACTTGTGTGCAAACAAATTAGTTCTTACTCATTTAAAAGTTAAATTTACCAATAAACTATTCCCTTACAAATTTTATATGTTAATCGATTTAAATTTGTGTAAACAAATGACTGGTGTTAAATTGTTACAGTTACATAGCAATACTCGAAACCATTTCATCATCATCATCATCATCATCATGTCGTGCCGCTGGCACGGATATACCTGACCCTCTCTCGCCACTTCTCCCTATCGTTCATCGCTTCTGGCAGGTCTTCAGGGCTATATCCGGTATCCTCACATAGCTGCTGAATGTATTTTCGAGCTGGTCGTCCTGCCTTTTCCCGGTCATATGTGGGGGTCCATAGGAGTACATCACTTATGAGCTCGTCTCTGCTTCTCCAGCAGTGTCCTGCGTGTCTGGTTCGTCTAGCTTGGATAGTTTTCGTGATGGGAGGTAGGTGGCCGTATAGTTGGTGTCTTGTGGGGTGTTGCCGCCAGTACTTGTTCAATATTGCTCGCAGCTTTCTTGTGTAATTGCCGTCTTGCTTCTTCTCCAGCCGTTTAGTTAGCGTCCAAGTGGTGCATCCATACAGCAGTATCGACACGACCGCTGCCTGGAAGAAATTGTGTTTCATTTTATCGGTGAGGCCTGATTTCCATATGATCGATAGCCTATCGATAGCTGTCCATGCCTTCGTTAGCCGCGTGTCGATGTCCTTTTTGGTTGATGAGACGCTGCTTCATAGGTAGGTTAATTTGTCTACTAGTTTCAGAGGGGTTCCGTCTAGTATGGTGATGTCATCTGTTTGATTATAGTACATATATCCCGTTTTGTGTGCATTGACATGGAGGCCAATGCCTGCGGCGGCTCGTTCCAAACTATGCAGTAGTGTTTCGGAAGAGAAAAACAAAACGAGCAAAGGTTCGTTTAAAAATGTTATCAACAAAATGTGTGTACGAATCATATATTTTCTATATACATGTATGAACAAGATTTGACATTAAATAATCTCCAAGGATGAATATGATATAAAACCAAACCAACCAACAAAATTCTAAAAAAATTGACATTTTTCTGGACACATTTCTTTTATACATTCGATATGTTGATGGTGATTGCTCAGTGAGACCCATGAATTTACTAAAAAAATTATTTGTGGATAGTTACCATTTACTTGTCTAGCTGATAAGTTAATATGCATCAGTCATTGTTCTTTGTTCATTTATTTCATCCTTCACGTTGGGAAAAAGAAGAGTTTCGAAATTCAAATCAACTATGAGAAGAAAATAAGAATAATAACAATAAAAATAGAATGTGAAATGAGTAAGCAACCCGAAATTTGTCACAATCGCTAAAGATCTATCAAAGAAATCACGAGTTAAACGTTTTTAGATAGTTTGGTAACGTAATTCACGATTTGGCTGCTCCAAACTAGACTGGGGCTGCCGAATACACCGACTGTATCTCTGCAGAGGAGTAAGATTCTCACAACGAGTGTCTGGCCCAGTCGGCTGGTGCTGCAGAATACGCCAACTGAATATCTGCACAAGGTTAAGACGTCTCCAACGAGTGTCTGGCCCAGTCAGCTGAGGCTGTAGAATGCACCGACTACATCTCTGCACAGGGGTAAGATCCCCTAACGAGACTCTAGCTTAGTCGGCTGGGGCTGTAGAATACACCGACTGCATCTCTGCACAGGGGTAAGATCCCTTCCCCAATGAGTGTCCTAGATATGACTCTAAATAATCTTATGGTGAGGCTCCAGTAATACTGGAGTTTTGGGGAATGCAGAGTACCCCTTAATTGCCATCGCTCCCAGGTTCATTTTTGTCCGGAATGGTAGCTCCCGATAGGGTCCTATCTGTAGGTTAAATAAAGCAAAACTGTGTCCTTATGCTAAACAGAATTGTTTGAAATAGAACTGTTTCGATATTTAAACTGTGTACTTATGTTAAACTGAAATGCTTGACATAGAACTGTGTATATGTATAAAAATGGATTTGGTATTAAATAACCTACAATGGTTGATATGCCATAAAACCAAGTTAAACCAAATCCAAATCCAAACCGAACCAGACAGGACTGTGAGATGCCGAGCTTACCGGATATTCAACTGATTTGCCTTCATTGCCATTAGAGTACTGTATTGTATCAACGATTTAAGCTTATCCAACCTTGCCTGATTGTCGAGATTTTTTCAACTCAAGAGAAATTTCTTGAACTCTCTGGTTATTGAACTGGTGATCGACTGCGTTTTCCCCTTTCGCTCAACAAATATTTTTGGCTGCTTCTGTGGAGTTATGACTCAGCTGGAACTTTTAAAGCATAAGTTTCCGGATTAGACTTTACTGCACATTCATCTATGTGACTTTTAATTCGCACACGAAGTGAAGCAATTCACAACGTATCAGCCCACGATACTACCAACCACGCATGGTACCTACCATGGTACCTACCATGGCTTGAACTTGGTTTACGCGCTGTAAACTATCACGTACAAAAATATTGCAAAACTTTTGATTCAGTATTTGTTATGCCAGCTTTGACTGTTCCACCATTTTGATAAACGAATTTAAAAGATATATAAAGTTAATTAAATGCTGCCTTTTAATTTAACTTGGATACGAACTTAAAATTCTCAAATCACATTTTTCCCTTCTCCCAGAACGGTTGTCATACCAAGGTTAATGAGACTAGACTGTCTTACTATTTATTCATTTAATAGTTAGATTCATGCCTTTCCCCAGAATATTTAGCGTGTAGTCAAACGCAAACAGTTATGACTGCGGTCTATGATGATATTGATGCTTCTATCTGGGAACGAATGAAGGATTCTAGTTAAGATTTTAGACATATAACAATACATACTATTGTTAATTCCTCCTATATTCCCAAGAACTATAACTGGGGTGGTATACCAGGGAAACTTCGGCAGTTAACTTCCTGTTTATTTTCTGGGAAAATAATATTTTTGGTTTGGTTTTATGGCATATAAACCATTGTAGGTCATATAATGTCAAATGCATTTTATACATATAAAAGTAAAAAGTTGGCGACCATAGTCGAGGGTAACCCGAAGGCTCCCTTTCCGATAGCTACAACACCAATGTGTAGGGGAGGGCGCTACTCCTTCCTTGGGTTGCTCTACTTTACCCTTGATCCGTACCTTATAATGCTGAGTTTTAAGCAAGGAGGCATCAAGTACCATTTTTTGAGTCTTTGGTATGACTCGACCTGGGATTGAACCCAGGTCTCCCGGGCCATTGGCGAACACTCTAACCCCTAGGCCAATGTCCGGTATTTTATACATATAAACTGCTGTATTTCAAACAATTCAGTTTAATATAAGTACGCCGTTTAAATGTAAAAACAGTTATATTTCAAACTATTCAGTTTAGCATAAGCGCATAGTTTTATTCTATTTGAACCATAGTTTGGATCTTATTCGGTGCTACCACTCCGAGTTAAAGTGGACCTGGGAGAGATGGCAATAAAAGGGTACTTTGCATTCCCTAAAGCTCCAGTATTACTGGAGCCTCACCATCAGATTGTTTAGTGTCACACCAGGACACTCATTGACTGGAGGTCTTACCCCTGTGCAGAGATGCAGTCGGTGTATTCTACAGTTCCAGCCTAATGGGCCAGTTATTTTCAGGAGAAATAATTTTTTTGGTTTGGTCTTGTTGGGTTTCGTGACATATCAAACATTGTAGGTTATTTAATACCAAATCCTGTTTATACATGTATGTTAAGTATATTCATAATTTGAAACCGTTTTGTATATAACATTCTAAAACAAGCCTGACCTCTTTTTTTGCACACAGTTAAATGGTTTCAAGCATTGCTATATAACTATCACAATTTAACATCAGTCATTTGTTTGCACACAGTTTGTTCTATTTGACACATAGATAGGACCCTATCAGGTACTACTACTCTGGGTGAGAGTGGATCTGAGAGCAATTGCAATGAAGTGGTACATCGCATTTCTCAAATCTCCAAGGCTTGTGCCTCACCATCAGACCATTTAATATCATATCCTGGACAATAAATGGCAAGGGGGTCTTACCTCTCCGCAGAGATGCAGTCGGTGTATTCTACAGCTCCAGCCGACTGTGCTAAATTTTTGAGGTAAATGTGTTGCACAAAGTACGAAAAAAATGAATTTAGAGTTTTCTTTCTCCTAGATTAGTTGCCATACGAAGGTTTAAGATCTCAGTCTTCCCTACTATTCACCTAAAGCTGGCGAGAAAATAGTTGGATTCATACTTTTATCAAGAGTATAAGTGCAAGTATCTTATCACTGAAATCAAAAATATTGTACAAGTGGGATGGGGAAACTTTTTGCTACGTCATAGAGTATCATCCATTTTACTATTTTCTCCAAGCTGTTGATGGAGTGAGCTTGGGGGTAAAATAATTAATGAATCCAGGTTTAATGGATTTTAAGATACTTTGCTTCGAGAAAATAAAAGTTCAGGTTACAGTTTTTTCACTTATGGCTGTCATTTGAAAAATTGTCAACATGACATTACATTATGATTTGGTTTGGTCTGGTTATGCTTTATGGCATATCCACACTTTTGATATATATATATATATATATATATATATATATATATATAATTTGTAAGTGAATAGCTTGCAAGTAAAATTAATGTAAATGAGTCAGAACTTATCTGTTTGCACAGAGTTAAATAGTTTCGATCCAAAACTAAAAATTCTATCAAATATTGATAATTTATTTCCACGGTTCATTGGCCTAGTGTTCGGTGAATGGTTCGTGAGAACTGGGTTCAATCCCAGGTCGCGTCATACCAAAGACTTTAAAAATGGTGCTTGATACATCATCGCTTAATGCTCAACAATATAAGGTACGTATCAAGGGTAAAGTGGAGCAATCTAAGTAAAGGAGTAGCGCTCTCTGCTACATTTCGGTGTAGTAGCTATTGAAAAGAGAGCCTTCTGGTCGCCATCGACAACTGTCGCCAACTTCTTTTGCACACAGTTGAATGGTTTCTAGTATAGTAACGGATTAAATAGTTCTATTTGACTCATAGATGAGACCTTGACATGTACCACCACGCCAGATTAGTTTGGACCTTGGAGTAATGTCAATGAAAGTGTACTCCATATTCCTTAAAGTTCCAGGACTTGAGCCTTACCATCCAATTTTTTAGTCTTATACCCTGAATAATCTTCGAAGCGGGTTTTATTTCTCTGTAGAGGTGCAGTCGGTGTATTCTACTGCCCCAGCCGACAAGGTGCATTAAGTCATGAATAATTTTCATAAAACACTAATAACTGGAATCAGCAATTTTTATTTTATTTGATTGCTTAAAGTTACTTTCTTTTTTCCCATTAGATGGCATAAGGATTGTTTAGATTTAAATAAGTTTATTTAAAAAGATAGTTTTTTTTTTGCTGAAGATAAAAAGGTGTTATAGAACCCTTCCCCAACATCATCTGATGTTGAAGCTCCAGTCCTGGAGGTTTTGGAAGTTTGCAGTATCCTTTCATTACCATTCCTCTCAGGTAACTCTGTTCCAGAATGGTAACATCTTCAAAAGTCTCTTCTGTTAGGTCAAATAAACCTGTTAAAGATATTCATATTGATAGGAATGTGTGTCGAAGAAACACAAAAGTAACTACTACCTCACCAAAAAAGAAAAAAAAAAAAGAAAAAAAAAAGGAAATGTATATATGAGCGTATTATGAACGCGATTCTTTAATTACGAGGCTTAAAATAACGCTTGATGGATTGGCACGCCGTTAAAACTCAACCAAGCAAAAAAACATAATATTTTTAGTGGAAACATTGTCAACCATCAGTAGTTTTTTTTTATTAGCTTTTGTTTTTTTTAAATATCAGTTCTGTTTTTGTTGTTACACGGTTAATATTACTATTTGTCATTTACTAAATTAACCCTAGTTTAGTACAAAGCCGGAAGTATGAAGTTTTTTATGAGACTAAAACTCGCTAACAACTGTTTGTTAGCTGAGCTTACAAACCATTATAATTTGTGGTGACAAGTAGAATTACCTTGGATTTTTCTTCCCCAGTCGGCTGGTACAGTAGAATACGACGACTGCATATCTGCAGGGCGGGGGACAAGATCCACCCACTAACAAGTATCATCGATATGATAATAAACTGCATCTGATGGTGAGCATCCACTTCTGGAACATTGGGAAATGTGGTGCATCCTTTCATTGCCATTACTTCAATGTCCACGCTGACCCGGAGTTTTAGTTCTTGTCTGGATCCCAGCTATCGGTCAAATGTTTAATCATTCACTATCCTTAAAACCATCTAACTGTGTATAAACAAATGACTTATACAAAATTGAATTATTAGTGTTATAGTAATGCTTGAAACGATTTAACTGTGTGCAAATAGAACTATTAGAGTTAGATAGCAATATTTGAAACCATTTGACAGTGTGCAAAAAATGAGCTCTGGCTCGTTTAAAAATAATGTTACTAACAAACTATTTGTTTACAAATCTATTAAACTCATGTATGTATACACAGGATTTGGCATTAAATAATCCACAAGAGTTGATATGTCATAAAGTAACCAACCAACCAACCAACCAACCAAGCAACTTGAATTTTTATTATATTAGAATATGTGTTTGAATTGCAAGGAATGTCACGTGAGGTACGAGCGTTTAAAAATCAGTTTAAAATCCACTAAAAACGATCTTAAACCAGAACAACTTAACGTGTCGAAAGACAATGAGTCCATTGAACAAGCACATGCTATGATTCGTGGAAACCGTTGGCTGACTCTGATTCTTAAACTAAAACTGATGAGGCATTGCGTTACCACAAAAATTTGTGTCACATATGCAGACCGAAGAACAAAAAAAAAAAAAAAAAAAAAAGAGAGAAAATACCGTGTGACAATCGGTCAGTAGATTATTAACTGATCATTTCGGCCAGAAACGAAAATTAAAATAAACTTTTTTCGAAGAAATGTAGCCTGAAAGATCGATAATTTATTTAGGTTTCTTTATTTTATAGCATGTCAACAATTGTTGGGTATTTAAAGCCAAATCCACTCTTAAAGAACGACAGGAGTGGTCCTACTTAACCCATTGCAAGAGGATTGGTGAGTTATATCTTTCCTGAGGGCCCTAGTCAGAAACTGAAATTAATAGCGCGACTGGAATTCGAACTCACTTACCACGATGTCGCAACCAGTATGTTAGACATTACGACACTTTCATTCATTTCAGACAATAGAAAAAAATAGGATATGTGTTAGAAGACCAGCAGACAATTTCCAAAAATGCATTTAGAACTGGAACAATCATTAGAAACGCTCTATCAACTATTGTTTGGGCTATTTTAAAGGAGAAAAGTTTCGTAAAATCTTGGTTTGATTTGGTTTGGTTTATTGCATATCAACCATTGTAGGTTATTTAATACATTTTTATACATATGAACAAATCTTTTTCAAATAGTTCAATTTAGTATAAGTACATTGTTTAAATATCAAAAACAGTTCAATTTCAAGCTGTTTAGTTTAGTCAATAAAGTCAAAGGGTTCCAAGTATTGTTATGTATCGCTAACAATTCAATTAAACATCAGTCATTTATTTACACACAGTTAAATGTCAAAATAGTTGTATTTCAAACAATTCTGTTTAGCATAAGCACACAGTTTAGTTTTATTTGATCCATAAATAGGACCCTATCAGGGCCAGAGTGGACCTGGGAGCGATTTCCATAAAAGGGTACTCTGTATTTCCCAAAGGTCCAGCAATGATGGTGAGGCTCCTATAATCTGGAACCTCACCATCAGATTGTTCAGTGTTATATTCAGAACACCCGTTGGGGGAGTCTTACCCCATTGCAAAGATGCCGTCGATGTATTCTACAGTCCCAGCCGACTGGGCAACGTAAAATCTTGTGTAAATTAATAGATCTGTTGATTCTTTAGTGTTTAATGGCATACCAACGCTTATGGGCTATCTAAAGCTAAATCTTGCTTATATATATATATATATATATATATATATATATATACATACATATATATATATATATAAAGTTTGGTTAATCTAGACAGACTCAATAACGCTTGGTAACTGTCAATTTATCGCATAGTCTAAGCTATTCTAACTCGTAGATATGTATGCTCCATCACCGATATTGAGCTCAATTTCTTTCTTTCTTTTATAAATATAGCGAACATTTTAACGTAGAATTTTAAACATTCTATCTATCTATCTATATAGATAGATAGATAGATAGATAAATTGTTTAAAATTTTACGTTAGAATGTTTGCTATATTTATAAAAAAAGAAAGAAATAGAGCTCAATATCGGTGATATTTAATTCGATTTTTAAATCGAGAAATATTTAAACGGAAATTCGGAGCAATATCACAAATTGTTTAAATTGAAAAAAATATATATAAGATATAAAAAATCTAAAACAGTTTCAAAACTCATGACTCAGAGTTTCGCGGCTACAACCATAAGGTGATTTAGTATTACCCACACCTCTGAAAAAAAAAACACAAAACAAAACTCACACACACACACACACACACACACACACACACACACACACACACACACACACATACACACACACATGTATCCTAATATATCCCTATAAATCCTAAAATCATAAATCAAAACCGTCGAAGAAAATGAATTAAGAAAGGATTTCATACACTTTCCCAGCGTGTCTACTAGTTCAAGCAGTGTCTCAGATTAACGCTTAAATAGGATTTCTGAATTAATAAGCAGATGCACACACATGATCTTTTAAATTCGTTAGCTCCAGATTGATAAAAATAGTTAGTTATTTTGGACATAATATTTTTGAAAGCATTCTCCGTAACTATCACACTTCTAACTTAATTGATGGATATAGTAGCTGGATTAGTACTTGCAGATTATAAATATAAATAGAAAATGAATTAGACTTTTGAAAAGAATCATATTACACGTCTGATGATCGGGAATACATCACGAAAGTGGCTGTATGTATTTACCTAAACCCTCAATCAGGGGTAGGATGCGGCACCAGACTTTAAGATTTTTTTCATATATATATATATATATGGTAATGCTCACAGAGTTGTAAATGAAATATAGTTAGGTTGAATTATTTGGTTTAATGGCATATTAACCCTTGATGGTTATTTGATTACAAATAGATTTAAATGATTTGTAAGCGAATAGTTTGTAGTAACATTATTTTTAAACGAGCTAGAGTTCATTTGGTTGTACACAGTAAAATGGTTTCAAGTATTGCAATCTAACCCTAATAATTGTGTTTAATATTGATCATTTGTTTGCACACAGTTAAAGGGTTTCAAGTATTGCTATTTACCATTAGTAATTTTCAAATATTCCTCTCCAATTTGAAATTATCATTTGTTTGCACAGCGTTAATAATATCAATCATTTTATTTTTGGTTTCAAGTATTGCTACTGAACGCAAATAACCCTATACAATATTACTCATTTGATTGAACATCGTTAAATGCTTTCAAATATTGCTATAACACTAATAATTTTATTTAATATTAATCATTTGTTTGCACACAGTTAAATGTTTTCAAGTATTGCAAACACTAATAATTCTGTTTAATATCAAGCATTTGTTTGCACACAGTTGAATGGTTTTATGTATAATCAATTATTAAACAGTTCTCTTTGATCCTAACAGGTGCTACCATTGCAGATCAGAGTTGACCTGGGAGTATTGGCAATGAAGGGGTACACCATATTAGTCAAAATTTTAGTATTGTAACCTTTCAATGAGTTGGTTTTGTGCCATACTCAGGATAGTCATTGTGAGGAGGTCTTACCCCTTTGCCGAAGTGCAGTCGGCGTATTCTACGGCCCCAGCAGTCATGGCAAAGATTAAATTGATTTGCTGATTTCAAATTTCAATCGACTCATTTCTCCTCTTTACAGTAATGGGGAAAATAGTAGAGCAGATCGAGCTTCTTTAGCTTTGACGAAGCAACCAGTCCAGAAGAATAAAATTCTGCAAATCACCTGATAACACGTTATTGATCAGCGTATCTTCTTGAGGAAGGACTGGATCCGTATAAGGCGCCTCTGGTGGTGTAATGGTTAGCAAGCTCGACTAGCAAACCTACACGTGTAAATTCGAGTCTCATTGGGTGCCCCTTTCGTATTGCCTTGTGCCACATCTAAGTAAAATACTTAGTAAATTCTGCGGACTGGATCCGTATTTATACTATAAATAATCTGAATTATTCATCAAGTTTTGATCTTTTGTGTTTCAAGGCCAGATTATGGCTCTCCTTGTGAAAACTGAAATCACTACTAATGGATTGCTAGTCTAGCTTGCTAAACATTACACCACGTGGGTGGGATAGAAGAGGCTCTGGTCTTATGATAAAGTTGTGGTGAAGGCAACCCTTCTAAGAGAAGTTAGTTTCAAAATCAAAACTGTAGAAGGAAGTTCCTGCATCAAACCTCTACGGGAAAGGTTTGATAGAAGGTACTCTAAAATAAGAACCTTCAGTTTGTATTGTCACCGGTTATTTTGATATGCTTGTTACTGAGCTGTTGCTATTCAGACACATAGATTAACATGAACGTCATACAAAAGTGTTTCACTATAATCCAACGACGTACTGATAATTTACTACCTTATCTTTATACGCATCTTGTATATTCTTCACAAGTTGAATCAGTCATTAATCGGACTTTCTGAGTTGTAATTTAGGTAGTAAAGACGGCCATCATCTTTCAGGATGTAAGAATTACTATCACCATCTTGTTGTGCCACTAGCACGGATATCCCTGACCCTCTCTCGCCACTTTGCCCTATCGTTCATCACCTCTGGTAGGTCTTCAGGGCTACATCTCGTATCCTCACATAGCTGATTAATGTATGTTCGTGCTGGTCGTCCTGCTTTTGTCCGGTCATATGTGGGGGTCCATAGGAGTACATCACTTATGAGCTCGTCCCTTCTTCTCCAGCAGTGTCCTGCATGTCTGGTTCGTCTAACTTGGATAGTTTTCGTGATGGGAGGCAGGTGGTCGTAGAGAGAGAGAGAGAGAGAGAGAGGTCAGACCTCTCCGATAAAATAAAGCGCAGTTTTTTTTCTAACCAGCGGTCGTGTCAATACTACTATATGGATTCACCACATGGACGCTGACTAAGCGTATGGAGAAAAAGCTTGACGGCAATTGCACAAGAATGCTTCGGGCTCTATTGTACAAATCCTGGAGGCAACATCCCACAAAACAGCAGCTGTACCAACCATCTCGAAGACCATTAAAATTTGAGGAGCAAGACAAGCGGGACACTGCTGAAGGAGTAAAGACGAACTTATATGTGTTGTACTCCTGTGGACCCTTTTACACAGACGTGCAAGTGTTGTCCGACCAGCTAGAAACCTATTTACAACAGCTCTGTACTGGTATAGGATGTTACAAGGAAGAACTATCGGAAGCGATGGACGAAAGAGACGATTGGCGGGAGAGGGTCAGAGAAATCCGTCCTTGTGACACGTCATAATGATGATGATATATATATATATATATATATATATGTATTTCGTTTATGACATTAAATTGCATCAATTTCGCTGGTGAGGTTCCAGTTCTGCAGCTTTGGGGCGCGTCGACTCACTATTTCATTGCTAATACTTTCAGGTGAAATGTAACCTGGAGTATTTATAGGTGTAAGGGTCTCATCGAAGGTCGAGCAGATAAGCGTGGAAATTATTTTTATTATATTGAAATACTTGAAATCATATAACTATGCAAAAATTATAATTATCAAATATAAAAAAAATATACCAACTGCTTTTCTACTGAGGGTTTAAGACCCACCCCCAACGAGTGTCCTGATTATGACTCTAAGCAATCTGATGGTGAGCTGCAGTAATGCTGGACCTTTGGGGAATGCGGAGTACCCCTTTATTGCCATCGCTCCCAGGACAACATTGACATATCTATGGGTCAAATAGAACTTAACTGTGTACTCATGTTAAACTGAATTGTTTGAAATAGAACTGTTTTGACATTTAATTGTGTGTAAGCATAAAACTATACTTATACTTAACCGAATTGCTTGAACTAAAACCATTTGTATGTATAAAAATGAACTTGGCATTAAATAATCTAAAATGGTTATTGTGCCATAAAACCAAACTAAACCAAACCGATTATTTAATAATAGTAATTTGAAAACATATAATTACTTGCAGAAAAGACTGACTTCAAGTTTTGCAGGACTATATCATAAGCTTTTTTGAAGTCAATCCATGCCATAGCAATTTTTTCGTCATGTTTTTCTATCCTTGATTATTTGAAACCATACAATTGTCAGCAAATTAGTTCTACTTCATAGGAATACTTGATCAATAGAATTATTAGTGTAAGACAGAGATACTTGAAAACATTCAACTGTGAGCAAAAAAAAAAAAGAAAGATCTTTAAGAACTCGTTTTGAAATAAAGTTTGGTTGATTGTTGTTTTATGTTATATCATACCTTATGGAACATTTAATGCCATATCACATATGTATATATATATGTCGTCGACTTTAGTCGAGGGTGACTCGAAGGCTTCTTTTTCAATAGCTCCTACACCGAGGTGTAGGAGAGGGCACTACTTCATTCTCTGGAATGCTCCACTTTACCTATGATTCTTACCTTAGCTGCTGAGTGTTAAGCAAGGCGATATCAAGTATCATTTTTTGAGTCTTTGGTATGACTCGACCTGGGACTGACCTCTGGTCTCCCGGACCACTGGCGAACACTCAACTCATTAGGCCAAAAATGTATATATATATATATATATATATAATTTAGCATTAAATAACCCATTGGTTTGATATGACATAAAGCACCAACCAACCAGCCAACCAAACATTCTTATATATATATATATATATATATATATATATATATATATATATATATATCGCTCAATGACATCGTAACATTTGTTATGAAAAAGCAATCATAAATTGTATTGAGTCGTGTTATTGACTGTTATCACACACACACACACACACACACACACACACACACACACACACACACATAAATATAAATATATATTTCAAGAGAGAGAGAGAGAGAGAGAGAGAGAGAGAGAGAGAGAGAGAGATGATGGGGAGTGTGTCGTTACATAAATAGACATAAATTCCTTTATATGCAAAAACGCATTCCAGTTTACGAGTGTGTGTATATGTGCAAAGAGCTGTGTTTGTTATGTTTACCAAACTGAGCTGACGAAGCCTCTAAGATTTATGAGATCATAAACAGTTTAAAGCAGGCTTCATTATACGCTTAATTAGCTGTGTCCTGATGCAAAAACTGATTCTCTCCCTTTCCTGTCGTTAATCCAAACGCCATCAAAATGGATGTAGAACGCCCAGAAATATTTGAATATTAACACATGTCAAATCCTCGCGAATATTTTCTTTTTATTGAAATATTGTGTGAATATTGATATTTTATATAGTTTCCATATTGCTAAAGAAAATAGAAAAAAGAAAAAAGAAAAGAATAAAACAGCTTGACTTGTGTTCGCTCTATTTGTTTAACGGAATATCTGCTTGTATTTCATATAATTTTCATATTGAAAAACCAAAATTCACCCCCATCCCCAAAAAACAAACAAACGTAAAAAAGTGTTTGTTTGGAGTTAGATTTATTCGTTAAACAGTAAATGAATATAGTGTAAATATTGATGATTCATTTAATAACTGCATATCAATGTAATGAAAATATTGATATTTCATATAATTTCCTTATTGAGAAAAGGCAAAAAAGTTTTGGTTGGTGGTAGGTATATTTGTTTAACAGCATATCAATATAATATAAATATTGATATTTTATATTATAATAGTATATCAATATTGTGTAAATATTGATATTTCATATAAGTTCCACACAGAAAAGAAAAAAGAAAGAAAAATGAAGGAAATAAAAGAAAAAAGAAAACGAAGAAAGAAAAAAGGCTTCGTTTGTTTAGGTTTATTTGATAAGTAACATATCAACCTCTTATGGGTAATTAAAAACCGAAATTTAATTAATTTGTAATTTTTGATGATCAATTTTTTTAACGTTCGATAGATACTGATACTTTGCACAAAATTCTATGTAGCCCAGTCGGCTGTAGAATACCCCCGCCCACAACAAACAATCTGATGGTGAGGTTTCAGTAATGCTGGAGCTTTGGGGAATGCGGATTACCCCTTCATTGCTATCGCTCCCGGGTCTACTCTGGCCAGGAGTGTTAGCACCTGATAGGGTCATATCTATGGGTCAAATAGAACTAAATTATGTACTTATGCTAAACTGAGTTGTTTGAAATAAGACTGTTTTGACATTTAAACTGCGTGCTTACGCTAAACTGAATTGCTTGGGATAGAACTGCTTTCATAATTAAATTGCGTACTTATGCTAAACTGAATTGTTTGAAATGGAACTGTTTTTCTACTAAACTTAAGGGATTAGATATAGAACTATTTTTGACATTGAAACTGAACTAAACTGAAATGTTTGAAATAGAACTGTTTTGACTGTGTGTAAACAAAAATCTATTCGTATACTAAACTGAACTATTTGAATTAGAAGTGTTTGACTAAACCAAATAGATTGAAATAGGAATGATTTTGATAAAATCTATCATTATGCTAAACTGAATGGTTTGAAACTAAATTGTTTAAACAGAACGGTTTGTATAAAAATGGATTTGGCATTAAATAACCTACAAAGGTTGATATGCCATAAACCCAAACAAACAAGCAAACAAACAAATACAATTTTATGGTTTCAAGTACTTCAAGCAGTCATAAGGTTTCAAGTGAATAAGTAAGAAAGTAAGAAACTATAATAATAATAATAATAATAATAATAATCATTAGTAAATAATCATAGTTTCAAGTAACTATTCTTAATACAATTATTTTGCACACGGTTATATTGTTTCAAGCATTCCTATCTAATACAAGTATGTTTTCAACAGATCTATTAGATTCTTCGATCGGCCTCTAACAAGTGCTATCAATCCGGGTGAGAGTTTGCCTGTTAGTAACGTCAACGAAGGTGTATTCCATACTTACCGGAGCTCCTCATTCTAAGCATCACGACAAGTGCAGTTTAATGTCATACCGAAGACATATTTTTTGGCCGGGTTACTTCTCTGCAAGGGATGCATGACCGAATCTTATATTTCCCCAAATGTCTGTCCTACCGAACTGTTAAGTCTAACATTTTTGGCTCGAATTCAAGAGGAATTTCAAGAATTATTCGAGATATAGTTCGAAAGATTGCAAACTTTACAAAGAGATGTGGCTTGGACTGTTTTTTTTTTTTTTTTACTATCGACTTCAATATAAATGAATGTCCATCTTACACCTAGCGTTTGTGACCCAATGTCTTGGTAATCATTGCATAAGTTTGGTGGTTCTTTCCCTCTCTCAATATGCACTTAGAACCTCTCTGTCACAGACAGTCATCATGAGGACTTTTTTTTTCATTGCAACAATCGGCCAACCTAAAAGAAAAAGGATTAGAAGCCATGAAAAAATAGATTAATACTACATTTTCAAGGATAGAAAATGCTAAAATTAAATATTTTTTTGAAATATTTGTCAACTTTTAGAGTCTCTTGAAAGCATCTGAGATCTTTGAACAAACTTAAAGTCAACTTCCGTACGCCACGTTCAGTGTAAACAAAGCTATAAAAAGAAATCGGTTTGAATTGGTTTGGTTGTATTTTATGCATACCAATCCTTGTAGGCTATTTTATGTCATATATATATATATATATATTATATATATATATATATATATATATATATATATATATATATATAATTTGTAAGTGAATAGTTTGTTGTTAACATTATTTTAAAACTAGTCGGAGCTCATTTGATTGCACACAGTTGAATTAAAGCATCGCTCTTTTTTGTTAGCACACAGTTAAATGGTTTCAAGTATTGCTATTTAACTTTAATAATTTTATTTTACATCAATTATAATTTCTACTAAAAAATTTCAAATATTGTTATCTAATACTAATAATTCTATTCAACATTATTCCTTCATTTACACACAATTCAGTGGATTCAAGCATTGCTATGTAATACTTATAATTTAATAAAAATTTACAATTTGTTTGCACACAGTTAAATAACTTCAGTTTAATGATTTCACGTATAGTAAATGATTCAATAGTTCTTTTTGACGCATAGATGGGACCGTAAGAGGTACTATCACTCCGGGAAAGTGTAGACCTGGGAATAATGGCAATGATGGGGTACTCAAAATTTTCAAAAGGCAGTTTACTGTTATATCCAGGACACTCGTTAAAGGGTCTTATCCCTCTGCAGAGAATTGTCGGTGTATTCTACAACCTCAGCTGATTGGGCTGTGAAAACAAAGTAAACGTCCTCTAAATACGCGAAAGTAAAGTATAAGTGGCGACAGTAATCGAGGACATCCCGAAGGCTCCTTTTTCAATAGCTACTACCATGAGGTGTAGGGGAGGTTGCTGCTCCTTTCCCTGGATTGTTCCACTTAACCCTTGATCTATAAATGCCGAGAGTTAAGCTAGGAGGTATAAAGTAGCAAAATTTATAGTCTTTGGTATGACTCGACCAGGAACTGACCCCCGGTCTCCCGGATCACAGGCGAACACTCTTCTCATCAGTCCAAAAAATGCACACACACACACACACACACACACACATATATATATATATATATATATATATATATATATATATATATATATATATATATATATATATATATATCCCGAGCCATTGGCGAACACCGTACCCATTATACCAATGGGCTAGTTGAAATCGACTTTAGATCTTTTATTTATTATAAACATCATATCTGCCATATGTAATACAGCTTTTATGTATGTTACATTGAGTTTTACTTTTGGTTTCTTTGTTCATTAGAATATAAACTGTTGTTGCTTAATTCATTTTTTTGAAGAATATTAGAGATACTATTCAACCCATTGCTTGTGGGTATAAAGACGTTTATAGCTTTCTCAAAGGTATTTGTCCTTAAGTGGACGTAATAGCGCAACTCTCTGACTACGATGTCACTCTTCAGCCCTTTAACCACTACGCCACTGAGACTCCCTCATTGTAGAGACGTGTTATTGTTTCGTGACCAATACATTATGATTTTTATATAAATAAATGGAGAATCTTGTACTAAATATTTTCCAAAAAATGTTTTTAACTGATGAATCGGAATCTATCAAGTTCAATCACTTTGGATCAGAATTCATTGGTTGTTTAGGTTTTATGGCATATCAACCTTTGCAGGTTATTTAATGCTAAATCCATTTTTATACAAATAATCTGTCAAACAATTCAGTTTAGCATGCATACACAGTTTAATTGACAAAACATTTCTATTTCAAGCAATTCAGTTTCGTCAAACAGTTCTAATTCAAACAATTCAGTTTAGTATAAGTATAGATTTTGTTTACAAACAGTTAAATGTCAAAATATCTTTATAATAAACAATTCACTTTAGCGTAAGTACAGTTTCAATGTCAAAAATAGTTCCATTTCAAATAATTCAGTTTAGCATAAGTACGCAGTTTAAATGTAAGTGCACAATTTTAGTCGTTAAAAACATTTCTATTTCAAGCTATTCAGTTTAGTAAAACAGTTCTAATTCAAACAATTCAGTTTAGCATAAGTACGCTGTTTAATTCTATTTAAACCATAGAGAGGGCCCTATCAGATGCTACCATTCCGTGCCAGAGTGGACCCTGGAGCGATGGAAATGAAGGGGAACTCCGCATTCCCCGGGGCTCCAGCATCACAGGAACCTCACCATCAGATTGTTTAGTATCATATACAAGACACTCGTTGCAGTGGGGGAGATCTTACCCCTTTGCAGAGGTTCAGTGGGTGTATTCTACAGCCCCAGACATATTAGGCAATTGGATCAGAGTGGGCTTGGGAGCAATACCTAATTATTTAGATAACAATCCTTGAAGCAAGTCTGAATTCTGTTTTTTGCTATCAATACTATTTTATCACAAAACATTGGTGAAAATAGATTTTTATTTTCTTTAAGGAATAATGACATTACGAATGAAACGTTCAAAAATTATGAATACTGATTCTGTATTTACTAAAACTAAAATTAACAATTAATAAAACATTATTTCCCCTCAAAATAGTCCCCTTGGTATTTAACACATTTACTCCATTTAATTTTCCATTTGTAGAAGGGCCTCTGAAGCGAATCTTTTGACAAGGTTCGACGTATTTTAGTAAATGTTCATTAAGTCCTCAAATATTATCCTTTATCACAGTTTAACAAAGACAAAAAAAGTTGCATGACGCTTGATCTGGTGAGTTTAGAGGGTGCTGCTTTGGTTTTGTTTGGTTTTATGGCCTATCAACCATTGTAGATTATTCAATGCTAAATCTTCTTTACGCATATATATCAAATATACATGATTTGGATTTTATAGCATATCAACCATAGTAGGTTATTTAATGCCAAATCCAGTTTATACCTATATGTTAAATTTATATGATTTAGTTTGCTTGGATTTTATGGCATATCAACCATAGTAGGTTATCTAATGCCAAATCCAGTTTATACCTATATGTTAAATTTATATGATTTAGTTTGGTTGGATTTTATGGCATATCAACCATAGTAGGTTATTTAATGCCAAATCCAGTTTATACCTATATATTAGATATATATTATTTGTAGACATGTCAACAAAGTTAATGTTATGTAGAAGAATGTACCGATATCGACCCGTGTGGGTTGAACACGGATCTCCAGGCAACAAACACAACTGTTGAAAAGGATTGTGCTACTGGGGTCACGTGATAAGAAATAGAAAATATATAAATCAAAAAGAGGTCTGACGAGAAGTGTTAAGTTGGCAAAGTAGCATGGTGCGATGTAGCAATATGAGTCAATTTTCTAAGTATTGAGTTAGCATTCCATTATCAGTATCCGGCATGTACGGGAGTGAAGAGATTATAAAGTGTTGGCCGTGGTGTAATGGTTATCGTCGTAGGAAATGGACACGGCGACACGAGTTCAAATCCTGGACGAGACTGATTGCATTTCACATAGCACTAATACCCTTGGGAAAGGTATGAATCCAATTATTCTCCCTCCAGGCATGGGTAAATAGTTGGACAGACTGGGTTCTTCAGCCTTGGTGAGGCAACAAGTCTAGGAGAAGGAATACCCTGAATTCAAACCTGTTAAACTCCGCTTAATAATTGACCTTATGTCCTATCCTGCCCGAGCGGAGGGGTTGGTATATATGATAAAGTATTGGCCAAATCACTCCTTGAACACGGAACATTATAAAAGTTAGGTTGTTTAAAATATTGTTCTGTATCACTAACATTTCAATTAAACATAAATCATTTGCTTACACAGTTAAATGGTCAAGGGCATCTATTTATAACAATTTGATTTAATGTAAGTCATTTCTTAGCTCACCGTTAAAATGTCAAACAGTTCTGTTTGACCAAAAGAGAGGATCCTCTATAGAGCTACCACACCGGGTCCGAGTGGACCAGGGAGCCATGGTAATGAAGGGGTTCACCAAATTTCCCAAAGTTCCAGCATTACTAGAGCCTGACCATCGAATAGTTTAATATCATATACAGTATACTCGTTACGGGGGGGGATCTTACTCCTGTGCAGAGATACAGTCAGTGTGTTGTACTGCCCCAGCCGACAGGGCTGTAAGGATGCTGTATTTGCACAATCCACTACACTTTCATAATCCAGTGTTTCACCATAAATATTTTGCTCAAAAGACATCAATAAAGCCTTCAGGATCTTTTGATTCGAATTGGCCCTGACTAGTCTAGATAGTAATCTAGACTTCAAGAGATCTGTTATATAAATTGCTTTGCCGTCTAAAGCTTTACTGTCGGTATTTTTAAAAATCACATCTACTATGCATTTTTGTGTTTTTATTGTAAGCCTTTCAACTAGTAAGGACAATATTTTGAGTGGAGCATTAAGTGTAAACGCTAGGTATTTAAAAGAAACAAGAAACCTGCAAATTGATACTAAAGCAATAAACTTCAATTCTTTGACTCTTTCTATATCGGCCATCTCACTTGGTAAGTTCAGTAGATGGCACACAGTGTCCGAACAGAAGTGATGAATGCATGTGTTTATTGGTCGGGTCGGGCAATATTGGCGTGTCCACGTATCGGGGTCCACTGGAGAAGCGTCAGGTTATCTGCGAATTTTGAAACGGTAATAGAATTGGTCGAATATCGTCTGCTGCTTGTTTTTTTTTCTTTTCAGTGTGAGAAAATTTTTTTTATTAGATCTATTGACGTTCGTTGGCAGATTATGAATGGTTGGTTGGTTGTTTTGTTTTACTGCGTATCAACCTTTTTCGGGTCATTTAACCCCGAATTAAATTTCAAAAAAATCAGTTTAATATAAGATTAGTTTTTGTTTACAAACTGTTAAATCTCAAAAAATTCTATTTCAAACAATTCAGTTTAGCATAAGTACACAGTTTAGTTCTATTTAAAACATTCCTATTTCAAACACTTCAGTTTAGCATTAGTACGTAGTTTAAATGTCAAAACAGTTCTCTTTCAAACAACTCAGTTTAGCATAAGTATGCAGTTTAAACGTCAAAACTGTCCTATTTCAAAGATTTATTGAGTTTTGCATAAGTACATAGTTTAGTTCTATTTGACCCATAGATAGGACCTTATCAAGTGATACCACTCCTAGCCAGAGTAGACATGAAATCGATGGCAATAAAAGAGTAATCCGTATTCCCTAAAGCTCCGGCATTACTTGGACCTCACTATAAGATTGTTTTGTGTCATATCTAGGACGCACATTGGGGGAGGGTCTTACCCCTCTGCAGAAAAACAGTCAGTGTATTCTACAGCTCCAGACGAATGGGCCAAGGATAGGACCCTATCAAGTGCAACCACTCCGGGCCAGAGTAGACCTTGGAGAGATGGCAATGAAGGGGTACTCCGCATTCCACAAAATTGCTGCATTACTGCAACCTCACCATCAGATTGTTTAGTGCCATATCACGACACTCGTTGGTGGGGGGTTTACCCTCTCCAGAGAAGCAGTTGGTGTATTCTACAGTCCTAGTCGCGTGGGCAAGATTATGAATGGAAATGATGCCAATGTACTTTGCAAGACTACGGCAAAATTGTCAAAGAATTCAGTGTCATTATCAGGTGTGCCAACAATAACCTTCATATAGCGTCACTAAATTATAGTTTTCATCTATAATTCGGAAGGTTACTGAATTAAACTTAAAGAAAAATAAGATTATTCAGAGTATTTAAGAAAAATTGATATAATTTTGTTATCTAATAACTTCTCATTCAAATGACCTTAAATTTTTATAGCACGCGTAGAAACAGGTCAAAACTCTATTGATTATTTATTGATGGTTTTTATGAAACATTATTCTACCTAGGGTTATTTTATGTCTAGAGTTTAGAGAAACGCATTCATTGAAGGTTCACATTTAGATATTTGTGTAATTATTTCTTAAGAGTTTTTTATTTGTTTAAAAATTATTTGTATTCGATAGGAGTCGAATTCCATTAATTCTTAAACGTATCTATTTGAATACCCTAACAGATAAACTCTTCGACCCAGAGTGGATCTAGTAGTAATGTCAATGAAGGAATACGCCACACCCACTAAAGCTTCTTAACTGGAAATCACCATCAGACACAGTTTAGTGTCATGCCCAGGACATCCTACTTTTTGGGAGGGAGGTGTTTACTTCTTTGCAGGGGATACAATCAGCCTATTCTAAGCCTCGCCAACTGAGCTTTATTACCGTTTTATGATATAAAGTAAAGTTGGTGACCTTAGTCGAGGGTGACCCGAATGCTCCCTTTTCAATAGCTATAAAACCGAGGAGTAGGAGAGGGCACTACTCCATTCCCTGGATTGCTCCTCTTTATCTTTGATCCTTACCTTATAATGCTGAGTGTTAAGCAAGGTGGCATTAAACACCAGTTTTTGAGACTTTGGTATGACTCGATCTAGGACTAAACCCTAGTCTTCCAGACCATTGGCGAACACACTACGCATTAGTCCAATACAACTACATATTACATAGGTATTAGGTATTATTTAAATTTATTTATATTCTTATATATTTTCATACCTAATATGTTATGAATGTATAAAAAATGTATATAGACAACCGTCATTATTATCAGTATCATCTAAAACAGCAGCAGTTATTTTGAGTCCACTGATGAACGAAGGCTTTCCCCAAGTTCTTTCCTGATAAATTTGATAATGATAGCATTTGTCATATCTTACCAGCAAACTTCATTATTTCGTTTGTCCATATTTTTAATGTTTTTAACTTATACACTTGTTATTAGTTGGTAATCCTTCTATTAATCTTTTGTCATGTTTCTCGCTATTTGTTCTGGTCACTTCCATTTTTGTTTTATAATTTATATCTTACCTTAGCCTGTTCTCAAATCCTTGTTAATCTATCTAGCTAGCTGCCCTTATATATATATATATATATATATATATATATATTGTCATCCACTGACAGATCTGTTTCGTTCTATCAGAACTCATCAGTTTGGCTAGACAGGCTAGATTCCTGAAGCTGGGATCGAAACCCGGTTGACTCAAACGCCACTCCCAAATTCTACCACACAGCCACGAGGAAACCAGTGCAAGTGAAGGAAATTTAAACGGTTATGAATCACAATTGTTATTGTTTACATATATCCGCTTAACGGCTACCGAGAGTTCGATTCATATGAAGAGCCTTGCATATACACTAATGACAACACATTTACTTCATTCGCTAGAGAGCTCAACCCTACAGTGGTATATATATATATATATATGAGCATGTTTGATTAAATAATAAAGACACATAGCAGCCTCGAAGGAAGTGAGTTCGAGCTCCAGCCTCGTTTTTACGTTCAATTTTGAAATAATACCTTTGGGAAAGTTACGAACTCCCAAGGTATGGGTTGAATAGTATCACTGCTACTCTTCTAGGAGGATGACTTCGACATTAAATAACCCACGGAGGTTGATATGCCTTTAAAAAAGTAAGCAAAACCAATCAGGACTTTTTCTACATATTCTAGTTGATATTCAAAATGCTATAGTATTGATTCCTTTTCTAATTTTCAGTTCCTCCAGTCTCTTTTTCTGGCCTTTTAAAACCGTTCCAAGTGTACCTACTACACCTAGTATCACTGTCACCTTCATATTACACAGCTTTTTTTACACTTCATAGCAAGACCTGAGTATTTGTCTTTTTGTTTTTCTTATATTTTCACTTTGTGGTACGATGGAACGTCGAAATCCACAAGATGAAAGCTTCTTTTCTTCTTTTTAACTAACACTAAGACCGGGATTTGTAATCAGTTTGTATCTCAAAGTCCAAGCTAACTTTTGCTTGGACAGATTCTGTGTTGTGCATACAATATTTATCCTCATGGTCATATTTTAATTTCTTGCACCCAGTTTTGCTTAAACTTTTCTTTTCCTGTCAGTTTGTTGTTTTGTTATAATTTGACTCCTTGTGAGTTTCCACTCCAGCGTTAGCTGGTAGTCTTTAACAGGAGTTTCCTCAGGTCTTCTGGATTCTTCACAATTTTTTGGCCTATATCAATAATGAAAGAAGAGTCGAGACCATCCAGACTACAATATTATAATACTGTAGTCTGGAGGGTTTCGATTCTTCTTTTGATTTACAATCCTTCCTGTCTTTTCTCCAAGTCTTTGCGGACCGTTCCAAGTGCACAAGTAACAATTGGTATCACAGTCACATTTATGTTCCATTGCTTTTTTTGTTCTCGAGCAAGATCCAAGTATTTGTCTACCTTTTCGCTTTCTTTTATTTTCACGGCAAAATCCACAAGACAGCGAATCGGATTTTTTTCTTAATTACCACTAGGTTTGGTCATCTGGGCGGGATAAGATGATCCGTTCGTATTTCAAAATTCCAGAGTATTTTATGCATCTCATTCTCTTGGGCGGATTCTGGCTTGTACATATACCATTTGGTAATATGATCAAATTTCAATTTCTTGCACAGTTCCCAGTTGATCACCTTTCCTACATTGTAGAGCATAGCCTGGTACTTCTTTTGTATAAGCTTGCTGCATTCGCTTATTGTATTATTAACTCTTTCATCTTTGTCTTCACATAACCTACATTTGCTATTCTGTTGAGTATTATTGATTTTTGCTTTAATATAATTTGTCCTAATGGTGTTGTTTTGTGTTGCAATTAAGAGATTCATTTTCTCTTTTGAGATATCCCTTTTGTTGCCATATGTACGTCTTCTTGTGAGAAATCGCACCAGTTTGTCGCTTGAAATATCCGTGCTGTTGTTTTTCTTCCCATTCCTGTTTGCTATTTTGCTTTTTAAAATTGTCGTTCTTATGATGCCAGTGTTGTTAGTGGCTGCTGTAATTAGTCTTTCCTTGCTCTTTTTAATGTTGTCCTTTAGTCCATGTATTGATGCATCGACACAATCCTCAATGCTGGCGAGTCTTCTTTTCCTTTTTAATTTACACATACAGTCTGTCAATGTCATCTCTTGTATATAGGGTCTGAAGCATAGTCATCAGTTTTCTTGTTCTTTGGTGCATTTGTCTATAATTCAACTATGCATTTTGTTTCTGATTTTTTATGGCAAATATACAAAGATGCACCCTGTATTAGATGCAGGTTCATTTCTTGTCGGAATTTTTAAATGTTTTAGAAATATTTTTTGATCTATGCTACTTACTTAACAGTCTGAAACGGAACGATTTGCAAAGCAAACGCGTATGAAGTAAAGTTGTCTGCTAAAGTCTTCGGCTTTAATAATTTAAAAAAATCGCTTTCTGATCGCACATACAAAAAATAAAACCAAAAAAAAAAAAAAGCCAACAAAACCAAAAACAACAAAAACAAGAACAAAAACAGAAGAAAAACAAAAACAAGATTTATCATAAAATGGCCTACAATGGTTGATATACCATCAAACAAAATAAGTCAACAATCAACCAAACTATCCGCTTACAAATCATATCTACAAAAAAAAAAAAAAAAGATTTAGCATTAAATAACCAACAATAGTTGATATGCCATTAAACAAAATAACCAACCAAATATTACTTAACGATCGTAAAATATGAAATGATTGGAGGGTTAAGATAACAAAGCAACAATAATAAGATGAAAGATAAACTAATTGAATATTGATAAGGAAGCATATATCTTAATCCTTTCAATCCATCCATCCAAACCATCCCATTCCATTCCGACAGAGAGACAACCAACTTTCTGAGAGTAAAATCTAATATCTGTTCATTTCACTCTACCAAGTTCTTGTCTTCTGATGTAACGTGACAATGAATGAATAAATGAAAAAACGAATTGAGCCTGATCCTGGAGATTCTAATCCAGAGGCAGTACCTTCCCCATTGCACCACCTGGAGGAGGAGGAGGAGGAGGAGATCAACATATGATGCTGTTTCGAGATATTTGAGGCTAATTTTGGCATAGCTTGTCTATACGCCGTTAGAACACTCTCGTTATAGTGACCATGGGTTGCATATTATAACCGATGGGAAGTAGTTAGACATTGACCAAAAAGTAATAGATGCATTTAAAGAACTGCATTCGTTTTGACGTTAAGAAACTACAAAGTGTGAAGCGATTTATTTAATTTTTTTCCTTTTTGTAACTTTTAGTATGTCCTTACATTTTATTTCTCTGACAGATGGAAACGAAAAGCTTAAGGGAAATCATTTAAAATTCAGTTCAGCGCCCTGCACAAAAAGTTTAAAGTTAGCTGAGTAATACAAATAACCGTGAAATAAAGATTTTTTTATGATTAAAATATTCGCTTATGACTTCTCCACATTGAAATCAACACAACTCATTAGAGCACCCCACGATGAATAATTCATTTTAATTACTTAGTAGTTAGATTTTACCCTAAATTTATATAACTATTTCCGCATTATTAATAACGGGAATATATATATATATATATATATATATATATATATATATATATATATATATATAAGTGTGTGTATTTGTGCGTTTGTATATATATATATATATATACTCACACACACACACACATATATATATATATATATATATATATATAAGAAGTGTGATCAAAGGGATTGAATCTTTAATCGTTTTTAATTCTAAATTAAAAGGAATACATATGCCTTGCTGAACAACTTATGTAATCTCTCTCTCTCTCTCTATATATATATATATATATATATATTATCATCATCATCATCATCGAGTCACGCTGTTAGCACGGATTTTTCTCTCTCACTCTTTCTTTCTCTCTCTCTCTATATATATATATATATACCTCATCATCATCATCATCATCATCATCGAGTCACGCCGCAAGCACCGATTTTCCTGACTCTCTCTCTCTCTCTTTCTTTTTCTCTCTCTCTCTATATATCTATATATACATCATCATCATCGTCATCATCATCAAATCACGATGCTAGCCCTGATTTTCCTGACCCTCTCTCTTTCTCTTTTTCTCTCTCTCTTTCCTTCTCTCTCTCCATCCATCCCTATCACCCATCACTCCTGGCAGGTTTTCCAAACTACATTCAGTGTCCGCACAGAACTGGTGTCGATAAATTCTTGAGGTCGGCTGACACTGGCACGTCCATGTATAGGGCTCCATAGAAAAAAATGTCACGAATGTGTTCGTCTTTTCTCCTCCTGCAGTGTCCCGCTTGTCTTGTTCGTCTTATGTGTATGAGTTTAGCTATGGGAGATAAAGTAGCCATACTACTGTTGTTTTGTGGGGTGTTGCTTCCAGGATTTGTTCAATATAGCTCGTAGCATTTTTCTATAGTTCCAATCTAGCTTTTTATTAATGCGTTTTGTCAGCGTCCATGTGGTGCATCCATAGTGTAGCATTGATACAACCACTGCTTGGAAGAAGTCTCCTTTTATTTTATCGAATAGATCAGACTTCCACATAATCGATAGCCTATCGACACAGTCCACGGGGTTTCTGTAGGGGTATATCAACATCACTATCAGTAGATGAGACACTGCTGCCGAGGTACGTGAACTTGTCTACTAATTTCAGGGGAATGTCATTTAGAGTGTAGATGGCTTCTCGTTTAAAACAGATGAACTCTGTTTTGTCTGCGTTCACATGGAGTTCAATGCCTCCGGCTGCCTGCTTTTAGCTATGTAAAAGGGATTTGGCTTTGGTTTGTGTATTAGCTTGAAGCTCTATATCATCTGCGTAGTTTGCGTCTGTTATAATTTTTGCGGGATAACGTCTACTTCTTGCTACCCAGTGATTCAGAGTGTGAAGTCTTCCTACGGGATTCAGAACAATTCTTTGGTGGGGTATGTGAGGTTCTTATTCCTCCGCAGGGAATAGAGTCGAATTATTTTAACCCTCAACGAAGAGGTGCACACATACACACAAACCCGCACACGCACGTACACACACAGACACGCAGATTATTCATATATATATATATATATATATATATATATATATATATATATATATATATATATATATATTACTCTGTTCTTTCAAGTACTTGTAAAATATACATTCTCCACTGTTTTTTAGTAAATATTTTACCACTCAATTATATGGTTTAAGTAATTAACAATCATTTATAAACAATTATAGCTTAAAGTAATTAGTTTTAATCCAAATAATTTTCATAAAGTTATATGGTTACAAGTAATCCTATCTAATACTAATGATTTGTGCGCATATTTAAAAAAGGCAACACGCAAACGATTCATAACGCCTCGTATTACCATAAAAATATAATTTCTCATTATTCAATAAAAAGATCTGATTCCGTGATCTATCTGTCTATCTTAGCCTCGCTCTGTTGGCTGGGTCTATAAAATACACGGACTGTACCTCTGCAGAGGGGTAAAATATCTCTCCAACGAGTGTCCTGGATATGACATTAAACCATTAAACAATCTGATGGTGAGGCACCGGTTATGCTGGAGTTTTGAGGAAAGTTGAATACGTCTTCATTGCAATCGCTTCCACTTCTACTCTGGCTCGGAGTGGTAGCACCTGATAGCACCCGAGTCAAATAGAACTGTTTGTCATTTAAACTAAGCGCAAACAAATTACTTATGCTAAATTGAATTGTTTGAAATATAACTGTTTGATCATTTAACTGTGAGTAGACAAATTACTGATGTTTACTTGGATTTTTAATGATCTATAGCAATCTTTGGAATCATTTAAATGTATGCAAAAAAATGAGATTAGGCTGGTTCAAAAACGTTGTCAACAAAATGTGTTACAAATCATATATATTTGATATATATATATATATATATATATAAAACTGATTTGACATTAGATAACGTACAATAGTTGATATGTCATAAAACCCAACCAAACCAAATCATATATATTTGATATATATGTATAAAGAGGATTTGGCATTAAATAACCTACAATAGTTGATATGCCATAAAATCAAACCAAACGAAACCAAGTCATATATATTTAATATATATGTATAAAGAGGATTAGGCATTAAATAGCTTACAATAATTGATATGCCATAAAACCCAACCAAACCAAATCATATATATTTGATATATATGTATAAAGAGGATTTGGCATTAAATAACCTACAATAGTTGATATGCCATAAAATCAAACCAAACGAAACCAAGTCATATATATTTAATATATATGTATAAAGAGGATTAGGCATTAAATAGCTTACAATAATTGATATGCCATAAAACCCAACCAAACCAAATCATATATATTTGATATATATGTATAAAGAGGATTTGGCATTAAATAACCTACAATAGTTGATATGCCATAAAATCAAACCAAACGAAACCAAGTCATATATATTTAATATATATGTACAAAGAGGATTAGGCATTAAATAGCTTACAATAATTGATATGCCATAAAACCCAACCAAACCAAATCATATATATTTGATATATATGTATAAAGAGGATTTGGCATTAAATAACCTACAATAGTTGATACACCATTTCAATGCTGCAACAAAAATGAATCTTCAGCACTCACTCAGTATATCGCACGCACGCACGCACGCATGTAAATGTATATATATAATGTGTATATATATATGTGTATATATATATGTATATATATATATATATATATGCTTTTTTCTGTTTCAATGCTCTTGAGTTTGTTAAAAGATAATGCGTAATTATATAGGTTTTGATTGTATCATATTTCTATGGAAATAATAAAATTTCTATATCATTGGTTTAGAAGAAAATTAATTTTTAATCTAAAAAAATTGTAGGAGGATATACAAGGCTCATTAAAATAATTTCCAGACTTTTTTCGTGTGGACACTTATTGAAAGTACACTCACGAAACTCTAGTCCCTTTCGAAGTAATTTCTTCCGGTTGTAATGCACTCGTTGTACCATTCCAACAACTTCTGGAAGGCCCCATGGAAGTCCTCTTGTGTGAGCGTGTCAATGACCCACGTCACAGCCTCTTCCATCTCCTCAATTGTCTCATAACGACAGCCTCTAAGTTTTTCTTTGAGCTTAGGTAATAAGCAAAAGTCACAGGGAGAAAGGTCTGGACTATAGGGAGGTTGAGGAACTGTCTTGATGCCCATCTTGGTCAAATAGTCTGTGACAAGTATGGAGTTGTGGACTGGTGCATTGTCCCGTTGGAAATGCCACTGACCCGATTTGAAGAGTGCTGGCCTCTTCCGACGAAATCTCTTCCTGAACCCCCTTAAAACCTCAACATAGTAATCCTAACCATAACCCTAACCCTTTGGCCAATCAACTCTGGTC
Source organism: Sepioteuthis lessoniana (assembly GCA_963585895.1). NCBI lineage: Eukaryota > Metazoa > Mollusca > Cephalopoda > Myopsida > Loliginidae > Sepioteuthis > Sepioteuthis lessoniana. The sequence goes on from OY757911.1 coordinate 42,246,444, forward strand.
TATTGACTTCCTTACTCCTCCCACACCTCTCATCATCCCTCACAGACTCCCTGCCTTCCTTGAATCTCTTATGCCACTCAAAAACTCATGCTCGATTCATGAAAGATGGTCGAAAAGCAGTCTGAAGCATTCCAAACGTTTCTGTGGAATTCTTTCCGAGTTTAAAACAGAATTTTATTGCATATCGTTCTTCTAAAGTGTCCTCACGTCCAGATTGCATTTTTGAAATCCACCAGCTGTGACAGTCAGGATTTAGTAGGGTGTATTCCAATTGCTGCTGTAGCTGTTCGTTTGAACCTGAAATCATAAAAATTGGTCTGTCATCTTATAAGATGTACAGCAATAGCATACTGAATTTTCTAGAGTCTACGACAATTTTAAATACCTGTACAAAAAAATCTGGAAATTTATTGACGGCCCCTCGTATATATATATATATATATATATATATATATATATATATATATATATATATATATATAAGGGAGATAGTATACTAAGAAAAAATCAACTTAATTCATTTTCTTATTTTCAGGAGAAACCTAAATCACATCTACAGCTCATTCTTACTTCGTCTCTCAATCTGTTGGCACTATACATGTTATGTTCGTGATTTAGTTTTCTAGGATTTGTTGTTTTCAAAAAGTGTAAAATTTTATATCTACTTCAAAATAAACACAAAATAAGAAAAAATAAAACAAAACAAAGCAGGTGTATAAAATAGTGATGATCATTCTAATTAGGGCTTTATGAATTCTATCTGATACGAGAGGAAAATGCTGTGTAGTGTCATTATGATCCGAGGAAGAAATTCTATGGAGTGACACTGATTCGTGAATGGAGTGCCGAAGAGTGACACTCTGATCCAAGGAAAAAGTGCCATGGAGTGACATTCTAATCCGAAGAGAAATTCCTCGGTGTGACAGTTTGATACTAGACAAGGTGCACTGATATTCTCTTGCTAATAAAAGAGATTGACAGACGAACAAAAGAACTGATAAAGACTATGATGTCCATTATCTCAAATATTAAACACAGTCTCTCTCTCTCTCTCTCTCTCTCTCTCTCTCTCTCTCTCTCTCTTTCTCTGTATTAAAAACACTAATTTAAAAATTATATTAAAAGTTCGGATTTATTTTTTAAATTAATAAAATATCTATTACATATTAATTCTTTACTTGTTACGATGAACTTAACAATGGATATGTTAATTTCTTCCTAATATAAGTAACATGGATTTTTTTACGATATGTTTCACAATTAGAAACAGAATTTTTGTAAATTAATTTTAATATTAGATTATTTTTTTCTGACAACACAGATTATATTATTTAATATTTATGATAGTTTCGACCGAATCATCAATTCATATTTCCTTTATAATTTTAATTGAGTCGAAAGCCACGAGAAATGTTTCCGTATTTACGTTCTTTTTTTTTACATTTGATTAATCTTTAAATTAGGTGGTGTAACGGTTTTTTAAGAGGAATATATAAACATTTTACCTAATAATAATATATACCGATATTTCAACCGTATAATTCTTTTAAATTAATATATATATATATATATATATATATATATATATATATATATATATATCATTTTGAATAAAAAAATTAAAATTTAAAAAAATTCTCTTCTCGCTGGAAACAATATAAACACACTCAAATAATATCTTCCTTCAACATCTAAAGAGGGTCATGATTGACCTGAAATCGATTTATAATAAGACAAGCAAGAATTGATTTTTTTTATATAACACACACACACACACACACACACACACACACACACATATATATATATATATTTTATTTATATGTAGTTTATCACTTGAAGTATTTCTAGATTTTCTTATTTTTCCATTTTAGACCCCTTTGGAACGGTATGAACTTCTCTATCCCGTCCCAGTTATGGGTTAAATAGCAACACTGTTGTTTTTCTTCTTGTATGGCTTTGACATAAAATAACGCATGAAGGTTAATATACCGTTAAACGAAGAAGCCAAACCATTTTAGACACAAAAAAAAGTTTCATCTGATTATTGGGTCTTTTCATTTATAGAAGATATAAAACTAGTAGTCATGTGACAAAATTTAAATGCTAATTCGTTTTAGGTTTTATGGTCAACATTTGAGCAATTTTTTTATTTTCTTAAATGATTGGTATATATATATGTGTGTATATAGATCGATCACGAACTCAGGTGTAATTATTGAATAATGAGTAATTATATTGTTATGGTAACACGAGGCATCTTTAACTTCATATGTTGTCCTTTCCGAACATGCACATAAAAAAATAGTTTTAGATAAGAATACTTGAAACCATTTACCAGTATGAAATTAAGAATAGTTACTTGAAGCTATAATTGCCTACAAATGATCATTAATTTTTGAAACCGTATAAATGCTTGAAAAAAAATGACAGACTTCAGCATTAAATAACCCAAAAGTGTTGACATGTTGTAAAATGAACCAACCAAACAATCAAGCCAAAAACAAACCAAACAAACATGAATTTCTTTCTGCGATTATTAATCTGTTAGTTAGGATAGCTTAACTCAATTAAGTACCTAATTATTTTAATCTCGCTAATTTGATTAATTAGTAAATTAATCTTAATTTCCTACTTATAACACTAACCTTACAACTTTCAGTGTTTTCATATTGTTGATTTTAATCTGCCAGTAATTTTAGTCCCTGCTTACTGAATTAGAAACTAACATTACAGGTAGAATTAAATTATATCGTAATTAAAAGCAAAAAAAAGAAAAGAAAAAGTTAAATAGAGAACAAGACTAAATTTTTTATTACAAACACATGCACATCGCGAAACTATCAATCTCATATCCTTGAATTGAGAATCTCAGTCTTCCCCGCAATCACAAAATATCTACCCGTATATACTCGTGTATAAGCCGATATTTGCCTTTGATCACGAAGCCGTTAATTTATACAATTAATTTTTAAAGCCAAGGTTTACTATACCTAGTCCTTGCTATAACATTTGAAATTCAACCTTACAAAAGCATTACTCTGTCTAACTGCATAAATTCAGGTGACGTATGTCACCATCACGTTGGTATTGAACTACTCCGACTCTCTCTTCCCTTTGTTGCTATGGTTAGGATGCTGCCGTAGGATTGGGACCCCTGTATTAGAATATCTATTTAATAGTGTCCGGTTTAGATACATGTCTCTGAGAGCTAAACAGTTGTCACACTTTAATAATGACGTATAGGTTGATGCCAGAATCTTGTCTAAAATTGGGTCACCTTTGGTCAGTAGATTTCGCCGACTGCATCTCTAGAGGGTTAAGACCTCCTCCCTCTACGAGTGTCCTGTATATGAAACAAAGCCAGTTCTAGAGCGTTAGGGAATAGGAAGTACACTTCCATTGCCATTACTCCCAGATCCACAATAACCTGGAGTGGATGTACCTGTTCTGATCCGAATTATGGGCCAAATAGAAATATTTAATATATTTACTCTTTGTGTAAAAAGAACTGTTAGAGTTACATGGCAATACTTGAAAACATTTAATGTAAGAAAATGAATTATTGTTAATGGTAATACTTAAAATCAGTTGATATGTTCCAATAGAACTCAGGGCTAATATCAATACTTGAAATCATTGAATATGTGCGAATAGAACTTAGTGTTAATTGCAGTACTTGAAACCATTTAATGTGTTCAAAGAAATAAGTTTTGGCTCGATTAACAATAATGATACGTGCAATCAATTCATTTACAAATCACACACACACACACACACACACACACACACACACACACACACACACACACACACACACACACACACACACACACACACACATCTTCTTAACTGCCTGATGAATGTTGTTATAAACTTCAAGAAACCTTAGGTTGCAGAACAATATTTTCCATGGATTAAATATATATATAATATATATTTATTTATTATCATTATTATTATAATAACTCTATCATAGATATGGAGAGTGCTCAATATCTATGATAGAGCTATCATAATAATAATGATAATAAATAAATATATATTATTTACTGACGACCAACACTCTCATAATATATATATATATATATATATATATATATATATATATATATATATATGCCATGCACACATAAACAGGATTTCGCATTAGATAACCCGGAAGATTTGATATGACATAAATCACAACCAGCCAACTACAAATTAGGTCTTTGAAATTCAATCGATAAATAAGAAGGCGTGCTTAGTGTAAGAGTTATCTTTATAAAAAATGCAATCGGCAACTCGAGTTCAAATCCTGATGGAAACTTTCTCCAAGATGTAATGGCAGCTGATTGTTCAGCAAGTTGTTCTATTTTTAATGAGAACTGCATTTATAGTGCATAAAGCTGCATCTTCTTAGACTTTCGTATACTTGAACTCAGAAGTCGTCAATATAGCCGTTTCGGAAGGAGTCTCACTGGCCCATGATATCTGCTGAATTTCCCGTGGTGGGTTGAGCGAGTTTGAACTCCAGTCGTACTTATACGTTCACTTTAGAACTACTTCCCTAGGAAAGCGTATCAAGGTTGATTGGTTGTTTTGTTTTATGGCGTATCAAACCTTTTCTGGTCATTTAACGCCGAATTGAATTTCAAACAATTTAGTTAAGCATAAGTATAGTCTTTGTTATTAAACAGTTGAATGTCAAAATAGTTCTATTTCAAAGAATTCAGTTTAGTATAAGTACACAGTTTAGATCTATTTGACCCATTGGTAGGACCCTATCAGGTGTTACCATTCAGGACCAGAGTGGACCTAGGAGTGATAGCAAATGAATAGGCACTCCGCATTCTCCGTATTATTGGAACGTTGCCATCAGATTGTTTAGTGTCATATCCAGGACACTCATTGAGGGAGTCTATCCCTCAGCAGAGAAGCAGTCAGTATATTCTGTGCAATACACTGAATTAAATGTAAAAAGAGCTTTATTTCAAACAATTCAGTTTGGCATAAGTACGCAGTTTAAATGTCAAAACAGTCATATTTCAAGCAATTCAGTTTAGCATAAGTAAATAGTTTAGTTCTATTTGAGCCATAGATAGGACCTTATCAAGGGGGGACCTGGGAGCGATGGCAATGAAGGAGTACTCCTCATTCCCCAAAGTTCCAGCATTACTGGAACCTCACAATCAGATTGTTTAGTGTCATATCCACACACTCTTTGCGGGTCTTACCCCTATGCAGGGGAGATGTCGGTGTATTCTGCAGCCCCAGCTGACTACGCCAGAAAATGGTATTATGTACATTATCTACCCAACTATGGGTTAAATAGTTGAACTATTGCATTTCTACAAGTATAGCTTTGGAATTGAATAACCCACTGAGGTTGATATGCCATCATAGAAAGAAGCTAAAGCTGGATGGTAATATGCACAAAATGATTTTGAGCTCCATGGTATTTTCCAAAAAGTGTTAGAAAAACACATGCATCTTTAAAATTCAGCATAATCTCCCTTTCAAATTTTCTTTGTTCTTCATAGTGTCGTGATTATTGAACACTGAGCACTAAGAAGCGGTTTCGAGTTTCAATAGTTGCCTCATATTTTCAGTCTTGTGCCACAACTTAGCAAAGCTAAGTAGATATAAAATTTCCATGATTTAGAACTTATAATATCCCAGGGTTGAACAAAACCTGAATTTAGGTATATCATAATCTTCAGAATTGAGCTTAAATCTTACAGCGAGGCACGCCTAAGATAACAGTTATTGTCAAAATGGAAATGGTGACTCGAGTTCAATTCCTGGACGAAATAGTTTGTTTCTCTTCGCTCTAATACCCTTGGGAAAGGCATGATTTATCTCTTCTTCGTCACCAACAATCTTCAGGCAGATTGGGGTAATTTAGTCTTGGCAGGGAAACCAGTTAAGGAGAAGGTAAACTATCTGCCACCACTGAAAACTCTAAACTACCCTGATCCAGGAAGACCTTTAAAAAAGAACAACCCCAAGAAACTGTTGACCGATAACGAGTTTATCAATGACGAGAAAGATCCAAACAGAACAATAAAAGAAGAAATCATTTATTCATTTGAAGATTATAAGCTTTTTCCTGAAGAACAAAAAGAATGCCACAAAGAATTTAGAGGCACAGATGAACTATCTATCTATGTATCTATCTGTCTATCTCTATATATTTTTATGTAAGTAAGTTGGCCGACCGTAGACAAGAGCGGCCTGAAGGCTCTCTTTTCAATAGCTAATACAACGACGTGTATGGAAAGGCGCAACTCCTTTCTCTGGATTACTCCATTTACCTTGATACGTTTCTAATAATACTGAGTTTTATGCACGGAGACATCAAGTACCATATTTTGAGTTTTTGATATTTGCCAACTTTCAACCACTATGTCCTACATGAAGAAGCTCGCGAGTTCGTAACTCGCCAGAACCTATTTATATATATAATACTATAGATACTATAGATAATATATAGATACTGCCTAGCCAGATTGATGAGTTCTGATAGAACGAAACAGATCTGCCTGTGGATGACTATAGATATGTACTCCCCTACCCCCGTAGGGTCGAGTTCTCTAGCGAAGAAGTAATCGTATTGCCATTAGCGCCTTTGCAAGTCTCTTCGTATTTGAATTGAGATCTCGGCGGCCGTTGAACGGATGTATGTAAACAATAGTAATTGTGATTCATAACCGTTTAAAATGTACTTCGTAGCTAATATCTCCTCGTAGCTAAATGGTTAGAAGCTTTGGCTTGGTGTTTGAGTCAACCGGGTTTCGATCCCAGCTACGAGGAGATACTGTCTAGCCACACTGATGAGTTCTGATAGAACGAAACAGATCTGACTGTGGATGACTATATATATATATATATATTGTTACACCGCCATATGCCCAGCGGGCTTGCAGGGTTCCGTTCGTTCCCGCCAAGTCCACCAGTTAGAGCTGGACATATAGGTGGGCTGTGGTTTGCCGACGTTATTTAATATTACAGATACCACTAACCCCTAGTTGAACAATATTTTAAAGCCACTTGCTTGGTTATAGGTGAGTTATTAAAATTTAACACAGCTAACAGGCTAACTTCCCCCCTCAAATACAAGGTCTTCAACATAACGCGTTGATAGAAAGATGCACGTCTTTTTTCAGATAAGATCAAGATTAATTCTCATCTCTTTCCTCGTGGACAAATCTCCAGTTTTGGATGTTTCAGTTGACGAGGTTCCCAGATCCCAGAGTGCGAATTCATTCAAAGGAGAAGCTTTTTCCTTTCAGAGTTCTCTGCGCGGCATGACTTTGGAATCTGGGTTTCTTCCGTATCCAAACTACATGTCTTCTCTCTCCAACGAATAAACGGCAACTGGTTATTTTCCGTAGTTTAAAAAATGACCGCGTGTTGGCTTTTTGGCGTTTTTATTCCTTCGCCCCAATCACGGTCGCTGTCTGCCTTTCTCTGCTGACGCATACATAGTTAATAGAGAGTGGGCTACTGTCACGACTATGTCTCCTAATGCTAATAGGGAGGGTGGAAGAGAAACAGCATTTCCACTGCCATTAGTTTTCTTTCTTGGTGACTACTATAGTCGGCAAATGGCCAGTGTGTTGCACCTCCCTTCCCCACAAACCGGTGAATGTATGAGGGTGTCGTATTTCCTCGTCACAATATATATATATATATATATATACGTACTGCGGCAAAAACTACTGTACTGCCAGTAAACCTTTCTTCAGATAATAACTCTTGAATCAGCCATGGTTACTACTTACCCAGTGTGGTCCAACAGTATTTTACGGTGCCGCCAAATTCTGGTGGTTTTTCATCACATCAAAGGAATGCAAGGTCCAAATTTAGTCACCCGCTATAATCCGTTGTTGTATTTACAATTTACAAGCCAATGTAAACGATGTTTGCAATGAAGCTTTAATTCAAAGCAATTAGTTTTGAATTAATTGACTAGATAACATACCAAGACACTGAACGAGGGATGGAATTTCCGTGAAAATCACTAGCAAAGTCGGTGTACAAAAAATTCAATATTAAACCATTTATTCAAAGATATTAGTTGTCTAAATTTCTTAGACGAAGCTTGATGATTTTTATCATTAAGGGTTTTCGGACTATTGACTTCATCTTTATTGTTATTTCCACAACGTTTCGGCCGATATGTCCTCCGGCCTTCTTCAGGTGTTTGTCGAACTCAGGAACGTTCACGGAACTTCGAACTACGTCCTTTATTGAATCTACAGCGGTCGCCTGTTCTGATTCCGTTTGCCATAACCGGGGCTAGTGTTAAGTGATAAAAATTATTCAAAGATATTAATTGGAATAATATGACCAGATAACAACGTCAAATTCGATTAAAAAAGCAACGATCAACGTTAAGTTTAAACAACTGGTAACACTTAATGACAAAGAAAGGAATTCATTTTTCACCAATCAATCTATCTTTTTGTGTGCTTGCAAAATGTACGCATAAAAAACGCATGTGAGTATACAGATGTGCAGGTATACACTAATGTCCATACGTGTATCGAGGAAAAAGAACAGATAGACTCATGCCTTTCTTATGGATATTAGAAGGAACTGAAACAGTCATGTCTAGGATTTTAACTCGTGTTTATGAGTAGATTTCTTTTGACGATAGCCGTTACGTTAAGCGACCTCTGGATATGTGTTACCTTATTTCAGACTTTTGGGAAAATCTTTCTGTGAAGGATATATCTATCCTTCAAGTTAAATTACGTCTCAATGGGTGTCCCAAACTACTGGCCTTGTGCTAAATTAAGCTTAAATAAATGACTCCCTGTTTAAATATGATTCAAATGTTCTTTTTAATATCCGTTTCCCGACTAAATTTTCTCAGCACTTCACAGTCGGCTTTTCAGCGATATCGAAATCTCTTAATTGATGTCTTTAAAACCAGATGCTCCTTACTCAAGGTTTAAAACAAATAAACAAACAAACAAAATATACCCTAATAAGATAAGAAAGACTTAATCCGTACTCGATTACATACCGTTTGTCTATTCAACGTCACTGTATTTTCAATTGGCGGGGAAATCCTACAGATTTAGGAAAGATTAGTGCCAGTTTTAACGAGACTGTCACTTGGTGTTTAGTGGGGGGAGAAGTTCGAGAACTGTTACGCCTATTTCGTATGAGTCCAATCCCAGTTTGAATATATACTGGATAATTTCACCAATAAAAATCCTTTTTAGTAAAATGGGTAATTGTCACCGGACATGTAAAATCTCAGTCCTATAATTAAGATATATTAAATTATATTATTAAGATATATTAAAAAATATTAACACCAAATATTAATTTGCAGAAAAATACACCTACCATATATATATATATATATATATATATGAAATTAATGAGTGAACGAATTAAAAAGAAAAACGCCGGCTAGCAGGACTAGGTAAAATCTAAAATAATTAAGGTCGGTTTACCTCCTCTTTGGCTGTTGCAATACTAAAAGTTTCATGCGGTTATCTTTAGCGGAAGGAAATTCAAATAATCACTTGTAGTCACACACACACACACACACACACACACACACACATATATATATATATATATATATAATGAGTAATGTTCTCTTATAGATTCTAACACATGGATGAACCAGTGTTATATATAGTATCATTCCTTATATATATATATATATATAATATATATATATTGTCATCCATTGACAGACTGTTTCCTTGTATCACAAATCTTCAGTGTGGCTAGACTCGTAGGACGCTTGAAGCTGGGATCGAAACCCGCCCGACTTTAGGTTAGACTTAGTATCATACCACTCACCCAACAAGCGGACTACGTCATCTAGGGAATTATATGGTATTAAGTAGTAGCTTTCGTTTGTTTACATTTTATACCTTACCGGATACCAGAGTGCTCAATTAGTTTGAATATATATATATAATATATATATATACATATATATATGCACCTATTAAGTTCATATATATTATATATATATATACACTAAGTGTTGTCCCAAAATGACTGTTGTCTAGTCGGTTGGGCAGCAGAATACACCGACTGCATCTCTGCAGAGGGTAAGATTCGCCCAAGGAGTTTCTTACATATGATACCAAACAATCTGATATATATATATATATATATATATATATATATAATATATATATATATATATATAGTATATATATATACCATCCTATTGCTATAATGGTTAGTGTATTCACCAATAGAGACCGGAGTCCAATCCCAGGTCGAGTAATATCAAAGTCAAAAATGGTATCTTATTGCTAATTGTTTAAGACACAGCATTATGAGGTACAGCTCAATGGTTAATGAAAGGGTTGGCGCCCTCCACTACACCGCGGTTTAGTAGCTATTGAAAAGGGAACATTCGGGTTGCCCTCGACTGCGGTCAGCGAATATATATATATATATATATATATATATATATATATATATATGTTGTATACTTACATGCATATATATCTACATATACACCTGCATATACATGCAGAATGGATCACAACGACACAATGATAAAGGACGAGCGAAGACTTCTTTAAAAAAATATGTACCTCTCATTTTATTGTAACGTTTGTGTGTGAGAGGGAGTTGGAGACCGAACAAAGACTGCAATATATTGACCCCACTCTTATGGCCATCAGCGTTGTGTCTTTCTCGTTCTCGGTTACTCAACCGGAGGGCCGGGGGCCCACTCTGCTGGCTTTCTCTACTGCATCTTATCACCAACTGGTCTGGTCCGCAAACTCCATCGGGGGTCCCGAGGGCCCCTTCGGCCGGGTGTGGCTTTCCCTACCACATCTTGTCTCCGACGTCTCTGATCCCCAACTCATCAGGGGCTCCATGGGCCCCCTCCGCCGAGCTTTCTCTACCACATTTTATCAGCAACTTCTCTGGACCCCAACTGTCTCACTTCCGTCTTGACCGAGCTATATAATAGTTCAACGCCCACTCAATCTTTGAAATGGCATGGTTGATCGTCATCAAGCGGAAATAACTGTCAAGCAGTTCAGAGGTCACTCTCTTCCGATGCATCAGTCTATGAGTGTATCATGGGCTTTTACCTTGTCCCATTTCATCAGCCAAATCCGCCCACACGATCTCTTTCGATTACTGGCCATTGGAATGTGTCACTTCCTTCCGGCGCATCACTTTGGAATGGCATATTTGGCCGGGTCGAAGGTCGAAATACAACATATATACCAGTGTGTATATATAAACAAATAAATGCAGTATAAAATAATCAAGAATAAATAGAAGAACCCTCCGACAAAAAAAAACAACAACAACAAACCAACAGAAATCTGTTCACAAATCAAAATTTGAGCTTTAATATATAATGATATATTCAATATAATTTACACTATTGAATAGCGATATTATATGATACTGATATCATATAAAATTCAATATAAATGGTATATTACATGAATATAAGTAAATGATAATTTTAATAGGAAAATGAGGATCAAATTTTTGAATAAGTATTTTTTGCAGCGACTAAATCTTTCACTAATTCAGCATTTAAACGATTTACTTTAAATAACTTTCTTTTTTCTCTGGTTCGGTTTTCTACATAGCTAATCAATCTTCATGGGTTTATCAATGCCAAGGCCACCTTCGTAGAATAAAAGAAGTGGTCTTATTTAACTTATAGCTCTGATGGGATAATGGGGTTCATTTCTTTTCGAAAAGTATTAGTTAGAAAGTGATAGTGCAGTTCAATTACTGGGATGGTATAGTGATAGTGCAGTTCAATTACTGGGATGGTATAGTGATAGTGCAGTTCAATTACTGGGATGGTATAGTGATAGTGCAGTTCAATTACTGGGATGGTATAGTCCCACACCTTAGTCACTACGCCACGTCGCCTATCCCTTCTACTATCTCTCTTACACTGCTTTTTTAAAAGAAATATTTTCTCTCTTTCCCTTTCACTGTTTGTTTGTATCTATCTATCTATCTATCTATCATACAATTCTTTCTTTCTTTCTTTCTTTCCAACTTACATATCTCTCTTTCATCAACTTTTCTCATTTCTCTTTTCTGTTCTATACCGTCTTTCTCTTTTTCTCCTCTTTCTTTCTTTCTTTCTTTCTTTCTTTCTTTCTTTCTTTCTTTCTTTTTCATATTTTTCTTTTATTTACTTTTCTTATTTCTCTCTTTTATTCCATACTGTCATCGTCTTTCTTTCCCTGTTTCTATCTATCTATCTATCTATCTATCTATCTATCTATCTAACCTACCACCATTCTTTCTTTCTTTCTTTCTTTTTTCTTTCTTTCCAACGAACATATTTTTCTTTCATCAACTTTTTTCATTTCTCTCTTCTATTCCATGCTGTCTTCGTCTTTCTTTCCCTGTTTCTATCTATCTATCTATCTATCTATCTATCTATCTATCTATCTATCTATCTATCATTCTTTCTCTCTCGCTCTTTTTCTATTTCTTTGTATCTTTCTCGGCCTAGATTTACCTCAGGATACTGCACTTAATATAATGTCGGCCTGACAGCGAACATATTTTCTCAATTCTATTAGCGCACCCAACATTTTTGGCCAAATGAATTAAACAATTCTGAAATGATGTTGGCGGTTAAAGAGGGGGGAGGACGCTGACGAGGTGCGTGGGGTGGACGCCTAAAAGCGGACATCTTTATAACTCGCTGGAATTACATGTCTATGAGTTTGTATGTAATCTAGTGACACCTATGCCCGATATATTACTTGACTCCATCAAAATTTGACAGCTGTACCTTTATGATACACAGGCACACACACACACACACACACACGCGTGCACGCACACACACACACACACACACACACACACACACACACACAGAGTCCCACTCTTAGGCAAACACTTTCGTATCTCTAATAGATAAAAGTAAAAGAAAAACAAAACAAAACAAAAAACAAACAAACAAGGAAAATAAACAAACAAAACTCCAGCAAAATATAACAAGTATAAATGTGTGAATGCACTCAGATGCACAAGAACGTACATGCATAAGTTTGAACCATACCGTCGATGGAAATGGACACAGTGACCCGAGTTCAAATCCTGGACGACCCTGTTTGCATTTCGCAAAGCGCGGTACTAGCGAGAGCAATGAATCCAGCTATTCCCCTTCCAGCTCAGGGTGAATTGTAGGGCAGATTGGACTCTTTGACCATGGTATGACAACCAGTCTAGAAGAAGGAAAAAATGCGCTTCCAAGATTGACTTTGTGTCGCATTCTGCTCGTGCGGAGGGATTGGTATATATATATATATATATATATATATAAAGAAATTAGAAAAACAAAGTATTTTAAATGTGTTGAATATATTATGATGTAAAGTCAACATTTAAACATTTCGGTTTTAATAAACTCCCATTTTGACTTTAAGATGGTGAAAAATGTTGCTGAAACATCGATGGATCTTAAAGTGCTGATGAAGGTTTATTAAAACCGAAACGTTTTAAGGTCGACTTTATACCATAATAAATTTATCATATTTTAAATACGAGGATCATTAAATAAGTTTCCAGACATTTTTCGTATGGGCAATTTTATTGATAGTACACATATGAAACTCTAGTCCACTTCGAAGTAATCTCCTCCGGTTGAAATGCACTTGTTGCACCGTTCCAGTAGCTTCTAGAAGGCCCCATAGAAGTCCTCTTGTGTGAGCGTGTCAATGACCTTTGTCACAGCCTCTTCCATCTCCTCAATTGTCTCATAACGACAGCCTCTGAGCTTAGGGAATAAGCAAAAGTCACAGGGAGCAAGGTTTGCACTGTAGGGAGGCTGAGGAACTGTGTTGATGCCCATCTTGGTCAAATAGTCTGTGACAAGGATGGACACATTGTGGAGTGGTGCATTGTCCTGGTGGAAATGCCACTGACCCGATTTGAAGAGTGCTGGCCTCTTCCGACGAAATCTCTTCCTGAACTCCCTTAAAACCTCAACATAGTAACCCTAACCCTAACCTTAACCCTTTGGCCAATCAACTCTGGTGTATTGACTTCCTTACTCTTCCCACACCTTTCATCATCCCTTACAGACTCCCTGCCTTCCTTGGATCTCTTATGCCACTCAAAAACTGATGCTCGATTCATGCAAGATGCTCCAAAAGCAGTCTGAAGCATTCCATACGTTTCTGTGGCATTTTTTCCAAGTTTAAAACAGAATTTTATTGCATATCTTTCTTCTAAAGTGTACTCACGTCCATATTGCATTTTTGAAATTCACCAGCTGTAACAATCAGGCTTTAGTAGGGTGTATTCCAATTGCTGCTGTAGCTGTTCATTTAAACTTGAAATCATAAAAATTGGTCTGTCATCTCATAAGATATATAGCAATAACATACTGAATTTTAAAGAGACAATTTCAAATGCTTGTACAAAATAGTCTGGAAACTTATTGAAGGCACAACGTACTTTATTTTTCAACTTTCTTCATATTGTCGGATTTATTTCCATAACTTAGTTCCATATAAATTGCCATCCACTGACAGACTGTTTCGTTGTATCACAACTCTTCAGTGTGGTTAGACACGTTGGACGTTTAAAGCTGGAATCGAAACCTGCCCAACTTTATGTTAGACTTAGTATCATACCGCTGAGTCAACAAGCGAACTACGTCGACTCGCGAATTATTAAGCATTAGTTTGTAGCTTTCATTTGTTTACATTTATACCTTACCGAATACCAGAGTGCTCAATTCGTTCGAGTGGAAGCCGTAAATAGGAGTTGGACAAAATAACGAAAACACATAATCTTAGTATTAAAACCCTGAAACTCCAATAAAACTATCTAACGCTTGTTATTTTTATGCTTTTTGATTTATTTTAAATTTTTCTCGTCTTATTTTATTAAAATTATTGTTATTTTACAGATACCATCAGAAGAAATTAATCAAAATTCAATAAAATGTCAGCTATATCAAACTTAAAAAGAGGTCAAAATATTGGTGCTTGTATAGCAACAAAAACCGTCGAATTATTTGGTGTCGCAAGGAGTACTGTCTCGAAAGTAATAACAGCATTTGAGAAAGATGGAGAAACCTCCTCAATAAAGCAAAACTCACGAAGAAAGCAAAAGCTGTCTGATAGGGACTCGTACGCTGATTGTTAAGAAGGATCCGAAGAATACCGCTCCGAAAATTACAGAAGAGCTTTATGAACATTTCGAGAACTAAGTTTCATCAAAAACTGTAAGAAGGGATATGCACAAAAACGGACACACACACACACACACACACACACACACACACACACACACACACACACACACACACACACACACACACACACACACACATATATATATATATATATATATTTAATCCCTGCCATTTGTATTAAAGAATGCAGTTGATAATATATTAAAAGACAGGCATTAGCAGGCATATATAGGTACTGTGGATGCAGTGTCAACTGTTTAATATTTGATGATAAATAATACCTAATAATATCAGTTTTTATTGTGTAATGTTCAACTGGAAATATCATGTTTGTGACTATGATCAAAGATGGTCGGAAGTATATGTACTCGGACAGAAACATTGAATAGTTTTTAATTTCCTTCGACCACAGTTGCGAAATCTCGTTCTCTTAAAGAAGACGAATAAAAACCTAAACTCCAAATCCTTGTCTATTTATTGTTAACAAAATATGCTTATAGGAGAAACTGCTGCCTAAATACTGATTACACTCACACACACATAGACACTTCGTTTATATGTATATATATGTAACCCACTCTCTTTTTCACTATATATATATATATATATATATAGATATGTGTGTGTGTGTGTGAATATATATATATATATATATATATATATATGGTGTGAAAAAATATATGTGGGAAAATGTTTTTTCTATTTTTTTTTTAGTCTAAAAAGAGAAAAAAGTAAAATGGATAGGTTCTTTAAGAGATTTATAAATATACTTTTTAATTCTTAAAAAATGTAAATCACTTAGCCGACCTATTCATTTTGATATATATATATATATATATATATATATATATATATATATATATATATATATATATATATAAGTTGCCCTATTGGATGGGGTTGTAGAATACACCGAATTAACAGGAATAAGATATTCCGTAAAAAGTAAGCAAGTAACTTTTACATCAACCTCTTATTTAAGATGCACTTATCGACGTAGGATGTTTACTTGCAGTTAAGGCACTCACAGTTATCTAAGACGTCCTTTTCTAAGTATTTTAAGGGAATATATACATATCTTACATAGATATCCTTATTTTCATTAATTTATTTATAGCTTTTCCTGACCTGATCATTCCGAATAGCCAACGAAATCTTGTTTTTTGAATCCTGCGTGAGACGTTACAAACATGACTTAATGAAAAGTTTCACATATTAGTCATAGTTTTGGAACAGAAGTCCATCACTGGCTACCGGGAAAATGTCCAGCCACGTTGTCCAATTTGAAGTTTAAACTGTCTTTCATCTTGTCCCAAACACATGACATTTCACAAAACAAGCCACATACTGATTATAGGAAAAAACAGAAAATGATTGACACGACATAGATGAGGTGCTTGAAGCTATGTTGATATACGCTTTTTATTTGGCGGATGCGCTCAAGGTAGAATGGCTATCGTTTTAGTAAATGGACACGGTGACCCGAGTTCAAATCTTGGACGAGGCTGTTTGTATTTTCGCATAGCGCTGACACACTTTGGAAAGTTATGAATCCAACTTGGTTGCAGTTATATAGTTTCAAATATTCCTCTCTAATACGCATAATTTGCTCTGAGGCAACAATTCCTATTTAATCGTAATAATAGTAATAATAATAATAATTTATTTGCACACAGTTATATGGTTTGGTTTGGTTGGGGTTTATGGTATATCAACCATTGTATGTTATTTATCGCCAAATCCTGTTTATACATATATGTTAAATATATATGATTTGGTTTGGTTTGATTTTATGGCATATCAACCATTATAGGTTATTTAATGGTTGGAAATTCAACCGTTGTAGGTTATTTAATGCCAAATCCTCTTTATACATATATACCAAATATATATGATTTGGTTTGGTTGGGGTTTATGCCATATCAACCATTGTAGGTTATTTAACGCTAAATTCTGTTTATATATCAAATATACTATTTGTAAACATATCTTCTTGATAATATTTTAAACGTATTTGAGCTCAATTTTCTTTACACACTGTTAAATGTTAAGTATTTCTATCTAACATGAATAATTCTATTTACTATTAATCATTTGTTTGCACACAGTTAAACGATCTAGCAGTTCTATCTCTAATAATTCAATTTAAGAAAAAGTTTTAAAAAACGTAAAAAAAGTAAAATCTTTCCGAGTATTGCTATGTATCACAAATAATTCAATTAAACATCAGTGATTTGTTTACACACAGTTAAATGATCAAACAGTTCTATTTTTAACAATCCAATTTAGCATAAGTCATTGTTTGCGTCCAGTTAAATGTAAAACAGTTCTATTAATAAGAATATGATAATAACAAGAAAGATGAAGACACTGATCCGAGTACATCAGAAAATGACAATTTTCTTTGGGAGTTTTCCTCTATAAACCCAGAAAATTTTTATGAAACTTTACGTTTTAACTACCATACATAGCTCTAAATGGTGAAGCTAACCTTATATCTGTTTGAAACTTTAACATTTCTTCAAATTATATATATATAGCAACGAATTTCATCGACTTATAGCAAAGACTTAAACAACAACGTATACACATAATATCGCTTCAATTATTAAATGACTGCAATATAACGTGAGAAATATAAATAGTTAGGATTACAATCAAGCATTTAGAAATGAATCCAATTTTGGCATTAAATGACCCATAAACAAATCAATATAATTGCATATGAATCATTCGTATTGGATTGGAATACTTGAAGCCATATAACTGTGTGCAAACTATTTGTATAAAAATTTCTTGATACCATAGACGTTTTTTAAAAAACATTACGAAAAAAAAAATGATTACTGTGGAACATTGAAAATATAAACAGTTACAGTTGCAATAAAACGTTTAGAAATGAACCAAATTTTGGTATTAAGTAAATCTAAACGTATTATTATTATTATTATTATTATTATTTCGAGGGCTTTTCACACTAGTGTTAGAGGATGGTTTTCTGCTGGAGTCTCAATACCCTTTTCTCTTTGGGTTAACGACGATAAAGTCCGTCAGTTCCTTTTTTCTCTTTAAGCGGAGTTGTTCCATGGCCACTTGAGGTATTGGCATGTCAAAAGTATCGTAAATGACATCCATAACTTCTATCTCTTCAGGAGGACCGCTGTCAGCATCGTCCGACTGGCGTTTTCTGATTGGGTTCAAATGTCTCTTGTGAGTAAACTGGGGACTTTTGATTATGTAGATCATATTTCCTATTCTTTTCTCAATTGCAACCATTTCGAGTTTTTCACATCAGCGTTAGGTGATGGTCTTTCACGGGAGTTTAAGTGACAGCAAGTCTCCTCAATTCTCCAAGTTTCTTCTTAGTATTCTGGCCGATTTCAATAATGCTGTAGTTTGGATGGTCTTCCCGTGTCCTCTTATTTCCAAGTCCTCCATCCCCTTTATTAATCCTTTGATGACCAAGAGCATTGATTACAATTGGTATAATTATCACTTTAGTGCCCGTGGTGTAGTAATTATCGTCGTAGGAAATGGACACGGCGACACGAGTTCAAATCCTGGACGAGACTGATTACATTTCACATAGCACTAATAACCTTGGGAAAGGTATGAATCCAATTATTCTCCCACCAGCTATGGGTAAATAATAGGGCAGACTAGGTTCTTCAGCCTTGGAGAGGCAACTAGTCTAGAAGAAGGAAAACTCTGAATTCAAACCTGTTAAACTCCGCTTAAAAATTGACCTTGTGTCATATCCTGCCCGAGCGGAAGGGTTGGTAAATATGATAATTATCACTTTAGTGTTCCACAGTTTTTTGACTTCCCTTGTCCTCTTATTTCCAAGTCCTCCAGCCCCTTTATCAATCCTTTGATGACCAAGAGCATTGATTACAATTGGTATAATTATCACTTTAGTGTTCCACAGTTTTTTGACTTCTCTTGCAAGATCGAAGTACTTATCTCTTCTTTTCATTTTCTTTCAATTTTACTCTGTGGTCAGCCGGGACAGCAAAGTCCACAATTTTGATTGTTCTCTTTTTTTGTTAATTATTATAAGGTCTGGTCGTCTGGCTGAGATTAGGTGATCTGTTTGGAAGTCAAAATCCCAGAGGAGTTTTTGCTTGTCATTTTTGTTTGCTTTGCATCTTTGAGCATCTCCACTTTTTATTATCTTCACATATCAAACTTTAAAAAATGAAGAAATACTTGCACAGAGCATGTACACTATTGTTACAATATCTTTATGCAGATCAAGCTCTGCTATATCTTTTATTTCATAGTTCCTTAAGATGACATCTTAAATTCTTTTCGAATCCTTTTTTTCTGAAATCATCCAATTTAATCATAACTTAAAAAAACAAACTATTGTTATTTTTTTTATCTGATTAGGCAGTTTATTCCAAAATATATTGCTATAAAAGCCAAAAAAATAATTTGTTTGTATGCTTAGTTTTTGTAATCTGTCTTGACAGCAAATTTCCAGTTTGTGTAGAAATTTTGATGATATCTACCATGATTAGAAATTCCATTAATTATTTTGGAAGTTTCAATTACATCACCTCTCATTATTTTTAGTGAAGTAGTTGATATTAATTTCTCTAATCTCTCCCAGGGACTGTAATCTTTTACCTTTTTATTATTCTTGTCACTTTTCTTTGTATGCCCTCCAATCTCAATATTACTCTCCAATTTCCATGTCTTGACTCTGGAGCCCTGTCCTGTGTAAATATCCTCTATGATATTTTATTAGAGTTTTATATAGTTTAAAAAATATTTGTCTCCCTTGAAATAAATTTCCTAACCATCCCGGCATATATTTCATTTGCTCTTCATATAATAGACAAAATATGATTTTCAGCTTTAAATGTATCATTAAAGCCAACCCCAAGATCACATTCTTCATTCACCTTTTTGATTTTCTTGTGGCTTGATTTATATTCAAGTTTAATGTTTTTGATCCAATCTGTTTTACTCTACAATTTTCTAAAATAGATATTAATTTTAATATCTTCCCAATATGACAATTTATTTAGATCTATATGTGCAGTTTCTTTTGATAATGGTTTGCCCATTCTAATATAATAATGAAATGCAACTGTAGCTTATTACTTATTTTCAGGTCTCAACAATAGAGCCCTGGCCTGTGTACCATATCCTCTATGAGATCTTATTAGGGTTTTATGCATTTTTAAAACATTTGCCTCCTGTGAAATAAAATTTCTTACCATCCAGCCAATCATTCAATTTGCCCTTGATAAAATAAAGAAAATTTGTTAGCTTTAAATGCATCATCAAAGACGACCCCTTGGTGGAATTTTTGATTTACTTTTTTGATTTTCTTGTTACTCCATTTATATTCAACTTCAGTGTTTTGGGATCCAATATGTAGTTCTTTTTCTACATTGTGGTGTAATGGTTAAAGCGCTGGACTGCAGAATCGTAGTAAGCGAGTTCGGACTCCTGTCGCGCTATTACGTTCACTTTCGGACAAATACCCTTGGGAAAAGTATGAAACCCCTTATCCTCCCAGCTATGGGTTAAATAGAATCATTGCTGTTCTTCTAGAAGGATGGTTTTGGCATTAAATTACCCACGAAGGTTGATATGCCATTAAAACATAGAAATGAAACCAAACCAATTTTCTACTTTAAATTTTAATTTCTTAATACCTCCCCAGTATTAGAATTTACTTAGATCCACCTGAGTTAAGATGCTGATAAACTAAACAAACTTCTGCTGTGGGAGTGAAACGAACAAGTAATTTTCTATGTGTATACTTATACAAAATTTACCATTTTGTTACCCAGGGTGATGACTAAACAGGCGATGTTCAGACGCAGTCAGTCATTTGCAGGCCTCGCATGACAGAGATTTGAACTGACAGTTCTAAACAGTTCTTAGATGTTATTACGACGTTCAAAAAAGTAAAGATAAATGATATGAGCAAATATGCTCGCCGAACACGATGTATACCGAGATCAAAAGAATGTTCAAATGTTTGTACCCGTATGTTAAATTCGGGGTGGAACAGCCTGCCTGTTGGAGCTGTCAGTCAAACAACAACAAAAAAGAATTATAGTCACATTTCTAGCATACCTTTATTCTAACCTTAGGAATTCCCTGTCAATGAGGCTTTGAATACACTGACTGTATCTATCTCCTGCTGAGGGGTAAGATCCCCCTCCAAACACCCCCACTAAAACAAGAGGTGTCCAAGGTGAGGCTTAATTTTGGAGATCTGGAGAGTGTGGACTTATCTATCATTGCCATTACACCCAATTCCACTCGGAGTGGTAGTATTTGTTAGGGCCCCGTCTCTTGGTCAAATTGATTTGTTTACAAATACATGGTGCCTCAAAATAGATGCAACCCATTAATATGATAATTCATATTGCATCAAGTCATCTGAGTCTTAAAACGCAATCATATCACTTCAGAAAGGTCAAACCAGATGACAAGGTTAGAAACTGATTGAACTTATCCTTCAGTGCACGTGAAAGACCAAATTCTTGGGAACGTCTACGGAGGGAGTTTTTCGGACTCCTTCCGACAGAATCTCTCACCACATCCACATTGTCAAGACATCTTACAGTCAACTTCCTGCCAGATCTGGGATTTTCTGCTTTCTTGTTGAGGTTGTTTACGGACCTTGTGGGTTGAAATTTGTTTATCCAACAATAGGTAAACTTCCAGCGTAATTTTGCTAACACAGTTTTGAATGATTTTTGTCTCCAAATAAGTAGTGACACAAAATAGTTTCCTCTCTTGTTCAAAGCATTGTGATTGAGGATTAATAGGTGTTATCGTATACTATATTCAAATTTGACCCCCCACCTCCAAAAAACCCAAACAACATGCACACAACATTATTATCATTAGAGATATTAACAGTCACATGGGTCCTATGTATATTGAAATACTCTGTAATTTGTATTAGAAATACTTGATATGATATAACCGTCAATTATTTGTATTAAGAGTAGTTACTTGAAGCTATACTTGTTAACTAAGGATTATTACTAATTACTTGGAACCATACAACTGTTTGCAAGCTAATAACTATAATAAAATAGAAATAATTACTCGGAATCATATCATTATTAGAATTAGATAAAAATACTTGGAATTAGATAAAAATACAACACTAGGACATTCTCCCCTAATAAGGGGGGGAATGTCCTAGTGTTGTAATGGTTAAAGCGATGGACTGTGGAATCGTAGAAAGCTAGTTCGTACTCCAGTCGCGTTATTACATTTACTTTAGGGCAAATACCCTTGAGAAAGGTATGAACCCCCTTATCCTCCCAGCTATGGGTTAAATAGTACCACTACTGTTCTTCTAGGAGAATAGATTTGGCATTAAATAACCTACTAAGAGTTGATATGCCATATAACAAAGAAACCGAACCGAACCTTGGAACCTTACTGTTCTATGCGAATTATTATTCTTTTGATAGAAATAATTTATATCTTATAATCATGAGAAAAACAAACAAACTAGAAACTACACAAAAGCTAGACATATGAATATACAATTCATTTAATTCTTGGTTTAAAATAACCCGAGATTAATTGATATGCCGTTAAAATCAAACACTCACTCAATCTAACCAATAACTACTGATTAGTGAGTTCGAACCCCATTAGTTGCCCCATTCTTCAGACATTGTTTAAAATTTGTGTCACTTTACTCTACTAAGTTAAGATGACGCAAAAATAATTGGTTCCTGCCAGATCAACAAAGTTCATAATCATCATCATCATGTCTCGCCATCAGCACAGATATCCCTGACCCTTTACCGTCACCCCTCTCTATCGTCCATTGCTTCTGGCAGGTCTTCATGACTACATCCCGTATCGGTGCTGAGCTACTGTAAGTAGGTTCTAGCAGGTCATCCTGCCTTTTATCGTCCATGTGAAGGGGTCCACAGGAGCACGTTACTTATGAGTTGGCTGCTACTTCTCCAGCAGTGTCCTGCATGTCTGGTTGATCTGACTTGGATGGTTTTCGTGATGGGTGGTAAGTGGTCGTACAGCTGCTGCTTTGTGGGGTGCTGCCTCCAGGACTTGTTCAATATTATCAACGAAGTTAAGCAGTCTCAAATCTGTCCATTGATAGATGGGTGTCCACTTAAAAAAGCAGGCGCTGCAAGCAAAGTGAGGCTTTTTTTTAACAGAATAAAATATATCATTCAATTTGATGATTGTTCACACGCCAAGGATAGATTGACAGTCTCTATATATTTCGCAGAAATGACCATAGATTGTGTGAAGTAAGGTTATTTAGTTCTTTTTTATTTTTTAAATTCATATGCTTCACAGAAAAAGGTGAGGATTTTGTGTCATTTTTAAGTGTTAAGATAAAATTCATTCTTTGGAATAACAACTTGTAAATGTAAATATAATGAGAATTTTAGTATTATATAGCGCATTTCCTATAAATAATTATACCCCTACCATTATTAATAAAAAATTAATCTTCTTCTTAATAAAACATAACAGGATTTTATTAATTGTTGCAGAACATTATACTATCAGTTGTAGAGTGGATAAACACCCATTCAGCACTCTACCAGATGGACTGGTTCATAGCTATAAATAGCCAACGATTGAAGACCTCAAGGGTTGATATAATAAGCTGATTAAAATTCGGTCTGATCTTACTTCGTTTGGGTATATAGTATTTTCACCCTGCTCAATATCTTGTGAATTCTCTTGTTAATTGTTTGTAACTTATTGCACTGTGTCTTTTTTTTTATGTGTCCGTTAGCACTGGATTCTGGTGCTAAATAAATATATTAAGCATTCGTTTTTCCCTGTGTATCCTTCACCACGACGATACAACACTATTAAAACCTATTATTATTAGATATTATATATTAAATCATTGCATATCTTATTTTGTTCTTAACCTATTCTAAACCTGATTCAAAATTTGAAATACGTCAACTCTTCAAATGCAATTAGGAATCTAATTAACAATAAAAATTACAACAACCGCATCGAATTCAGGGCTGGAGTTTACAAAATCCTGTGTCTGGATTCTAATAGAAAATATGTGGGTAAAACATCTCGTAATCTTCAAAAATGAATTAATGAACATAAAAAGGGTTTACAAATAGGAAACATAATTAACGATTTGGTCAGATCAAATTTAGAAACTAATCACAAATTAGATTTTAAAATTTCCAATGTGTTAGTTTATATACATGAAAAACGCTGGAAAATTGTTGAATCTAAGATAATTTCAAACCACAATACTAGCAAAGTGAAACCCAGCTTTTTCAATTTATGTCTTATTTAGTCAAGTTTGTGCTAAAATTTTACAAAATCTCTTAAATCAATTTGGCGTCAACGTTGATATATATATATATATATATATATATATATATATATATATATATCAATGGGGAGGAAACACTTCATCCGTCTTCTACCCTCTCCAACCCTTCCTTCCTGTGTCTATTCTGAATGTAATTAATTTATCCATTAGATCTGAAGAAGTCCTGTTATTTTTGGTATTATTGATTCATATCAATACCCATAACAGGATGGAAATAAATTTATGATCCTAATGTGATCGGTTTTGGTTTTTCGTAAAGATATATATATATATATATATACATTTGATTGAACATAATAGATATTTTTGGTCTGCATATTCTTTTGTTAATCCTTTCGAATTGCCGTATTGATCTTATCATATTCGGCGGGAATTGGTTGATAAACCTTCCATATTTAGTTATTTCCCACGTACTTTCAGCCCAACTTTGGGCCATCATCAAGGGAGGATGTATTACAAAAGTGACGTAACTTTTGTATGTACATTACTACTTTGTAAGAACAAGCAAAAACGGCAACATATTATGAACATACATTCTCGTAGCACTACATATTAGGAACATACAACCCAAATTTAATAGAATTAATTTTGACCCAGTGCTAATGTACTTAAATGTCTTTAGCTACTGACGCTATTTATAAAAACAAATTCGAAAAGTAAACGCTACACAGTACAAAGGCTCATTCTAACAAAGGCTCATTCTAACAAAGGCTCATTCTAACAAAGTAGTAATGTACACACAAAAGTTACATCACTTTTGTAATACAACCTCCCCTGATGATGGCCCAAAGTTGGGCAGAAAGTACTTAAGAAATAACTAATTAAGGAAGGTTTATCAACCAATTCCCGCCGAATATCATAAGATCAATACGGCAATTCGAAAGGAGTAACAAAAAATATGAAGACAAAAAATGTCTATTATGTTCAATCAAATACATATCAATGAAGAAATGATGCCAATATATATATATATATATATATACTCAGTTATATTGATAAGCAGGTAGTTGGATAGTTAGATATGTTATGGAATACAAAAATACGATAAAAGAGATAGATAGATAGATAGATCGATCGATAGATAGATAGGAATCTTTTAAGGAAATACGTCAAGTTTTTAAAATAAATTTTTAAAGCTAGTTTCATCACATAGTTTTGAAATAGAACGCCACCAACAGAATTGGAATGTTTAAAACTTTTTCATTTTTTCGCTTCATTTACCAATTCAAACACGCTTGTGAATATTTAATGTTTGCATATTTAAAAAAAAAACGGAACGAAACTCGAATTATAAATAAAATCCTCCTCTGAAGACCTTGTGTCTTTTTTATATTTGTACATTTTTATATTGTTGGATTTATTTCTAGTTTCTCCACACACACACACACACACACACGCACACACACACACACACACATATATATATATATATATATATATATATATAAGTGTGCATATACACTTATATATATATATATATATATATATATATATATGTAAAAATTATAATGCATATTGCATATAATATATACGTATGTCGAGGGAAAAGCATAGTCGAATGATAATGGCATTTATCATTTATGCTATTAAAGCATATAATAACAATTTTTCGGAAACACCCTGTGTGTCTCAAATGATAACAGATTTTTGAAACACCCTATATATAGTTACATATGGAGGACAAAATAACTGTACATGCATCAATATCACGCCAATATTTTTCAATACGTGTATGTGTATGTAAGTAAGAGAGAGAAAGAGAGAGAGCGAGAGAGAGAGAGAGAGAGAGAGAGAGAGAGAGAGCGAGAGGTTAGCAATTTATTAAAAGATAAACTATTTAGACCTTAATCTGGTGGTAAAAAGGAGGGGAAACTCATTTGGTGTGATGGCTAGCAAGCAAGATAAGCAGACAATCGTTGATAAGTTTGATTTTCAATGGGTGTTCAAAACTACTGGCCCTGTGCCACAACTAAATTAAACTTATCAAATGACAATAAAAAAGAGGCGACCACTTCATGTGATGTAAAGGCTAGCAATCTAGTTTTGCAAAAGATTGTTAGTTGGTTTTTCGCTAAGTACTCAATACTTTTGACCTTGTTCCACAACTAAGCTTAGGAAATAACTAGTCGTTCAAGCCATTGACTGTGAGTCAGATTAGCATTAGAAAGCTCTGGAAAGATTAAAAGAGTACAAATCCTAATTAAAATAAGGATAACAATGATGAAATCCGAATGGACTTGGGTTGTCATCGATATTATTGTGACGTATTAATTTCCAGATGAGTGTGAGGCAGCTTTAAAAACTGAAATTTGAAATACACCGCACAGTTATAGAAAACTGAACATGTAGGATACGTTTTTTTTTAAAATTCCGAATCATTCAGTCAGGATAAAACTGAAAAACACTCTAATGAACGGATTGACATATTTCTACCTCTGTTCCCTCCATATAAAACGCGATTGAATCACTGGTTTACTGTACATAAAAGAATTTGAAGTCGATTTTAAAAATCAATGTATCAAAGTAATGGCTCGAGTCAGCAACATCCTTGATACGTCTAATATACGGTGAGAGTGATTAAGAGATGATCGGTCAAAGTTCAAATCTCTAGCCGTGTGAAACTGAATGTCTATGTGGACAGGCACGGGCAAAAAAGAGACGTTTAATAAGAATAAAAAGTTGAGTTTTAAATACCAAGGGAAACAAACGAACATTTTAGGAGTTAAGCGAGAATGCCTTTCCACATTGGTTGGTTTCTTTGTTTAATGGTATATCAACTTCCGTGGACACGGCGACACGAGTTCAAATCCTGGACCTGACTGATGGCATTTCACATAGCACTAATACCCTTGGGAAAGGTATGAATCCAATTATTCTCCCTCCAGCTATGGGTAAATAGTAGGACAGACTAGGTTCTTCAGCCTTGGTGAGGCAACTAGTCTAGGAGAAAGAAAACTCTGAATTCAAACCTGTTAAACTCCGCTTAAAAATTGTTCTTGTGTCATATCCTGCTCGAGCGGAGGGGTTGGGTAAATAGGATCAACTTCCGTGGGTTATTTAATGGCAAAGTGATTCTTGAAGAAGAACAGCAGTGATACTTTTTAATCCATATCTGAGGGTGGTTTTAGATGGCTCATACCTTTCCCAAGAGTATTAATTCGAAAGTGAACGTAATAGCGCAAGTGGGGTTCGAACTCACTCACAATAATTTTACAGTCTGGCAAGTTAACCACTACTCACGAGGATTCCCTTCATCCAAATTGTAGATGGGCTATGATGTGAAAGAATGAATGTTTCTGCCATCGTCTGAACAAAAACATCTCTCATCTTTCTCTTTATGAGACTGGTCAAAAGGAGTGAATTTTTGTAACAACATGTTTGTCCATTTATCATCGAGATCAAGTGACAACCTCGTTCGTCACTTTCGTTTTTTCAGCTTTTCGTATGACCACCTTTGCGAGAGAGTGGAAATTTACTAAGCTTTTTGCTTAGATGTAGCTCAAGGCCATATGAAAGGGGCACCCAATGAGATTCGAACTCACTCGTGTAGGTTTGCTAGTCGAGCTTGCTAACCATTACACCACGAGAGGCGCCTATACCAACCCTTCCGCTCGGGCAGGATATGACACAAGGTCAATTTTTAAGCGGAGTTTAACAGGTTTGAATTCAGAGTTTTTCTTCTCCTAGACTAGTTGCCTCACCAAGGCTGAAGAACCTAGTCTGTCCTACTATTTACCCATAGCTGGAGGGAGAATAATTGGATTCATACCTTTCCCAAGGGTATTAGCGCTATGTGAAATGCAATCACTCTCGTCCAGGATTTGAACTCGTGTCGCCGTGTTCATTTCCAACGACGATAACAATTACACTACGGGCACCTCCAATTTGCGAGAGAGTCACATTTCATATGACCACCTTTGCAAGAGAGTCACATTGTAACAAAGACAGCTATTCTTATTCCTATCTAAATAAATAAATGAATATAATCATAAAAATTAATAAAACAAATAAATTCTGTTGATTTAATACAGGGATTTACCTTCCTCTGCATTATGGAGACGTATGGGTTGTAACAATTAACTTCGTAGGAAATGGGCACAGCGACCCGAGTTCAAATCCCGAATAGGACTGATGACACTAATAACCTTGCAAAAGATATGAATCCAGCTATTCTTCATCCAGTTATGAGTAACTAGTAGGGTAGACTGAGTTCTTTAATTTTAGTATGACAACCAGCCTTGGGGAAGGAAAACTCTGAAATAAAACGTGTTAAACATCACTTAAAAATAAACCTTGTGTAACATCCTATTCTTGACGAAGGTGTAGTGTCAATATATACATTTCTATGTATTGCTGTGGTGACACCTGCCATAATCACTAAAACGTCAATCATTCTTTCCGACTAAGTCGGACTTTAAATTTTATTTTAAATCATCTTTCTTATTAATTTTTTCTCCTCTTTTAATGGGGTCTTCCTGTTGCAAAATAAAGAATAGTCAAACAATCGTTTTAGCACTAAGAAAGAAGGGCAAACATTTGAGTTCACTTTTCGTATTACCACAAACACAACAAAAGCGTCCTGTCAATTTTAAAAAAAGAATTGTGCTTAACTAAAGCAACAGATAAGGTAACTTGGCTAAGTACATAAGTGTTATAAAGTGTTTTATAGCCGTCAGCCTTAATCGTGTGCTGACTCACGGAAGTCTCAGTTACATTGATTCAATGTTGCCCTGAGCGATTGTAAAAATATATATATATATGTGGCAAGTAATAAACTTGTTTGTGTTGATTTGTCAAGACTTTTCGGACATCCTCTTCAGACAAGCAATTAGTCAGAGACAAAAGTCTCAGTCGTGTCAATTTATTTCTTCTCAGGACGATTAAATTAAGCTGACAAGATGCATTTAATCATTGCAAGAATTATGCTATTCCTGCTTTTCAAAGTCTAATATTTTTTAACAACTTTCAGATTAAAACCGCCATGTTGCTTAGATCTAAGAGACGAGTATTAATAGGGAAGAAGGTTTTTTTTTTCTACCACGCGGCTTCGTTATTAATAGAAATAAAAACATATTTAGAAAAGGGATAAAAACGGTTTGAATGTGCTCATGGAGTAAAAAGTAAAGTTAGCGACCTTAGTCGAGGGTGACCTGATGGCTCTCTTTTCAATACCTAATACACCGAGGTGTAGGAGAGGGCGCTAGTCATTTCCCTTGATTGCTCCACTTTACCCTTGATCCATACCTTATAATGCTGAGTATTAAGCAAGGCGGCATCGAGTACCATTTTTTGAGTCTTTGGTATGACTCGACCTGGGATTGAACCCAGGTACCTTTATTGGGAACGTTTAATGTTAGGGAGGGTAATTAGTTCCATCCTCACTCACCGAATTCAAATATTAACGGGATGTTTTCGTGGCGTAGTAGCTAAATTGTGACATCGTAGGAAGCGAGTTCGAGCTCCAGTCGTGCTATTACGATCACTTTCGTACTCATACCCTTAGGAAAGGTATGAATTCCCTAATTCCCCCAGCTGTGCGTGGAATTGTTCTACACGTGATCTTCTGCTAGGATGCCTAAGGCATTAAGTAACCCACGTTCATTGTTATTCCATTACCCTCCCCCCCTATCCATTGATATAACACTGAATAAACTGAATGAAAAACAAAAATAGCTCGCATAAACATATAGGACATTTAATACACACACACACACAAACATAGTAATTTACAAAGCTCTTTGCTTCGATGAGGCACAAGGCCGAATGAATGGGGCGCCCAATGAGACACACAAACATATATATGTGTGTGTGTGTGTCTGTTGCGGAAAAGAGCGTAAATGATCGAATAAAACACTGATTTACAAATTAATAAATTCCATTTCTTTAAATTGAGTGAAAACTTTATTGAAAAAAAAAAGAATAGACAAAGTCGTTTCTTGTAAGAAAAATAATATTAGGGAGTAACTATTATTATTATTATTATTATTTTTATTAACTAATATTTATCACAAGACAGAAAGCTTTATACATTTAATGTTGTAGTTTGCATTGCCTAAATCTAGTTGATATATTTTGTGTATGTAAAAGATCTTTGTGTAAGTATGTCGCTAAATGGAAGAGAAAGAATATTTTGAGCTAATTATCAAAGCGAATTAAGTTATATTTCATTAGCAGAGAAAGCTAATCAATACGAGCATAACTATGTAAACAATATTTTCGTTTGTGTTGAAATCAAATAGGTACTAGAAGGAACAGAATGTTACATTTCCGCTCAAATGAAATAAAGTCGAATGTTTGAGTAGGTTATTGAATAAATCTCTAAACCTACAAAGGATGTATCGATTTTATTGCTTATTTATAAGATTGAGGTAGGCTGGAAATTGGTTAAAAGTTGATGATTATATATAAATCATTCTAATTGGTTAAAGAATGTATTTTTAATAATCTGGGAGGAAAAATTTCTTTAATCATTTTGGGTTTTGATCCTTTAAATTTTTCTCAGCCGGTCAAATATTGTCCGTGAATCTCAGACTAATCTTAAAACAAGCGCGTAAGCACCGATTTGTAATTAAATGCCAAAATACAGATATACAAATTATAGCTTCTGGAGTCTGTTTTTGTGCAGAAATCAACACTCATTCTAAGAATGGAAATCACTCTATATATCCTCTCTCTCTCTATATATATATATATAAGGACCTTGAATAAGTTCTCAATGGTTTTCATGAAAAGTACTGATTTATTTTCAAAAATTAGTAAGAAATATGTCACTGAAAGTAATGTCCATTAGTAACCACAACTCTTTCCCATCTTTCTGGCATCATTTGAATTCTACGTCGGAAAAATGACACATCTTTTGAGGCGACCAGATTTTTGGCCTGGCTAACCTCACAATCTTCTACGCTAAGGCTTATCGGAGTGTATTCTACTATTCATGCAAAAAAACTTTCCTTTTTTGAAGTTGAAGAAGCTGTTAACACGTGACAAGACGGCTCTTGGCTTCATCTAGTACAGCACCTAATATCTTTGCTTTTGAATCCTTTCTAATGCCCTTAAACGTTTTGAAACTATTGTGTGATCAACTTTTAAGGATTCTATAAGTTTGGCTTGCGCCTGACATGAGTCTTCATAAAGTAATTCCCCCAATTCTTCGTCTTCAATCTTTTTTAGGTACGCCAGAGTGTTCTTTATCAAAATCATTATTTTTTAAGCGTCTAAACCAATTTCTGTATGTTATTTCCGACAGATTATGGTCACCGTGAGTTTTAACAAGAATTCTGTGTGCTTCAGCTGCAGATTTATTTTTATAAAGTAGTGCAGTAAAATTTCCCGCAAATACTCTTTTTGGCACGAAATCCGACATGTGTAACGCTAAGAAAAACAAAGTTGTTTACACTTCGTAGATGACCATTTGTGTCCCACTAGATCAGTCATATCCATAGATGACCATTTGTTGTCCTCTGGAACGTCAAATACCATAGATGACCGTTTGTGGTCTACTAGATCGGTCGTATCCATAGAGGACCATTTGTAGTCCGCTGGAACGTCAAATACCATAGATGACAGTTTGTGGTCCACTAGATCGGTCGCATCCATAGATGACCACTTGTAGTTCGCTGGAACGGCAAATATATTAGATGAGCATTTGTGTTCCACTACATCGGTAGCATCCATAGATGACCATTTGTTGTCTGCTGGAACGGCAGATACCATAGGTGACCGTTTGTGGTCCACTCGATCGATAGCATCCATAGATGATTATTTGTCGTCAGCAGGAACGGCAGATACCATAGGTAACCGTTTGTGGTCCACTCGATCTATAGCATCCATAGATGATTATTTGTCGTCAGCAGGAACGGCAGATACCATAGGTGACCGTTTGTGGTCCACTAGATCAGTCGCATCCATAGATAATGCCAAATACCATAGATGACCGTTTGTGGTCTACTAGATCGGTCGTATCCATCGATGAACATTTGTAATCTGCTGGAACGGCAAATACCATAGAAGACCATTTTTTCCTTGCTTGTTAAAACTAGGTTTAGTTCTTTGAACGGGATTTGGTATTCTGTATGTATCTCAAAGTCCAAGCAAATTTTATGAATCTCATTTTCGTTGTCAAATTCTGGTTTATGCATATACCAATTGTCTGCATAATCGAATTTTAATATCTCACACTATTCCCTGGAAATTGCTCTTCCCATCCTGTCATGCGTAATCTTGTATTCCTTTTGTGTCTGTTTGCTGTATATTTTACTTAGGTATAAGAATAGCTGGATTAATTTTGCTATTGATTTCCAAAGGTTTTGATATATCATCATCATCATCATGTCGTGCTAGTAGCACGGATATCCCTGACCTTCTCTCGACACTTTTCCCTATCGTTCATCGCGTCAGGCAGGTCTTCTGGACAACATCCCGTATCCTCACATAGTTGCTGAATGTATGTTCGTGCTGGTCGTCCTGCTTTTGCACGGCCATGTGTGGGAGTCCACAAGAGTACATCACTTATGAGTTGGTCCCTGCTTCTCCAGCAGTGTCCTGCATGTCTGGTTCGTCTAACTTGAATAGCTTTCGTGATAGGAGGCAGGTGGCCGTACAGTTGGTGTCTTGTGGGGTGTTGCCGCCAGGACTTGTTTAAGATTGCACGTAGCATTCTTGTGTAATTGCCGTCTAGCTTCTTCTCCAGCCGTTTTGTTAGAGTCCATGTAGTGCATCCATATAGCAGTATCGATGCGACCGCTGCCTGGAAGAAACTGCGTTTCATTATGGAAATCAGACCTAACCGATTTGATATATAGTGAAAAGTAATTCAATTGCGTTGGAGAAGCAGAAATGTACATATGGCAATGGGGTCATTTGTATATTCGTCAAATATTTAGTTCTGACAAGGCGATATGCAAACTAGGTAAATATTTGTTAAAAGATATCTCGACTTCTCATGCCTGTTTTGGGTTGGGTTGAGACTGATTGCATTTCACATCGCACTAATACCCTTGGGAAAGGTATGAATCCAATTACTCTCCCTCCAGAGTAGGACAGACTGGGTTCTTCAGCCTTGGTGAGGCAACTAGTCTAGGAGAAGGAAAACTCTGAAATCAAACCTGTTAAACTCCGCTTAAAAATTGACCCTGTGTCATATCCTGCCCGACCGGAGGGGTTGGTAAATACGGTTTTGAGTTGGCTGATCCTATTTACCCAACCCCTCCGCTCGGGCAGGATATGACACAAGGTCAATTTTTAAAGCGGAGTTTAGCAGGTTTGAATTCATAGTTTTCCTTCTCCTAGACTAGTTGCCTCATCAAGGCTGAAGAACCTAGTCTGCTCTACTATTTGCCCATAGCTGGAGGGAGAATAATTGGATTCATACCTTTTCCAAGGGTATTAGTGCTATGTGAAATGCAATCAGTCTTGTCCAGGAATTGAACTCGTATCGCCGTGTCCATATCCTGTGACGATAACCATTACACCATGGGTTATAAACAATTTCTGTTTTCGTAAAATATAATCTATTCATAAATAATTTAACAATGAATAAATTTCAATCCACAGTAAATTCACCATTTTGAATCACCTCTTTCTATTCATCAGATGGCTTGTTGATTCCTCTGTTGTAAAATTCAACTGGTTTCAAGCTCAAGAGGCTTTCTACAAACGTTTTCATGTTATCTCGCGAAAACCTTTTGTCGTTCAGAACATTTTACCGAGAACGAAAAAGATGCAATTCACTTGGTGTAAGGTCTTGTGATTATGTTGGATGGAGTAGAACAGGCGAGCCAAAACCTTTTATATTTTGCTGTGTGACTCTTACTGAATGTTGACTTCCATTATTATAGTGTTATATTGTCATACGCAGATTCATGCAGAATAATTCACAATAACACAATGATAAAGGACGAGCGAAGACTTCTTTAGAAAATATACCTCTCACTTTATTTGTAACGTTTGCGTGTGAGAGGGAGTTGGAGACCGAACAGAACTGCAATATATTGACCCCTCCACTCTTATGGCCGTCAGCGTTGTGTCTTTCTCGTTCTCCAGGGCTGCTCAACCGGAGGCCCAGGGGCCCAGCTCTCTGCTGGATGATGGCTTTCTTTACTGCATCTTATCAGCAACTTCTCTGGACCCCAACTCAATCGGTAGCCCCGAGCTCCTTCGGCCTGGTGTGGCTTTCCCTACCACATCTCGTCTCTAACTCCGTCCGATCTCTAACTGTCTGATTTCTTGTCTTGACCGAGTTATATATTAGTTCAACACCCGCTCAATCGCCCACTCAATCTTTGGAAAGGTATGTTTGATTGTCATCAAGCGGAAATAACTGTCATGCAGTTTAGAGGTCACTCTCTTCCGGTGCATCAGTCTATAAGTGTATCATGGCTTTTACCTTGTCCCATTTCATTAGCCAAATCCGCCCACGTGATCTCTTTCGATTACTGGCCATTGGAATGTGTCACTTCCTTCCGGTGTATCACCTTGGAATGGCATGTTTGCCCGGGCTGATGGTCAAAATACAACAATAGAAAGGTACAAGATTACTCCAATTGATGAGTATCAGGGATTTTCGGTGAAGATTTTCTTACCCACTTTTCCAATCTTTTTCAAGTGGCAGCAAATTGTGGATTGGTATGTTTGAGAAAAATTGCTAATTCTCGTGTACGCATGCGCTGATTTCATTCCATCAAATCTCTTAAAGCATTTGAGCATCCTGGTCTGGGTTCTTCTATCAATTATGTATCACCGGAACACAACTTCGAACTTGGCAGTCAGTAAAGAGACCTTGGCTATAATCAGTACAAATTTTCTATTGTGTTTTTGTCAAACTCCCACAACATTACATGTCAAATATGCACTTTCTGTTCCTCAATTTTAGAGACGTAAAATCAAAGATTGAACTATGATACGCACTCTTTCACAACTAAAATAAGAATGACTGATGAAAGCACTTTTTTAATCAGATGATTTCCGGTTGAGTTTAAAACATTGGAAGTTTGAAATGAGTCGTTACAACTTGTTAAAAACGAAAATCATGCATGACTCAACCTCATATTTATGATAGTCTGGGGTGTATCCTTTTTGAAAGTCACGTACATATTTATAGGCAACAATAAAATCGATGTCAACTTTAAATCACAAGGATTGACATTCTGTTCTATTTTTTATAGAGCTTTTATGGTTGTTCATATCAAAATCTTTGAACAACTGGTACGTCCTCATTCGAAATGAAGTATTTTCTCATTACACTTCAGTATTAAATAAAAGCGATGCAAAACCATAGAATTTTTAAACACATCATTAATAGATTTAAAACATACTTTGGAGTAAAAAGATAGTTCGATTTGGTTTGGTTTTATGGCACATCAACTATTCTTGGTTATTTAATGCCAAATCTATTTTATATATATAAATAGTTCTATTTCAAATAATTTAGTTTAGTATAACCAGGCCATTGGTTGATTAAATTGGGAGACCGGGATTCAATCCTAGGTCGAGTCATACGAAAGACTCCAAAAATGGTGCTTGATGCCGGCTTGCTTAACACTCAGTGTTATAAGGTAAGGATCAAGGGTAAAGAAGAGAAATCCAGGGAATGGAGTAGCGTCCCCCACTACACCTCGGTGTAGTAGCTATTTAAAAGGGTACCTTCTGGTCTCCCTCGATTACAGTCGTCAACTTTTCTATAAGTATACTTTTTTGTTTACTTGCAGTTAAATGTCACAATAGTTCTATTTCAAACAATTCAGTTTAACATAGGTATGCAGTTTAAATTTCAAAATAGTTCAATTTAGCATAAGTACGCAGTTTAAGTGTCAAATCAGTTCTATTTTAAACAATTCAGTTTAGCATAAGTATACAGTTTAATTCTATTTGACTCGTTGATAGGACCTTATCAGATTGATATTTTTTAAAGAATTATTTATTTCATTCTTACATATGTGTATGTTTTCAGTTTATTGCTTTCGGCAGAGAACATTTAGTAATTAACTAGGTTTTTTTTGCTTGGATATAGCAGAAGGACATATGAATGGGGCCCCCAAAGACACTCGAACTCACTTGTGTAAGTTTGTTGTTTTTTCTCTCTTTGGACCAGCAAAAAAAGAAAATACACACACACACACACAGATATATATATATATATATATATATATATATATATATATATATATATATATATAATTAACTTTGTAAAACTGGCAATAATATAATTAATTTTTATATTCGTTTTGGAAAATCGAATTTATCTCGCTTTTGTTTGATTTTTGTTTGTATATATATCTTTTTAACGATATGCTAATCCTTGATTAGTTATTTTATGCCGAAGGTAGTTTAACAATTATGGTCTCCAATTACGTACAATAGAAAATGTATCTTCGCAATCATTTTAAATAGGTAAATACTTTTTTATCCCAGTCATCTATCTGATCCATAGATGGGATCTTAACAGACATTATCAGAGCGGGTCAAGAGTAATTGAAACAAAGATGTGACTCCACGTTTGCCAAAGCTCCATGACTGAAGCCTCAAAATCGGTCATAGATTTTTCTCTGTGTGTCAAAAGTTTTTGCCCTTTTGTAGAGGTTGCGTTCGGCTTATTCTAAGCTCTGTCGACAGGGCGATATCGATTTTTATATTGAACACAATATATATATATCATCATCATCATCGTCATCATGTCGTGCTGGTAGCACGGATATCCCTGACCCTCTCTCGCCACTTTACCCTATCGTTCATTGCCTCTGGCTGGTCTACTGGACTACATCCCGTATCCTCACATAGTTGCTGAATGTATGTTGGTGCAGGTCGTCCTGCTTTTGCACGGCCATGTGTGGGGGTCCATAAGAGTACATCTCTTATGAGTTCGTCCCTGCTTCTCCAGCAGTGTCCTGCATGTCTGGTTCGTCTAACTTGAATAGTTTTCGTGATAGGAGGCAGGTGGCCGTACAGTTGGTGTCTTGTGGGGTGTTGCCGCCATGTCTTGTTCAAGATTGGTCGCAGCCTTCTTGTGTAATTGCCGTCTAGCTTCTTCTCCAGCCGTTTTGTTAGAGTCCATGTAATGTATCCATATAGGAGTATCGATACGACCACTGCCTGGAAGAAACTGCGTTTCATTTTATCGGTTAGGTCTGATTTTCATATAATCGATAGCCTATTGATAGCTGTCCGTGCCTTCGTTAACCTCGTTTCGATGTCCTTTTCGGTTGATGCGACGCTGCTTCCTAGGAAAGTGAATTTGTCTACCAGTTAAAGAGGGGTTCCGTCTAGATTGGAGATGTCCCCCGTTTGATTATAGCACATATATTCTGTTTTGTGTGCATTGACATAGAGGAATATGCCTGCAGCTGCTTGTTCCAAACTATGCAGTAATGTTTCGGCTTGGTTGGGTGTATTTGCCAGTATCGCTATGTCATCGGCGTAGTCGGCGTCGGTAATTGTTTTTGCGTGGTATCTTCTGCTTCTTTTCTTTGTCAGCTCGAAGTCGTTCTCTCTGATTTTGTCAATCGATGTTCAAAGTACGTAGTCTAGACAAGTGATAAAGAGGTAAGGAGCTAGCGTGTCCCCTTGTAGTACTCCTGCTACAATGTCGAAGTTTTGAACAACAGAGATATAAGAAATAAATACGTATTAGAATTAAGAAACAGATTCGAAACAGTACAAGAGAAGACGGAAAAAAGTACACCAAATGACGAATACGAAAATTTCGCCAATGCGCACCTCGAGGCAGCAGCGAAATGTATTCCAACAAAACTCAAAACTAAATATAGAGTCCCATGGGAAACGTTAGCGGTGAGAGAAAAACGTGCACCAGTGAAAACAGCCTCCAAAAACTATCGAAAAAACCCAACAAGCACAAATGCCCGAAAACTAAAAACGGCACAATATCAATTAGCAGACTGAATACATTCAAAATCAGATAGATAAGATTAGAGACTCGGTGGAAGATAGACAATCTAGGATAGCCTGGCAAACAATAAACGAAGTGAGTAGAAGAAAGAGCACAGCCAAAGCAAAACTGAAAGCTACAAACCAACAAGAAAGAATAAAACTGTGGAAACAGCACTTCGAAAACCTACAAGGAAACCCACCGAAAGTAACACATGAACCAATCACCAGAATAACTAGTAAGCAATTGGACATTAAACTAGGACCGTTCACACAAGAAGAACTCGACTCGTTTCACAGAAAAATTAAAAATAGGAAAGCTGCAGAGCTGGACGAGATTCCCCCAGAAGTATGGAAGACCAGACAATTCGACCACATACTGCTCCGACACTGCAACGCAGTATATAATCAAAATCAGATAGATAGATGGATGAAGGGATGCATACTCCCCTTCCCTAAAAAGGGTGACCTCGGATTAGCCAAAAACTACCGAGGCATAACACTTACATCCATAGCAGCCAAAATCTACAATGCCCTACTACGAAACCGCATAGAACCCAAAATCGACAACATACTTAGAAAAAACCAAAATGGCTTCCGAAGAAATAGATCCACGACCTCACAAATATTAACCATTCGTAGAATCCTTGAAGGTGTACGGGCAAAAAACCTACCAGCGACATTAATATTTGTCGACTTTACCAAGGCTTTCGACTCCATTCACAGAGGAAAGATGGAACAAATCCTTCTAGCAAACGGCATACCTAAAGAAACCGTAGCAGCAATAACGATTCTCTATAGAAACACTAAAGTAAAAGTACGATCACCAGATATATATGTATAGATAGATAGATTTATTAAATTCTCCCCGGTAGCTTTTTCTCAAAATTAAGCCATCTTTAATATATATTCCTTGGATATATCTAATTGGCAATTATATTTTTTTCACAAAAGGTACTGATTCATCGTTTTCTTATTTTTCAATCAATAAGAGGGAGATAGTTGAGGACATGGATGACATTGAAATAAATACAACGGTACAATTTCGCGCCATATCAAAATAGTTTTTTTAACTCCTTCGATCAATAGAAAACCTACAGGAATAAAATGTATTGAAACTTAAAGGAAGAATTCTGACCAAATTAATACACCCTTCTGGTTAAAAACAGGTTCACAATCAATCCTACCTAAAAACCTCATATATATATATATATATATATATATATATATATATATATATATATATATATATATATACGTTACGCCTTTTTTCAACATATTTTTATTTTGATCCGTTTAAGACATCGTATGGATGTTATAATATCCGGTCAGAATTGGCTAATAAAATTTTCCATAGTTAATTTGTTCCCAAGTATTAACGCTTAATTCTTACAAAGTTGTATAGCACTGGCAAACTTGCTTTTACAATTTACAATTGCTTTTACAATTTACACACACTCTGATGACGGCCTATGATAGAAATTGGCTCTTTCTCTAATTAAGTGCTTTGTTATTACTTGTATCTCGCACGCATACTCTCTCTCTCTCTCTCTCTCTCTCACACACACACACACACACATATATATATACATTTGCTGATTGGGCAACACTGATGTGTCCATGTGTAGATGTCCTTAGGAAAACGTCGGTTATGAGTTTGTCCTTATACCAACAGCAGTGACCAGCATGTTTTGTCTTATTTGGATGGTTTGTGAGATTTGAGGTAAGTGGCAATACAGCATTTGCTTTGTTGCGTGCAGCTTGCAGAATTTGATCTCTGCGGGCTCTGGATGAAATCTAGAGTACCAGCCAGGGGCGATGTACTATAGGGACGGATGATGATGATGAGAGAGAGAGAGAGAGAGAGAGAGAGAGAGAGAGAGAGAGAGAGAGAGAGAGATTTTAACCACTCTATAAAAGAAGACTTCGTATGTTATGGCATTAAAAGATTTGATTAACTTGTATCTAATTACAGGTTAGAATAAATTGAAATAAATCAAATCCATGCAAACACATATACATTCGATTTTCAGTCTCTAAATAAAGCATTTATTCATACTTATCTTAATTTGGCGCTAATCTATTCGACATTCCTTCCACGACAAATTACCTATCTATTCATATTTTGTTATCATTGCTTGTATCTTGAGATGTAATCTGCCTTAATTTATATTTTTTTCGCTTAATGAAAGAGAAACTGAAAGAGTAAAGGAAAAAAATGAAGGAAGAAAGAAGCAAGGAATCTAATTCATCATCTTTTGTTTTCTTATCTCCTGGTTTTATCTCTTCAATCAACATGATACTTTCTATACAAGTTCTTTCTCCCCCCCCTCTTCATCTCTACCGTCTACACATTTGTGTAAACATATAACATACAGTCGTCTGACCACAACCTACCAATATCGTATACTACAGCGATGGGTCAGCTACTACAAAAGACAAGTAAAAATTCTATGACGAAGATTGATTGTGTCATAATGAACAATATACGTTTCTCGCACATTTCTCCTGCCATGCAGGCTGACACACTGACATACAGATAGACTCTCTCTCTCACAAAAACACAAACCCTCTCTCTCTTTTTACTTTCTCTGTTTCACTCTCTTTTTCTGTTTTACTCTTTTGCTGGTCTCGTATCCTGATTTAGCCGCAAGGGAGCTGCTCATGTAGCATGTTTTGGTCATAAATAGGTTGGTGGAGACCATCACTTTCCAATTCTACAACTGGTTGGAATTCAGAGTTTTCCTTTTCCTAGACCAGTTGCCATAGTGAGGTTAAAGAATAAAGTCTGCATTCCTATTTACCAATAGCTTGGGTGAGAATAGTAAGATTTTTATTTGCTTTTCCTCACGGTATCAACGCAATATGAAATCCAAACAGGATTTGAACTCGGGTGTCCCAGTCCACTTCCCACGATAATAATCATTATGCTACAAAAACCTCAACACACACACACACACACACACACACACACACACACACACACACACACACACACACACACACACACACATGCGCACGCGCGTGCTTTTCGTACCAAAATAAACAAATGAGAATAAGTAATTGTTAAAAAAAAATTTCATTGTCCAGCAAAAAGTATAAAACTTAAAGTTTGCTTATCTCCCCTTGTTGTCAATATATATGTATATAGTGGAGCACGAACATCGTTCTGAAAACGTTTTCTTGATAAATCAAAATAATGCTCAAATACTCGCCTGTAGAGCAGGATAAAAGATGAATTAGATGTTTACTCTCCTCCACATGAGAGTCTCGTTACTACTTGCTTCGTGTATTTTCACAAAAATTGCAATTATATGAGACATGCGTCATGCATGTCGCATCTAATTGTAATTTTTTGAACCAGGCTGTTTATAACGTTATTATCCTGAGGAAAAGCAATTAACCTTACTATTCTCACTCAAGCTATTTGTAAATAGTAAGGCAGACTGGGCTCTTTAACCTCGCTACGGCAACCGGTCTGGGAGAAGGAAAACTCTGAATTCAATTCTAAGAATTCTAATTTTTTTTTCATAAAAGGAATTCGACTTATATCAGAAGAGGTGCTTCGACCAAAGAAAACTCACTGGCACAATTTGGTTTAATGCCACGGGCTGTTTTAAAAATAATGTTTCATTCGCCGTTCATTTCCGTCCAGGTTGAATAACTACTGATAATACTTTTTTTTATCCCGCTTCGTATCACGAATTATCTCATCTGGCATTTGAGCGCATCTTCTTCCTGTGACTCCTTTTCTTTCATTAATTGGTGCTAGATTTCCGTGATAAGTCCTAATCTTTTAAACATCCAGTGGTGTGAGTTTGGTGTCTCTCGTGTTATCCCAGTATTTCTGGGTTAGTTCTTTATTTATTTAACGGCATATCATCTCCTTATAATTATTTAATGCCAAAGTCAGATAATAATAATAATAATAATAATAATAATAATAATAATAATAATAATAATACCAGACCTTATAATAATCAACAAAAACAAAGAGAATTTTCAAAATTGTCGACTTTGCTGTACCGGCGGACCAGAAAATAAATCTGAAAGACTGTGAAAAGAAGGATAAATACCTCGACCTTGCTAGAGAATTGAAAAAGCTGTGGAACATGAAAGTGACGATTGTGCCAATTGTGGTTGGTGTTTTTGTCACAATAACAAAAGGATTATTAAAAGGCCTGGAGGACTTGGAAGTTGGCGGACGGATAGAGACTATCCAAATGACAGCATTGCTGAGAACGGCCAGAATCTTGAGACGAGTCCTGGAGACTTGAGGAGACTTGCTGTCACTCAAACTCCTGTGAAAAACCATCAGCTAACACTGATGTGAAAAACTCTAAAGGGGTAAATAATAATAATAATAATAATAATTGTTGTTGTATAGTGGCTCGTAACACGTGACTTTCGTTATCTCGGAGGTATAAAAGACGTCGTGTTTCTTAAGCGCGTCAGTACGTCAAGATATCGGTCAGTAGTAAAACTGACTTCGGACGTAACACCGGCAGCGCGTGACTTTTAATATTTGTTTG
Organism: Sepioteuthis lessoniana; assembly: GCA_963585895.1. NCBI lineage: Eukaryota > Metazoa > Mollusca > Cephalopoda > Myopsida > Loliginidae > Sepioteuthis > Sepioteuthis lessoniana. The sequence goes on from OY757911.1 coordinate 42,289,387, forward strand.
GGCTATACGACTTCAATTAATAAATAGATAACTTAGCTTAATTAGAACTGTTTTCACAATTAAACTGTGTACTCATGCTAAGCTGAATTGTTTGAAATAGAACTGACTATTGCATAAAAAATGGATTTGGCGTGAAATAACTCACTAAGGTTGATATGCCATAAAACCCAACCAAACAAACAACCAACAAATCATGTATAACCATTTAACTGTGAGTCAACCAATGACAAATGTTAAATTAAATTGTTAATGTCACATCGCAGTGCATGAAATCATTTAACTCTGTGCAAACAAATAATTAATGGTGAATAGTATTATTCGTGTTAGAAGTACTTGAAACCATCTAACGGCGTACAAAAATGAGCTCAGAAAGAGAAGCTATCTAAAAATGTGTTTACAAATCATATATATTTAATATATATGTATAAAGAGGATTAGGTATTAAATTACGTACAATGGTTGATATGCCATAAAACCCATCTTGATCAAACCAAACTAAATAAAAAAACCAACATCGCAACCAACCAACTGGCTGTTTAGTTTCAGACAATCCGGCGTAATACAAAGAATTTTCACGATCTGTTTGACCAAAAGATTATATCCAAACACGGGAGGTGCCCGTGGTGTAATGGTTATCGTCGTAGGAAATGGACACGGCGACACGAGTTCAAATCTTGGACGAGACTGATTGCATTTCACATGGCACTAATACCCTTGGGAAGGTATGAATCCAATTATTCTCTCTCCAGCTATGGAGGACAGACTGGGTTCTTCAGCCTTGGTGAGGCAACTAGTCTAGGAGAAGGAAAACTCGGAAATCGAAACTGTTAAACTTCGCTTAAAAATTGACCTTGTGTCATATCCTGCCCGAGCGGAGGGGTTGGTAAATATGATATCCAAATCAGGACTAACAACTATCACTCCCGGGTAGAGTGTGGCTGGTTGACTGAATGACTGATTTTAACAAAAGGTTAGGGAATTGCATACATCGTACATTTATATTTACACATATTTGTGAAGTTTCTAAAGAGTTCTTTTTGCACACGACTATATGATATTTGATATTCCTATCTAATGCAAATAATTTCAAAACAGAACTATCTGACCCATAGATGGGACCTTAATAGGTACTGCCACGCAGGGTCAGAGTGAATCTGGGAGTAATGGCAGTGAAGGAGTACTCGACATTCCTCAGAGCTATAGAATTCGTTCCTGACCATTCGATGCAGTCTGGTATCATACTCAGTACACCTCTTTTTGTGAGGTGCACTTAACTCTCCGCTAGGAGATACAGTGAATATATTCTAAGCCACGCAGATAGGGTAGGCAGGAAAAACCAAGAATGGGGTCTTATTTAATTAGTTCTTCAAAATTAAAACTATCGCTTCACGTCTTCCCGACTTGAGAATGGTTGAAGCACCAATAATACAGTGAGTAGTGGTTTTTCCTCGGCCAGGTGTCTGATTTTTACATTTTTTCTTTACAGTGTGAACTTGTCATCTCTTCATCTCGTCTTTGTCTGCCAAATTTTGTTTAGATCCAGTAATTCCACACAAGCGCTTCAAAGAAGAAATTAATGGAAACATTTTAAACTCACGATGTCCATTTGATATTAAATATAATGACTATTTGAAGATGAGTTTCAAAATCACAATGGAAAGTAAAACGGTCATATCAACTTCGTGGATTATTTCATGGCAAATCCATTATTTTAGAACTATTGTGGTACTGTTTAACTCATAGCTGGTAGTAGTGGGGTAGGGTGGGGGGAAATAAAGGATTTCATAATTTAGTTTTTACGAAAGTGAACATAATAGTGCGACTGAATTTTGAACTCGTTTACTATGATATTGCAGACTAGCAGGTTAGCCATTGCACCATTGGGACTCATCCCAAAGATTAAGCCACAAGCAATACAGACCTTTTGAGACAATCAGATTGTAATAGACAACTGTAATAAGAATTTTCACTTGTTTGTCTCGTTTGTCTTGTATGACAATTTCTTTCTTTTATTTTGAATATTTACTCTCAGTACGTTACGTTCTCTTGTCACCCGTCAGGTATTTCAGTGTTGGTGAGTGCATTGCTGTTCCTGTTTTCGTCTTTCAATATTTCTGACTGACAGAAGTGAGTTGCAGTTAAATAATGATAAATTGCTAGTAATTGTTTTGGCATTCAAAACTTCACCACCGCCCAGTCGACGAGGCTTAGAATACTCTATCTGCACCCACCCCCGATAGATTAATAGTATCTGTTAAAGTCGCATCTAGTGGGCCGGATAGTTCTATTTTGAAATTATTTGAATTAAATAAAACTACATGATATCATATAGCTGAGCGCCCCACCAAAAAAAATTCTGAAGAAACTGTATCTGATGATGAAGTTCTAGTTTAGGAAATCTGAGAAATATGATGTACACCTTCATTGTCACTACTTCCAGCTCCACTCTGGCCTAGAGCGATAGTATCTGTTTGGTTAAAATAGATCTGAGTTGGGTTCGGTTGGGATTTATGGCACATCAAACATTGTAGATTATTTAATGCCAAATCCTCTTTATACATATATATATATATATATATATATATACATAAAATATATCTGATTTGTAAATACATTTTGTTGATTATATATATTTAAACGTGCCTGGGCTCATTCATTTTTGCACACAGTTAAATTGTTTCAAGTATTGCCTGGCCCTGTTGGCTGGAGCTGTACCGTTTACATCTCTGCAGAGCGGTAAGACTGCCCCAATGAGTGTCCTGATATGACACTAAGCAATCTGATGGTGAGACTTTATTAATGATGGAACTTTGAGGAATACTGACTACCTTTTTATTGCCTGGAGTAGTAACACCTGATACTGTCCTATCTGTGGGTCAAATAGAACTAAATTGTGTAAAAAAGTAAAAAGTAAAGTTAGCGATTGTAGTCGAGGGCTACCTGAAAGCTCCCTTTTCAATAGCTACTGCACTGAAGTGTAGGGGAGGGCACTGCTCCTTTCCCTGGATTACTCTACTTTACCCTTGAAATGTACCTTATAATGCTGAGTGTTAATCAAGGAGGTAATAAAGTACCATTTTTAAAAAAGTTTTTGATATAACTCGGCCTGGGATTGAACCCGTCTCCCGGCTCATTGGCCAACATTCGAACACTAGGCCAATGGGCCAGTGTAAATTATGTACTTTTCCTAAACTGAATTGTTTGAAATAGAACTGTTTATATTCATAAAATGGATTTGGTATTAAAAAAACTTACAATGGTTGATATGCCATATAACCAAACTAAGCCCGCGTCAAGTATTACTTTTTGACGGTAACAATTTAGCATGTCATTTGTTTGCTTACATTCAAATAGATATACATGTAAGAGTTTAGTTTGTTGGTAATTTCCTTTTTCAATTATTTTGTTTAGATTTGCTTCGTTTTATGCCATATTAACTGTTGTTGGTTATTTAATGTCAAATCCTGTTTTTACATATATACTAAATATATGATTTGTAAACACATTTTGTAGATACAGAGTTAAATGATCAAGCAGTACTTTTTCTAACAATCCATTTTAGCCTAAGTCAACAAAGTTAGATGGTTCCATGTATTGCTATGTATCTCTAACAATTCAATTAAACATCAGTCATTTGTTTGCACACAATTAAATGATCAAACAGTTATATTTCAAACAATTCAGTTTAGCATAAGTACACAGTTTAAATGTCAAAGTTCTATAGATATTGCTACCGCTTCGGGCCAGAGTAGACCTGGGAGAGATGGTAATGAAGGGGTACTTCGCTTTCCCCACAGCTTTAACATAAACATACACATTTCCCTAACCTCTTTGTATGAAATAACCCTAAACCAGTTTACATGCCGTTGAAATCACTCACTCACTCAATCAATCAACCAACCAAAACTCCATTGAACGTATCGTTCAAATCAAGAACTTATTTCCTGAGATGTTCATATATTGTTATTTACTTAGTTTAGCCTAGTTTTAGCACGAGGCTGAAAGTATAAAGCGCCCAGTGTGAATCTAACTCACAAATTATAACCTACAAATCTAACTTGCCAACCATTACACCAGGTGTGACGGCAAATTGACTAAAATCCCTAAACGGGACTTTATTTTCGCACGTGTGAAGACGGGGCAGGTTGGCACTTGATCCCCTACAGAAATAAGTCCTGTTCAGAGTTCTTTTCTCAGGCAGATAAGAACTGGCATATTACGTGAGGGAATAATTTAGGGCCAGACTGGCCACCGCTGGCAAAGGGGTCCAAAATTTCACACTATCACCCACCCACCAGGCCGCTAAACTTCTTTCCCTTAGATAATAGAAGAATACGGGCCTATAGGTCTTAGTTGTAATAATATTAATGTTGTTGTAGTAGTCGGCAACTCCGGTTTCCCGTGTGATACTTTAGGAATTAATAGGACAGTTCTAAGCAAGATAATGTAAGGTGAATAGAAGCTGAAAGGAAAGCATGAAATAATAACATAGACCACATGGTAAAATGAAAATACATAGGTTCTTTACTACGGTTATATATATATATACGTCCAAAGTGTCAAAAACATATAATAGGATAGTCCATGAATATAAATGCCTTTTCTTGGCTTTTATCCTTCTTCAAATTGAGAGAGAGAGAGAGAGAGAGAGGTAAACAAAATTTGGGTGTAAAGGAAAAATGTCCCAAAGTTACTTATCTTATTCTTTTGACGGGGTTCCACTGGAGAATTTTTCTTCTTTCACGGGCTAATAGACTTTGTACTGTTTTTAATACTGGCTTGAAGGATTTTGGAGTCCTTCGTGTCTCAGTTAGTCTTTTGTCTTTAGCCCGGAGTAAAATGGCTATCGTCCGTCTGCCGCGAGACTTGCTCAAAAACTTCCTTTTTTGTGCCTTACTTCCGCTGAGGGGAAGGGAACCCCACTTCCGTTTGGGGTCCCCGCCAATCATTTGGCTTCTATCTCTTTCCCCTTCCGATGTCCGGCGACCTGAGTTCACTAAGTGTGAACATCTGGTCTATATTCTCCGTGACCCACATTCTCTCCTAACGGTCACTTTTTGACTGCTAGATAATGTTAGTTCAACGGGGGGATAGTATCATTCTTACCTCTTCGTCTTCGTGAGCTATCACGTGACACCAGGTGATGTGTCCTAGTTATTTACTAAGCGTTCCTAAATTGTGACACAAGGCCGGTAGTATGGAGCTCTCAGTAAGACATGAAATCATTAGTAATGGTCTGACACCCAAACTTGTCATTACATCACCTGAGGCGCCTAGATACGTTTTTATACGCTGATAACATTTTGTTCATTTTCAATGGCAAGTGAACTTAGAAACAAAAGTCATACACATTCAGTTTCTTTGTAATATCGGTGCGGACATGATGCATGATGGTTAGAGTGTTCGCCAATAGCCCGGGCAACCTGAGTTGAATCTCAGGTCGAGTCATACCAAAGACTCAAAAATGGTACTTGATCCCTCCTTGCTTAACACTCAGCATCATAAGGTACGGATCAAGGGTAAAGCGGAGCAATCCAGCGAAAGATGTTGCGCCCTCCCCTACACCTTGGTGTAGTAGCTATCGAAAAGAGGACCTTCGGGTCTCCCTCGACCACGGTCGCCAACTTTACTTACTTTTATTCGCCAATTCTTTTGCATAAAAAAACAAAACTGATGTATGTATTTTCCAACCCCGACCAACGGGGGTTCAAACAGAGGGTCAAGTTTTTTTCAGCGGAGTTTTAACAGGTTTGAAATTTGAGTTTTTCTTCTTCAAGATCGGTTGACATACCAAGGTTAAAGAGCTCTATCTGTCCTATTTACTTATAATTGAAGAGAGAATAATTGGATTCATATCTTTCCAAAGATATTAGTGCTGTGTGAAATGTAACCTTGTCCATGATTTGAACTCGAGTTGCCAAATAATGTATACACTAAATTACTCAATGGTCATCCCTTGAGGTCACTGGTTTACTTGGTTTGGTTTGGTTTGGTTTAGTTTTATGGCTTATCAACCCTAGTAGGTTATTTAAGGCTAAATCCTTTTTATACATTTATATTGAATATGATTTCTAAACACATTTTGGAGATAATATTTTTAAACGAGTCTGAGCTCATTTTTTTCTGCACACAGTTAAGTGGTTTCAATTATTTATATCTAATAAGAATAATTCTATTTACTCTGAATCATTCGTTTGCACACAGTTAAATGTTTTCAGTTAAATGTATTGCAACACTAACTATTCAATTAAACATCAGTTTAGTATAAGTCATTTGTTTGGTTTGGTTTGGTTTGGTTTTATGGCATATTAACCGTTGTTGGTTATTTAACGCCAAATGCATTTTTATACATAGAAACAGTTCTATTTCAAACAATGCAGTTTAGCATAAGTACAGAGTTTAGTTTTATTTGACCCATAGGTATGACCCAATCAGGTGCTATCACTCTGGGTCAGAGTGGATGTTGGAGCGATGGCAATAAAGGGGTACTCCGTATTCCCCACCTCACCATCAGATTGTTTAATGTCATATCAGGACACTCATTGAGGGAGTCTTACCCCTCTGCAAGGATGCAATCAGCGTACACCGGAGCTCTAGCTGAGAGAGACATCACTGGCACCTGGTATATACTCAATGCTTATTTTATTGAGTGAGGTACCTGATACAAGATTTAGTGCTTCTTTTATTGAGTGAGGTACCTGGTATATGATTTAATACTTGTCTTATTGAGTGAGGTACCTGTTATATGCTTCAGCGCATCTCTTAGATGAGGTACCTGTTATATTATTCAATTCTTCTCTTATTCAATGAAGTACCTGCTATATGATTCAATGCTTTGATTCAAAGGTAGTTGATATACAGTTCAGTTCTTCTCTTTTTGAGTGAGGTGACTCGTATATGACTTAGCTTCCCTAATTGAATGAGGTACCTTTTATATTACTTAATACTCTTATCATATTTACCCAACCCCTCCGCTTGGGTAGGATATGACACAAGGTCAATTTTTTAAGCGGAGCTTACCAGGTTTGAATTCAGAGTTTTCCTTCTCCAAGGCTGAAGAACCTAGTCTGCCCTACTATTTATCCATAGTTGGAGGGAGAATAATTGGATTCATACCTTTCCCAAGGGTATTAGTGCTATGTGAAACGCAATCAGTCCAGGATTTGAACTCGTGTCGCCGTGTCCAATTCCTGCGACGATTACCATTACACCACATTACACCAATACTCTTAATACTCTTATTAGTTCAATGCACTGTGGATGGACGTGGACAAACCTGTCTTTGTTTAACTTTCGCACTAATGCCCTTGGGAAAGCCATGACTTCAACTTTTCTTCCTCTCCTCGGCTACGGGCTTGACAGATTGGATCCTTTAGCTTTGGAAAGGAAACTGGTTAATGAGAAAGAAAACCTTTAAATCGAGAATCTGTGTGCGTTGGTCTAGAAAATCAACTCCATTAAAACCTACTTGTTACGACACCGCAACACCATCACAGACGTGGTGTGGTTGTAGACCTATACCTGCAAAGGCATGCGATACCTAAATTTGAATTGAAGATGGATCTTGTAAAGTTAAGCTTAAGTTAATTTGCTTAATCATTGTTGACACTTAATTGCGAAGGGTTGAAAATTGTGAAATGAAAACTTCTAAATATACCCAAAAGAAAATCTTAATCTTAACTACTGCTTTAATTTGTACACCCCACCACAAAAGGTAGAAAAGTTCATATCTGCTATTGATAACTATTTAATCAATGGGATCCAAGGACTTTAACATCGAGGGAAGAAGTGTGTGTCAGTATTCTTGAACGAAGCGACTGGAGAAAAACTAGAGGAGGAATAGACTAGAATGCTAAGTTCTCTTTTGAAAAATCCGAGAAGCATCACCTCACAAAACAGCAGCTGTACGACCACTTACCTCCGATCTCGCAAACCATCGACGTAATACGAGCCAGGCATGCTTAAAAAAAACAGAGACAAAACTCATGAGCGACGTTCTCCAGTGGACTCCTACTAATGGACACACCAGTGTTAGCTCTGGGCCGACATTAGATGCCATCTTGAGAATCTGACGAGAGCAATGGCTGATAGAGACAATGGCGAGGGAGAGTCAAGGGAATCTGTACTATCGGCACAACTTCTTGATGAGGATAAACTATGGACATACACGTACGCAAACAATACTAAAGCTCAGATAGACTACGTCCTTATAAACAAGAAATGGAAGAATAGTGCATTGAATTGCGAGGCATACTCCTCTTTTGAGGGTGTGTCCACCGATCACCGAATAGTCACGGCGAAAATACGGTTAAGCCTACGAAAAAACGACAAACGAACAGCGACCACCAAACACTATGACTGGGCCCTATTAAACAACAAAGATGTCAGAGATAAATACGTATTAGAATTGAGAAACAGATTCGAAACACTACAAGAAAAGACGGAAAAAAGTACACCAAACGACGAATACGAAAATTTCGTCAATGCACACCTTGAGGCAGCAGTAAAATACATTCCAACAAAAATTAAAACTAAATATAGAGTCCCATGGGAAACCTTAGCGGTGAGAGAAAAACGTGCACTAGTGAAAACAGCCTCCAAAAACTATCGAAAAAACCCAACAAACACAAATGCCTTAAAACTAAAAACGGCACAATATCAATTAGCAGGCATATATATAAAGGAACAGACAGAATACATTCAAAATCAGATAGATAAGATCAGAGACTCGGTAGAAGATAGACAATCTAGAATTGCCTGGCAAACAATAAACGAAGTGAGCAGAAGAAAGAACACAGCCAAAGCAAAACTTAAAGCAGCAAACCAACAAGAAAGAATAAAACTGTGGAAACAGCACTTCGAAAACTTACTTGGAAACCCACCAAAAATAACGCATGAACCAATCACCAGAATAATTAGCAAACAATTAGACATTAAACTTGGACCGTTCACACAAGGAGAACTCGACTCGGTTCTCAGAAAAATTAAAAATAGGAAAGCTGCAGGACTGGACGAAATTCCCCCGGAAGTATGGAAGACCAGACAATTCGACGACATACTGCTCCGACACTGCAACGCAGTATACAATCAAAATCCGATAGATAGATGGACGAAGGGATGCATACTCCCCTTCCCTAAAAAGGGGGACCTCGGATTAGCCAAAAACTACCGAGGCATAACACTTACATCCATAGCTGCCAAAATCTACAATGCCCTACTACGAAACCGCATAAAACCCAAAATCGACAACATACTTAGAAAAAACCAAAATGGCTTCCGAAGAAATAGATCTACGACCTCACAAATACTAACCATCCGCAGAATCCTTGAGGGTGTACGGGCAAAGAACCTACAAGCGACATTAATATTTGTCGACTTTACCAAGGCTTTCGACTCCATCCACAGAGGAAAGATGGAACAAATCCTACTAGCGTACGGCATACCTAAAGAAACCGTAGCGGCAATAACGATTCTCTATAGAAACACTAAAGTAAAAGTACGATCACCAGATGGAGACACAGAATACTTCGACATTGTAGCAGGAGTACTACAAGGGGACACGCTGGCTCCGTATCTCTTTATCATTTGTCTAGACTACGTACTTAGAACATCGATTGACAAAATCAAAGAGAATGGCTTCGAACTGACGAAGAAAAGAAGCAGAAGATATCCCGCAACAACAATTACCGACGCCGACTACGCCGATGACATAGCGATACTGGCAAATACACCTGACCAAGCCGAAACACTTCTGCATAGCCTGGAACGAGCAGCAGCAAGCATAGGCCTCCATGTTAATGCACACAAAACGGAATATATGTGCTATAACCAAACGGGGGACATCTCCACTCTAGAAGGAACCCCTCTTAAACTAGTAGACAAATTCACGTACCTAGGAAGCAGCGTCGAATCAACCGAAAAGGACATCGAAACGAGGTTAACGAAAGCATGGACAGCTATCAATAGGCTATCGACTATATGGAAATCAGACCTAACCGATAAAATGAAACGCAGTTTCTTCCAGGCAGCGGTCACATCGATACTGCTATATGGATGCACTACATGGACGCTAACAAAACGGCTGGAGAAGAAACTAGATGGCAATTACACAAGAATGCTGCGTGCAATCCTCAACAAGTCCTGGCAGCAACACCCCACAAGACACCAACTGTACGGCCACCTGCCCCCTATCACGAAATCTATTCAAGTTAGGCGAACCAGACATGCAGGACATTGCTGGAGAAGCAGAGATGAACTCATAAGAGATGTACTCTTATGGATCCCCACACACGGCCGCGCAAAAGCAGGACGACCAGCACGAACGTACATTCAGCAGCTATGTGAGGATACAGGTTGTTGTCCTGAAGACCTACCTAGGGCGATGAACGATAGGGAGGAGTGGCGAGAGAGGGTCAGGGATATCCGTGCTGCCAGCACGATATGATGATGATGATGATATATATAGTAAGTAAAGTTTGCAACCGTAGTCAACGGTGGCCCGAGAGCTCTCTTATCAATAGCTACTACTGCAAGGCGGCATCAAGTACCATTTTTTGAGTCTTTTGGTAGGACTCAACCAGGGATTGAAATCCGGTCTCCCGGTTAATGATATATATATATATATATACGTGTGCAAATATGCAAAGGCTTAAAAGTTCATATGATGACGTCATATCTGCCGCAGATTACTTTTTTGACCAATGGGATCGAAGTATGGCAAAGTTTTGCTGTGACCGTCAAGTAATTTGCCTCTGGTATTGACACAAATTCATGATAAATAAAACCTTTCAGTTCGTCAGTTTTCTACAGTCTGTGTTTACACTTTAATCGCAAGTGATAGATCTTGTAAGTGAGCCAGCCATCAGATGTCACTATATCGTAAGATAAAGCGCCATTAAAAATGTTTTAACTTATAAATGCACGACAATTATACGCCATGATGATAATTGTAATGTTATGGCTACTGCTCAAAGACATACCTCCTACCCACCCACTCAACTTACTAGCGTCTGCAAAGCGGCAATTTTAAATTCAGGAGATAATTCTGGTGCACCCTGAATAAGTTGTAACTTCCTTTTCTGTTTATACGTTTATCTTTTTCTTTTCTTTTCTTTTTTTTAAAATAAAAATCAGTTTTTGTAACTGTTTGGAATAATGAAAAAAAAAAGAAGATTTTTGAATAACCAGCTATGATGCAAGCGTAGACCTTATCAGTAAACGAGTACTTCCATCATATTGTAATACTGCTCCTGACCACAAATTATGGAATTAGTACACTTTGAAGATATTCCCTTAAGTATTTAGCAGTAAATAAACTAATAACAAATAAGACGCAAACATTTTTCTTTAGGTGCAGAAGATTATGGTTTCATAAAATATTCCTTAAAAGACTTTATTAGATTACCTAAATGAACGGTATATTCTTTCCAAGGCATGCAGAGAAAACCATTACAGAAAATGAATCAATACTGTGGAAAAAGAATTTAAGAATACATTGACGAAAAAAAAAAAAAAGAAAAAATGATTACCTACTCAAATTTTTATGACAGCCTTAATTCTTTCTGGGGTGGATTTAACTAATATAAAGTAACATTCCTTATAAAAATAGTTTTAACTTTCCCGAACATACTTTCTTAATATTAATATTGTAATTAATATGTTAATATTAGAAATTTATAAACATAGATATGATAGTATAATTATAATTATACTATTTGATTTAAAATTTTATCTGATTAGAAAAAACACGTATGATTTTTGGATTCAGTATAAAAACCTGTCTAAAAATCAGCTATTAATAAATTCAAGCTTGAAAACATCGCGGGCCAGTGAGATTGACAACCAGTAACTTTTTTTTTTCGTATTTTGATGCGTTCTGAAAAAAAAATTCCTTATTTTGATGTTTTGATATATTTTCTAATTGGGATACGTTTTAAATTCAAACAGGATATATATATATATATATATATATATATATATATATATATATATATATATGTTGTATACTCATCTACAGCATCATAACGCCACAATAATAAAGACAGACGTAATGACAAAGATGCACGCAGGAAGACGCAGGAAGACTTCTTTAACAATATTTACCTCTCACTTTATTTGTAAGGGTACAAAAGGGTTGCTCAGGGTTTGCGTGTGAGAGGGAGCTGGAGATCGAACATAACTGCAATATTTTGACCCCTCACTCTTATGGCCGTAACGTTGTGTTTTTCTTGTTGTCTTGATGCTCAACCTGAAGCCTAGGGGCTCACTCTGCTGGGTGATCTGCTACTCAGGTCCCCAAACTCCATCAGGGTTCCCGAGGGCCCCCTCGGCCGGGTGTGGCTTTCCCTCGTCTCAAACTGCGTCCGATCTTCAACTCTACTGCAACTCCAACTCATCAGGGCCCAAATTGCCCCTTCGGCCTGATGTGGCTTTCCCTACCACATCTCTCTCCAACTGGCTGAAACTCCACTCGGACTCGAACTCAACTGAGTTATATAATGGTTCAACGCCCACTCGATCTTTGAAATCGCACGTTTGATCGTCATCAAGCGGAAATAATTGTCATGCAGTTCAGAGGTCACTCTCTTCCGGTGCGTCAGTCTACGAGAGTATCATGGGATTTTTTTTTACCTCGTCCCATTTCATCAGCCAATTTCCGCCCACGCGATTTCCTCTCCTACTGCCATTGGAATGTGTCACTTCCTTCCGGTGCATCACCTTGAATGGCATTTTGCTCGGGTCGAAGGTCAAAATATAACACACACACACACACACACACACACACACACACACACACACACACACATATATATATATATATATATATATATATATATATATATATGTGTGTATCTGTTTGTTTTATGGGTTAAATAGTACGACTATTGTTTATCCACAATGATACCGATCGTTTCTTTGCTAATATATTAAAAATAATATTTAATCCAGTTCGGATTTAATGGTCAATTTATTTTAATCTGCCAATGAATAAGTATTGAAGTTATTTTAAAAAATAAATAATTTGATTTCGGAAAATTTATTTGTTATTGAATATCATTTTTTTCTTTCAAAATAAGTTTTAGCTTTCTTTATTTCTAAGCGTTCTTTTTTAATTTCTGCTATTCAAACTCTTCTGCTTCTTTCTTTCTTTCTTTCTTTCTTTTGAAGCAAACTACAAGCGTCTGACGTATAGCGTTTTTGCATCATCTTTCTTTCTTGTTTTTTTCTTTCTTGCTTTCTTTTTATTATTGCAAACTGTAAGCATATGATGTATAGTGTTTTTGTTTGTATGTTTGTTTGTTTATTTGTTTGTTATTATGTTTGCTCTCGTTTCCACTCTAGCATATAACGTATCTTTTTCTTCCCTTTCTTTTCTCACAGTCAAAACGGAATGGTCCATCGTTTATCAGAGATCATAATTAGCTGTAACATTCGAACACGTGTACATGCCTTTTATGAATATTATAGATATTCATTTTTCATTTTCAGGAACATAAAAACTAACATGCATCAAATAACTTCAAAATAACAATTTTGCTGAAATAACATTTACTTGCGTAATAAAATTTCGCATAATTTGTAAATAATAAAAGAGAACAATTTAAAAGCCTTTTCTTTGTTTCAAATGCATAGTTAATGTAATAGGTTATCGTCGTAGGAAATGGAATCAGCGTCCCAAGTTCAAATCCCAGACGAGGCTTTTTTTCCCTTTCCCTAATGCTCTTGAGAGAGACATGAATCCGCCGATACCCTCACCTCAGCTATGGGTAAATTGTAGAATAGACTGGTTTATTTAGCTTTGTTTATGTAACCAGTTTAGGAGAAAGAAGACACTAAATTCAAACCAACTTTACACCTTTTGAAAATTGACCTCGTGTCACATACTTCTCGTGTCAGAGGAGTTGGGTAAATAAATACGTTTCATTAAATTCCAGCGTTGTTTTTACTGAGTTTGCCAACAACAATCAGTCAACATTTTCTGATCATATGAAATGGCACAATAGTTCAATTCAACTTATGAAACAATCATAACTCACATCTATGAACTTAGTAGACATAAAACTTAGCCAATCAGTTATACATGAATGACCATGTACCACATCTTGTCCATGGTAGAGTAGTTTGGTAAATACAAGCACATTGTTTTAAGATGCTCTTGGTGTTATGGTTATCATCGCTGGAAATGGAGACGGTGACCCGAGTTCAGATCCTGGGCGAGTCTGTTTGCATTTCACATAGCGCTAATACACCCGGAAAAGAATGAATCCAGCTACTCTTTCAATAGTCATGAGCAAATAGTAAGGTAGACTAGGTTCTTTAACCTTGGTATAGCAGCCTGTCTAGGAGAAGGAAAAAACATTGAATTCAAATCTGTTAAACTGCGCGAAAAATTGACCTTGTATCACATCCAGCTCATATGGGAAAATGAAAAGCAAATTATCTTTATATTTTCTTTTTTTGTTCCTGGAAATATTTTTTTAATCTTCAATTCTTTTAAAAAGATATTTGATTAATTGATTGATTGATTTTAACGACAAGTCAACCCATCTAGGGTTATTCAACACCACGAGGATGGCGTTCATTGTACATTTACACTTTCATTTTGGTTTAGTTGTTTTTTGCACATGGTCCTGTCGAATACAAAAAAATCTTTTGGCAAACCTATTTGACTCATTGATGAGACCCAACCAGGTATTACCATTTGGGGTCAGAGGAGGTGCCCGTGGTGTAATGGTTATCGTCGTAGGAAATGGACACGGCGACACGAGTTCAAATCCTGGATGAGACTGATTGCATTTCACATAGCACTAATACCCTTGGGAAAGGTATGAATCCAATTATTCTTCCTCCAGCTATGGGTAAATAGTAGGACAGACTGATTTCTTCACCGTTGATGAGGCAACTAGTCTAGGAGAAGGAAAACTCGGAAATCAAACCTGTTAAACTCCGCTTAAAAATTGACCTTGTGTCCTATCCTGCCCGAGCTGAGGGGTTGGGTAAATATGATTACCATTCCGGGTCAGAGTGAAGCTTGGAATAATGCCTATGAAGGAGTACTCTATACTCCTCAGATTTTCAAATCCGAGGGTTTTACCATCAGATACAGTTTAGTGTCGTACACTGGACATTCCTTTTATTTTGCGGGGGGTGGGTTGATGTTACCCCAATGCAGTGAATACAGTCAGGATATTCTTAGCTTCGTCAACAGGAAGGCTTTTATTATTTGATTTAAGAACTTTAAATCCTTTGTAATGAAATTTTCGAATCGGAATTTTCGTGTATTTCTCGAAACATATACGTACATATACATATATATGTGTGTTTGGTTTCTTACTGTAATAGCATATACCAATATTCGTGGGGTATTTAATGCCAATGCTATTCATGTAAAATAGCAGTAGTCGTAGTAATACTACGACTACTGGTCTCCATAGCTCAGAACATAAGGAAGTTAATACTTTTCGCATGAGTATTAGTACGAAAGTGAACGTTAATTGCTGGACTGGAGTTCGAACTCGCTTACTACGATGTCACCGTAAAGCACGTTGGACTCTACACCACTGGGGACTCCCTCAGGGATTCCAGTCTATTTCTAGAGTTAGGCGTTATATATCTAAAGAGGAAAATTACACTGCACATTTTTTTTATCAATGTTTCAATCTTGAAAATAAGAGTAAATTTACTTTTTATGTTTGCAGCTGCTTAGGAGTGAATAAACTTTTAATAACATCTTTTTCTTTTAGGAAAATATCGTTAGCCTTTTATAGCAATGCATTAGTTTAAATCCTTCGTAAGCCTTCCATCCGGACTCGGCACTTTAACTGATTTACAACAGCAAATGCTTCTGCTTGTCAAAGACTCGCATTTCCGGTCGGGAAAATCCAGTTGAAAAGCAAACTATCGATTAAAACGAAGTAGACGAATTTCTTTTTCTTTTTTTTTTCTTTTTTCATTTATCATATGATTAAGTTACTTTTTCAAATACGTTTTAAACTTTTACTCAATGAATCCCACTTTCCCAACGACTAAAATGGCCACTAGCTCTTGTTGAAACAAATCACTTTTTTAATCACGTGCCAGTCGTTTTCATGGATCAATACCTTTAATTTGTCTTGTTATAGTTATGGGTGATGGCGTATTGTTGTCCTTTCCATATTACCAGTGTTAGGGCACTTCGGTAGGTGAAATGGTTAGAAAGTTTTACTAGCAAACGTTCATGAGCGAGTTCGAATCTCTTGGGTGCAGGATTCATACAGCCGTGTGCTATATCTAAGCAAAAAGCTTGATAAATTACGATATCACTAATGTTAGGGAACCTAGGGTGATGTAATGGTTTGCACGCAAGACTAGCAAACCTTCACAAATGATTTAGAGTCTAATGCGGCCTTGTATCACAACTAAGCAAAAAGCTTTGTAAATCACTATAATGCATTTGTTAATTATATGAGATCAATCTATTAAGTACTGAGATGTAATGTGCATTATTAAGAAAAATATCAGTTTACAATTCGAATTTATCTACATCGGAATAGTTCTCTCAGAAGCTGCCATTTTTTTAACTATATTTTTGGCACCATATTAGTGATTGTTTTATGCAAGTATTAATAGAGAAATTTCTTTTAGATTTTAACGAAATTTCAACCCGTCTAGGTGTATTTTTTACGCTTAGATGTTTGGGAATCGTGTTCATATTTACATTGTTTTGTTTTACTGTTTCTATAGATTTTTTTTTATTGCACACGGTCCTATCGGATACTAATAATTTTTGAAACAATCTATTTAACCCATAGATAGAAAACTAACTCTAAGTCAGAGTGAACATGGGAGTAATGGTAGCCCACTCTCTTCAAATCTCCAGAAGTAAAGTGTCACAATCAGATACAGTTTAGTGTCATACCCAAGACACCATTTTTGGGTGTATGGTGTGTGTAGCTTTTTTAACCTTCTGCAGGAGATACAGTCACTGGATTCTAATCCCCACAGAGAGGTTTCTATTTCATTTATTTTAATCTTTAGACGAAATTTATATTATAAACTGAATTACCATGATAAGAAAATACGGCAAGCATTGCCTGCCACATGGTTAAACACTGGACAGCTGTTTCGACGTCATTAGGTCTCATCAGCAGTATATACCGTGATCTCCTCCACTGGAGATGTAATCTATTGTTGTCGAAACAACTGTCCAGTGTTTCTGTATGTGACACGCTGTACATGTCGGATTTTCTGTTCCTGATAATTCAATATATATATATATATATATATATATATATATATATATATATATATCAAGTAAAACGTAACAGATGAGTGCCGTTATAAATTTATTTCCACAGTCATTTTTCTAGACCGTATCTTCAGCGGGAATACGTGATTTTCTTGTATTCCATTAAGATATAATCTTGTAAAAAAACTGCTGACTTAAATTTATAATGGCACTCATCAGTTAAGTTTTTCCTAATATTATTGATACATTTACACTGAACATGAGTTTTTTTTATATACTTATATATATTTATATATTCTTATATATTCGTATTTACCCAACCCCTCCGCTCGGGCAGGATATGACACAAGGTCAATTTTTAAGCGGAGTTTAACAGGTTTGAATTCAGAGTTTTCCTTCTCCTAGACTAGTTGCCTAACCAAGGCTGAAGAACCTAGACTGCCCTGCTATTGACCCGTAGCTGGAGGGAGAATAATTGGATTCATACTTTTCCCAAGGGTATTAGTGCTATGTGAAATGCAATCAGTCAAGTCCAGGATTTGAACTCGTGTCGCCGTGTCCATATCCTGCGACGATAACCATTACACCACGGGCACCTCCAATATATTCTTATATATTGATAGCCCTGCATTGATCACTCTAGTTGTGTATATTAATATTACATATTCTCTATGGATTGTTCCTTTTACGATTATTAAGAGACTTTATTTTATGTTATGGAAATGAAACCTGACCGATAAAATGAAACGCAGTTTCCTCCTGGCAGCGGTTATGTCGATACTGCTGTATGGATGCACCCCTTGGACGCTAACAAAACGGCTAGAGAAGAAGCTAGACGGCAATTACACAAGAATGTTGAGAGCAATATTGAATAAGTCCTGGCAGCAACACCCCAGAAAACACCAACTATACAGCCACCTGCCTCCCATCACGAAGACTACCCAAGTTAGATGAACCAGACACACAGGACACTGCTGGAGAAGCAGGGACGAGCTCATAAGTGATGTACTCCTATGAACCCTCACATATCGCCGAGCAAAAGCAGGACGACCAGCTCGAACATACATACAGCAGCTATGTGAGGATACGGGATGTAGCCCTGAAGACCTGTTAGGGGCGATGAACGATAGGGAAAAGTGGTCAGAGAGGGTCAGGGATATCCGTGCTAACGGCATGATGATGATGATGATGATGATGATATTATGTTATGTTATATATATATATATATATATAGTTTCATGTAATAAAAATACAATCATTTATGAGACATTATGACAAATATTACCAGATAATTGTATATTTTCAAGAACATCAAACTGGTAGTAATAAGACTGCTACACAGAGAGCTTTTCATGCACATTTCATGTTACGTTGAAATGATGCTATTCCAGATAGAAAATCGATACTGCTGTGGGTTAAAAATTCTAACCAGTACAACGCCATTCTGACATAGTATTAAATTATCACAAAAAACAATACAGATTACAAAAAAGAAAACAGCAACAACAACAACAACGCCCCAACCTCAAACATACAGTGTTTACCAGTCCCAGCCATGATCATATTCGATTGTATCTGAAAAAAATGGATATTAGCAAGATGAAGCTACGGTTACCACTTACTTATGTTCACTAGCACGACAGAGGTGAGAATAGGGAGGGATTTCTGTTGCATCTCATATATATATCATCATCATCATCATGTCGCGCTGGTACTATTTACCAACCCCTCCGCTCGGGCAGGATATGACACAAGGTCAATTTTTAAGCAGAGTTTAACAGGTTTAAATTCAGAGTTTTCCTTCTCCTAGACTAGTTGCCTCACCAAGGCTGAAGAACCTAGTCCGTCCTACTATTTACCCATAGCTGGAGGGAGAATAAGGGGGTTCATACCTTTCCCAAGAGTATTTGCCCGAAAGTGAACGTAATAGCGCGACTGGAGTACGAACTCACGTACTACGATTCCGCAGTTCATCGCTTTAACCATTACACCACGAGGACACCCCATGTCATCATGTCGCGCTGGTAGCACGGATATCCCTGACCCTCTTTCGCCACTCCTCCCTATTGTTCATCGCCCTAGGCATGTCTTCAGGACAACATCCCGTATCCTTACATAGCTGCTGAATGTATGTTCGTGCTGGTCGTCCTGCTTTTTCACGGCCATGTGTGGGGGTCCATAAGAGTACATCACTTATGAGTTCGTCCCTGCTTCTCCAGCAGTGTCCTGCATGTCTGGTTCGTCTAACTTGAATAGTTTTCGTGATAGGAGGCAGGTGGCCGTACAGTTGGTGTGTTGTGGGGTGTTGCCGCCAGGACTTGTTTAAGATTGCACGTAGCATTCTTGTGTAATTGCCGTCTAGCTTTTTCTCCAGCGGTTTTGTTAGCGTACATGTAGTGCACCCGTATAGCAGTATCGATGTGACCGCTGCCTGGAAGAAACTGCGTTTCATTTTATCGGTTAGGTCTGATTTCCATATAATCGATAGCCTATTGTTGGTGTCCATGCTTTCGTTAACCTCGTTTCGATGTCCTTTTCGGTTGATTCGACGCTGCTTCCTAGGTAAGTGAATTTGTCTACAAGTTTAAGAGGGGTTCCTTCTAGAGGGGAGATGTCCCCCGTTTGATTATAGCACATATATTCCGTTTTGTGTGCATTAACATAGAGGCCTATGCCTGCGGCTGCTCGTTCCAAACTATGCAGTAGTGTTTCGGCTTGGTTGGGTGTATTTGCCAGTATCGCTATGTCATCGGCGTAGTCGGCGTCGGTAATTGTTTTTGTGGGGTACCTTCTGCTTCTTTTCTTCGTCAGCTCGAAGCCATTCTCTCTGATTTTGTCAATCGATGTTCTAAGTACGTAGTCTAGACAAATGATAAAGAGGTACGGAGCCAGCGTGTCCCCTTGTAGTACTCCTGCTACAATGTCGAAGTATTCTGTGTCTCCATCTGGTGATCGTACTTTTACTTTGGTGTTTCTATTGAGAATCGTTATTGCTGCTACGGTTTCTTTAGGTATGCCGTACGCTAGTAGGATTTGTTCCATCTTTCCTCTGTGAATGGAGTCGAAGGCCTTGGTAAAGTCGACAAATATTAATGTCGCTTGTAGGTTTTTTGCCCGTACACCCTCAAGGATTCTACGAATGGTTAATATTTGTGAGGTCGTGGATCTATTTCTTCGGAAGCCATTTTGGTTTTTTCTAAGTATGTTGTCGATTTTGGGTTCTATGCGGTTTCGTAGTAGGGCATTGTAGATTTTGGCTGCTATGGATGTAAGTGTTATGCCTCGGTAGTTTTTAGCTAATCCGAGGTCCCCCTTTTTAGGGAAGGGGAGTATGCATCCCTTCATCCATCTATCTATCGGACTTTGTATACTGCGTTGCAGTGTCGGAGCAGTATGTCGTCGAATTGTCTGGTCTTCCATACTTCTGGGGGAATCTCGTCCAGCCCTGCAGCTTTCCTATTTTTAATTTTTCTGAGAAACGAGTCGAGTTCTTCTTGTGTGAACGGTCCTAGTTTAATGTCTAATTGTTTACTAATTATTCTGGTGATTGGTTCATGTGTTATTTTCGGTGGGTTTCCTTGTAGGTTTTCGAAGTGCTGTTTCCACATTTTTATTCTTTCTTGTTGGTTTGCTGCTTTCAGTTTTGCTTTGGCTGTGTTCTTTCTTCTACTCACTTCGTTTATTGTTTGCCAGGCTATCCTAGATTGTCTATCTTCCACCGAGTCTCTAATCTTATCTATCTGATTTTGAATGTATTCTGTCTGTTCCTTTATATATATGCCTGCTAATTGATATTGTGCCGTTTTTAGTTTTAAGGCATTTGTGTTTGTTGGGGTTTTTCGATAGTTTTTGAAAATAAAATGTAAAATAAATAAAGTTGGCGACCGTAGTCGAGGGCGACTAGAAGGTTCCCTTTTCGATAGCTACTACACCGAGGTGAAGGGGAGGGGGCTACTCCTTTCCCTGTATTGCTCCACTTTACCTTCGATACGTACCTTATATTGCTAAGTGTTAAGCAAGAAGGTATCTAGTACCATTTTAAAAGTCTTTGGTATGACGCGACCTGAGATTGAACCCAGGTCTTCCGGAACATTGGCGAACACTCTACCCACATAGCCAATGAGCTTGTTATATATCATCTCCAGAAATATATATATATATATAAGTATATATATATATATATACATATATATATATATATATATATATATATATATTTCTGGAGATGAGGAGTACTCCTTCATTGCTATTGCTCACAGCTTCACTTTGACCCGGAGTAGTAGTACCTGTTAAAATCCCATCTATCTAAACAGAATTGGTTAGAAATGATTCATATGAGATTGGAGTATTCGAGGCCATATAACAGCAAATCATTTACATTAAGAATAGCTGCTTGAAGCTACTATTGTTTACTAAGGATTATTATTATAAGTTACTTGAAACAAATGTCTGTCATTAAATTGAAATAATTACTTGAAATCATTCTACTTTATGCACGTTATTTGCATTAGATAGGAATTCTGTTGAAACAGTTTCATAAAAATACAAACATACGATGATATCAATTCTTTAATCTCCATGCATAAACTAACCCTTGACGGGTTGACAAGCTCTTGAAATCTATCAATCATTCAGTCAATCTTATCATGTGCATTTTAAGTGAACACACCGCCAAACATAGATGTCCTATTTGTCTTTTTTTGATTAAGAAGTAAATTGAATTAAGTTTTATCTGAAATTTTTCCCATATTTTGATCAAACATGTATATGAAGGCATTATTCGAGTTTGAGTTCCAATTCGCATTTTGTTTCGCATTAAATATTAATATTTGCTTTCTCATGATAACAGGATCCCAAACTTAAATATTCAAGGAAAGTCAGTCGTTGTCTGTTCATATCTATCTTTCTATCCTGATTACATCCCTTGCTTTCCAAAATAGTACTTCTAATGGCCGCTGGGTAGCGTGACCAAAGCGTCTTGAAACCTTGTAAAACGTGAGGCAAAATCGAAACTTTCTGTCTCTGTCTCTTCGTTTCATCTTCAATAGCAACACCCAAGCGCGCCCAAGTGTGTGCCTCAAACCTCAAGTCATACCATGTACGGTATCATGAATTTCATTCTATAAAGGAGTATTCATCTGCTAAATAGAACTTTCTTTCTCTCCTCAATGTACTTTTAGTGTTTCATATAATTCCTGTATACTTTTTATAAAGTTTGCTTTGGCAATAAATATGCTTTTGTTAAATCGTCATAAATTTGTTATATTGTTTGGCACGGGCAAATGTTAAACCATTATACACTTCTCTGCTACAAATGTCCAAAATGTGTTCCTCATTTTATTATAATTGTAGCGGGTTAGTTTTGGTACTCATACACAACAAATATAGGAAGAATAACTCTCAAGTCCTCCACACCAAAACCTACTTGATCCTATCTATCTATCTATCTATCTATCTATCTATCTATCTATCAGTCTGTTGTGGTATCTTCCTAATTTTCGAAACACAATAGAATCTTCCAATAAGGATATAATATTTGACTGTAATTCACTCCGGGAGTTGGTAACAAGAGCTATACTGGTGACATGGTATTGTTTTACCGTAATATATAACCATTATTTTTTCTCTTAATGCGTGTTTGTCTTCCTGACTTAATGCCCTTTTCCGACGACATAACAACTTGGCTCCCCGGCTTTCGAGGAGTTGACATAAAAAAAGAATTTGCAGAGAATTGCCAAAATTTTACGCTATCTTGATAACCAAACGGCGAAGAAATTCAAGAATTTGATTTTTTTAAATACGTACCCTGTTCTCACAACAACATTCCGTAAAACGTTGGACGCATAAAAAGACCTTCAGAAAATAAAATTGTTTGTCTAAACCAACAAAAGATTCGAACGGATAATGGCAAAACCTTGATAAAATACAAAAGTTCAAATGATTACGTGGATTTAACTTACGGCTGTTCTAAAAATGACATCGTAATTCAGTTTGTTTAAGTTTATTACAACACGTGAAGAAAGAAAATTTGAATAACTGTTTCCAGTTAGGTTCTTTTCTTGAATAACTGTTTCCAGTTAGGTTCTTTTCTGAACCTAACTGGAAACAGTTATTCAAATTACTATTCGATTAAAAAAAAGTCCGATATACAGAGTGACCCCAAAAAACAAAACCCATAAATTTTTTTTATTACTTCTACAAAGATAAAACAAAATAATTCTAATTTTATATACTCGAACATGTTGGACATGTTGGAGAATATTTTGGTCCCAATTTTTCAAGCACAGAATCTACTTCATATCCTGAAAAAAAAGAAAAGGCTAGAATTAAATTTATGAATTTCAGTCAAAAATATATGAGTTCTGTTTTTTTTTTTTTTTTGGTCACCCAGTAGTAATTAAGAAGATAGAACGAAAGACAAAACACCTAAATTAGGGAGGGTCATTCATTAAAAAAAAATGGAGGATTTCAAAGCGACAATGCTTGAAATAGTTAAATTTCAACTAGAGCAACAATTTGCCTTACAAAAAAGAACTGAAGAATTTCAGTTAGAAATTCAAAGGCGGGCTGATTTGAGACCAAGGAAGTTCGAAGAGATGTTTCAATGAACTCAGAAGGAACTGAAAATTCTGTTGGAATTAGCAAAGAGGGGACAATGAACATTCTTTTTCACAAAATGCCATATGAAATGCCATTGATAATTTCATTTATGCCCCCGAAGAAGACATAACCTTTTTGTCGTATTTTAGAAGATATGATGACTTTTACAATACACGCCGTGCAAACTGGGATGACTTTAAGAAAGTTCGTTTACTTCTTAGTAAATTAGAAACGGCGGAGTACACAAAATTTGGTAACTACATCTTACCGAAAAAAAACCTAATGATTTGACATTAAGTGAAACTGTTAGATTACTCTCTGAACTGTTCAATCCCGAAATTTTCCTATTCCATAAAAGATAGAAGTCTATGAATTTGATGAGATAAAACAACGAAAATAATACATTATTCCCTAGCGTTGTCAACAAGCACTGTGACGATTTTAAACTTGCCAAATTAAGCCGTAATAATTTCAAATGTTTAATTTTTTTGTCAAGGATTAGTCTCAAATCAAGATGCAGAAATTCAAAGAACGGTTCTAAATAAACTAGAAAACGAACCAAATCTGACCCTTCAACAAATCGCAGAAGACTGTGAAAATTCGTAAATGTACGCCAAGACTCCAAGAACGTTGAAGAGAGAGGCGTGTCACAGATAAGAAATATACGCAACAAGAAACAAACAAACAAAATGAATTGTGACCCCTAATCCGTGTTACGCTTGTGGAGATCCCCGTTGGTATTAGAATTGCCCTTATAGAACAAAGAAATGTCTTTATTGTTAAAAAGTAGGCCACAGAAGCTAGCACTGCAAACTAAAAATAAGAAAGAACATAATTAAATTTGCCAAATTCACAAAGACCGTCGAGTCAGAAGGCCTAAATAGCATGAAATATGTGCGAGTCAAAATACTATATAAAAGTATAAGATTACAATTGGACTCAGGGTCAGATCTATCAATTATTAATGTACTCACTTGGAAGAAATTCGGTAAGCTTATAATGTATTGGACAAACAAAATTGCGAGAGGCGTAACTGGACAAAAAATAAGTTTGAAGTTGAAATAATATCAAATTCAACGGAAAAACTCTAAAACTAAAGATTTTTGTGAAGAGAAACGCAATTGATCGGATGAAGATTTTCAAGCTCTATGATATGCCAATAAACTCATTCTGTAAAAAAATTGAAAGTCTTACCAATGAGCCAGACATTATAAAAAAGAACTAAAAGAAAAATTCCTTGGAGTTTTCTCTGGAGATCTGGGAAGATGTAACAAAATGTTTGCTAAATTTGAACTACAAGTAAATGTTACTCAAGTCTTCAAAAGAAAAAGAAACGTCCCCTTCACTTCATTGAGTCAAATCAACGATGAATTGAATAAACTTAAGAGAATGGAAGTACTCTTGAAATTTGAATAGAGCAAATAGGCCTCCCCAGTAGTCTATGTGAAGAAGAAATCAAAAGAAATTCATGTCTGCGCAGATTTTTCCACTGGACTGAATGATACGTTAAAAAGTTACCATTATCCTCTTCCGAGCCCGCATTAGATATTTTCAAAACTTAATAGCGGAAAGATTTTCTCAGAAATCGACTTGAGCGACGCATACTTGCAAATACCAGTGGATGAAAAATGTTTGGAACTCCTAACAATAATACTAATAGAGGTATGTATAATTTCGAGAGTTTGCCTTTCGGGGTAAAAGTCGTTCCAGCTATCTTCCGGCAAATCATGGACACCAGGCTAAGCGGACTTGATTTTGTGTAGGCCTAACTAGACGATATTTTAATAAACGGTGAGAACATTGAACAACACAAAAAACACTTACATGAAGTATTTCGAAGAATCAAAGATTACAGATTTAGATTAAAAGACGAGAAGTGCGACTTCTTTATGAAGAAAATTAAGTTTTTGGGGCTATATTATCGACATGGCTGACAGAAGAACGGATCTAGAACGAGTTAGTGCAATTAAAAACATGCTGGCACCTGGAAAGTTCACTTCAAAATTTTCTCGGTTTGGTCAACTATTACAATGTCTTTGTGCCAAAAATGCACAACTTGCAAGTCCCACTAAATAAACTTCTGAAAGAAGCAAAAGAATGAGCTTGGACAACAGAGTGCCAGAAACAGAGAAAATTAAGGAAGTCCTTACACCAAATTTATTCCTGACCCATTACAATCCAAAACAGGAGATTATTGTGACTAGTGATGCTAGCTCTTTTGATATTGGAGCCTGCATCCGACATAAGTTTGATGAAGGATCTATCAAACGAACTGCTTACGCGTCTAGAACGCTATTCCCAGCGGAAAAAAATTACTATCAGATTTAGAAAGAATTACTCGGGATTATATTTGCAGGTACAAAATTATAGAGATTTATTTATGGAATACATTTTACTCTACAGACAAACCACAAACTGTTGCTCACTATTTATGGTTCAAAAGATGGTCGGCTAGATCATACGGCAAATAGGCTGCAAAGATGGGGGACCATTCTCCTGAACTTACATCTTCAAAATGGAGTTTCTTCCATCAGCAAAATTGAGTCATGCCGATGGAATATCGAGGCTTATTCCAAAATATAAAGAACCATTCGAAGACACAGTAATTTCCTCCCTTTGAGAAGTGGAGATCAAGAATACCGTATGCAACGCTGTGCAGAAATTTCCTGTTATCCTTGTTGAAATCAGGAGAAAAGGGTTGGACGACAAATGTATATAAGATAGACAGAATAGAACACAAGAACCAACAAAACACAGACATATATTTGATCTGTGACAATATACTAATGTACGGCAAACGAGTTTTAATACCCATATCATTCCAGAAGAGAATCTTCAAAGAATTCCATGCAGGACATTCAGGAATTTCAAGGATGAAAAGCCTGATGAGTTATGTTCACCGGATAAAGATGGATAAGGATATAGAGAAATTGGTAAAGTCCTGTAAAGGCTGTGCTATGGCATCAAAAGTACCATCGATAAAATTTAGTTCTTGGCCAAAAACCGACCGACCGTTGACGCGACTCCACTTGATGGCCAGCTTGATGGCTATTATTGTTTATTTATGGTGGACAGATTTTCGAAGTAGCCAGGGATTTTGAAATGCAAAAAAAAAAAAAACAAAACAAAAAACTACAGAAACAGTAATTAGTTTTCAACATGAATTATTTACTCGGTTCGCTGTTGCTGACTTCATTGTGTCCGATAATAAGACACAATTTACGTCCAAAGAATTTAAAGAATTTTGCCGGACATATGTGTTCGAACACGTCACGATTGCTCCATATCAACCAAGAAGTAACAGCCAGACAGAACGTTTCGTAGACACGTTCAAGAGAGCACTAAAGAAAGCCAAAGGAACGCCCACAGACACAGCTATACAACAATTTTTGAAATCCTGCTGTGTCACTCCAAATAAAAATGCTCCATAAGATATGGCGTCTGCCGATGTGATGTTTGCCAGAAAGATCTGGTCGGTGTTCGACAAACTAATACCACAGAAGCCAAAACCGGGATATTCAAACGAAATAACGAATAAACATTGTGAAGTTGTTGAGAAAGTCATATACTGCATGTACCAGAACAACAAAACATGATTGGAAATAGGTACAATTGAAAAGACGATCGGGAATATGGTTTACCTGGTCAAAGGACAGAAATTTGTGCATAAAAGGCACCAAAAACCAGATTTAAAAAAAAAACGGCACTCGAATGTGGAAGAGAACAACCGTGCAGATGAAGAACCCATGGATATCATGTTCAACACATTCGATATGCCAGCACCCCAAACCGCTCCAGAAGTAAGGAGACAGTCGAAAAGAAAACAAATAGCAACGGAAATTATGGAACTTAATCCAAAAAGAAAAAAAAAATGACTCATACAGAGTAAGTCTAAAAAATGGGGTGTTGTTGTACCATCCCTTTTTTCAATACACAATGGACTCTTCCCGTAAGGATATAATATTTGAATGTAATCCACTCGGGGAGTATGTAGCAAGAGCTACACTGGCAGCATTGTATTACTTTTTCTACTGTAATATATAACCTTTATTTTTCTCTCTTAATATGTGTAAGGCTTACTGATTTAATGCCCTATTCCAACGACATAACACTAAGTTAGTTCTTACCTATCTAGCTATCTATCTATCCCAGTCTTTTCATATCCATCTATCTCAATCTGATCTTATCTATCTAGTTATATATCAATCTTATTCTGCTTATATTTATCAATCCTTGTGTAACATACTCATGTGCAAATGCATGTAGAAACATATTCAACACAGTAAAGACGAGCGGACACAGTTCTTTAGAAAAATATACCTCTCACTTTATTCGAAAGGGTTCGAAAGGGTTACGAAAGGTTTTATCTGTGAGAGGTAAGTTGGAGACTGAACAGAACTGCAACATATTGACCTCCCAATTCTTCTGGTTACAGCAGCATTTCTTTCCCGTTCTCCTGGGATGCTCAACCGGGAGCCTGGGGTCCCCGCCTCTGCAGGGACATGGTTCTCATTCCAGCAGCTTCTCTCCAACTGATTGACTTCCTATCGCACCCGGGTTATATATTTGTTTTACGTCTACCATCTTCATGTGGTGTCACAATTCGCACTCAGTTCAACCCGTCGACAGTCAAAGTTATCCCCCGATATCTTCGACCGGATGCACCTGTTATTTACACAGGTGCATTTCTCATCAGACAGATCGGCTGGGTTGGTGGTCATTATGTTACACTTGTTCTGCTATATATTTACCAACGTTTATTATTGAGATATTCGCACAAATACTATCACAAATGTCTTTATGTCTAATATATAAGACAGAGGGCATTTTGCACAGTCATACACACAGAACAGAAATATGTAATCTTTAATTTGCGATTAATTTATCGTTAGTGACTCAAGCCTTCGATTCTTACAATCTACTCACTCGTATTTCTTATGTCATCGAAACGTGCCATTAAATTTCGATTAGGGTTTTAGCTATCTTCAGCAAAAGTTTGCTTTAGTTGTTGGGATTTTATGGCATATCAACCTTTGTAGGTTATTTAATGCCAGATCCATTTTTATACAAATAATCAGTTCTGTTTCAAACAATTCTGTTTAGCATGAGTACACAGTTTAATTGTCAAAAATATTTCTATTTTAAGCTATTCAGTTTAGTCAAACAGTTCTAATTCAGCCGATTCAGTTTAGTATAAGTATAGATTTGTTTAACAATTTTATTTCAAATAATTCAGTTTAGCACAAGTACGCAGTTTAGATGTCAAAACAGTTCGATTTCAAGCAATTCAGTTTTAGCGTAAGTACGCAGTTTAGTTCTATTTGACATATCGATAGGACCCTATCAGGTGCTACCACTCTTGTTCAGAGTGGACTTGGGATCAATAGTAATGACGGAGTACTCCGGATTCCCCAAAGCTCCAGCATTACTGGAATCTCACTATGAGATATTTTGGTGTCTTAACAGGACACTCGTTGGGGGAGGTCTTACACTTCTGCAGAGAAGCAGTCGGTGTATACTACAATCCTAGCCGACTGGGCAAATCTTCAGCATATTGAGGTTAGGCGATGAGGTCAGATGAAGTTTGAAAACCGCTGTATTACCCCTCAGCCAAGCGCTGTTACACGTGTTGAGATTAGAGACATAATTGTTGTGTCGCAGAATTATTCCAGTAATCTGGATTTGATATGATAGAAAACGCGGATGAAAAAGTTACTTCAGAAAACTACACGTGTTATAAGAAAACATTAGGAAACATAGAGAAAAAGACCCGGAAAAATGGGAAAATCAAATGGGAAATTAGAAGAAACGTTGTATCAGTTGAAAGATTTGTAGTAAAGAGAGATCAATAATCAGCAGATAACAAGAGAGTAAAGACAAAAATAACAGCAATGAACTAAAGAAAAATAGATAGGAAAAAAAAAAGAAAGAAATAGATCAATAAATTTAGACCGAAATGAAGTGTTGTGGGTGTTGGGGACGAAAGAAGAAGATAGAATACGAAAATAAAGAGGTGATAAATGGAAGAATGATTGAGTGAGAGTAGAGATGCTTCGGGTGTGAACTCGCGAACATGAAAAAAGATACGGCAAAAGACACAATCAAGCAAATATCAAAGATGGCGAAGAGATTTGTCTTGAAGAGAATATAGAGGGCGCTACAGCGCCTTTCAGTTGACACACACCGTCCCTTTCAGTCTTAAATGCCAAACCTAACGTTTAACTTTCAAACCACGCCGACCACTCTCACTCTCACTGCTTGCAAATCTCGCTGCAGCGAGAGTGTCACGAGACAATTTTACGCGATCTTAACGGCTGGTCCCAGGAGCCAATCAGAAGTCGCACGGTCATTCGTCACTCGACGACAACGCTTTAGTATTTGCCTACTTAATTTCTCTCTCTCTCTCTCTCTCTCTCGCTCTCTCTCTCTCTTTCTCTTTCTCCACTGCCCTTTCCCCCACGTGCTGTTCTCAATATCACCGGCAACCTTATGTACCCCTCCTCTTTGCCACCGCTCGCGAACAATAGGGACATAAAATGTCGTCCATAATCTAAACGGTAGACCTCCGACGTTAACCGAATCAGCGCGCCTAATCAGTTTAGCCAACTGATGGATCGGCCGTCATCTCTGGTTTGTCAATGCTTGATACAACGCCGGACTTTAGTTGGTGCGACACGACAATTTCGAGAAGGCGAACAATCTAGTGAATAAATGGATTTACTCCGCTCTAACAACACATCTGCGCCCTTTTTTGAGCAATAGCGATTTGCTTTTCAACGCCGCTAGGTTTTCACCAAACATTTCCGAGCAATCGAAACACGTGTGTTGGCGTTTTGGTTTATATGCTCTCTCTCTCTCTCTCTCTATATATATATATATATATATATATATATATAGATGTGAACAGAATATATATATATATATATATATATATATATATATATATATATATATATATATTCTATTCACATCTATTTATTGTAGTCTGTCCATATCTATCTATCTATCTATCGTAGTCACTTCATTATTTATCTATCCATACTAGTATGTTCCCACCTTCATCTCCCTCCATCTCTGTCTTTCGTACTTTATTCATATCTATCTATCTATCTATCTATCTATCTATCTATCTATCTATGTTCATTGCTATCTAACTGTCTGTTGTTCAGATATTCGCACAAATACTATCAGAAACACTATTACTATTGACTATATGTATGATATATAACACAGATATCATTTCGTATAATCACTCACACACACAAACTGTAGAAATATGTAATCTTTTATTCGCGAATTATTTATACAAGTGACACAACCCTTTCTTTGTTACTCCCCACCCAATCAAATTAATTCAATCTTTGACAATATCTAAATGGGACATATAAAAGCACCAACAATCATTCATGGTCGTGTGAATAGGAAATTGTTTATTCAGGTAATGCTAGCATTGATATTCCTTTTTCACTTTTAATCCCATTATTTCTTTATGAGTGCAATGCCCGTTTAAATTAATAAATAGCTATCGTTTCATTCTCTTAGTTTGTCCCTCACTAGTGCTTGTGTAGTTTATAAAGCTAAGCTTTATAAAATAAAGATAACCAGCCATATATATATATATATATATATATATATATTACTTCAGTACGTACATCTATGAAACATCTCATCATCATCATCATGTCGTGCCGCTAGAATGAATATCCCTGATCCCCTATCGTTCATCGCTTCTGGCAGGTCTTCAGGGCTACATCCCGTATCCTCACATAGCTGCTGTATGTATGTTCGAGCTGGTCGTCCTGCTTTTGCTCTGCCATATGTGGGGGTCCATAGGAGTACATCACTTATGAGCTCGTCCCTGCTTATCCAGCAGTGTCCTGCATGTCTGGTTCGTCTAACTTGGATAGTTTTCGTGATGGGAGGCAGGTGGCTGTATAGTTGGTATCTTGTGGGGTATTGCCTCCAGGACTTGTTTAATATTGCTCACAACATTCTTGTGTAATTGTCGTCTAGCTTCTTCTCCAGCCGTTTTGTTAGCGTCCAAGTAGTGCATTCATACAACAGTATCGATACGACCGCTTGCCGGAAGAATCTGCGTTTCATTTTATCGGTCAGTTCTGATTTCCATATGATCGATTGACTATCGAATTAGCACAATAATAATAACAGTAAGAAAATACAAAATTAGACATGATTGGGATGGAAGGGATTTTCTGCAAGAAATTCGAAATCGCGCAAATTCGAAATCGTGCATTTTATCACCGAAGCTATTGTTATGAGCACAATGAAAAATTGTTCAAGACAGGGTCTTAGACTCAAGGATTTAAAGACTATCTATCTATCTATCTGTATATATATGCATACAAGACATCTCTCAATGTCTCTTGGCCTCTTTCTGCTTCTTGTCTCTGCCCTTTCTGAAATATATGTATAAGAAATATGTATAAATCTATATATGCAAAATACACTCACATACACACACACACACACATATATGGTATATTGGTTTCTCGTTGATATTATCTATTTATGACTATAGCTAACTATATTCAAACTTTAGCACATGTATATCTTATGCATTCATGAATTAGGTATAAAAAGCAACTGTGGGTTGTGCATTTTAAATAATTAAGTGGTACCCATTTTAGTATTTAAGTTAGGGTGTGTTAGGATCAAAAATACGCATCCACATAATTATTATTACCTCAAGAGCAAGGATATAGATGCATATTTTTCTTTTTTAAGTAGAGGAATTATATTGTGAATTGAATTACTATGATCAGAAAATCCAGTGAACACTACGCATGACATACGGAAACACTGGACAGCTGTTTCGACCGTATTAGGGCTCATCAGTAGTGTATACCGTGATCTCCATAATTCCTCTACAAGAAAAATATACATCTATATCCTTGCCCTTGAGGCCATAATAATTATTCGGATGCGTATTTCTAATCCTCCTGGCAAGACGTGGTCCTGGAGGTAACAGTGTCCTCTGTAAAGAGTACAGATGTAACTTACAAGACACATTCAGGTTAATTGGCCACGCAATTACCATGACTAGTTGATTTGTCGTTACTTGTGAGCGATATGGATTGTTGACTCAGTCGTAGAGTTTCATCTCTGCAATCTTTGGTTGCTGGTTCGATCTCCAGTGGTGGAGATCACGGTATACACACTTGATGAGACCTAATAAGGTCGAAACAGCTGTCCATTGTTTCCGTATGACGTGCGTAAGGGTTCGCCGGACATTCTGGTCATAGTAATTCAATTCACAATGTAATTCCTCAACTTAAAAAAGAAAAATATTGAATTTGAAACTGTCACCAACAAACAGAGATTAAAAAAAGTAAAAATATGTCAAAAAAACTTGACAACTTCGTGGATGAAATTCTGTTGCAGTCAAAGGTAGTATCCCTTGTAAGATAATCGGAACCATTCTAAAAATAGACAAAGGAACTTAGACAAATGAACCATAGAAAAAGGAAATTGATCATGGACGCCTTACACCCGAGTGATGACACTGACAGAGCGAAGAAAAAAAAAAGAAGAGAATTTGCCAGCATTGAAGATTGCGTTTATGCAACAATTCTAGAGAAATAACATGAGAACAACCAGTAAAACAACAAAATCAAGAAAAGAAAAATAATTTGCTTTGGTTAGGTTTTATGGGTATCAACCATTGTAGGTTATTTAATTCCAAATCCTTTTTATACATTAGATATATAATTGGTAAACACATTTTTGATAACATTTTTAAACGAGCCAGTTAAACAGTTAAGTTGTTTCAAGTACGGCTATGTATCACTAAAAACTCAATTAGATATCAGTTCTTTGTTTACACCCTGTTAAATGTTCAAACAGCTCTATTTCTAACAAATCAGTTTAGCATAAGTCATTTAGTTTTATTTGACCCCAAGAGAGGACCCTATTAGATGCTTCCAATCCGGACCAGTGTGGACATGGAAGCAATGGCAATGAAGGGGTACTCCACATTCCCTCAAGCTCCAAAACTGGAGCCTCACCATCAGATAGTTTGGAATCATATCCAGGACACTCGTTTGGCGGGGGGTCTTACTCCTCTACAGAGATGCAGTCGGTGTATTCTGCAGCACCAGCCGACTGGACTGAAAACAAAAATGGCAAGAAACCTTATTGGATACTTTAAGCGACAAACAAAGGAAATTGCACATGTGATGACCTGCAAATAGCTAAAGAGAGGAGACTTGAATAGAGAAACGGAATCTAGCAGCATAAAATTATGCCATAAGGGCTTATGATGTCAATTTTTTATTTTTTGTTTTAATGGCATATCAACCTACTAGGGTTATTTAATTACAAACCCATCCTTCAAGAAGAACAGTGGGAGTACTATTTAACCTATAGCTGAGAGTATAATGGTGTTCAAACCTTTCCCAAGGCTATTTGTCCGAGTGTGAACATGATAGCGCGACTGGATTTCGAACTCGCTTACTACGATTCCGCTGTCCAGCGCTTTAAATATTAAACCACGAGGACACCCCCTAATCATGTCAAAGTAAAAATTCAAAATACATATAAAAAATTACAAGCATAGGTTAACTGTTGACACAGATGAAACGGTTAATCACACTACAAGCAAATACAGCAAACTGGTACAAAAAGAATACAATACAGGCATAACTGGATGGAAAGATCATCCACTAGGAAGTGTGAAAAGGATTAAATTTGGACCGTACTGAAAAAATGTATACATATTTACCCAACCCCTACGCACGTTTAGGATGCGACACAAGGTCAATTTTTAAGCGAAGTTTAACAGATTTGAATTTAGAATTTTCCTTCTCCTAGACTGGTTGAACACAGTCTGCCCTACTATTTACCCATAGCTGAAGGAAGAATAGTGGGAGTCATACGTTTCCCAAGGGCATTTTCGCCCTGGCAAATACAAACGATTTTTTGCATTCTACTGACAAATGTCCGAAACAGAATTTATCTTAGTAAATGGAATCTAATGAATTCTCTGAGACTTTGAGATATGAATGGAGTTCATAACTTTCTCTAAAGTCATCATCATCATCATCATGTCGTACCGCTAACATGGATATCCCTGACCCTCTCTTGTCACTTTTCCCTATCGTTCATCGCCTCTGGCAGGTCTTCAGGGCTACATCCCGTATCCTCACATAGCTGCTGTATGTATGTTCTAGCTGGTCTTCCTGCTTTTGCTCGGTCATATGGGAGGCAGGTGGCCGTATAGTTGGTGCCTTGTCGGGTGTTGCCGCCAGGACTTATTCAATATTGCTCTCAATATTCTTATATAATTGCCGTCTAGCTTCTTCTCCAGTCGTTTTGTTAGCGTCCAAGTGGTGCATAACGGCTGGAGAAGAAGCTAGACGGCAATTTCCTAAAGTATTAGCCCGAAAATGTACATACTTTGGATTGAATAAATTTGGATAAAATTTCTTATTAAAACTGAACTACATATATTTATCAAATTAACAGTAAAACGCATCCTTTGAATTACGTCGGCTTGCAGAAAAATTATTGTTTGGTTTGATTTCTTTGTTTAATGGGATGTTAATCTTCATGGGTTATTTAATGGCAAAGTCACCCTTGTGGAAAAATGAGAGTGGTACAATTTAAGCCATAACTGTGAGGAATAAGTGTATTCTTACCTATCCCAAGGGTACTATTTACCAACCCCTCCGCTCGGGCAGGATATGACACAAGGTCAATTTTTAAGCGGAGTTTAACAGGTTTGAATTCAGAGTTTTCCTTCTCCTAGACTAGTTGCCTCAACAAGGCTGAAGAACCTAGTCCGTCCTATTATTTACCCATAGCTGGAGGGAGAATAAGGGGGTTCATACCTTTCCCAAGGGTATTTGCCCGAAAGTGAACATAATAGCGCGACTGGAGTACGAACTCGCGTACTACGATTCCGCAGTTCATCGCTTTAACCATTACACCACGAGGACACCCCATACCCCAAGGGTATTTGTTCGAAAGTGAGCGTAATAATACGGGTGGTGTTTAAACTCGTTTACTGTGATGTCGCAGTCCAGCTTGTCAGTCACTAAACAACGGGGACTCCTCCGTAAATTTAGGTATGAAAATAAACATGAAAATATAGAAAGTGAAATCTACGGGTGTTGCAAATAACAGCAGAAGTAGGTTATGTGGTGATGGAAACGAAACGATCAATCACATAATAAGCGAACCCAGCAAACTGTCACAGAAAGAGTATAAGACGAGACACGACTGGATGGGCAAGATGATCCATTGCAAATTGTGCCAGAAGTTTAAATTTGACCATACGAACAAATGGTATATGCGCAACCCAGAATCTGTCCCGGAGAATGAGACGCACAAACTCAGCCGGGACTTAGAGATACAAACGGGTCACCAAATCTCGGCCAGACGACCAAACCTTATAATAATCAGCAAAAAAAAAAAAAAAAAGAAGAAAACTTGCAGAATTGTTAACTTTGCTGTCCCGGCTGACCACAGAGTAAAACTAAAAGAAAGCGAAAAGAAGGATAAGTACCTGGACCTTGCCAGGGAATTGAAAAAATTGTGGTAGATGAAAGTGACGATTATACGAATAGTAATGGTGTTCTTGGTACAGTCACCAAAGGATTCGTAAAAGGACTGGAGGACTTGGAAATAAGAGGACGAGTAGAAACCATCCAAACTACTGCATTATTGAGATCGACTATAATACTGAGAATAGTCCAGGAGACTTGAGGAAACTTGCTACCACTCAAACTCCAGTGAAAGAGCTGTCAGCTAACGCTGATGTGAAAAACTCTCAAGGAATAACATAATAATGATATGCGGGATAAGTAGAGTAGGAGGAGGAATGAAGAGAAATGAGTGCTGGGGTGACATAAATATAAAAGTTTATGAAGAATTTTTCTTGTAGGGTTATATGCTATATGGTGAACAGTTGTCAGTGCGAAGCGGAAACCATCCTTCAATCTTACTCGGGGACTTTTAGTTCCGAGTTATGGCGGCTTAGGGTTATTTTCTTTGATATCTAAGAATTCAGTTTCGCCTAAAGCATTTGTGACACGAAGAATGGCGCCGGTCTTCTTCTCCCCATACTCTTGTTGAATCTACATCTATCTCTATCTTTCTAACTCAAACAGAAAGCACATTCGCACGCAAGTCTCTCACTCTCTCTCTCTCTCTCTCTCTATATATATATATATATATATCTGTTTTGTTCCCATCTATCCCTATCTTGTCAAATTGTATCTATGGCCCAGTCGGCTGGGGCTGTAGAATACACCGACTGCATCTCTGAAGAGGAGTAAGACTCCTCCAACGAGTGTTCTGGTTATGACACTAAACAATTTCATGGTGAGGTTCCAGTGATGCTGGAACTTTGGGGAATGTGGAGTAACCCTTTACTGCCATCGCTCTTGGGTCTACTCTGACCCGGAGTGGTAGCAGCTGATAGGGTCCTATCTATGGGTCAAATAGAACTAAACTATGTGCTTATGCTAAACTGAATTGTTTGAAATAGAATAGTTTTGAATTTTGTCTGTGTGTAAATAAATGATTGATGTTTAATTGAACTGTTGGTGATACATTACAATACTTGGAACCATTTAACTTTATTGACTTAGCTGAATTGTTTGAAATAGAACTATTTCTGACATTTAAACTGTGTACTTATGCTAAACTGAATTATTTGAAATAGAACTGTTTATTTGTATAAAAATGGATTTGATATTAGATAACCAACAATGGTTGATATGCCATAAAACAAAACAAAACCAAACTAAATTTATCTATCTATCGTCACCCTGGTGTAGTGGTTAATGTGGTGGACAGGAACGCCGTAATAAGCGAGTTCAAACTTCAGTTGTGCTATTGCTAACAATTTACCCTTGGAAATGGTGTAAACTCACTTACATATATATATGCTGTGAGCTAAATAGTATACCACTTTAAATAAACAAAGAAGGTTGATATCTGATTAAACAATGACGTTAAAACAACCTATCTATTTTGTTCTTTCCAATAGATTTACCTATATTTTTGCATTGTATTCATATCTATATATGTATGTATGTATGTATGTATCTATCTATCTATCTATCTATTCGCGCTTACCAAAAGGCTGTTGTTAGCAAGTTACTATGGTAGGCCAATAGCTAATGCAATGACTCTTTTACAGGGGTATACACACCATTAGATGTTTCGAGCGTTCTATGATATAAAAAATTGAATGGAATGAAGATTACAAAGCAAAACGAAAACAAAAACAAAACAAAAATCTTTCAAATTTAATTGAGAAAAGCAACATTCTATAACATACTTTTAACAACTAGAAAACAGGTGAAACCATTGAAGGAGGGCAGGATTCGAATTAGTATATCATTGTTTTCTCCGGTATATCAAGAAGAATAAAAAATGACACTCAACGCAGTCGCCGACGGCTACAAATTTATTAATCATTTGGAAATTGGAATGGGAATTGTCTTATTCTCTAAGTTTTGACATCTTACGGTTATTGCTTTATTAAAAATCCCTATCAGAGGTTGTTTTTGTCAGAGTTACAGTGAGTCAAAAGTTTTGCAGTTGTTTGGTAACGAGGAGTACAGTTGAGCAGCTCTGTATATTTTTGCCAATTTCGTAAAGGTGAATAACTACACTGGACTGAGAGATGCTGAGCTCACCTGATACTCTCCAAGAGCAACTCACCAGATTTGCCTGCAAGGCTTGGAACACAGCCTCTGAATCCACGATTTAAGGACTACCTGATATTGTCCGATTGTCGAGGTTCTTGCAACCTGAGCGAAATTTTTTCTACTATATGGTTACAGTAATGTGATCAACTGCGTTTTCGTCTTTCCTCCAACAAATATTTTTGGTTGCTTTATAGCCCAATTCAAACTCGTAAAGAATAAGTTCCCAAATTTGACAACGTTGCTCGTTCATCTGACCGGCTTTCAAATTAAACTCGGAATGAAACAACTCACCATTTGTCAGCGCACCAACTATCCCGATATCACCAACAGCGGATACCTCTCTCAGCTTGAACGGCTTCCGTAGCCGAGTTCGTACCAAAATATTGCAAAAATTCAGATTCTTCCTAGCATATATATATATATATATATACATATATATATAAATTAGGTGAGTTTTAGCAATATCTAGATCGAGATCTTGATAATGACTTTTAATTTTGATACCTAATAAATTTTAACACTTTATGTTTACTTTTCAGTATAGGAATTGTCAATACAATGTCATTTTCACATAATAAAGTTATTTAGTAGTGTTTTATGGCATATTAAGCCTTGTAGGTTATTTTATAATTAATCCTATTTATATGTATATTAAATGTATATGATTTATAAACAAATAGTTTGTAGGTAGAATTTTGAAATGAGCCAAAGCTTATTTCGGTGTACATATTTAAATGGTTTTTATTACTTTTTAAAATGAATACTTCTATTTAGTATTGATCATTTTTTTTGCACAGAGTTAAATGGTTTCAAGTAATGCTATTTAATATCAATAATTCAATTTGTAAATGCTATTTAATATCAATAATTCAATTTGTAAGTCATTTGTAAATGAGAATAGTTTGCAAGAAAAAGTTCTCGACGTTACTACAGCAGATCAAGTACAAAACCCAGAAAAAATATCTAGAAGTCCGTTACTTTAAATTTCATGTGGTATCGACGATCATCGGACGGAAAAGGGAAAAAAAGGAGCCAATCAGTCGTAATTATAAGTAAAAGTAAAGTTGGCGACCTTAGTCGAGGGTGACCCGAAGGCTTCCTTTTCGATAGCTACTACACCAAGGTGTAAGAGAGGGCGCTATCCCTTTCCCTGGATTGCTCCACTTTACCCTTGTTCCGAGTGTTAAGCAGGGAGGGATCAAGTACCATTTTTTGAGTCTTTGGTATGACTCGACCTGGGATTGAACCCAGTACTCCCAGGCCATTGGCGAACCCTCTAACCATCATGCCGGTTTAAGATGGAAGTACACGTTACACTCACACGCAAGGAAATAACATGTACACATACACACATATATGGCCGTGCAGAATGTGATACTTGGATACATTTGAACTCGTGTCGTCGTATCCAGTTTCTACGACGCGAACGATACTGTACGAGCGCCTCTCTCTCTCTCTATATATATATATATATATATATATATAGTGATAGGAAATCGAAAAAAAGAAGAATGAATAAGGAACATCAATCTATCTCCCTGCTTATCTATCTATGTATCTATCAATGTGTTAATTTAATGAGTAGGAAATTCCCATACTTATATTTTCAATTGTTGGCTCCTGGACTTTCAGCTTTACGGCACTGAGTCGTGAGTTTTTTTACCACAAAGCTATTATGGCGGCATAGATATAATTATAATCTGTACGTTTGTTTACCGACAGATACGCAAGTTAATGTTTTATTTACTTTCTGTTATTGGGTTAAGTTCTCGGAACATGGCCATGCTTCGTTGCCATCAACGAACAAAGTGTGTGAAGTTAGTGGTTAGGGGAGCCCCGGCAAACAGTGAAATGGAGATAATTGAAATGCTGAACTGACAAAATATTTTGGTAAGCATTTATGGAAAAGGCGGGAATTGAGACGAAGAATAACAGAAAAAAAAATCGGTTCCACTTAATTTAAGAGAAACTCATCTGGCTATTTTAGTCTCATAACACGTGGGGGTGAGAGTTTTTAAATGTATGGGCCACTTTGTTTTATATACCCGTTGGCTTTTCTTGCATCTGTGTGTATGTACATGTGTGTGTACATGTATGTGCTATGTATATGTATGTGTGATATGTGTGTGTCTCTTCTTGAGTGTGTGTATCTACCATACTTTTGTCTGTCTGTTTTTCTTGCGCGCATATGTGAGTGTGTGTGATGTATATGTTTGTATATGATGTTTGAGTGTGTTTGTGTTTGTAATAATTTTGTATGTATATCTAATTTTTTTTGGGGGGTAACTGCATTTTTTGTGTGTATGTATGTGTGTGTGTGTGTCTGCTTTTCTAGCTAATGTGTGGCATTTTCTGTGTGTGCGTGCTTTTTTCTTTCTTGGGGCTTTTTGGCTTGAATGCCTGTTTTACATTTGTTCGTTCGTGTGTAGTGCGTATGTAAAGCGTAAGTGTATGTGTGTGTAGTGTGGGTTTATATGTATGTAGTATGTATGTGTGTATGTGTGTGTGTGTATGTGTGTAGTGTAGTGTGTAAGTGTATGTGTGTGTAGTGTTAGTTTATATGTATGTGTGTATGTGTGTATATGTATGTGTGTAGTGTAGTGTGTAAGTGTGTGTGTGTGTGTGTAGTGTGAGTTTATATGTATGTAGTATGTATGTGTGTATGTGTGTGTGTATGTGTGTAGTGTAGTGTGTAAGTGTATGTGTGTGTAGTGTGAGTTTATATGTATGTAGTATGTATGTGTGTATGTGTGTGTGTGTATGTGTGTAGTGTAGTGTGTAAGTGTATGTGTGTGTAGTGTTAGTTTATATGT
Organism: Sepioteuthis lessoniana; assembly: GCA_963585895.1. NCBI lineage: Eukaryota > Metazoa > Mollusca > Cephalopoda > Myopsida > Loliginidae > Sepioteuthis > Sepioteuthis lessoniana. The sequence goes on from OY757911.1 coordinate 42,330,708, forward strand.
ATGTGTGTATGTGTGAATATGTATGTGTGTAGTGTAGTATGTAAGTGTGTGTGTGTGTGTAGTGTGAGTTTATATGTATGTAGTATGTATATGTGTATGTGTGTGTGTATGTGTGTAGTGTAGTGTGTAAGTGTATGTGTGTGTAGTGTGAGTTTATATGTATGTAGTATGTATGTGTGTATGTGTGTGTGTATGTGTGTAGTGTAGTGTGTAAGTGTATGTGTGTGTAGTGTTAGTTTATATGTATGTGTGTATGTGTGTATATGTATGTGTGTAGTGTAGTATGTAAGTGTGTGTGTGTGTGTAGTGTGAGTTTATATGTATGTAGTATGTATGTGTATATGTGTGTGTGTGTATGTGTGTAGTGTAGTGTGTAAGTGTATGTGTGTGTAGTGTGAGTTTATATGTATGTAGTATGTATGTGTGTATGTGTGTGTAGTGTGAGTTTATATGTATGAAGTATGTATGTGTGTATGTGTGTGTGTGTATGTGTGTAGTGTAGTGTGTAGTGTGTGTGTCAGTTTTTCTTTGATGTGTTTGATCTACGTTCGTGTGCTCATGCTTGTGTGTTTTTTGCATTTGTTCGTGTATGTGTGTGATTTTCGTTCGTTAGTTCGTTCGTATGTGCGTGTGTGTATGTGTGTATGTTTGCGTTTCGTTCATGTGTGTGTTTCTGATTTTCGTTCAAGTGTGTGTGAATGTATGTATGTATGTATGTGTGCTGGTGTATTGGTGTATGTGTTTGCCTTTCATTTATGCACGTGTATCTGAACCTTGTTCGTGTGTGTGTGTGTGTGTGCGTGTGTGTGTGTGTGTGTTGGTGTTTGTGTATGTATTTACTTTTCGTTCATACGTGTGTGTGTCTGATTATTCTTTTTCTGTGTGTGCATGCGCATGCGCGCGCGTGTCTGTATATGTTTTACGTTCATTTATATGTGTTTGATTTTCTTTCATGCGTGTGAGCGTGCGTGTGTTCGATATTTGTTTATGTGTGTTCGTGTATGTATGTGCGTGTGTGTATGTGTGTGTGCTTGCTTTATTTCTACGTTTGCGTATTTCTTATGCATGGAGATACTTCTTGTGTGTGATTGCCCTTTGGTGAGTGTCTGTTTTTTTCTGCATATGCGTATTTTTTGTACTTTTTTGTCAAGGGACTCTATGCTATAAGTACAACTTGATGATGATGATGATGATGTTGATCATATATATATATATATATATATATATATATATATATATATATATATATATATGCGTGTGTGTGTGTCTGGGGCGATCTAATACCATTAACATACCATTATTCTTGATGAAATTTCGTTGGCTGACCAGGCGACAGATGAGGAGAGTGAAAATAGCAATTTTGGAAAATGAGCTTCTCTGTCAGATGTCTCGAAAGAAATTGATCTTATAGTTGATAGAAAATTCGTCTTGCGGTCGACAAAGTGGGTGGGTCTTTGAGTTGCAAATCAAAAAAGTACGTTTTTTTCTTTCCGAAACAGCTGCGTGGTTATTACTGACATTTTTCTCCACCGTAATCGTTATTACAATCAATGACAAGAGTAACCGTTCTCATAGTTATTATCATTACACTATTCCTCTGTTTTAACAATTTTTACATAAAAAAGTCATTTTTATAAATAGATACTAATCATGTAAAAAAGCATATATATATATATATATATAAGAAAAATAAGTGGGAAAGTGAATAAACTAAAATACAGACTGCAGATTTAACAATGATATTTCGTCTTTATTTTAAAAAGATTTCATCAGATGGACTTTTTTTCTAAAGTTCGGTATAAGAGGAAATAGATAAGTAAAAATAAGAATAAAAGTAAAAAGAGGGAGATATCGTAAGAATGAGAGACAGAAAAGAAATACAAGGGAAGACAGAGATATATGGCAGTGTGGTGACGGCAGGGGTTACTGGTTGTGAGTGTGATTCATTTTTTGGAAACATCTGGGCAATGGCTAAGTAGACTGGGGTAAGCTACTGCCACCATCAAGTGTAGCAAATTTCATCAAAGACTTGGCCAAAAGAAATGGAATATCTAAATAATAAAAAAGAGAAAATCGTCCAGAAGTATGGAAGTGTAGTGAGAAATAAATGTCTTAGTTTAGGTTAAAAAAGTTTTTTCTATCCATTTTCTATTTCAATATTATTCTCACATAAAATAATATCTGCCAAGTAGGGTGAAATCTGGTAGAAACCAGGTCGTATTTGGACTTAAAGATGATTGCAGATTCTAACAGTTAACGAGATCCTTCGCCATGTACGGGTTTGATTAAAGTGGCCTGGGAAAAATTGACAGCGTGTTAGAGATCTGACATAAGGTATAAAAGGGCATTTCAGTTGTCTCTCCTTCACATGACTCTTCCCTCCTTTTATTTTTATTCTTTTGTTTTTATTTATCTATTTCCTCCTATACTTAACGTTAAAAAACCCTGTTATTCTGATGAAGTCTTTCTAAAATAAAGACGAAATATCATTTTTATGTCCATTGTTAATGTTTAGGTTTATCCTCTTATTTTTTTCATCTTGTCAGATTTACAAAAATCTACCATTTCTCCATATATATATATATATATATATAGAGTGCTGCAAGGTCCCCAAGAAAGTTGACGGATACAAAACCGAGAACAAGACATGACAACGAGTTCATATCAGGATATGTAAAAGTCATATACGTGGTCACAGAAAAGTATCGCTTACTTTACTGGACACATGGTGCAACGCATATAGGTGTTTGGTTGAAAAGTGCTTCGGAGTGAAAACATCTAGGGGTTGTAGGTTCAATCTTGACTACAGGTAAAATAGCAAGATTTACTTATTATAACTTAATACTTTTACCCGGTCATGGTTAACAGAATTAGAACAATCTACCCCTGTTGATTGAATAAAGGGTTCAGCTCAAAGTTCCGAGTCCGACAGAAGAAGGCCGAAGGACATATCGGTCGAAATTTTGTGAATTTTGTGAACAAAACAATGAAGATGAAGACTATACTTCAAATATTCTAAGAGATAAAAATTATCAACCTTCTTTTCGGAAATGTAAACAAATACTGTAGGTTGGTTGGTACTTTATGTGGGCAAAATCCTAACAATGGTACTGACAGCCTTCGTAATAATCTTATACGAAGAGAAGACATAATGAGGTTAGTTATTTCGGAGCGATGAAAATCAGCTCTAAAAAAAAAAAATCCGAAATCTTTCGAATAATTTAACTCAGACGAATAGATTTCTGGTTTAAACAATGAAGATAATCTTTAAAAATTTCAAACTTTTCATACTCCATGAATATACTTTTGCTTGAATTTAACAGCTAAATTTTGACTGAGAATATTTTTTTTTGCTCATTAGACTATTATATGAGGAAAATTCAATAATATGACATCAAACCCAAAAGATTCGAGCTTCGTCTAAGTTCTGTGCGAGCATTTTTGTCTGACGTGGGAGGGTTCTGGAAAGTTATCGAGTTATGATGTTAATTTCAGTTATTATTATTGTTACACTTTGCAAGTTTTTCATAGCTGCGTCAGCTGGTGGGCTTTTACTTGAGTGTAAGTGACAGCAAGTCTCTTCAGGTCTCTAGAATTCTTCTGAGTATTCTGGCCGATCTCAACAATATTGAAGTCTGGATAATCTCGATTCTTCTACGGATTTTCTGTTCCTCCAAACTTTCTTTCAAATTAATTTGTATCGCCGTCACCATCATGTTTCGTATGTTCTTTTTAGCTCTCTGGCAAGGTCCAAGTATTTGTCAATCTTTTCACTTTCTTTTATTTTCTCTCTGTGGTCCGTTGTAATTGTAAGATCCACGAGACAGCAAGTTTTCTTTCTTTGTTAATTAACACTAGTCGTCTTTCTTTGTTTATAAACATGGTCGTCTTGCCGAGATTAGGTGATTCGTTAGTATCTTAAAATACCAGAGAAATTAATGCATCTAATATTGTCAAATTTTAATCTTTTGCACAATTCCCGGAGAATCCTTTTCCCTTCCCAGTTGTGCCTAGTTTTGCACCCTTTTTGTGCTAGTTTAATGCATTCGTTTCCTATTTGAATAACCGTTTTATCTCTTTATCCGCATAACTTACACTTGCTGTTCTATTACATTTCATCGATTTTTGCTTTGATATAATTGGTCCTTATGGCGTTGCTTGTAGCGCTATTTGAAGAGATTCAATTTCTATCTTCAGATTTCCCTCTCGTAGACATGTAACATACCCATATATTAATACGTGAAATTTACGGATATGTAAAAACATTCATAATGTTCATACGTATAGGAATCCGAAAAACATGAAACACTGACGACTCTCTTGGTACAGGTACGAAACTTTTATTACCTTCTTTAAGTTAAGGTTTTCGACACAAGGAGAGAGAGACACAATTTTTCTATGCTGACTGTTCGTCCATCGTCAGCTCTCAACTCACTGACTCAACCAACGCACGTGCGCACACCTGCAGTCCACAAACTGCCTGGCCTAGCCCATGTCCGAAAAATCAACTCGCTTCGTCTAAGTCCATATCTCAACTCATTGCTTTTTTCAAAATCACTAAGAATCCCGGCCCACCGCTTCCGGGCATGACGTCACTTACATCCCCAGTCCTATCTCCCATCTGGGGCCTCCATTGTGACATCTGTGATTGTCGCATCCTCCCCGTTCGCGCGTGAACACCTGCACTCAATGTGTGCACCTAACTAACCCATGCACTAAGCCGAAAGGTTCTAAGGCTAAATAAACCGAAAGATAAGATATATAAAACGAAAAATGATAATATAAAAAAAATCCTTCCGCAATTATATAACAAACATGTCAGTGTCCACACGTGATTAATCATATTTACCACCCCCTCCGCTCAGACAGGATATGACACAAGGTATATTTTTAAAGCGGAGTTTAACAGGTTTGAATTCAGAGTTTTTCTTCTCTTAGACTAGTTGCCTCACCAAGGCTGAAGAACCTAGTCTGTCCTACTATTTACCCATAGCTGGAGGGAGAATAATTGGATTCATACCTTTCCTAAGGGTATTAGTGCTATGTGAAATGCAATCAGTCTCATCCAGGATTTGAACTCGTGTCGCCGTGCCCATTTCCTACGACGTGATTAATATCGCTAGTTTATCGCTTGAAATATCCATACAGTTGTTTTTCTTCCCATTTCTGTTTCCTAGTTTTTGATGTTTTTCTGTTTGTACTAATGTTACTAATTCTGTTATTAGTCTTTCTTTTATATTTTTAATGTAGTTCTCGAGTTCTCGTATTGATGCATCTATGGAATCTTCAATGCTTGAGAGTTCGTTTTTCCTTCTTTTCTTGACACATACAGTCTATGTCATCTCTCGGATGTAAAGATTTGTACATAATCATGAATTTGATGTTTGTTCCATCAGTCTAGGTTCCTCTCTCGTCCATTTTAAGAATGATCCTGAGTATCTTAGAAAGAAGACTGCTCAGGTGTTATCTCTTTGATTAAATATTTGGTGCAGAGTTTGGTTTCCAGAAGCTTTCTAGCTCTTCCGTGGTACTCTTTTCTTATTTTTTTTGTTTGATATTGTCTGTTTTTAACATTCCCAAATACCTCTAGTTTTTCTTGTCTCCAAGCGTTCTTATTCTTTCCTGATTTGGTAGTTCTATTCTTTCCACTATTTTTGTTTTGCCATTTTTCGTTATGAGCATGACACATTTTTCAATGCCAAATCCTATTCCTATATCCTGATTATGTATTCTTGTTACGTCTATCAGGATCCCTCGTCATCAATTCTACCCTTCAATTTTCATGGCATTCGTGATGAATTTTATGATTTTGTCAGATATTTTGTTTCATTTTCAGACAATCCAAATTTACAGGACTATATCATTGATCTTTTTGTTATCAATCCATACCATAACGACATTTTTCGCCTTGTTTTAGTTTCTTTCAAAAATGTGCTGGTCTATATATGGTAGGTCATTTGTTCCTGTTGTTCCTTTAACATCCATTTTGTTCTTCTGGAAACAGTCTGTAGTATTCAAGTGAGTCATTAATTTTTTCCTCTTATCTGTGCGGTCAGATTTTACCACATCATACGTAGACACGTTATCGGTCTATAGTTACTGGTGATAGTCTCTTTTTTTGGGTCTTCCTAGATCAGAGTAATTTTCCTTTTTATTATCCATTTGGGTATAATTGCTTCTTGTAGACATTTACTCAGTTGCTGGACCTATCTATCGTGGATGGATGTGGTTTTTAAAACCAGAATCCATATTTAACTTCATAGCCTGGCATTTTTCAATTCGTTTTTTTTTTCTTGAGTGCTGTACTTGGTGCGTGCATGTATATATTCGCCTCGGGTTTTTTTCAAGTTGCTCTAATTCAGAAAATGTATCCATTGAGCATTTCTGTCATGTTCTTCCTGTTTCCATATTTTACTCCAAAATAGTTATGTTCCTTTTGCATCGGTTAGTTTCTTTTTGTCCTTTCTCCATCAACTTGTTGGTAGAATTTTCTTTCGTAATTTTGGAAGGTCTTGTATTGTTTGTGTTGCTTGATTCTGTCTCAGTACTTTTTGAGTCTTCGTTCTATCGCCAATATCTGTTGATTTGTTTCTTCCTGCTGTTTTGTTAGACTTGTCTGTGGTTGTTTTTTGGGGGTCTTTTCATTCCGTGGGGCTTTGGTGTGTTCCGGGGTTCTTCCTTAGCAATTTTGTTTGTTGTCGGAATTTTTTTATTTGTTCTTCTAGCCTCATTTTATAGTCAGGGTTGGAAATTCTTGTTCGGGTTCCTTAGGAGGTGATACCTATTTTATCACTGAATAGTTCTGCTCCTGCTCGATCAGTTCGGTGATGTTGCCCGGTGGGATTATTTTTTAATCATGTATTTCCTTTTTCGGTCACTACCTTGACCTTTTTTTCCAGTTTTGATTTCGTAAGGATATTATTGTAGTCTTTTGTTCACTTACGATTTACTATTCGCAAGTTTTTCCCTGAAGCATTATATGTAGTCCTTCACAGAAGTTTGAGTGGCAGCTAGAGTCCTTTGGTTTCCAGGACTATTTTAAGTATTCTAGCCGATCTAGACAATGCTATATTCTGGATGGTTCCAATTATTCTTCTGATTTCCAATCCTTCCAGTCTTTTTTCCAAGCCTTTGGGGTCTGTTCCAAGCTTACCAACTACAACTGGAACCACAATTATCTTCATGTTCCTCCTTTTTTTTAGTTCTCTTGCCTGGTCAAATATTTGACTATTTTCACCCCTTTTTTTTAAAAAAACATTAGATCCCTTAACCCTTCTATGTATAATAGCCTATTTTCTTAAAGCTGTCATCTTTCTTTCTCTTATCTCCAGTTCATCAAGTCCCTTTTCCAGCTTCTTGAGTATTGTTCCCAGAGCCCCAACTATTATTGGTGATACTGGTACTTTCATGTGCTTTAGGATTTTAACGTCTCTTCCAAAGTCAAGGCATTTGTCCGGCTTTCGACATTATTTCCACCTGTGGTCCGAATTCACAGCAAAATTCATGATGTGACAGGTTTTTTTCTTTTTTATTAATACTAGGCTCAGTCTTCTTTTCTGAATTGGGTATTCCGTTTCTGTCTAAAAGTCCAAGAAAATTTTATGCGTTTCATTTTCAAGGACAGATTCGTTTGCACATATACCATGTATTAGTGTGACTGGATTTCAATTTCTTGCACAATTCTCAGCGGATCACTTTTCCCGTCCAGTCTTGTTTGTTCTTATATTCCTTTCGTGTTAATTTGCAGCATTCACTTACTATATGATTGTTTCATCTCCATCACCACATTATTATTATTATTATTATTATTATTATTATTATTATTATTATTATTATTATTATTACATTTGTTGTTTTGAAATATTTTCTCGCTAAACATGTGGTGATTTTTCTTCGGTCCATTTTCGCCTGTCAAATAAAATGGCGACCAGAAAGATGGCGTGATTGACTGACAGGCTGGAATTCGCGACTCGCATTTCAAACAAATTCAAAACCACTTCTGAGTATAGCAAAAATATTATTTCGCATCCCCCCCCCAACCCCGAACTTTCAAACAAGCTAATTTTCGGTAAAGACTGCATATTCATTTAAAATATCAATGCGTACATGAACTCACATGCCTCCAGATATATTTTTGCTTAAACACCCACCTCTATTTCGACTCATTTAAAGAGAAAACAGACTCAAATAAATATCTACAAACACTTTTAAATATGAAGAGTGTGCCAAGAAGTTCTCGGTTTTACTTTATCTAATTTTATAAATTGTCATTTTGTGGGTCCCCACACACCAATGGGGTGTGCTAATATTTGTAGACAGAAAGTAATCAAGATTAAACTCATTTATCCAAAAAATCCGATAAAATGATTTTTTTTTAAATCTAAAAAGTGCTTTTGCATTTGTTTTTTTATACTTTGTTATATTGGGTTCTTCTAGTTCTTAACAACTATGCAAAAATAGTAGTTGATTTGCGTCGACGTAATTAAAAGACGAAATAAAGAGTGTTTTCATGGCTTTTATGTTGAATAATTCAAGCAACAATTTAAGTAAATTGTACAAAAGATGACCTGGATAAGAATAAAGAAGCCTTAAGAGAGAAACTATAATGATAATATGAGGAAGAATCGAAAAGTATCTGTTTTGAGATAACAGATATAAAACTGTTAATTACCAAATTAGTGAACAGAGAAAACTTGCTCAAAAGGAATGCAAGCGTAAGGTGATTCACTGAAAATTGTGAAAAGGGATTAAATTTGACGACACTGACAAATAGTAAATGCATAAACCAGGAGAGAGAGAGAGAAGAAGAAGAAGAAGAAGAAGAAGAAGAAGAAGAAGAAGAAGAAGAAGAAGAAGAAGAAGAAGAAGAAGAAGAAGAAACAGCAGACGGTGAGTCTACGAGAGTCGGTGGCTGACTTCTGGGTGACTCTGACGAAAGCTGTTGTTTTGGGTCAGCTGATCACGGGTGAATGACTGTATTAGTGGAGAATGATTAGAAAAAAACAAATGACAGATGTTTAATTGAATTGTTAGTGATTCATAGCAATACTTGGAACCATTTCACTTTGTTGACATGCTGAACTGAATTGTTAGAAATAGAACTGTTTGATTATTTAACTGTGTGTAAACAAATGACCGATGTTTAATTGAATTGTTAGTGATTCATAGCAATACTTGGAACCATTTAACTTTGTTGACATGCTGAACTGAATTGTTTGAAATAGAACTGTTTGATCATTTAACTGTGTGTAAACAAATGACTGATGTTTAATTGAATTGTTAGTGATTCATAGCAATACTTGAAGACAACAAGTGAGAAAAAATCGTTAATAGTTAATAGAATTATTTGAATTAGATAGAAATAAGTGGAACTATTTACTTGTAAGCCAAAAAATGAGCGCAGGCTTGTGCAAAAAAGTTATCAACAAAATGGGTTTAGAAATTATATATTTAATATACGTGTATAAAAAGGATTCGGCATGAAATAAAGTCCAATGGTTGAACCATGAACCCCCCACCAAAAAAAACCCCCAATCCAAATGGTATTAAGTAATTTTATCTGATACAAATAGTTTATACACATTTATAGTATTTTCAGTAACTATTCTTATCAAATAGTCATGGTTTAAAGTCTTCTATCCATTTAAGAAGGAAATACCGTTTAAACATCTATTGCATTTTATTGGATAGAGTTTAAGAAACTATTGTAAAATGTTAAATAGTGAGATCAGTTAATGAAATTGCATGAGCATTTAATGGGTATTGGTCATTCTTTTCTTGGTTGAGCCGAGAAATTTTCAACGCCCTTTTTCTACAATTTTTTTCCTTTGTTGAAGTATTTTGCTCTAATCATCTTATTTGCTGACTCGCACAATTTAACCTTATAAAAATAGTGCTCAACTCAAAATATCTGGCTCATGATTGCTAAAAAACACCAAAGAACCCAGATAAATACACTAAGTTATAGATGAAAGGTTGCAATGAAGGCTGGAATCGTACATCAGGAGGGATTAGGATAATATGTTGGAATATGTTATCTAAAATGTGTTTGAGTCTTATAGGCCGGTATAAAATTATCCCCACCTAAGAACCTAGATAAATAAACTGAAATTATAAAGAGACGTTTGCATTGAAGGCTGGAATAGCACATCATGTGGGATTGGGATAATATGTAGGAATATGTAATCTAAAATGTGTTTGAGTCTTATAGGCCGGTAAAAAATGACCCCCCCCGACCAAAGAACCCAGATAAATACGCTGAAATTTTAGATAGAAGGTTGCATTGAAGGCTGTAATAGCTCAGCAGGAGGGATTAAGATAATGTGTAGGAATATGTTATTTAAAATCTGTTTGAGTAAAACCTGAGTCTTATAGGCTGGTAAAAACAGTAATTACGTATAGTATCCTCAGCTTTGCTTTAGAGGGGAGATAACTCTTCCTATGCAGTGCTTATTCCCATTGAGCCAGACAGAAAAATCTTTTGACGGTCGTCATGTATTCATCAACAAAGAGATGACTAATGGGCAAGAAGACATAAGTAAACCTGTCGAGACCTAAACGTACATAACGTGGCGAGAAGCGCAATAAGATATTGCAATACAGATTGCTTACGATGTGACAGGCACTGATTGTTACTGGTACTTAAGCCCAAATTGAACTGCCTGTGACGACCTGCTAATCAGATTTGTGGCTGACTCGGTAGGACATTAAAAGAAAACGTCATTTCCGAATGAAGGGCATTCGGAGTAAAAATAAATGAATAAATAGAAATAAAACGGAGAGGAAGATGAAAGGAAGGAAGGTAGGAAAGAAGGAAGAGATGAAAAAGAAAGAAGAAAGGGAAAATAAAAAGAGTGAAATAATTTTTAGTAAGCAGTATAGGATGTAAGAAAGAAGAAACGAATGAAAAAAGAAAGAAAGAAGTGATAAAAATGAAAGAAAGGTTATATAAAAAGATATTACGATAATAGAAAAATAATCAGCAAAGAAATTGTGAAGAAAAAAGGAAGGAAAGAAAGAAGAAAGGGATAAGAAAGAAGATACAAATTATTAAAAAGAAAACGGAGAAAGGGACGAAAAGAATAAAAAAAAGAGAATAGAAAGAATTTGGAAGAAAGTAAGGACGTGAGGAAGGAAGAGATAAAAAAAGAAGCTAAATCAAAAAGGCGAGTAAAAATAATAGTAAGAATTAGAATGTTAGATTGGCAGGAAGGAAAGGAAGAATTTGACGCCATTGGACCATTCTCCAAGAACTTGGAAAAGAGACTGAATTGTCTAGACATTAGATTTAGTTTGGTTGGGTTTTATGGTATATCACCCATTGTAGGTTATTCAATGCCAAATCCTCTTTAAACATATATATAAAATATAAATGATTTGGTTTGGATGGGTTTTATGGCATATCAACCATTGTGGGTTATTTACTGCCAAATCTTCTTTATACATATTTATTAAATAAACATAGTTTATAAACACATTTTTGATAAAATTCTTAAACGCACTTGAGCGCTTTTTTTTGTGTGTACAGTTATATCGTTTTGTGCGTTACTATCAAATCCGAATTATTTTATCTATAATTAATCCTTTGTTTGTCCACAGTTAAATGATTTCAAGCAGTGCTATGTAACAGAAACAATTGAATATCAGTCATTTTTTGCAAACATTTGAATAGATACACATGATATGTAAACGATTAGTATGTCGGTAATTTCATTTTTAAGTTAGTACACTAGTATTGCTATTGTTTCTACACAGTTAGATGGTTTCAATTATTGCTATCCAACACTTATAATTCTATTCAATGTTAATCATCTGTTTGCACACAGTGAAGTGGTTGCAAGTATTGCTATCTAACACTAATTATTTCATTCAACATTACTCATTCGTTTGCACAGTTCAATAGTTCAAAGTATTGTTATGTTATACCAATAATTCAATTTAGGTACACAGTTCAAGGGTTTCAAATATTGCTATTGAACATAAATACTTCTATTTAACATCATTCATTTGTTTGTACACAGTTGAATGGTTCAACGTATTCCAAACTAATACTTTTATTTGCACACAGTTAAATGGTTCCAAGTATTGTCGTATATCACGAACAATTCAATTAAACATCAGTCAGTTGTTTATACACAGTTGAATGATCAAACGGTTCTATTTCTAACAATTCAATTCAGCAAGTCATTTGTTCTCACACAGTTTAAATGTCAAACAGCTCTTTAACCTCAAGATAGAACCCTATCAGGTGCTGCCACTCTGGGACAGAGTGGACCTGGGAGTGATGGCATTGAAGGAGTATTCTGCATTCTCCAAAGCTCCCGCATAACCGTCTTAATTATGACATTAAATAATCTGATGGGGAATCAGATTATTTAATGTCATAATTAAGACACTCGTTCTGGGAAGAGGGCCTTATTTTTCTGCAGAGATACAGTCCGTGTATTCTACAGCCTCAGCCGATTAGGCTGAGATCGTTTAGTGTCATATTCGGTGCACCCGGGCGGGTGGGGGTTGTCTTAACCCTCTGTAGAGATGCAGTTGGTGTATTCTATAGCCCCAGCCGACAGGGCTGTGATGGTTTAGTTTTATATCCAGAACACTCGTTGCGGAGATTCTTACCTCTCTGCAGAAACGCAGTCGGTATATTCTACAGCCCCCTCCCCCACAGTCGACTGGGCTGTGGAGATTTGAGAAAGAATTAAAGCTATCCAGACCACAGCACAGCGGAACCGGAAAGAATATTTAGAAAAGTCTTGGAAACGAAGAGATTTCTTGTCTCTCAGTCTTCTGAGAAAAAACACCAGTTAAAGAAAGAATCCCCGTCGTGGAATGGTAAAACTAAATCCTTAATTGCAGCCTCAAAGTATGCGTATTCGAATTCCAGTCGCGCTATTACGTTCACGCTCAGACTAAAAGTCTTGGGAAAGATATGAACTCCATTATTCCCATAGCTACAGGTTAAATAGTATCACCGTTGTTCTTTTAGAAACTTGGCTTAGGCATTGAATAACCCACGAAGGTCGATATGCCATCAAATAAAGTAATCAAACCAAACCAACAACCAGTTAAAACTGGTGTGAAAACTCAAATAGAGTGAACAAATAATAATAAGACGCAACAAAACAGCAAATGTAGGTTATGTGGTGAGAGAGACGAAACAATCACATAATAAGCGAATGCAGGCGCCTCTGGTGGTGTAATGGTTAGCAAGCTTGACTAGCAAACCTACACTAGTGAGTTCGAGTCTCATTGGGTGCCCCTTTCATATGGCCTTGTGCCACATCTAAGCAAAAAGCTTAGTAAATTTCCATAATAAGCGAATGCAGCAAACTGGCACAGAAAGAGTATAAAACTAGACACAACTGGGTGGGCAAGGTGATCCACGGTGAATTCAAATTTGACCATACGAACATAATGGTATATGCACAACCCAGAATCTGTCCTGGAGAATGAGATGCATGACCTTCGCCAGGACTTTGAGATATAAACGGATCACCTAATTTCGACCAGACCTTATAATGATAAACAAAAAAGAGAACTTGGAGAATTGTGGACTTTGCTTTCCCAGCGGACCATGGAATAAAATTGAAAGAAAGCGAAAAGAAGGATAAATACATGGACCTTGCTTGGGGACTGAAAAAAACTATGGAACATGACAGTGATTCAAATTGTAATTGGTGTGCTCGGTATAGTCACCAATGGATTGGTAAAGCAACTGGAGGACTCGGAAATATGAGTACGGGTGGAGACTATCCGAACTACAGCATTATTAAGATCGGTCATAATACTGAGAGGAGTCCTGGAGACTTGAGGAGACTTGTCACTAAAACCGCAGTGAAAGACCATCAGCTAACGCTGCTGTGAAAAACTTTCAAAAGAGTAGAATAATAATAATAATAATAATAGTAATCCGTCTTGGAGAAGGAGACGCACAAACTTCTCTGTGATTTGAGGTACAAACCGATCACCTAATCTCGGCTAGACATTTAGACCTAGTGATAGATATATATAAAAAAAGAGAACCTGCCGATTAGTGGACTTTGCAGTCCTGGCTGACACTGAGTGAAAATAAAAGATAGCAAAAAGTGAGATAAATTCCCTGGCCTTGCTCGAGAACTAAAAGAAAATACAGACCATGAAGGTGATGGTGATACCAATTGTGGTTGGTGCATTTGGGAAATCGTCAAAGGATTGCTAAAGGGGTTGGAAGACTTGGAAATAAGAGAACAGGTAGAGACCATTCAGACAACAAAATCATCAAAATCGGCTAGAATACTGAGAAAAGTGAAGGAAACTTGAGTAGTCTTGCTGCCACTGAAACCCCAGTGAGAAACGACCAGCTAATGCTGGTGTAAAAACTCTCTAAGAGGTAAATAATAATAATAATAATAATAATAATAATAATAATAATAATAATAATAAAATGTTTGGCTTTAATTATGATTGTGTTGTTGTTAGGTTATTTCATTATTCCATTTTCTATCAATCAGTTTTTATTTTTATCTTTTTCCGGTTTTGAGCCTCACCCCTTCGGATAAGTCGAATCGTAAAAATACTACGCCGAGCAATGATCATAATTTTGGCGATCGTTGCATCACTTCCAAGCCACAAAAGAAGAGAGAGACAGAAAGAAAGAGAGAGTAGCGACAGTCATGATATGTTTATGGAGTACTTCTCGCGAGAGCGAAAACGAGAACTTCCGCGGGATAATTTGTGTTGGTCGAAAAGGTGTGAACAGTGCATAATTCACGTCCTGTTCCAATTTTGTTCTAACTCGGACTGGGCACAAAACGAACGAAGGAAAAAATACATAAATAATAAAATAGGTCTCTGAACAAAGACATTATTTTCCTTTTACGGAAGAGGATGGCATTTACAGATCTGGTTTTCTTGAACAGCTTAGTATAGTTCGTACAATTTACTATCTATTGAGTTGAAATGAGACAAAGAAAAGGTAGATTTGGCCATTAAAAAAATTATTAAGCCTAAGCATATAAGGAAGACAAACTTTTTTTTTTTCTAGTGTGATTACATGTCGGAGATAATTTGGACACAGTCAAAACCTTTCTCGTAAAAACTAGTTTGTCTTTACTGGAATATCACCAGACCTAAAATTAAATTTAGGATGATATATATGTATATATATTTATTAAATTCCAGATGTTTTTGCTTTAAAAACATTTGTACACTTGTGTTAACGAATAAATTGTAAAATGTTTAGTAAATATGAAATTAGAGGAAAGTGAACAAATTGATATCAATAGAAGTTACAAAGAGTAAAGAAACAATAGACAATGTATTTTTAATATATATATATATATATATATATATATAAATATGTATATATATATATATATATATATATATATATATATATATATATAGTAAAAGACACGTTGAATAGAAGTTCACAGGAGAGTTTGCTCTGAAACGTGAGTTTTTATTCTGTCATCTTATTTCATACTGAAATATATTATGGTATTGTTCTGTATTTTTATGCACTGAGTAGTATTAAGATTTTACGGATTAAAAACGTTTTTAACGTTAAATTTCATTATTCATACATACATACATATATATATATATATATATATATATATATATGAAAAAACACTAGGTCTTCAGAGGAGGATTTAAAAAAAAATATTTGCCCGCGTTAAACGTTCCGCTTTTAGACCTACTCCATTTTTTTCTACACACACACACACATATATATATATATATATATATATATATATATATATATATATATATATATATATATATATATATATATATATATGACCAACTTCATTCTTCTTATGATTCTTATGAAATGGACAATGAAAAAGAATTAAAAAATTAAAAATAAAAGTGATTCCTTTCTTGCTTGCCCCGAAACTTTTCATTGTTCACACACACACACACACACACACACACACACACACACACACACACACATGTATATATATATATATATAAGTTTCATTCAATAAAAATGAGTTTTTTTGAGAAAAAAAGCCAAATATATGCTTTTTTTTAGAATTTCAGAGTCTGCATTTTTTGGAGTTGGTTAATATCAAAAAATTATTTGAACCCCGAAAAATATTTTTGAATCTATTCAAAGTAGCATTAAATGAGAGTTCTCCAAGTTTGAACAGAGATGTGTTACCAAAATTTGTCAGCTGTGAAATGCAAACCATATGATATTTACCGAAAAATGTTTGATGTATGCAGAAAAGATGTTTTAGTGAAAAAAATGTTTACAAATGCCTGAGTCGAAAAGACAGCTTATAGTGTGGAAATGTGCTGACTTGTAGTCGCAGGTAAAGAAAAGGTTCCGGGCGCAGCGGTCAGTAAAGAAGTTCTTTGTCGACAGTCTTCTGAGACATGAAAGGACCCATCATTTCTAAGTTTCTTGAATAATGTGCAACTTCAACTACTGGCAAACCCTTTGGCAATATACACCTTTTTTTTATTGAAGAATCATCGTCTCTCTCCCTCTCTCTCTTTCTCTTTCTCTCTCCCCGTCTCTCTCTTTCTCTCTCTCTCTCTATATATATATATTTGTATGGGAAAACTGGAGTAGCTTTTAAAGCCAAAACGTTTAACATTGATAAATATTCTTAAAAAATAAAATCCTTCTTCGAAAACCGAGTATTTTTTCACCTTGAGAGAGAGAGAGAGAGGTGTGCGTGTGTGTGTGTGTGAGTATAAAATTTCTTACATAAGATTCTCAAACTGAGAAGAGTTTACGCTCATGTAAGTTTTCTTGCATTTTTTTCTTCATCGGATACTTTGAACGAATATTGTTTAAATCCAAGTTAAAAACAAAAAGAAATGAAAAAGAAAGTTGATGCATTATAATTGTTATTTGTAAGTATTATTTAACAAAAAGATGTTGGATATACTCTGTTAAATTTCAAGCAAACTACATTTTTGTTGTTTTTCTTTCCATTCTTCCCAATGGGAAAGCGGCAAGTCAGCTGGGGATAAAGATGAGCGAGAAATCAATTATGCATACCTGACTATTTGGTTGTTCAGAAAATAATATCCAATATTAAAATGAACTTTTATTCCTGAATTAATGAAACAGTCAAATTATGATCTCTGAACATCCATGCATTTCTATCATCGATTAACAAAGTTATTTATGCCTGCACAATAAAACTCGAAAGGTTTTGGCGCTTTGAAATCTTTAAATGCAGTTTGTAATCCTTCTTTGGAACTGAATGTTTTTTGGTGTAAAAAAAGAGTCCTGATTCTTGGAAAAAAATTGTCGTTGCTGGGTAAGAGATCAGGAGAATATCGAGGAATGTATAAAGTCTAATACCCCAAGTTAGTGAGGTTCTGCAGTGTCACTCTAGCAACATGTGGCCGAGCATTGTCATCCTGGCAACATGTGGCCGAACATTGTCATAAAATAAAATTAGGACCAAGTTTGAACACCTACAAAAAAAAGTAAACGCATCCCTTCTTTTTTCATGTAAAATCGTCATATAACTTTCAACATTAAATTCTGATAGAAATGATTGAAAATTAACAAAGAGAACACTTTAATCATCAGGAATAAGAAACATTTTTTACACTACTACTTGGCCTAATCAGTAGAGCGTTCGCCAATGGTCCGGGAGACCGGGGTTCAATCCCAGGTTGAGTCATACCAAAGACTAAAAAAATGGTACTTTATGCCGCCTTGCTTAACACTCAGCATTATAAAGGGTAAAATTGAGTAATCCAGGGAAAGTAGTGCCCTCCCATACACCACGGTGTAGTAGCTATCGAAAAGGGAGCCTTCTGGTCACCCTCGACAACGGTCGCCAACTTTACAACTTACTAATAACATACGATGTTAAAACAGAATTTAAACAGTTTATACTAAAATCGGATATTATTTTTCGAACAATCTGTGTTATAATTATATTTGTCTATAATGATAATAATAAAGGGGTACTCTGCATTTCCCAAAGCTTGAGCATTAGCGGAACCTCGCCATCAGATTGTTTAGCGTCATATTAAGGACACTTGTCGAGGGAGGGTCTTACCCCTCTGTAGAGATGCAGTCGGTGTATTCTACAGCCCCAGCCGACTGGGCCAAAAGGAACACTAAATAAAACACGAGATAAAAGGAAATTGAATACACAGAACAAGCTTTTAATTTCAGTTGTTTATAGAGCTCCCAACTTTTTAGAAAAAATTGCGCAGGAAAAGTGTGCATTCCTTATATGTACATATTTAACCTGACCATTGGCCTCATGAGTAGAGTGTTCGCCAATGGACCGGCGTTCAATCCCAGGTTTAGTCATACCAAAGACTCAAAAAATGGTACCTACTGCCACCTTGCTTAACACTCAGCATTATAAAGTAAGGATCAAGGGTAAAGTGGAGCAATCCAGGGAAAGGAGTAGCGCCTTCCCCTACATTTCACTGTAGTAGCAATTGAAAAGGGAGCCTTCTGGTTACCCTCGACAACGGTCGCCAACTTTACTATATATGCAGAAAGTTGACTGACCGTAGTCAAAGGTGACACGAAGGCTCATTTTTCAATAGCTACTGCACCGTGGCGTAGAGAAGAGCGCTACTCTTTTTCCATGATTGTTCCACTTTACCCTTGATCCTTACCTTATTATGCTAAGTAAAGCAAAGAAGTATCAATTACCATTTTTTTTCAGTTTTTGGTATGAATTGACCTGGGATTGAACCCAGGCAACAATAACCTTGTGAAAATTGTACATGTTTGTTGAAGCAATGCACCAACAATCTTCTAGTGTCTTGAATATGATACAAAACTGCATCCGATGGTGAGACTCCAGTTCTGCAGCATTGTGAATTGTAGGGTTATCCCTTTATTAATCACTGGTCCACTATGAATGGTAATACCGGTGGGGTCAAAGAGATCTGTTCGAGATGATGTTTTAAATGATTGTAAATTTTATTAATACATTGGCCCTTAAAATGATTGTTACTTAATATGAAGTGTTTCATCATCATCATCATCATGTCACGCTATCTGCACGGATATCCCTGACTCTCTCTCGCCCCACTTCCTATCATCCATTGCTTCCGGCATGTATTCGGCACAGAGCTGCTGTATGTAGGTTCGAGCTGGTCGTCCTGCCTTCGCTCGTCCATTTGAAGGGGCACACAGGAATATGTCACTTACGAGTTCGTCTCTACTTCTCCAACAGTGTCCCGCATTTCTGGTATGTCTAACTTGAATAGTCTTCATGATGGGTAGTAAATGGCCGAACAGCTGCTGCTTTGTGGGGTGTTGCCTCCAGGACTCGTTCAATATTGCTCGCAGTATTCTTGCATAATTGCCGTCAAGCTTTTTCTCCATACGTTTAGTTAGCATGCATGTAGTGAATCCATATAGTAGTATCGACACGACCACTGCTTTGAAGAAACTGCGCTTCATTTTATCGGTCAGGTCTGCCTATAATACTTGCAAATTATAAGTAATCAATAAGAATACATGACGTTATATAGCTGTGCAAACAAACAGGAATAGTTACACGAAATCATATAATTTTGTACAAACTATTAGTAATAGATAGGCTTACTTGAAATAATATCGCTCTTTGTGTAACGTCTATCATTGTAATCGGTGACTCAAGTTCAAACCCTGGACGAAGCTTTTAGAGTTTTACTACACACTAATGCGCTTCGGAAAGGCTTCCCTTCTCCCTTCAGCTATTGGTAAATAGTAGGACAGATTGGCTTGATAAGTTAACCAGTTTAAAAGAAGGAAGACTCTGAATTCAAGCTAATTGTAAATCACTTGAAAACTGACACCCTGACCGTGAATCAAAGGCTTGGGAAAATATATAGCTTAAAAAAAGATTGCTCTGTGTTCAGATTGTTCCTAGATTAATTACTTGAAACTATATTTTTTGATAAATTATTTGCTCGAAATTATATAATTGCTATCCCCCCCCCAAAAAAAAAACTGACTTCGGCGATAAATAACCCAACAAGTGATAAGATGTCGTAAAACCAATTCACCATCTATTGAAATGTTCTAACTTGTTGGGTTATTTATGGTGATATTCAGTGATGAATAAAGAATCTGCATTGGCCAAGGCAATGATGCCATAACTTTTGTCCAGTACCGTTCAAATGAAACATATAAAAACGATTGCTTGAAGTCACTAATTATAAATGTTTTATAGGACTACGTGTACATGAGTTTTTATCGGACTACGGGTACATGAGTTTTTATCGGACTACGGGTACATGAGTTTTTTTAGGACTACGGGTACAGGAGTTTTTATCGGACTACGGGTACATGAGTTTTTTTTTAGACTACTGGTACATGAGTTTTTTTATGACTACGGGTACATGAATTTTTTTTTTGACTACGGGTACATGAGTTTTTTTAAGACTACTGGTACGTGAGTTTTTTTATGACAACGGGTACATGAGTTTTTATCGGACTACGGGTACATGAGTTTTTATTGGACTACGGGTACATGAGTTTTTTTAAGACTACGGGTACATGAGTTTTTTTATGACTACGGGTACTTGAGTTTTTTTTAGGATTACGGGTACATGAGTTTTTCAGGACTATGAGTAGATGAGTTTTTTAGGACTACTGGTGCATAAGTTTTTATTGTACTACGGGTACATATTTTTTTAGGACTATTGGTACATGAGTTTTTTTAGGATTACTGATACATTATTTTTTTTTTAAAAGTATGAGTTCATAATTTTTCTGGACTACGGATACAAG
The DNA here is from genome assembly GCA_963585895.1 of Sepioteuthis lessoniana. Classification (NCBI taxonomy): domain Eukaryota; kingdom Metazoa; phylum Mollusca; class Cephalopoda; order Myopsida; family Loliginidae; genus Sepioteuthis; species Sepioteuthis lessoniana. The sequence goes on from OY757911.1 coordinate 42,351,421, forward strand.
AGTTCATTCAAAAATAACGATTGCCTATTCTTGAATACGAATATTCATTCACAGATACAAGCGCTTGCCGTAGCTCATTTCACAAGATATCGGGCTTTCATAACGAGGTCAATCATTATATATCCAAAATTTAAATAAGACATGATTAATTGATTTATGATTTAGGCTCCTGTAATACTAAATGCTCTCATAGCTTAGTTGATAAAGCAGTTAGTACGGATAACCGGGCGTCTTTAAGGCTGTTCTTTATTGTCACACTAAATACAATTCAAGCGGACTGTGATAAAATGGCAACTAACATTAAAAATGAAAGGATATTTTAATGAAAATGTATTATAAGTAGACTATCAGTTGTGCTCTCGTTGTGACAGTGACGGTAACGATGCTTCTAAGTTGGAAGCTAAGAAAGATGCTAATTTTAATTTCATAGTTATCTCTGTGATATCATAAATTTGGAGCGAATGCAGACTCCACAAAATTATCATTCATTTGCTAATTCGTCATGGTTAATTCCAAGTCTGTCTTTTTTTCTGTCTAACGAGTATCCGTTCCTCCGGTCCCTTCAAATCCCACAGTGCACTGTCGATTGAAGGCATCTCCCTTTGTATCGGTAACACAACTATTCCCAACCAGTGACTATATTTTACAAAAATATTTTTCTTGTTTGGAAATTAACGAAACGCAGGCTTCACTCTAAACATTCCTACAGAAACCACCTTTGCACTTAAAAAATCTTCCTCATACTTTACGCACGTCATCATCACTGATCCCGTAATCTGGTTTTCGTTGTTGGGGCATTACTCAAGTGATGTGTCTTTGGCAGGAATTGTCTGGCGGGACCCATCCCTTTCCATGTGTAAGTTGAATTCAGAATTTTCCTTCTCCTTGATCGGTTACTATTCTAAGTTTAAAGAAAACATTTTTGTCCAACTATTAACCACACGTCTTACAGATATTTAAGAATCGGCATGTAGCTTTTCAGCTAAATCAAAGCGGTGATTGAGCTATTTAAAATCAAACACCGCTTTTAAGTCCTCACTTTCAATTCCTTGTGATCTAAAGCTGCGTTGCTTCTTCAAAATAATTTCACCTTTTTTAACTTCGCAAAACATTCACGACCCGTACTGCTTCCAAACGAATTAACTCCATTGGCTGCTGCTTTTATGAACTTGAAAAGAAACAACATGCAGTGTCCCACGTGTATCATATCAGTTGCTCTCTTTCTTTCCTTTTGCTTTCAGCATAGAAAAACACTGGTTGGTTTGGTTTTATGGCTTATCAATTTTTGTTGGTTATTTAATGTCAAATCCATTTTTATACAAATAATCAGTTCTATTTCATACAACTCAGCTAAGTAATAGTATAGATTTTCTTTGCACGCAGTTAAATGTCAAAACAGTTCTTTTTCGAACAATTCAGTTTAGCATAAAGTACGCACTTTAGATATCGAAACAATTCTATTTCAAGTAATTCAGTTTTGCATAAGTATACAGTTTAGTTCTATTAGACCCATAGATAGGAGCCTTTCAGGTGCTACCGCTCCGGGCCTGAGCGGACTTGGGAGCAATGGTAATAAAAGGGTACTCTGCATTTCCATAAGCTGGAGCATAACCAGAACCTTGCCATCAGATTGTTTAGTGTCGTATCCAGGACACTCGTTGTGGGAGAGTCTTACCCCTCTGCGGAGATGCAGTCAGTGTATTCTACAGCCCCAGCTGACTGGACCAAAAGGAACACTAAATAAAACACGAGATGAAAGGAAATTGAAAACGTAGAACAAGCTTTTAGTTTCAATTATTTATAGAGCTCCCAACTTTTTAGAAAAAATCGCGCTGGAAAAGTGTGCATTCCTTATATGTGCATATTAAACCGGACCATTGGTCTCATGAGTAGAGTGTTCGCCAATGGACCGGCGTTCAATCCCAAGTTTAGTCATACCAAAGACTCAAAAAAATGGTTTAAAAGTTGATATGCCATAAAACCCAACAACCTTCAAACTTTCAAAAAATGGTACCTGATGCCACCTTGCTTAACACTCAGCATTATATGGTACGGATCATGGGTAAAGTGAAGCAATCTAGGGAAATGAATAGCGGTGTAATAGCTATTGAAAAGGGCGCCTTTGGGTCACCCTCGACTAAGGTCGCCAACTTTCATGCGCATGTGACGTCGAGGGCAGTCTGGCCCTTGAACCTCCGTAAAAATAAATCCTCGTCAAGACTTCTATTTCGGGCATATGATAAACTGGCAAATAACATGGGGGTTAATTTGGGGCTAGACTGATCTCCGACGCTGGCAAGGGGGGTTCCAAATTCACTTTCACATACCCCACCAAGTCCTTCGTTTTCCTACCCCTCAGATAACGGAAAACATAAACTTCAAGGTTAGAAAATATTAACTGTAGTCAAATTTCCAGAATTCCTTTGTAATGTTTTAAGGTGAATAAGGCATTTAGCGAGAATTAATGAAAGCCATACAAACCTGAAACAGATATGTGCAAAAGAAGGCGACTCGATAGATAAATAACACAACCAAAAGATTTCAACACATTTAAAATGCATCTAAAATATAACAAAGTTTTAATAAACGACGACCAAACAAATAATGATAAGATTTAAGAAACAGTTCCTTTTTCTTTTCTCCTTTCCTTTTAAAATACCGGCTGTAATAAGCCAGCAGGCAGTATCAAACATAGATGTCTCTCAACAGTACTTTTCTTTCTCCTTTTTTCTTTCTTTCTTTTTTCTTTTACTTGAGAAAATGCCTACATTACTGGCTGAAGATTGTAACAAAGTTAATTCACTGATTTACTGTTGATGAAACAGAATCCTTTCTGTTTCTCTCTTTCTTTTTTGAATAAATATAATTCCAATATTTAGGAAGGATAGAAGGAAAAACAATTTAAGTTGTACTTATCTTTGACAAGGCTTAGTTTTCAGGTTCCTTTCTTTTACGGGCGAGTGACATCCCTGAAGTTGGCGAAATTGGCGTCTCTCTTTCGCCAATGTCTGTCCAGAACTAAAGATTCTTTTTGCGAACGAGGGACCTCCCGGAGTTTGGCTGTAAACCGGCGTCTTTATCCGTCGACTTCTGTCCTCAAACTGAAGATTCTTTTCCAAATTTCTCAAACAAAAAATGTCATTATGGCGCTAAAGGGTCTATGGCCAATCATTTGACTTTTTCCTTCTCCCACTATTTCTTCCGGTCATGCTACTAGTGTGACCTGGATTCCTTTCTTTGTTCAACAGGCTGCAGGTCATAGAGTTACCTTCATTCTCCTACCGTTTTAGCGGTCAGTCTTAGTGACTGTTGATTCAAACACAGGAGGGTGGGGGAATTGACCTCCCTTTCCCTCTCTCGGTAGCATACCACGTCACATTATACTTAGGGATTCATTTAGATGTTTGTGCTGATATAATTTAAATATGACTACGGTTTTAAATTCTTGAAAACATATTTTCAGTATTTTTGAACACATTTGCGTGCCCGTACCTACAATTATTTGTAAATGAAATACAGATAGAGGGAGACAAAGATAGATATTGAAAGAATAAGACATATAGATATATTGACAAATATATAGATAGATGCATTCTTACACACACAGACACACACACACACACACACACACACATATATATATATATATATATATATGTGTGTGTGTATGTTTGCGTGTGTGTGAGCGTGTGTATGCGTGTGGAAGTTAGTTGTGTGCGTGTGTGAGTATGAGTGTATGTGTTTGTACCTGTGTGAATGCATTTGTATGCTACTTAAGCTTATGACAGACTTTCTTTGAGTCATAATTTATGTTTATTTGATCATTAAAATCTCATAATTCATTTCTACACGCCACATCTGTTCCGTTGGGCGTTTGTATGGAAAACTTGTTTACGTCACACTGCCTCATCAAGTTAACTGTTCTGGTAATTTGCGCCTCATCTTCCTGGCTTATTATAACTAGCTATACTTACCCTTATTACATAAGGGTTGTAGGATAGCCGTTATTAAAAATCAACGACATAGAATCACTTTTATTAAAGTTTAGGATTATTATTCCTATTTAAGAAAAGGTTTTATTAGTTTGCATCGTTTATTTACTTTTGTTTACAGAATTGTTACCACAAAACATAGCGTATGGGAGATGGCTTCGGGTTTAAAAGGAAATTTCGTATACCATCGAATTCCCAAGAAATGGATAAGCACTTCAAATAAACATCTCGAATAGATATTAATTTGTTTTGATTTATTTGTTTAACGGCATATCAACACTTTACGGATTATTTAATGCCGAAATTTGATTCATTTGTAAATGCTTGGTTGTAAGTAAGTAAAGTTGGCGACCGTAGTCGAGGGTGACCCGAAGGCCCCCTTTTCCGTAGCTACTACACCAAGGTGTAGAGGAGGGCGCTACTCCTTTCCCTGGATTGCTTCTCTTTACTTTATAATGGTGAGTGTTAAGCAAGGTTACATTAAGTACCATTTTCTGAGTCGACCTGGGATTGAACCGGGGTTTCCCGGGCCATTGGAGAATCCATTGTATTTTTTTTAAAATGGACCCACTCCTTTGCAAACAGTTATGTGATATCAAGTAAAAAGTAAGTAAAGTTGGCGACCTTAGTCGAGGGTAACCCGAAGGCTCCCTTTTCAATAGCTACTACGCCGAGGTGTAGGGGACGGAGCTACTCCATTCCCCGGATTGCTCCACTTTAACCATGATCCTTACCTTATAATAATGAGTGTTAAGCAAGGCGGCATCAAGTACTATTTTTGAGTCTTTGGTATGATTCGACCTGGGATTGAAACCAGGTCTCCCGGGCCATTGGCGAATCCATTGTATTTTTTCAAAAATGGACCCACTCCTCTGCAAACAGTTATGTGATATCAAGTAAAAAGTCAGTAAAGTTGGCGACCTTAGTCGAGGGTAACCCGAAGGCTCCCTTTTCAATAGCTACTACACCGATGTGTAGGGAAGGGCGCTACTCCATTCCCCGGATTGCTCCACTTTAACCTTGATCCTTACCTTATAATGCTGAGTGTTAAGCAAGGTTGCATCAAGTACCATTTTTGAGTCTTTAAGTATACATATGTAATACTAGCCTAGTCGGCTAGGGCTGTAGAATACACAGACTGCATCTCTGTAGTGAGGTAAGACCTCCCTAACGAGTGTCCTAGACATGACACAAGACAACCTGATGGTGAGACTCCAGTAATGCTGGAGCCTAGGGGAATTCGGCGCACCCCTTCATTGCCATCACTCCCAGGTCTACACTGGCCTGGAGTGGTAGCACTTAATAGGGGTCTATCTATGGGTCAAGTAGAACTGTTTTACGTTTAAAAATGAAAACAAATGACTTATCCTAAATTGAATTGTTAGAAATAGAACTGTACAAAAAATAAGAAGAGAATGGGTAAACGGTGTGAGATTAATGCTTTTATTATAGCGAGAGGGTCAGTAAACCATAGAGGTTGAAACTGATCTTATCTGAAAACCAGTCGGAACCAACTCTTTCGGTGTAGTTTTAAAAAAATGTCCCGGTACAACAACGCCAATACCTGGAAGTTTGGTTAAAACCGGGAGAAAATGACGGAGCTTTTGCTGGACGGACGGGCTTCCAGTGGATCATAATAAGACATGAAGAATTATAAATGACAATTTTTAGAAAAATTCATGAAATTAGTACACTTAAATAATGTTCAGCCCTGTTTTTTTTTTAAATTTAGAAGTAAATAAGCTAATGAAGAAAAAGGCACAAAATATCTTTATCTAATAGTTGAACATTTGGCTTCATATTACTTAAAAAACTTGATTAAATTGTCTAAATTTACGGTATAATTTTCCCCTAAGCAATGCAGAGGAAATTATTACGGAATAAGCCCATGTTAAGAAATAAATATCATAGAATGGTTTTGTAATTTGCATGCCCCAAATAAATACCAACAGAAGCCTATATGCAAATAGGTCTACAGTTCAAAGACGGTTCTTACAGACACCAACAAAGGGTTAGATATATTTAATTGGTTTGATATGAAAGCTTTGTACACATTAAATATATCTATATTTTATTTACGGGAGATGTTGAAAAGTTCTCTGACCAATCAAAGTAATAAACCTTTTATTATTTTAACTTTTTAAAATTGTTTTATAAATGGTTAAAAATCAACTATTAGATTGTAAGCAAAAAACGTGGAAGAGCATAAAAATTTCTTGAAAAACTTTGGGTTATTTTTTCAGGACCTTTTTTGATACCAATGAATATGTTCATATACAGTGTGAAATGTGTAATCTGTAGTCTAAATAACGCAAAAATATCAAATAATCATAATATCTTACTTTATTAGGGCTGGTTTGGTTTGGTTTTATGGCATATCAAACATTGTAGGTTATTAAATGCCTAAGCCATTTTTATACACATCAATAGTTCAATTGCGAGCTATTCAATTTAGCATAAGTACAGTTTTTTGTTTACACATAGGTAAATGTCAAAACAGTTCTATTTCAAACAATTCAACTTAGCATAAGTACACAGTTTAGTTCTGTTTGACCCTTAGATAGGATCCTATCAAGTGCTACCACCCCGGTTCAGAGTCGACCGGGGAGTGATAGCATTAAGGGGTGCTCTGCATTTTCCAAAGCAACAGCATAACTGGAATCTCACCATCAGATTGTTTAATGTTATATCCAGGACACTCGTTATGGGAGTCCTACCCCTCTGCGGAGATGTAGTTGGTATATTCTGTAGCCCCAGCTGACTGAGCCATAGTTTATCAGATATATTTACCAAAATTATCAGAAAATATCTTGAAATACAATTGATTCAATTTATTCGAAGAAATCGCAATGAGCTTCAACCAGGGCTTCCTGACGAACTCAGAATCCTCTGCAAGCCTTTCTGACATGTATTCTTTTTTAAATTGATAAATGATACCATTATCTCTGCCTTCAGTTCCTATTCACTGTTGCACGGAGTTTAGTTGGTCTCTTGCTCAACTGTACCCAACACATTATAATCAAGGGTATTTTAATCTGGGGAGTTAGGTGGCTAGATTTTTGGGATAATGTGGTCGCAGAAATTTTCTCACAACCAAGACTGGGTTCTTTCGTTAGTGTGGCATGGCACACCGCCATTTTGCTAGACTTAGGGTCTTCCAGAAGCTACTCCGTCGTTCTAAGACAGAATAACCTCCTCCAGGCTCTTAATGAAGGCTCCTGTGTTGAGTCTGAGGGCATGCAGAAAAATGAATGATTTTCATAAATATGAATATGAATTTATCCTCAAATTTACACTCACTCTGAAATATTTGTATCGTGGTTTCTGACGTAAATGATAGCAGTACAGCGTACCATTTCCAAATTACTGAAGAAATAAATGTCCGAAAAGACAGTGCCCAGTTGACTCTAGTTTGCTGTTCAGAAGACAAAACTTGAAACAAATTATGCGCATGCGTGAAATTTATAAACTAAAATGGTGATAATTTGCCCATCGTATTTATGCATATTACCCTGTATTTATGCGTGCTTTTGTCTGTATATATTGCAGACAAATGTGTAAATGACTGAATAACACACTGATCAACAAATTATCAATTTTTATTTCTTTTAATTGTGTGAAAAGTTGGTTGAAAAAAGTTACAAAGTCGTTTCTTAAAAGAATAGATAATATTAGACAGAGCGTAAATATTGCTAACGAAAAACGAAAAAATGAATTTTATAACATTTTTCGTAATCTTTCCTTGAAACAAGCAAAATATTATTATTTTGCGTATGTAAGTGATCTTCCTCTGTATCAATATGTTGTGGGAGAAAGACATTAATTCAATAATGTATGTCTGTATGTTAAATGGCTATCAGCTGGTAGTGACATTTCTTAATATAAGTACGAATATTTCCAAAATAGTTAAAGAAATTTAAACAAACACAAGGCTAATATTTCTCGTCAAATTATTTTTATGATATTGAATGTAGACTAGTTCCGATGAATTGATTTCTTTTAAATCCTGGGGAATAAAAGAAATCGACTCAAGATATATCGGTGAAAAGAAATGAGCAAGGAATAAATACATGCCTATGTGACATTTACTGAAAACTGGAGGAAAGAATATTCTATGGTCTTATTTAAAGGTTTCAGATAGGATCTAAATTAGATGTTTAAAAAAGCTGATAGTTTCTCAATGATATAACAGGTTGGAAAATGTATTTTAAACAATTTAGGCCGGAAAAGATTTCTTTAATTATTTTTGGTTTTGATCCTTCAAATTTTGCGTGGCTAGTCAAATATTTTCGTTTGGGAAATCTAAATGTAGTTTAAAGACCAACGCGTAAAACATTGATTAGTAAATAAAAGTAAAAATATAGATACAAAAATTAGAGATTCTCATGTCGACTTTTTTTTAACAAAGAATAAAAAATCTTTAGTGATTGTTTGTTTGTTTGCTTGTTTGATTGGGTTTATGACATATCAACCTTTGTGGGTTATTTAATGCCAAATCCATTTTCATACAAACAAACTGTTTTATTTTAAACAATTCAATTAAGCATAAGTATACAGTTTGTCAAAAACATTTCTATTTCAAGCTATTCAGTTTAGTCAAATAGTTCTAATTCAAACAATTCAGCATGGCGTAAGAACAGTTTCAATGTCAAAAACAGTTCCATTTCAAATATTCCTGTTTAGCATACAAAAACAATTCGATTTAGCATAAGTACATAGTTTAAATGTTAAAACAGTTCTATTTCAAGCAATTCAGTTTAGCATAAGTACACAGTTTAAGTTCTATTTGACCCATTGATAGGACCTTATTAGGTGCTACCACTCCGGTTCAGAGTGGACCAAGAAGCGATGGCAATAAAAGGGTACCCTGCATTCCCCAAAGCTCCAGCATTACCGGAACCTTACCATTAGATTGTTTAGTGTCATATCCACGATACTCATTGGAGGGGGGGGGTCTTACCTCTCTGCAGGGAAGCAGTGGGTGTATTCTGTAGCCCCAGCTGACTGGGCAATATTTTTTAATATGAAAATTAACTGATTTTCCATTGATATATAACCGGAAATTTAAGCATAAATAGGGTGGATAGTTCTTTATGAATGTATTTATTTATCTATTTTTTATTTTTTGACCTGGTGAATTTAGGAGAGATTACATGGACAGGGTGATGCTGAAGTGATAGGCAAGTCATTAATACAACGTATTGCATTTTTACTTCCTATTATGCTTTGACTTACTTCCCTATTACGTCCGCCCCCTCTCTATACTTATTTCTTAATCAATTCATAAAAATACACTTAGCAGATTTGTACATACTCAAATAAAACATAAAATTACAAATTGGTGTAAGCCAGCAAACTACACTCTGTGACATCACATTGCACGTCAAACAACTTGAACTCTCTTAAGCAAATATTTGTAGTTTTCTTAAGTTTCCTGCATATCACACTATATTTCCGATGCTTAAATTTACTTTATCCTGTAAGGGTCCCGTGTATGAGTCGAATAGACGTATCTGAAAATTATAAGTGTTGGATAGAAATATCTAACAGTTACTATCACATTGGGATAGTGTGGATATGGGCAATGAAGGGGTACTTCACACTCATTTTTTGTGTAGTTGATTTTTAAGAGATTTTTGCATGCAGTTATATGATCTTAAGTATTTTTAATACAAATGATTTACACACAGTTGTATGATTTCAAATATTTATATCTAATACCAATAATTATATGGTTTCAAGTAATTATTTCTATTTAATGATAATCATTTGAATGCACACTGCTATATGGTTTCAACTAACTAATAATACTTTTTAGTAGATAATAATAGCTTCAAGAATTTATTCTTAGTACAAATAATTTACTAGTTAAGTTCCCTTGGCGTAGTGGATAACGTACGGGACTGTGACATCGTAGAAAGCGAGATCGAACTCTACGCGCGAGCTCCCTTATTCTCCAACAACGGGTTAAATAGCGTCACTACTTTTCTTCTACAAAATATGAATTTAGCATTAAGTAACCCGCGAAAGTTGATATGAAAATAAACAAAGAAACGAAACCAAATAATTTAGCTATACGATAAATATTCATTCCTATATAATACAAATAATTTACACACAGTTTTATGGTTTCGAGTATTTCTTTCTAATACTAATAACTATATGGTTTCCAAGCAACTAGTAATAATCCTTAGTAAACAATAATAGGTTTAAGTAATTATTTTTATAACAAATGATTCAGTTATATACCTTCATGAATTCTAATAGAATAGGAATAATTTTTATAGATATTTATTTGGCACATACAAGGGACCCAAACACGTACACTATTCCGGGACAGAGTGAACCTGTGAGCAATGGTATTGAAGTACTCCTCACTCCCCAGATCTTCAGAACTGGAGCCTCACCATCAGATGTAGTTTAGTATCATACCAAAAACAACCCTTTTTGAGGGGATGGAGTCTTACCTCATTACTGGGGATGCAGAAAGAATATATCTTAAACCCTGCTGATTGGTCGGTTAAAAATAATGTAATATTGGAACGCTTGCAGCAAAGTAAGATGTTTAGCTGAGTTTCCATTCACCAAGTAATGATATTAACTCTATTATAGCCGTGGTATACTAACACTGAGCACACGCGCACACAAAAAAAAGACAATATAATCACCAGTGTATATCCAAGAATATTTAACCCCTTTTCATTGCGTAATGCTCATTGTCGTCTGTAATAGAATCGTTGAGTCGAGTTCGAATCCTTACTTGATGAGAAGTAAAATAGTCATGTAGGTTTACTGTTCTCTGGCAGGGTCCGAGACATGTCTTTCCTGTTTAATGATCAGAGATAAAAGAAATCGAGAAATGTTTTTGGAGAATGTCAAGTGTCACCTTATGAGACACCCAACGAACATACCCTCTCTGTAAGCGAGATAATTATCTATTGTCTCCTGACAGTAAAGACTATTATTGTTCCAATCGGTTTTCAGTAAGAGGAATAATAGATAGGTCTGTTTAGATTCCCTTAAACCAAATTTTCTTTTGTCATAAAGAGAAGGGTGGAAAAACTTACTCAATCTGCGGAGGCAGACTTCAAAAGACACGCTAGCGGGCTCGAATATTTCTCAAGAATTTGACACGCACAAAAAAAAAAAAAAAAAAGAAATCAGCTTCTGAAACAAAGTGGATAACAGTTCAAATTCTGGATAAACCAAGGAGCCAAATCCCGTTAGCAAAATCAACAAAGACTTCATTCCGATGGCAGAGATTAAAACAAGTAAATGGAAACTTATTTCTGTCAACAAAACTATTTCATAACAAACTAGAGGATTGTTCTCTGAAACAATTCTTGAAAGGAAACTTCATAAGTCCCCTTGACCCAATCAGTTAGGCATAAACCCCCTCTTATTTCCCTAAAAAAATCAAAAGGTGATTGAGCCAAGCAGGCAGAATCAGATGGTTATAAACCAGGCAGTTAAGCAGATGCACACCACTAAAGCCAATTCAGTGAGAAGAAGAAGAAGAAGAAGAAGAAGAAGAAGTCTGGGAAAGAGACGAGAGCCATTGAATGATTGAGATCGTTCATACCAAAGCACTGTTGAAATCTGTTAGAATACTGAGGAAGGTCTTGTTGAACTGTAGAAACTTGCTGTCAATCGACATTTAGTGAAGGTCACTAGTTAGTAATGGTGTGAAAAATAGAATATAATATAATAATGACCAATGAATTTTACAGACAAGAAGAAGAAGAAGAAGAAGAAGAAGAAGAAGAAGAAGAAGAAGAAGAAGAAAAAGACTGCTGCTAGTCTTTCTCTAATTACCAGCTTTATACGACAAAAAACAAAAAACAAAAACAAAGGGAATATTACATTTTTATGCGAATCGAAAGAGAATTTGGATATTCTTTAAAATTTTAACTTGCATATTTACGAGTTTTAAAAAGTGAAGAAATTTAAGTTTAAAAAATACCAAAACAAAAAATTTCCATTTTTTATTTGTAAGAGAAATTGGATATTCATAAAAAATCTAGTGTTCACGTTTGCGATTTAAAAAATGGCGTATATAAAAAGAAGAAATTTAAGTTTCTTAAAAAAATAAAAAATTACAAAAATGCAGAAAACAAAAAACAAAAACAACCCCAAAACAAAACAGAACAAAAAACAAAGAAACTAACGGACAAAAACAAAAAAATTAACTGCCCTACGAACAAAGAAGGTATATAATTTCTTCTGAAAACAATTTTCTACACCTTATCTCATTTGTTTCCCAGGTTTTAACTCAAATTTGTTGACTTTTCTATTTAAACTTATTCTAATTGACCACGCTATTTCAACATACTTTAATTTATCCCCCTTTTTCAACTTACTTTAATTGATTTCCCGATTTTAACTTACTTTAATTGACCTCCCTATTTTGCATACTCCAGTTTGACTTCCAACAGAATAACTCTTCGATAAGCACCTCAACCATTACAAGAATCATTATCACTTATTCAAACTTAAAATCAAAAAACATACCACGAACTGAAAATAGTCAACAAAACAAAACAAAACACCATGAACACTCCAAAATGGATGGCTTTACATTCACTAACACCCTTATGAACTTCCTACCCGCCTCCAGATATGGATTGAATAACATCACTGATCTCTGTCAACAAGAATAGTTTTGGCATTAAATAATCGACGAAGAAACAAAGAAAACCAATTCAAACCAAAACTTGACCTAATGTAAGTCTTTTTGTTTTTAATATTGTGTTGCTGTCTCAGAAATATATTTGTCTTATATAAGTCATCTTAAAAAATAATATTCTGTGCAATGCTTTCATATTTCTAAATCGTATGATTAAAAACCCCTATTTGACCACCCTGTCAGCTTTGGCTGCAGAATATGCCGAATGCACCTTTGCTGAGGAGTAACCCAACCCTAAAACGTGTCTTAGGGGTATGACTTTAAACTGCATCTGATGGTGAGGATCCAGTTGTTGAGATTTGAGGAATGTGGAGTACCTCTTCATCGTCATTATTCCAAAGTCCACTTTGTCCAGATTGGTGGAACTCTAACGGGCACAACTATGAGTCAAATAGAACTGCTCACTCATTTACAAAGGATTATTATTGTTAGTCATTTGAAACCATAAAACTGAGTGCAAATTATTTATATTACATTAGAATACGTGATAAATAGAATTATTTTTGTTAGATTAGACTATTTAATTGTGTGCAAGCAAATGATTAGTATTAACAAGAAGTATTTTCATTAGATTGCAATACTTGAAGGCATTTAAATGTATGCTATCCAGTGAACTCTAACTTGTTTAAAGATAAAATTACCTTCAAATTATTTGCTTACAAATCACACACACACACACACACACATATATATATATATACATATATATATATATATATATATATATATATATATATATATATATATCAGTATTTGGCTTTAAATAACACATGATGATTGATAAGCCATAAAACACCAAACAACCAACCAATCAAGCAAGCAATATAGAAACCATTTAACATTTTCAAATGGAAGCAAAAATAAAGTTACCAACAAACTATCTGTTAACAGATTATATATATATATATATATATATATAAAGTATTTGACATTAAATAACCAACAAGGATTGATATGCCATAAAACCCAATCAGCCAGCCAGCCTATTTTTTCTTTTAAGTAAAGGTTTTTGTTTTCTGATCGGTTTTATCGGGTTTGGTTTGTTTTTATTGCACATCAGCTATTGTTGGCTATTCAATGTCAAATCCACTTTATACATATAAAGAGTTCTATTTCAAACAATTCAGTTTAACGTAAGTATGCAGTTTAAATGTAATAACAGTTTTATTTCAAACAATTCCATTTAGCATAAGTACACAGTTTACTTCTATTTGATCCATAGACAGGACAATATCAGGTGCTACCACTCCAGGCCAGATGGACCTGGGAGCGATGGCAATGAAGAGGTACTCCGCATTTCCCAATGCGTCAGCATTATAAGAGCTTCACCATCAGATTGTTTAGTGTCATATCCTGGACACTCGTTGCTGGAGACTTATTTCTGTTCAGTGATGCAATCGGTGTATTCTGCAGCCCCAGCCGACTTAGCCATTAGTTTTCTGAATCAATTCAAAATGAGTACAAACCTACTGGTCTGTGACATCGTAATAAACGAGTTTGAACTTCAGTTACACTGTTACGTTCACTTTCGGACGAATACCTTTGGGAAAGGTAAGAACTCCCTTAATCCCCGCTCAGTTATGGGTTTGATGGTACCACAACAGTCTTTCTAAAAGGATAGCTTTGGCTTTTAATAAACTCTGAAGGTTGATATGCTATTCAAAAACAAAAAAAAAAGACGAGTTTCCTGTCATCGTTTTCCGTTTTCTTTTTTAACGCATTTTTTTTTCAAATTTAGAAAATCCCTATATTTCACTCGTGAAAGGCACCATCACCCACAGCTGTACCTCGTAACTACTTTTCATCGCACAAATTCTCGATGATTTGACTAGAAAAATAAAAGCCTTTCTATGAGGTGCTTGTGGTGTAACGGTTATCTTCTAAGGAAATGGATACGGCTACACGAGTTCAAATCCTGGACGAGGCTGATTGAATTTCATATAGCACCAATACTCTTGTGAAAGGTATGAATCCGATTATTCTCCCTCCAGCTATGGGTAAATAATAGGGGTGACTAGTTTCTTTAGCCTTGGTTAGGCAACCAGTCTTGAACAAGGAAGACTCTGAAAATAAACCTGTTAAACACTCCTTAAAAATTCACCCTGTGTCACATCCTGACCGAGCGGAGGGATTGGTAAATAAGTATTTTTCCCCGTTTTATTTTACCTGAGAAACATAAAACAGAAATTCTTCCAAACTGTAGTCATGTCAATACTTCTGTATGGTTGCACCACTTGGACGCTTACGAAACGTCTTGAGTAAAAGCTACATGCGAACTAAAAAAAGATGATGTATGCTATTTTCAACACAATATTGAAGTAGCACCCCACAACTGCTGTACGGCCTCTTACTTCCCATCTCTCAAACCATCCAAATAAGATAAACAGGATATTCTGGACATTGCTGATAAAATAAAGACGAATTTACACGTGATATACTCCTATGGACCCTTGCAGAGGAACATACCAGTGTTTAGCGATCAGCAAAAACTTATATTCATCAGCTCTGTGCAAACACTGGATGCTGTCTGGAGGATTTACTTATATTGGCCAATAGGAGTGTATACACACACACACACACACACACACAGAGAGAGAGAGAGAGAGAGAGAGAGAGAGAGAGTTCAAGGAATCCGCGCTGTCGGCACCCCTTAATGATGGCTGTTGGCATATTTCAGCCTTTTCTTCTAATTTTATTTTCAGAAATAAATGATCTCTTAACTGCTAGCAAACGTATGCAGGCCATTTTTATCAAACTTTTTTGAACAAGAGAATCTGACCAACAGAAAATCAAATGCGAAGTCTGGTCAGTGAATAATTCTTTTCAAATCTTCAACAATCTTCTTATTAGCGAAACGTTGTTAGTTTGCGAATTTTCTTACTTCTATAAAAATTATTCAGAAAAAGCATAACGCTATAGAACCACCAATACGGGAGTTTTCAGTCGAAACCAGTTTCTTTACATATTTCGTTTGTGATATAGGATTCGCTCAAACAACATCATCCCGGGAAAAATTGAAACGTGGAATGAACTTTCATATGAATATTTACATATGAACTTTCATATGAATATTTTCCAAAAAGTAAATGAACTTGAACTATTTAAGTCCAAGTTTAATAATTATCATATTGGTCCTTAGACACCTGGTTCCCTCATATTATATTCCAGTCTTTACATAATCTATGCATTCATTCTTCCCATTCGTTTACTATTTATCACTATGTAGAATATTCACTTTGCGTAACGGTTATCAATGCATGCATTTCACTTGTATTTCACTTCGTACTAATATCCTCTGTGAAAGAAATGGATCCATCTTATCTTCCACTCCAAGTTTAATAGCGGAGCAGATTAGATTCTTTAGATTTTGTTAGGCAACCGGCCGAGAAGAAAAAAACTCTGCTAAAATTGACCTTATGTCACATCATGTCTGTGGCGGAGGGTTTAGAAAAATACCCTTTGTTGACCATTCTGAGGGGAGGGTTTAGCATACCCTGGAGGGGAGTAATGCCTCCCAAAGGGTGTCGAGGATATGATACTAAACTCTATCCGGATTCAGTTTTGGAGCTCTTGGGAGTGTGAAGTTACTTTTTTCGTTGACATTATGGCCAAATCCACTCTAATCCGGTATGGTGATAACTCATAATCCCATCGATACGTCAAATAAACCTGTTGGAAGATTATCAGCATTATTGTTGTAGTATCAACCCTATTCTCGATACACAATAAACTCCTCCAATAAAGATACAGCATTTGACTGAAAACCCCTCAGCGAGTTGGTAGTAAAGCTGTCGCGGTTTTGCCCAATTGTATCTATCCAGTCGATGGGGCACATTTCGGCCTGCCGTGGTATCAACAGCACGGATCTGGTCGGGTGTGTCTCGTCTCTGGATATACCTCGAGCCTATTAATATTAGATAGAAAAATTTGAAACCATACAACTGTATGCAAATTATTTGTCTTATGATTTTAATTTACGAACTGTTGTTTGAAACTATAAGATTATTCATAAAATATTAGTATGAGATATGAATATTTGAGAACCTGCGAATTAATTGTATTAGCTAGGAGTAAATGATGTCATACAACTTTTGGGTTGAGTGGGGTTGGGTTCTATGGCATATCAAACATTTTAGGTTATTTAATTAATTTATTTATTTAAAAGTCATCTTTAGACAATAAATATATGATTTGTAAACACATTATAAACATTAGAAAAGCTCATCTTTTTGCACAAGGTCAAAATGGTATCGAGCTAGTTTTTTTTTTTTGGCACACAGTTAAAATAGTATCAAGCTAATTTTTTTGCACACAGTTGAAATGGTATCAAGCTAATTTTTTTTTGCACACGGTTAAAATGGTATCAAGCTAATTTTTTTGCACACAGTTAAAATGGTATCAAGCTAAATTTTTTTTTTTTTTTGCACACAGTTAAAATGATATCAAGCTAATTTTTTTGCACACAGTTAAAATGGTATCAAGCTAATTTTTTTTTTTGCTCACGGTTAAAATGGTATTAAGCTTAATTTTTTTGCACACAATTAAAATGGTATCAAGCAAATTTTTTTTTGCACACAGTTAAAATGGTATCAAGCTAATTTTTTTGCACACAGTCAAAATGGTATCAAACTAATTATTTTTGCACACGGTTGAAATGGTATCAAGCTCGTTTTTTTGCACACAGTTAAAATGGTATTAAGCTAATTTTTTTTGCACACAGTTAAAATGGTATCAAGCTAATTTTTTTTGCACACAGTTAAAATGATATCAAGCTAATTTTTTTGCACACAGTTAAAATGGTATCAAGCTAATTTTTTTGCACACTGTTAAAATGGTATCAAGCTCATTTTTTTTTTGCACACAGTTAAAATGGTATCAAGTATTGCTATATAAAAAATCATAATTTATCATCAGTCATTTCTTTGCACACATAGTTCTAAATAAGTCAGGAGTAATTTGTTTGCACAGTAGTATTTCTATTGTTTCTACATAGTTATATGGCTTCGTTTGTTGCTATCTAACAGTAATAATTCTATTCGATGTTAATCATTTGTTTACACACAGAGAAATGGTTAAAGTATTCCAATTTAACACTAATTCTTCTATTCAACATTATTCATTCATTTGCACACTGTTAGAGGGTTCCATGTATGGCTAACACCAATAATTCAATTTTGGCACACAGTTAGTTTCAAGTGCTGGTATCAGTCACTAATAATTCTACTCAATATAACTCGTTCGTTTACACACAGGTAAGTGATTCGAAGTATTGCTGTCATCTATCACTAACAATTCAAACATCAATCATTTATTTATACACAGTTAAATGATTAAACACTTCTATTTCAAACAATTCAATTTAGAATAAATCATTTGCTTTCAGTTTAGATGTCAAACGGTTCTATTTGACCCATAGATAGGAACCTATCAGGTGCTACCACTCTGGGTCAGAGTGAACCTGGGAGTTATGGCATTGAAAGTGTACTCCGCATTTCCCAAGACTCCAGCATTACTGGATCCTCAGCATAAGATATTTTAGTGTCATATCCAGGATTCTCGTTAGGGGGTAGCATCTTATCTGGTCTGCATATAAATGTGTGCAGAAAACTCTTAAGAAACAAAAAAATGTAACTATAAACATACAATGTATATAATTACCTAACATATAAACATAGATAGGTTGAGATGCCATTAAAATTCACCCATCCCATGATCAACTGAAGCTACAATTATTTACAAAGGATTGCAATCAGTTTCAAGAAACCATATAATTACTTGAAATACTTGAAATTATATAATTGTATGCAAATTTTTAATATTGGTAAGTTTGATTTGATTTCTTTGTTTAATAGCAGATCAACCTTCATGGGTTATTTAATGCCAAAGCCTTTGTTGGTTGGTTGAATTTTATAGCATATCAACCTTTGTAGGTTATTTGATGCCAAATTCTGTTTATACATTTATTAAAAACACGTAAAAGAACATTCGTAAAAGGAAACTTTGTTTTTAAGCTTTTTAAATAAGCCGGAGCTCATTTGTTTGCATACAAATGGTTTCACGTATAGCTATGTATCAAAAATAATTCAGTTTAATATCAGCCAAATGTAAACCTCGGAGCAGTGGCAGTGAAGGGGTACTCTGCATTCCCCAAAGCTCCAACATTACTCGAGACTCACCATCAGATTGTTTAATGCCATATCCTGGACACTCATTTGGGGGTCATACCATAAAACACAACCAATCATATTTACCAACCCCTCCGCTCGGGCAGGATATGACACAAGGTCAATTTTTAAGCGGAGTTTAACAGGTTTGAATTCAGAGTTTTCCTTCTCCTAGTTGCCTCACCAAGGCTGAAGAACCTAGTCTGCCCTATTATTTACCCATAGCTGGAGGGAGAATAATTGGATTCATACCTTTCCCAAGGGTATTAGTGCTATGTGAAATGCAATCAGTCAGGTCCAGGATTTGAACTCGTGTCGCCGTCTGCATATCCTGCGACACAACCAATCAACCAACAAACTAACCGACCAACCAAAAATTGATAGAAAACCGATCCAACTAACGATTTATATTGACCAATTTGGCTTCGTTAGAGTAAATCTTAAAAAAGAAGGTCTTGACTAGATTTTTATGTCCCTCAACAAAATGACTTTAAGGTGCAATTAGCCTTATATAACACTTATTATATATATATATATATATATATATATATATATATATATATATATATCAGGCCGCTTATAACTTTTGCCGCTCACCTTTACAGATTGTTAATATCCACATATTAAGAAATCGTTCTCTCGGTTTATTTCTGTTTGGGAGTGTCCGTTTTGGAGCACAATTAGGATTTTATGCCTGTCAAATTTTGAAATCTTATGTATTTTGGATGGATTGACTTTCCTTTAGTATTATTAAATTACTCAAAATAAAAATGAGATAAAAAAAAAGAAGTTTAATGATGGCTTAAAACTTATGCACATTACTGTTTATGTTATTGTGCGTGCATGCATGTCCGAACTAACATTTCGTTTTAGATATATATATTTCCAGTATTTCAAACGTGGGAATATATTAACATCAGTTACAGAAATAGAATTTTTAACTTAAAAAAATAAAAATAAAGGAAAGATTTTTATTTTATTTTATTTTAGAAAGTTCTCTCAGGCATCCGTTAGTCTCACGAGACTACACTTCTGAGCTTGGATCTAGGCACATGCACAGGAAAGATTGCATGAATAATCTTTTTTCTTCCTGAAACCTGTTTTGGTCAACCAAAAAGCAAGGTGCTGTATAGGTTATGTCATCTGATAAACAAGTCGTACTATTACCTTGAATTTTTATTATGAGATAAACCATATTTTGCTTTAGTTTCTTTGTTTAATGGCATATAAACCTTCGTGGGTTATTCAATGCCAAAGCTATCCTTGTAGAAGCTATCCTTGTAGAAGATCAACAGTGGAACTTCGTAAGGAGGAAAAAAATTTTCCCCTGAAGGTGTAATATTACAGACGGGCGCCGTCGTTGAATTACAGCGGTCTCAAGGTTGGAGAACGTGCGAGCACATCAGCTGTCATCAGTCATTGGGTACATGGGTCTGACGATCAAAAAAGTCACGAACCTCGCTCGTGCAGGTTGAGTGACCTGTAGAGTTCAAGCATGATTTTAATATAATCACGCGTGACCTTTCACGTGCTACACTACTGTTTTCACTGGTGATCAACGAACCTTCGGGAACCTTTGAATTGATCCATCAAATCGCTATATAAGGAAATCAAGTAACGAGATTTTGGCTGTTCAAGGCAAGTTTCCAAACAGGTTCAACAGAGGTCCATGACGCCCCGACCCATATCATACCCAGCCTGTCAGCAATTCGACTGATATTAAAGTATCAACGCTAGCTGGAGTGTGCGGAGGGAAAGGAGACGTTTGATAGCGACAAAAAAAAAAAAAGAGAAGGCGAGGAAGAACTCTATTGAACAAATTTTTTTTTTTTTTTTTTTACTACAGTCCGCTGTAATCCCCAAGAATAAAAGCGACTACTATTTTCTTTCTTGAGAGTCAAGTTTTGAGTGTATCTTTTTTTGCGAACTCATTTCTTTTAGACACAACGTATTTTGGTCTAATGCTACAAAGGTATTTGTACGAAAATGAACATAACAGAGTGACTAGAGTTCGAAATCGCTTACTACAATTTCGCAGTCCAGTGCTAAAACCAACACGCCACAGGAACTCCTCTATGAAGCCTTCTCAACCATTATTTAATTTTTACTTGTATGTCTTTCACCTTCATTTTAATTGTTTTATTTACACCAATAGTATTAGTAGTAATATTATCTTGAAATCTTATTAAATAAAAACTTCTCAACCATTATTCATTTTTAATTAGTATGTCTTTCAATCTCATTTTAATTGTTTTATTTCATCATCATCATGTCGTGCCGCCAGCACGGATATCCCTGACCTTCTCTCGCCACTTCTCCCTATCATTCATCGCCTCCGGCAGATCTTCAGAGTTACATCCTGTGTCTTCACATAGCTGCTATATGTAGGTTCGAGCTGGTCGTCCTGCTTTTGCTTGGCCATATGAGGGGGTCCATAGGAGTACATCACTTACGAGTTCGTCCTTGCTTCTCCAGCAGGGTCCTGTGTGTCTGGTTCGTCTAACTTGTATAGTTTTCGTGATGGGAGGCAGGTGGCCGTATAGTTGGTGTCTCGTGGGGTGTTGTCGCCAGGACTTGTTCAATATTGCTCTCAACATTCTTGTGTAGTTGCCGTCTAGCTTCTTCTCCAGTCGTTTAGTTAGCGTCCATGTAGTGCATCCATATAGCAGTATCGATACAACCGCTGCCTGGAAGAAACTGCGTTTCATTTTATCGGTTAGGTCTGATTTCCATATGATTGAGAGCCTATCGATAGCCGTCCATGCTTTCGTCAGTCGTGTGTTGATGTCGTTTTCGGTTGATGAGACGCTACTTGCTACACTAATAGAATTAGTTGTAATATGATATTGAAATTTTATTACATGAAGACTTGTTAAACTTTATTCCTTTTTGACTAATATGCATTTCATCTTCGTTTTAATTACTTTATTTGCACTTGCAATAATATTATCTTGAATTTTGATTGGCTAAAGCATTGTCAACCACTTTGAACTTGTATTTAGTCTTCATTTAAATCCTTTCATTTAAATTGTCTTTGCAGGAGTTGCCAGTTCCTTGATTTATTTCTCTACCATGACATATTGGCAGGAGGTTTGAATTTAGAGTTTTTCTTTTACTAGACCGGTTACTCATACCGAGACTGGTTGCCCAGTCGGTTGGGGCTATAGAATACACCGACTGAACCTCTGCAGAGGGGTAAGACCCCTCTTGACTGTCCTGGATATCATATTTACCAACCACTCCGCTCGGGCAGGATATGACACCAGGTCAATTTTTAAGCGGAGTTTAACAGGTTTGAATTCAGAGTTTTCCTTCGCCTAGACTAGTTGCCTCACCAAGGCTGAAGAACCTAGTCTGCCCTACTATTTTACCCATAGCTGGAGGGAGAATATTTGGATTCATACCTTTCCCAAGGGTATTAGTGCGATGTGAAATGCAATCAGTCAGGTCCAGGATTTGAACTCGTGTCGCCGTGTCCATATCCTGCGACTATAACCATTACAGCTCGGGCACCTCCTAACTGACTGTCCTGGATATGACGCAAAGCAATTTGATGGTGAGGTTCCAGTGAGGCTGGGGCTTTGAGGAATGTGGAGCATCTCTTAATTGCCATTGCTCCCAAGTCTACTGTGGCCCGGAATAGTAGAACCTGGTAGGGCTCTATCTATGAGTTAAATAGAACTAACTGCATACTTATGCTAAATTGAATTGGTTGATTTAGAACTATTAGATTAAACTGAATAGCTTGAAATAGAAATGTTTTTGACAATTAAGTAGTACCTACATTCAAACTGCATTTTTATGCCAAATTGATTTGTTTGAAATGGAACTGTTTTTGACATTGAAACTGTACTTACACTAAACTGAATTGTTATATATAGACACTGTTTTGACATTTAACTGTGTGTAAACAAAATATTTACTTATACTAAACTGAATTGTTTGAAATAGAACTGTTCGAATAAACTAATTAGTTTGAAATAGAAATGTTTTTGACAATTAAACTGTGTATTCATGCTAAACTGAATTGTTTGAAATAGAACTGATTATTTGCATAAAAATAGATTTAGTGTTAAATAACGTACAAAGGTTGATATGCCATAAAACCCAACCAACCAAGATGAGAATTCAGGCTATTCAGCTATTCACTAATGAGCTGGTGTGAGAAGAGATAGATTGATGCCTTTCCAAAGAGCATTAGAACAAAGAAAAACGCAAGGAGCCTTCTTCAGGATTTGAACTTCGTTCACTTAGTCCATTATCTTAGACGAAAACCATTACTCCAACGTTCACCACTTGATATTCTACAGCTGTATTCTCAAGTCTACTTATTCACTTCCATCAGAGATGAGCACATGTGCATGGGTGTTCATAAGGGCGCAAGTACATATATATGTAAATTTTTTCTCCATTGTGTGATGGCTATCAAAAGACGTTGATTTCCCTAATTAAGTGGCCAGCTGAAATAAATTTATAATAGCCAAATGACGATTTGTTGAGTTTTTTACAATTCGGGCCATTAGCCAAATGAGTAGAGTGTTCACCAATGGTCCGGGAGACTGGGGTTCAATCCCTAGTCGAGTCATACCAAAGATTCAAAAATGATACTTGATGCCGCCTTGTTAAGCACTCAGCACTATAAGGTGAGGATCAAGGGTAAGGTGGAGCAATCCAGTCAATGGTATAGCACCCTCCTCTATACCTCGGTATAGTAGCTATTGAAAAGGGAACCTTCGGGTAACCCTCGACTAAGGTCGCCAACTTTACTTAGATATATATATATATATATATATATATATATATATATATTCATTAAAAGACTTTATCCAAATTGAGTACTGAATGTAAAGTTAATAATATCTGTAAACATTTATAAATAAACATATGCAGAGCAAAATATCATTGAGAAACAAGAAAATCAATAAGTATATTCCACTATTAATTTGTTTCATCCGTTCTCGACGTAATTCTCGGGTGGTTTTGAAAAAAATGCTTTTCTTTTGACCTTTAACTCCGGGGAATACATTTATCCTATGTAAAGTTTAACGTGTCCTAATTCAAATATTTGTGGAGGTGCTCGTGGTGTAATTGTTATCGTCGTAGGAAATGAACACGGCGACACGAGTTCAAATTCTGGACGAGACTGATTGCATTTCACATAGCACTAATACCCTTGGGAAAGGTAGGAATCCAATTATTCTCCCTCCAGCTATGGGTAAATAGTAGGACAGACTTGGTTCTTCAGCCTTGGTGAGGCAACTAGTCTAGGAGAAGGAAAACTCTGAATTAAAACCTGTTAAACTCCGCTTAAAAATTGACTTTGTGTCATATCCTGCCCGAGCGGAGGGGTTGGAAAATAGGATAATTCAAATATTTATTAATAAAAGAAAATTCGTTATATATCCCAGTAAAGAAAACCCTCCAATTTACAATAAATAAAAACTCTAATGCGTCATAAGTGATTTCATTGCTTCATTTTCTTAACGTCTAAATTCGAACTTTGTTCATTGGTTGGAGAAAAAATATTTTGTGTAAAATATTATTTTTTTAGAAAGATGTTAAAAAACATTTTGGGGGGAGTTGGTGAGAGGAACAATTGTTGTGAACCAAAGATTACAGCAATTTAATATTTGTAGAACAACACTTCCGCTCAGACAATCACAGTTTTAACAGGATTGCAAAATTCTCTATCATAGATAGAACTGAAAATGATATAAATTTAAAATTGATAATTGAACCGTCTGCCCCAGAAAAAAGGCCAGGCAAAAACAGACCCCCACGAAAAAAAAAAAAAAAAAATGGATAAAACGTCTGCAAGCATGTGTACCATTTGGATTTAATATGAAATTTAAACTCCTTGTCTTGAAATAAAATTTGGTTGTGACAAACATCTAAACAAATAAACCAGCCGATCAGCCACTGCTAATTCGAAAAGCACTCCTCCCAAAACTAATAAAAACCTCATTAGCTTGGTGCTTTACCAGAGATTTACATATATAAAATACCAATTGAAGAAATATGAACCAGAAGGGTTTTTCTTCTATAAATGGATATGACACATCAATAGTATGCACATACAGACACACCCAGACTTAGACATACACTCACCCCTCCATACAAACCCACTCACATATATACAAACAGATCTGGTGGTCATCTTTTAGTTCTGAAGCATGGGGGAGGGTGAAGTATCTCTTTGCTGCTATTGCTCCCAGGTAATCTCTTGGAAGCACCTGTGAAGGTATCATCTATGGATCAAATAGACATATTATAAAATTATTAGTATTGAAGAGGATCTATTATTATTATTATTATGGAATATTTTGTTGAAATGATATATATATATATATACGTCAGCAGTTGCATCTCTTCAATGGAAAATGACATCAATCCATGACTAGCGAAGGCATGAACATCTATCGATAGCTAATCGGTCGTATGGACGACAAACCTATCCAATGAAATGAGACAATTTTTCCAAGCAGCGATCGTGTCCATACTTCTATATGGATGCACCACATGGACACTGATTAAGTGTATAGAGAAAAAGCTAGACGGTAATAACACAAGAATGCTTCGAGTTATATTGAACAAATCCTGGAAGCAAGATACCATAAAAAGGTTTACAGCCACCTATCACCCATCTCTAAAACCATTCAAATTAGACGAACAAGACATGCGGCACACTGCTGGAGAAGTAAGGACGAACATAATAAAGACGTTTTTCTATGGCCCCCTTCGTACGGAAGAGCAGGAATTTTACGACCAGCAGGAACTTATTTACAACACCTCTGTAAGACCCCGGATGTTACCTAAAAGACCAGCCTGAAGCGATGGACGACAGAGACGAATCGCGAGAGTCAAGAAAATTCGAGATAGTGGCTCAACATGATGATGATAATATATATATATATATATATATATATATATATATATATATATATATATATATTTTAAGTTGGCCGGCCGTAGTTGAGGACGACTCGAAGGGACCCATTGAACAGCTACTACACCGAGGGAAAGTGCCACGCCTTAACTTTTACTCCATTTACCCTTGATACATACTTTATCATTGTGTGTTAAGTAAGGGGGCATCAAGTACCACTTTTAAGCTTTGGTATGACTTGACCTGGGATCGAATCCCGGTCTCCCGGCCCATCGGTGAACGCTCTAATCATTATACCAATTATATATATATATATATATATATATATGGAGAGAGAGAGAGAGAGAGAGAGAGAGAGAGAGAGAGAGAGAGAGAGTTTTCTACAAATATGTATGCACCCTTTAGGAAAGGGAAAAATTATATAAGTAAATTAATACTGAATTAATTCCTTATTTTATACAGAATTTTTATTTCCTGATGTATGTATTCTTTTTTTGCGAATATATATATATATATATATATATATATATATATATATATATATATATATATGGGCGTGTGTGTGTGTGTGTGTGTATAAAGTTTTGATAGCTTGCTATATATGAGATATGTTTGAAAAAGTATTGAGACTAATTTTGTGTTTTCTCAGACTCAGTTTAATATATATATATATATATATATATATATATATATATATATATATAAGTTTTGCTTGGTTTTCATATACGAGATGTGTTTAAAAAGATGAAAACTCATGTATTTTCGAAGACTTTAATAAAATGTTAAGTTACTTTCAAATATTTCTCTTGCCATGCTTTGCTGTTATTCCAGTAAGTTTTTAAGTGGTCGAAACATGAATCATTTATTTCTTTTAATGTCCCCAAATCTCTTAATCTTGAGACAAATTTTCTGGTTAAAAAGCAAGAAAAATATCCCATCGACATAAGTCTGATGAGTATGGAGTGTATTACACTTGCTCAAACCCGTGTTTCACCAAACACTACAGATCAAACAATATCCCAAGAGCTGATCAATAAGTATCGAGAAATGGTAGTGATACATCTAGACGTCTAGACATCATCCCTTTATTATATAAGTTGCTCCTTTGAATTTTAAGATAGAAACTAAAAATTCTAGATTTAGTCTCGTGACTTTTTGATCAGACCGTTTTATACAAATAACATACATATAACTTTGCATTGTCGTGGGTTCTGTGAACTCACTGGGGAAATAGATTCATTAAAGCGTTTAAGGAAACTTTCTATGTAAACGTTTTTGCAGCTTACTTACCACTACTGTTATTGAATATCACCATTTCCCATGGGTAGAGGTTCGCGCCCAGTTCTGATATTAAAAAAAAAGTGTCGCGGAACGGTTAATGACAAATTGAGAGTGGAGTGACTGGTATACAGACATTCGCATATACGTACACATGAACACAGAGCAGAGTGAGAGAGAGAGAGAGAGAGAGAGAGAGAGAGAACTAATACAAAAACAAATTTTACTAAAAAAAAGAGCGCAAAAATTCGAAACTTTGTAAAGAAGCAAGAATTTAAGCACACACACACACACACACACACACATATATATATATATATATATGTGTGTGTGTGTGTGTGTGTGAGTGTGTAGTTGGGCAACAGTATCACTGTAGTCTTGTAAAAAGACATATTATCTACAATGGAGAAAAAATAAACACCCTAAAAAGTTCGAAAACGCTCGGGACAATTTTGGTAAATTCATCCACCAATTTCAACCTGACATCAAAACACTTATCAGGAAACATGAAAGGATCTTAATAAAATTATATAGACAAAATGTGTCCTTATCATTTAATCAAACATATATATGTATATGACAGCAATTCTACAGCCCCAATGACAGTACTGATATATATATATATATATATATATATATATATATATATATATATATATATATATATCAGTGCTTTAATTGGGGCTGTAGAATACGTCCTCTGAATGTCTGCTGAGGGAAAAGATCCTGCCCAATATGCCATCTGGGTATAAAGAAAACTGCGTTTGATGGTGAGGCTCCAGTTCTGGAAATTTGGTAAATGTGAAAGACCTCTTCATTGCCATTTCTTCTAGATCCACTCTGGCATGGATTGGTAATAACCACCAGGATTCTATCAATTGATCAAGTAGAACTGTTCAATCATTTAATCCCGATTATTATCATTTGTTATTTGAAACCATACAGCTATGTGCAAAATTATTATATTACATAGAAATACTTGATAGAAATACTAATTTTACATAGCAATGCTTGAAACCATTCGGTGTGCAAACGATTAGTAAAAGAGAATCTTTTGAGATAGTAATACGGAAATCATTTAACTGTCTGCAAATAAGGGATTAATATTAAATAGAATAATTAGTATGAGATCGCAAATATTTGAAACCGTTTCACTATCTGCAAACAAATAAGCTCCAGTAAATCATCTAAAAAGAAGCTTCCTAAAAACAATTCGTATTCAAATCATATGTATGTAAAAACACGATTTAGCATTAAAAACCCTGCATTAATACTCCAACCAACTAGCAAACTAACAATACGTATACTAACTATATGTATATACACAGACACACATACACTCTATAACGAACTATATGTATACACACACACACACACACACAATTTAATTGGTTGGACTGAATGGGTATTTTAGGAGTGACTGTAGTGTTTATAAAATTTGTGAACACCCCAATACGTCAGAAATTAAATTTTTCTCAATATACCATTTGTGAATCCACTGCAGAAGATATATTGCTGAAGCGACTGAACATATATATATATATATATATATATATATAGGCGTGTTTATATATACATATACATATAAATATATGTTGTATATGTGGATATGTGCGAGTGATTGTATGTATATATGTACATATATATTTCCGAAACGTTTAAAAGTAAAAAAGTGTTCGATCATAGTATATATATATATATATATATATATATACTATAACCGAGCACTCTCTCATATATATATATATATATATATATATATATATATATATATATATATATATATATACACTATAACCGAGTACTTTCTCATATGTATATATATATATATAGTATAACCGAGCACTTTCCCATATATTTATTTATATATATATATATATTATAATCGAGGACTTTCTCATATATATATATATATATATATATATATATGCTATTATCGAGCACTTTTCTCATCTACTTTTAAACGTTTTGGTACGATTTTTTGGTTCCATGTATGCCCACACACACACACACACACACACCGTCAAGACAATAAATTATTCAACTATGAAATTATAATCCTGATGTGAACGTTTTTTTTCTTAAAGATATATATACACACACACACACACACACACACACACACACACACACACACACACACACATATATATATATATATATATATATAACAAGCTAGTATATATATATATATATATATATATATATATATATTACAAGCTAGTATATATATATATATATATATATATACTAGCTTGTAAGAGAACCAATGCACGCATACATCTATGTATGGGTCAAACTAATTTGCATATGTTTTCGTGTGTGTGTAGTGTGTATTTGTTTTCATACATGTACGTATGAACGCGCTCGTGTGTGTGTGTGCGTGTGTTTGTATGTATGTATGTATATGTTTGTGTGTTTGTAAGCTTATGCGTGTGTCTGTGTGTGTGAACTTTATCAAGACATGACCACATCATTCAGTTTTATCTAAAATGATTTTTCTCACCAAAATCTTTTCGGAAAGTTTTCAAGAAAGAAAAGTTTTACGCCCAATAAAATTGCAATTGAATCATCTTTTAAGAAAGTGTTGTTGCGTTAGCACTTCACCAAATATATATATATATATATATATATATATATATTGTTTAGGATATGGTAGACACAGTCAGAATATATATATATATAATTTAGGATTGCGTAGATACAGAGTCAGAATACGTATATATATGTATATATATATATATATATTCGTCTTCATTTGTGTGTATATTTGATTTTGGACTTTTGGAGCCATGCGTGGATATGAATATGTACGGGCATGTTTCTCTTTTCTCTTTCACTCTACTCTATCTCGTTCCCATTCCTTCTCTCTCACATAGTCTCTCTCTCTATACACACACGCATGCACATATGCATATATATATATATATATATATATATATATGTTCAGTTCAAATAATTTCTAAGAACATATGATGCATATGTTGTATGTGTGTCTTACTATATTGTGTGATATCATACGTAAACTTTAATTTAAACATACAATGATGTGTTTGCACGTTGGACCATGTGTACATGCTTCTACATTGAATTTGTGTAAGTGAGTGAAGAACTCTGTCGTGAATTTAAATAAAGATGGGAAAGTATTTTTCAAAACTTTTATTAGCTCCTAAGAGTCTCCTGCTGAGTTTGAACTCAGAAATTATTTCGGCAGATGGCATGGGTGCTCCAGTAATATAAACGCCTTTTTTGCCTTCTTCGCTCTTTGAAGTATTTTCAACCTCAGCAACAACAACAATAATGACAACCCCAATACTACTACTACTACTAATACTACTACTAATACTACTACTAATAATAATAATAAGGATAATAATAATAATAGTAATAGCTCCTTTGTAACTTCAATAAATATCAAGCGAAAAGGAAATAAAAAAGGTAAAAGGATGGATGGGAAGTTGACTTTTGTGGTTTGTTAATCATTTGATGTATGTAATAGACGTTTACTATGTATTTACAAATTCATAAGAACTGTCCCGAAAGGATCAAGCCACTTTGAATGCCTCGAGAACCGGTTGCGCGGCCTTGGTGTACTTTATAAAACGAAAACACCCAGAGGTGTCTATACTGCGTACGTATAACCCAACTCCTCCGCCAAGGGCAGGATGTGACGTAAGATCGATATTTAATCTTGTTAAGATTACAGCTTGTCTGAATTCAGAGCTTTCCTTCTCATAGATTGGTTGCCTTATCAAAGCTAAAGAACCCACATTGTCATCCTATCTACTCATAGCTGGATAGTTTCAGATTTTTGTTTAATAACACATCAACTGCCGTGGTTTATTTAATGCCAAAGGTATCCTTGTCGAAGAACAGCAGTGATACTATTTAACACATAGTTGGGAAGGATTCGGGGGTTCAATACCTTTCTCAAGGGGATTAGTCCGAAAGTGAACGTAATAGCGCCACTGAAGTTCGAACTTGCAAACTTCAAATCTGCAGTACATAACCATTATTTCCATAGCTGGAATGAGGACAGAAGAAATCATGCCTTTCCCAGGGATATATATATATATATATATATATATATATATATATATATATATATATATAGTACAATTTAATGGAGACTCGAACTCGGTTAAGTCGTCATAATAAATTTATTTCGGCGGAGAATATTATTACTATACTCTCCGTCTCGTCAGACGACTCTTTACATGCTTCTCTCTCGTCGCAGAGTAGCGAATGTGGGGTTACAGTTCGTATTCAGAAGATGAAAACATCTCTCTCTCTCTCTCTCTCTATCTCTCTCTCTCTCTATATATATATATATAATGTGTATATTCGTCTTTCTTTATCTGTGTGTGCATTTGATTTTAAAGTTTTAGAGACATGCTTGAATGTGAATATATGCGTGTATGTTTCTCTTTTTCTCTTTCATTCTGTTCTTCACTACTTGCAAATGGCTTTGTCCAGGATGTATTCTCTGGTCGCTGTGAGACGCCATTGAGTAGGTTGTTTACTGTGGTTAGGTTGCATTCATAAAAAACCCCAAGAAAACAATGCGCGTGCTAACTTTTTGCTTTTATTTTTTGCTAAACATCGCATCATCTGGTTTGAACTCAGAAATTATAGTCCAAATTTGACTCCATGAGGCACATAGATTTTTCTAAAGTTGAAATTTCTATTAAAGGGTTGATTTTATACCGTGGGAAAGATTAAGGCGAACGTGGCAAGTCTGCTGATAATAATTTCAACAGATTTGCAAACTGATATGAAAAGCGAAAGGACGTTGTGAGAAAATTGTGTGAGAATTTAAAAGAGCCTCCGGTGAAATTGCCCCCAGCAGATTATTTTTGGTTTTAATATTCAATCGTAAGTATTTCCTGGACCATGAATTATATATACATATATATATATATATATATATATTCAAAGAATACATTTCCAGATGCCTCAAGGATGATCTTTAATGATGTACAGTTTTCTTTGCCGATTTCGGGTTGTAACATATCACATAGACTCCGATTGTAACCCCGACCAGGGTCCGGAATTTCCAGGTCGCCTTTGTGTATCATATCTTTTTTACCTTCCTCCTACCAGCAAATGCTCGTAGGTTTTTAACGTTATATATATATATATATATATAAACTCACTTGTAAAAATGACATAACACTCTAACAATCTGACACATTGTTTTGTGTCTATATGTGAAAGTGCCCGTGGTGTAATGGTCATCGTCGCAGGATATGGTGACGGCAACACGAGTTCAAATCCTGGACCTGACTGATTGCATTTCACATAGCAGTAATACCCTTGGGAAAGGTATGAATCCAATTATTCTCCCTCCAGCTATGGGTAAATAGTAGGGCAGACTAGGTTCTTCAGCCTTGGTGAGGTAACTAGTCTAGGAGAAGGAAAACTCTGAATTCAAACCTGTTAAACTCCGCTTAAAAATTGACCTTGTGTCATATCCTGCCCGAGCGGAGGGGTTGGGTAAATATGTTATGTGAAAGTGTGTGTGTGTGTGTGTGTGGCGCTAACCTTGAGAATAAAGCAATTCCCAGTATGGCTTTAACTTAATACTAAATGCTATACTCGTATTTACCTTGATCATGACAATTGCTCAAGGGACGTAACTATTAAAAGCTAATTACTGATTACTACTGCTTACTTATCGAATGAAGTTTTATAAATAAGGGCGGTTCGATATTGGGTTCAGTGGCTGTCATGACATGAGGAAAGTCAATTTTATAGCTGCCCAGTCGGCTGGGGCTGTAGAATAAGTCGACTGCGTCTCTTCAGAGGGGCAAGATCCCCATCTAATGAATGTTATGAATATGGCACAAAACCTTCTGATAACGAAGATCCAGTCCAGGAGGTCTGGGGGATGTAGAGTACCCATTGACACTACACCCAAGTCTACTCTAACCGGGAGTAGTATTAATTGTTATAGTTCCCTCAATGTGTCACATAACATTGTTTAACCATTTAATTGCGAGCAAACAAATAATTAATATTAAATTGAATTATTAATATTAGATAGCAGTACTTGAAACTATTCAACAAGTGGGCCCTGGCTTGTTTGAAATTGTTAAGTTCAAACTATTTGTTTATAAATCATATATATATATATATATATATATATAAAGTTCAGTTGGAGACCGTAGTTAAGGATGACACGAAGGCTCCCTTTTCAATAGCTACTACACCAAGGTGTAGAGGAGGCCGTTACTCGTTTTTTACGATTGCTTCACTTTACCCTTAATCCTTACCTTATCATGTTGAATGTTAAGCTAGCGGGTATCAAGTACCGTTTTTTGAGTCTTTGGTATAACTCGACCTGTGATTGAACACTCTAACCACTAAAGCAATCAGGGTTTGGCATTAAATAACCCACGAGGGTTGATAATCCATAAACCCAAATAAATCCATTTTTTGTGGCATACAGCTATATAAGAAACAATATTTATGGTCATAAGTGTATGAACACGCGCACACACTCACATACATACACACACACACTGCACGTTTAATTTGACGATTTTTTAAAATGAATATAAATGACATTTATAATCCTGAATCTGAAGTACAGGTTATAAGACAGCTTTTATCTATTTTAGGTTTAATCAGGTTCAGCTGATATATATATATATATATATATATATATATATATATATATATATATATATATATAGTAGTATTCGGTCCAGTTAAACCAGAGTTGGGAGTATTTCCTTCAGGACAAGAAAATCATTCAGGAGCTGAACATTTAAATTTTCCTGGTGGAGAGCTCAATGTAATTTTTTACAGAGCAATATTTCTTTAAGAAAAAACCAAAGACCGGTTAATTTAGGATTATAAATTTATTTCCATCCTGTTTTTCAGTTTCTGGTGTAAACCAAAAATACGAAGAAAAATATAACAGGACTTCTTCAGATCCAATGGATAAATAAAACAGAATAGACACGTGAGGGGGAGGGGGAGGGGGAAGAGATTAAGGAGTTACCTCCTCGTTTTATTGAATTTCCGTTTTTTTATTTACCTATTTATTTTATTTTCAAATTTCTTCCAGAAAGGGGGGTTAAACCATATAATTTTCCTTTTTCTATTTTTATTTTTCTGATCGTAAGTATTATTTTCTAGAGATATATATATGCCCTTAAAAATAGTGGTTTTAAAGAGGATTTTAGGTATTCAAAAGAAGATATAACAAATGAAATTACCAAAGAAAATAATAATTACGATCAGAAAAATAAAAATAGAAAAAGGAAAATTATATGGTTTAACCCCCCTTTCTGTAAATTAGCAAATATAGATGTAGGTAAATATTTTTTGAGACTAATAGATAAACATTTTAAACAAGATAATATATTACATAAAATATTTAATAGGAAAACTTTGAAAATAAGTTATTCTTGCACAAAAAATATGTCTCAAATAATGAATAGTCATAATAATGAATTAATTAATAAATTTCATAACCGGGTAAATAATAATAATACTAATAGTAAAAAAATAGAATGTAATTGTAAATCTCGAACTGATTGTCCAATGAATGGGTTGTGTAATTTAGGTAATGTAGTATATCAAGCTATTATTAATCCAAAAGAGGACATAAATGATAAGAAATTTTATATCGGCGTTTTGTCAACTAGTTGGAAAATTAGATATGGAAATCATAAATTTTCCTTCTCCCATGAGCATCAAAAAAATCAAACTGCTCTATCAAAACATTATTGGGGATTAAAAGATAAAGGGTTAACCCCTGACATACAATGGTCTATATTGAAAAGATCTAGTACCCCAAAATCTTTCGATAGTAGGTGCAACCTGTGTCTTGAAGAAAAAATCCACATTTTGCTTTTTCCTGAACCAAAAAAATTATTAAATAAGAAAAATGAACTAATAGCTAGGTGTAGACATAGGGCTAAATTTAAACTATAAATATTTAACCAAATTTTTTTTATAAAAACAGAGTTAATTTTGAGAATAAATAAAATAAATTGTTAGATAGAAAATTGTGAAAAAGCATATAATACATACGTACTACGCATAAAAAGTGGAACTGATTAATGCTTTCTAAATATTTTTGAAATGTTAAAATATAGTAAATAAATTAAATATTTGTTTTTGTTTTTAGTTTTAATATATCTGTTACTGTATCTTTACGTGAAGTTATTATTTAAAGTTTAAATCTAATTCAATAAAAAAATCTATAATCTAGATGTAAACATAATTAAAAAATCATTAATTAAAGAAAAGTTTTTTTAAAAAAACAATTTTACTACATTGCTAACCGAAATTTAAATTTAAAACGGAAGTGGGCTTAATGAAGAGGTAACTCTTCACCCCTCTTCTATCCCCTCCCACTATCCCCTCCCACTACCATGTGTCTATTCTAAGTTTTTTTATCAAAAGATCTGAAGAAGTCCTGTTACTTTTTTCGTGTTTTTGGAAATTTCAAAAATGCGTAACAGGATTGAAATAAATTTATAATCCTATGTGACCGGTTTCGTTGTTTTTCTTAAAGAATTTATTGCTCTGTATTATTGGTACATTGAGCTCTTTACCAGGAAAATTTTAAATATTCATTCATGAATAACTTCTTGTCCTGATGGAATTACTCCCAACTCCGGTTTAACTGGACCAAGAATACTATATATATATATATATATATATATATATATATATATATATATATGTGTGTGTGTGTGTGTGTGTGTGTGTGTGTGTGTGGATTTAAACAAAGATTAAGATACCTAAAAATTCTTAAAGATAATATTTGTTTTATATCAATTGACGTATTTGTATTTTTATAAATATGTTGGTATTTGATTTTTATAAAAAAAATATTGACATTTGTTTTTTATAAATACTTGTATCAATATTTCTTTTTATTAATAAATATTTTTATATTTGTTTTTTTATAAATAGATGTATTTATATATTCATTTTTATAAATGAATATGTTTATATTTGCTTTTATCAATATCTCCTATTTTTCTTTAAATATATATATATATATATATATATATATATATATATATATATGCTTTTTATAAATGAATATATTTTTATACTGTTTTATAAATAAGTATATCTATATTTGATTTTTGTAAATGAATATATTAATATATACATATTTTTTTCATAAATAAATATTTGATATATATGTTTTATTTTATTAATAAATTTATGCATATTTTTTTATAAATGAATATATCTATATTTGCTTTTATGAAAAAATATATCAATATATTTTTGACAAATGAATTTATTTATATTTGCTTTTTATTAATGAATATATTTGTATTTTTATGAGTAGATATATTTGCATTTGCTTTTTTTATAAATCGATATCTTAATGTCTATTTCTTTTTTTTTAATGAATAGATTAAAACTTGCTTTTTTATGAATAAATATATTCATATCAGCTTTTTATCGATAGATAAATTTATAACTCAAATAAACCCGAGTTCTTGTAAAGCCTCCGTAAATAGTAAATTAGTTCATATACCACGGTAGCAATATCTCATCTATTGAAAGCGATGTCAACGTACTCATAAATAAAACATGGACTGATGTGAATAGGTTATTCAGCATGTGGAAATCTAATCTGCCTGATGAAAAACAAAAATTCTTCCAACTTGTACCTATGTTAGGACAACCACATGGCTGAACCACTTGGACGCTAAAGAAACGTATAGAGAAAAAGCTACACGGGAACTACAAAAGAATGCTGGATGCTGTTTTGAACAAATCCTGGAAGCAGCACTCTACAAAACAGTAGCTGTATGGCCATTTGTTTCTAATCTCACAAACCATCCAAGTAAGACGAGCAAAATATACTGAATACTGCTGGAGTAGTACTGGCCAACTCATAAGCGAGGTTCTCCTATGAACTCCTATACATGGGTATACCAGTGTTGAATAATTAGCAAAGATTTTCTTTCATCAGGTCTGTGCGGATTCTGAATGCCGTCAAGAGGATTCATCAAGAACGATGGCTGATGGTGACGGATAGTGAGAGACAGTCACCAGAATCCGCGCTATCAGTTCACCTTGAGAATAATGATGATATATATATATATGTATATATATGTGCGTGTGTGCGTGTGTGTGTGCGTGCGTGTGTGTGTGTGTGTGTGTGTTGAAAGAAACTCCTGTGTGACACTGAATGTTAGGATGTCACTCCATAGAGATCCTAAATCGTTCAGCTCAAAGGACTTGAATACTAAAAAAAAATATTCTTCCTTTAACACAAAGTTACACTACGTTAGTCGTTTTATTTTTTGCGATATAGAGACTTTTTCGAAACTGATCGCCTCTCCTACAAAAAAAAAAGCCAAACAAAACAAAAACTTTCTTTCAAGGATGACCTAAGATCGAAACAGGTTAAGAACAATAAAAAATTAAAAAGTAAGCTTCTGCAAAAAAATATTATTCCTATTTTTCATTGCTTTTGTTATACAAATAGTACAATGATTTAAAGGTATTACAGAAAAACATATAGGCAAATACATAAATATGTAGCCTCTGAAAAACGCCACCTTTATAGGTGAGTAATAGTAGTTTCCTGACTGAACTATTTGATCCCGGAGGAACTCATAAGTGAACTTCTTTGTACCGCTACACTTAGACGTGCCAGTATTGGCCGACTAGAAAGAACTTATTTAAATCAGGTCTATGCAGTCACTGGATGTAGTTTGGAAGACCTACCTGGAGCGATGAATAATAGGAACAAATGGAGGGAGAGATAGAGAGAGAGATAGAGAGAGAGAGAGAGAGAGAGAGAGACAGACAGAAAGACAGACAGACAGAATCAGGGAAATCTGTGCTGTCTGAGCGTCTTGATAATATATATATATATATATATGTATGTATGTATGTATGTATGTATGTATGTATGTATATTTAGTGGAAGCTCGACTTAGGAAAATCCCATTGTACGAAAAATTCAGAATATGAAACGGGCTTCGAAGAGATTTCCGTACCATTTAACGAAAAAATATTAAAGATAGGAAAGCGAAAATCAAAAGTACCGCCAATCCTCCCAGAATTAATTTTGGATCATCACGTGAACATTTTGTTGTGCTCTTATCTTTTTAAGATTTATGTAAATGACTATGTTGTTATTAACGAACATATTCATTTGGATGGGTATAATATTTACATTTTATACGACTGCTTTTGGGGGCTGGAGCGAATTGCGCCATTTATAGGTCAAATTTTGTCCCATTATACGAAAATTCCAAGATTAGAAATACCCTCTGGAACGAATTAATTTCGTATCTCGAGGGATCACTGTATATATAAACTTCGATTAGTGTGGCCATTACTTTTGTATATATTCAGTAAATTTAGTCCTTGATGAAACCTAAAAATCCTCAATTTATTATGATGAAACTATATTATTTTTATTTAAAAAAAAAAGAAGAAAAGAATCATGGAAGTGTATATGATGAATAACTGGAGTTGGTGGAACAGTGTTGAAGGAGAAATTGGCGGGCCATCTGTTTGTCAGTTGATGAAAGCTGTTAGGGGTTAATAGGATAAACACTCTAGAGGGCCTCGACTAGACTTGGTATAAGTAAGAGCCATT
Source organism: Sepioteuthis lessoniana (assembly GCA_963585895.1). Classification (NCBI taxonomy): domain Eukaryota; kingdom Metazoa; phylum Mollusca; class Cephalopoda; order Myopsida; family Loliginidae; genus Sepioteuthis; species Sepioteuthis lessoniana. The sequence goes on from OY757911.1 coordinate 42,390,032, forward strand.
TACAGAAAACTCCAAAAAATGAATTTGGATTAAGAAGATGGGTCCAGGGGTTTTGGCTGCTGCTTGGTAACATGGATAAAAGAACTTGACGTTTAGAGACCAAAAGCCACTGATAAGATGAAATGAAGTAAAAAAATTGAATTAGACTTTTGTTTTTTTTAGTATGGTTGTGTTTTATGGCATATAAACACTTGTGGGTTATTTAATGCCATCCACTTCAAATTGGACCTGAGATTAATTGTAATGAAGGAGTATCCTATATTTCCCAAACTCCTTGACTGGATCCTCGTTATCAGATGCAGTTGAATGTCATAAACATGTCACTAAATGGTTTCAAGTATAGTTACCTTGCACTAATAATTCTATTCAACTTTATTCATTCGTTTATACACAGTTTAATGGCTTCAGGTCTAGTAAATAATTAAGTAGTACTAATTAACGTATTGATCGGACACTAACACTTCGGGTCAGAGTAGACCTGAGAGTAATAACAATGAAGTGATAAACATTCGCCAAAGCTTTTCGATTAAGTGCCTTACCGTCAGGTGGTTTACTGTCATATATTGGACACTCGCTGTGTGTGTAGGGGTCTTACCTGTCTGCAGAGATGCAGTCAGCGTATTCTACAGTCCCAGGCGGCTGTCCTGGAATCGGACTAGAAAAAAAAATCTCTTATTAGTACCGTCAGATGGTTTACTGTCATATATTGGACACTCGCTGTGTGTGTAGGGGTCTTACCTGTCAGCAGAGATGCAGTCAGCGTATTCTACAGCCCCAGGCGGCTGTCCTGGAATCGGACTAGAAAAAAAAATCTCTTATTAGTACCGTCAGATGGTTTACTGTCATATATTGGACACTCGCTGTGTGTGTAGGGGTCTTACCTCTCAGCAGAGATGTAGTCAGCGTATTCTACAGCCCCAGCCAGTTGTCCTGGAATCGGACTAGAAAAAAAATCTCTTATTAGTGATAAAATATCCAAGTTAAAAAGCGCGTAGCAAAATGAGCAATATGCTTAAAGAGAATCTGGCAACAATTCTCTGACCAACAGAAAAAATAGCCAAGAACTCAGTTTTTATGTCTATATGACGAGATTTATTACGACAGCAGGCAGATTCCATCTGTAAATGAGCTGCATTCAGAGACAATTAATGGTATCAAAAGTCGACAAGTGTCTGCAGACGGCGTTTATATATATATATATATATATATATATATATATATATATATATATATATATATATATATATATACTGTCCTACACCGGCTACGTACAATAGACAAACCAAATAGTGACGACGAAAAAGAAAACTGAATCCTCATACATCAATACTAATTCGACAACAGGAACTCGTACGTCACAGCATACGTGCACAAGGAAAACACGATCCTTTCATAATTTAAAAAAAAATTAAAGCAAAAACAAAACAAAAGAAGAAAAGAAAAGAAATGTAATAAAAAAGAGTTTTGGGTTTTTGTTTTTAGATGGATGTCAGATGTCCTGATCAGGGGGAATGGAGGAAAACAATGAAGATATATTTTATGTATGTCAGTAAATAAATACCGTATACTTAGTAACCGGGAAAGAAGAAGAAGAAGAAGAAGAAGAAGAAGAAGAAGAAGAAGAAGAAGAAGAAGAAGAGAGGCCAGTGAACTTAAGTACACAGTTTTCTTTTAGTATGTGGGTGGATTGTATATGAGGCGTGTTGAATATTAAAACCTTCAAACATTGTATCATCGTTTAGATGGATGACTTCTCAGTTTATAGCAACTGTACTCACCCATTTTACCAACGGTTAGTAAGATGATCATTATTAAAAATAAAGGACACAGGGTCGCTTTCATTGAAGTTTAGAATATTTATTCGTAAGCAGTACTTACCTATATTATATACAGTTTTTAAGATGGTCGTTATTTATAATTAAGGGCATAGAGTTACTTTGATTGAAGTTTACGATAATAATTCGTTAGCAGTATTTAACCATATTTAGAGGATATACACTGAGATTTTTTATTTAATGGTAATTGTTGACTGATTTGAATATTAAGTCTTTAAATTTTTTTTTAGGTCTATTTACTTTTTTTTTGTTATTCGGTATATATTTGTTTAATTTGTATTTTTTTCCAGCCGTACATAAACTAGTTGCAGATAAGATACCAAACATTATTCTTTCATTGATGAACATTCCTGCTATATAAAGCATTCCTTAAACGAACTTAATGCCAATATGAATCTGAGATTGAAAATTCTTCCTCGCACAGTATATTCATCAGACTTGACGCCTGAATCGAATTCCTAAATGAAAGTCAAAAACTTCGGGAACGTTGGGGTAAAGTCAGCGAAAATGAAGGATAATAGTTTAGTACATTTAGAAGATGTTCACTTAAGTTTTTTTATTTACCAGTAATAGCAGATAAGAAGCAAAAAATAGAATATTCCTTAAACAAACGAGATTAACTGATTTGATTCAATAGTAAAATTTCTTTCCAAGCTATGCAGAGGGAAATAGTATAGAAAAGCCCAATGTCAAGGAAAAATTACAGTATCATCTTATTTGAATTCCTAAAACACATACCAGCAAAAGCGTAGATATGCAAATCGATGTACAAATAAAAAATGCAATATTCTTATCTAAAAGAACAAAAATAATACGCTTTATCGCTTATATTTTTTTTAACAGATCAATTATATCCACAGATGGGACCTAAATAGACACAACAACTCCAGTTCAGAATGGACCCGAAAATCATAGCGATGAAGCAGTGACTGCAAACTCTCCAGAGCTCCAGAACATGAACCTCACAACTTGATGTAGTTTACTGCAATATCTATGACATTCTATTCGGGAATTTCTTGCTTCTATGCAGAGGGTGCAACAAGCGTGTACTAAACCCAGCTGAGAGGGCTGCTGATGTTAAGCAATGATGTGCATTCTCTGTTCTTAGCTGGGTGACCATTTTCGAACTGCAGTTAATGTAAGCAAACTGTGACACATATGCCAGACACAGCAAAAATTATGGAATCATCTTCCTTATTTCTCACTTGTATTTTTTTTAGCTGCAAATAAACTACGAACAAGTAAGACACAAAATATTTTTCTTTCATAGATAAACGTTTTGGCTTCATAAAATATGCTTTAAATTAAATAGATTAAATTAATTAGATTAATGGTGTTATTATTTTCTAAGCTACACAGAGAAAAATATGGAATAATTCAGTGCTGAGAAAAAATTTTGGAATGATTTTGTTATTTGAATTCCTTTTTCCACTATGAAATTTAAAAGCTTCAAGGACATTGATGTAAAGCCAAAGAAAGATAATCGTATTGCACACTTAAGAGTCTTTCCCTTTGGCTTTTATTTAGCAGTAAATAAACTAGTTACCGATAAGACGCAAAAATAATGTTCGTCCATCATTTGTCTAAATTTCTGAAATGGAGCTTAATAATTTTATCACTTAAAGTATTCTGACTATTGTCTTTCAGTTTCAGTTTCAATGTTATATTCACTACGTTTCGGCCGATGTGTCCTTGAGCTTTCTTCAAGTGTTTCATGTCAAATTCAAGCTCACGCAGGACTTCGAACCGAACCCTTTATTTAACCCACGTGAATTAGATTGAGATTTTTTTTTCCTACCAAGACGAGGAAAAAAAGTCCGCAATAAATAAAAGAATTAATTCTCTGATTAAGAAGCCTCATCTCAAAATGATTCCAATTAAAGTGAATTAGATTGTTCTTATTCCGTTAACCCTGACTGGGTACAAGTGTTAAGCTAAAGTAAGTATTCTTTGTTATTTACCTGTTGTTGGGATTGAACCTGCAACCTCTTGATGATTTCACTTAGAAGCCCTTCTTAGCCTACATCTGTTGTGCCAACTACAGCTAAATGACAAAGAATTCTTACTATAGCTTAACTCCAGTACCCGGTTATGGTTAAAGGAATTAGAATAATCTGCCCCCGATGATTAAATAAAGTGTTTAGTTTAAAGTTCTGTGTGGGGTCTCAAGTTCAGTATGAAACACTTAAAGATGACCGAAGGATGCGTCGACCGAAACGTTGTGAATATAATCATAAAAAAGAAGACAATAGTCCGAATTTAACCCCCCTCCCCCCAAAAAACAGAAGCTATAACCTTGCCAACAGTGGCTGCTTGCTTAAGCCTCTTCGAGGCAAGAGAATGAAAGTGTTTTTATTGTTTTCCATGACAATTTGATTCAGGTTCAAAATGGTGAACCCAGGTTTCATCTTCAGTTTCTAATCTGCGGTGGAAATTCCAAGGATTTTCTTAGAAGTGTGTCAGAAATGTCCTGGAAATATCAGCCCTTTTCAATTTGAGCTCTGGTGTCAAGATTCTTGAGACCCATTTTGCCGACAACTTGCTCATCCCCTAAAATCAGTTCAAAGAGAGTGGATTAAACTCGAATCAATGGTTAGACTTAGCTATCAGAAGATAGTAAGATGTCTATCGTCTAAAACCATACAGAAAATGGCATCAATTTTTCATCCGTAGTTGAGGTTTTTGGACAACCTGACCGAGGGTTACCTTCAGTGCTTTTCCTGTCCCGACTAAATTCTGCTGCCTATTTCTTCATAATTGTATAGGAAGAGGAGTCCTCAGCAAGTAGCAGTACCAAGTCCTCATGGATTTCTTTGGGTGTCTCAGTTTTCTTTAGCAGAGATTTTATGCTCAGACCTCTGTTTTGTTAATTTTTAGATTTGCCACACACTTCACATTTTTGTCCGGGGCTAACCTGTAAAGAAATTAAGAGAGAAATCTGAAATAGTTTTTTCTAGTTTTATAAGAAGAGATAGTTCGTCTCGACTATAAAAATTGCTCATCTATGATTCTTTTTTCCAGCTAAGGTTTAAAACTGTTTGAGTGGCTTATATATATGTATAATGTATTTCTATTTTAGATTAATCCCAAACTGGGTATATATATATATATATATATATATATATATATGAGATCGCTCTGAAGAGTCCTCTGATAATCACATAGGCGAGAAACTGACAGTTAATAAGCACCGTTGACAAGCAACAAGCAAAGGCATGGACACCTATCGATAGGCCATCGGTCATACGGAAATCAGATCTGTCCGATAAAATAAAGAGCAATTTTTTTTCAAGCTGCAGTCGTGTCCATACTACTATATGGATGCACCACATGGACACTGACTAAACGCTCGGGAAAAAGCTTGACGGCAGTTGAATAAGAATGCTTCGGGCCATACTGAACAAATCCTGGAAGCAACGTCCCAAAAAATAGCAGCTATACGGTCACCAATCTCTAAAACCATTTAAATCAGATGAAGAAGGCATGCGGGACACTACTGGAGAAGTAAGAGCGAGCTCATAAGTGACTTTCTCCTGTGGACACCTTCACTCGGATAAGCAAGTGTTGGACGGCTAGTTAGAACCTATCTACAACAGCTCAGTACAGACACAGGATGTAATCTAGAAGACCTGCCGAATGCAATGAACGATAGAGACGAATGGAGAGGGAGAGTCAGGGAAATCCATACACGCGGCACGACATGATATATATATATATATATATAGTCCTCCATAGACAGACAGTTTCGGTGTATCACAACTCTAGCTAGACACGTAGGACGCATCAAGCTGGGATTGAAATCCGCCCAACTTTACGTTAGACTTATTATTTTACTGCTCAGCCGGCAGGCGACGTACGTCAGCTCGGGAATTATAACGCCTTTTGTATCATCTTTCGTTTGTTTACATTTTGCCTTACCGTATATAATCGTCCTCTAGTATCCTAGATATGGCATTAAATTGCTTCCACCAATAAGGCTCCAGTTCTGGAGCTTTGGGGGAGTTTGGTGTCTCCTCTTTGTTGACATTACTCCCTGGTCAATTCAGACTCGGAGTAGTTGTATCAGTTCGGGTACCATCTTTGAGTCAAATAGATATTTTGGTTTGTTTTGGTTATGTTTTAAAGCGTATCAACCCTTACAGTTTATTCAATGTCAAATCCCGTTTATACGCACACAAGCACGCATGTGAGAGTGTCCTCGTGGTGTAATGGTTAAAGCGCACGACTGCAGAGTCATAGTAAGCTAGTTCGAACTGTAGTCGCTCTATTACGTCCACCTTCAGACAAATACTCCTTTATCCGCCAAAGAATGGGCTAAATAGTACCACTTCTGGATGGACTGGGTTGATATATCATTTAATGGATGGAAGGTTGATATATCATTAAACAAAGAAACCAAACCAATATATATACATATATATACATATGCATATATATGTGTGTGTATGTACATAGTGTGTGTGTACGTAGGACGATCTTTAAACGAGACAGAGCTCATTTGTTATAGACTTGTGCAAAAAATATAAGTGTCATATAGAGATACTTGAAACAGTATACCTGTGTGCAAAGTTACTTCTCTTAAGAATAGTTAATTGACTCTTTATTTGGAAGCAAATGGTTATTAATTACTGGGTTATATGTTACTTGATTATAACTTAATTGAAAGCATAAAATTGCTAGTAAAATATACTGATAGAGGCATAAAAAAGGCTGACATACTGTAAACCCATCTTCCCAACCAACTCTCTTTGAATACACTCACACAGACACACACACACACACACACACACATATATATATATATATATATATATATATATATATATATATATATATATATATATATATGCATATATATAAAGAGAGACAGACAGTGAGACAGTGGAAGCATGAGTAGCTTAACCGTGATTATCGTAAGGAAAATGATATCGTCGACTAACTGCATTCACATCTTGAATGATGTTTTTGCCTTTCACATCTAGCTTATGTCCTTCGTAACGGCATGAAAACTGCTTTTCTCTGTTCAGATATGAGTAAATAGTAGGGCACAGTGCTCATTAGCTTTGCCGTGGCAACTGATCTTGGAGAAGGAAAAACTATGATTTCAAAAACTGATGAGTGTTGTTCGGGAGAATAATAATAATAATAAAAACCCTTTGACGGTTCGGTCATTTGGCTTAATGATGATTCAATGCCAAATGCTGTATATATATATATATATATATATATATATATATATATATATATATATATATATATTTACTAATCTAATATCTACCAGTATTCACGGTATCAGAAAAAACAAAAAAACCCTGGTTAGTAACAAGAGATAAAAGTACCTCGAATCACCGCCCAGGGGAAAAAGAAAAAAGTTTTTTGGGTAAAAAAGAAAGAAAAGGCCAACGTCGTACGACTCCTTGAAAAAAATCAAGGGGTACGTAGTCAGTGGTCAAAAGAATGCTGCAATGCTATTGAGTCGAGGTTAAGCTTCCTGATGAACCGTTAAGGTGAAACTTTAGTAGAAGATTTTCGACTTGCGATTTAAGTTAATTCTCTCTCTCTCTCTCTATATATATATATATATATAAACAAGATTTTGCATTAAATAACGATCAAGGGTCGATATGCCATAAAACTAAATTTTTCGCTTACAAATCATATATATATATATATATATATATAATTCATTAGCGAAAAAACTGTTGGTAACATTATTTTTCAACGAGCTCATTTGTGAGCATACAATTAAAAGGTTTCTAGTTATTTAACATTAGTAATTCTATTCAAGTATTCTTATCTAAGTAAGTAAAGTTGTCTCCCATTGTCGAGGGTAACCCGAAGGCTCCCTTTTCGATAGCTACTACACCAGGGTGTAGGGGAGGGCGCTACTCCTTCCCTGGATTGCTCTACTTTACCCTTGATCCGTACCTTATAATGCTGAGTGTTAAGCAAGGAGGCATCAAGTACCATTTTTTGAGTCTTTGGTATGACTCGACCTGTGATTGAACCCAGGTCTCCCGGGCCATTTGCACACAGATAATAACATCAAACATTTTTTTGCACACAGTTAAATTGTTTTTAACATTAATATTCTTATTTAATATTAATCATTTGTTTGCATACCGTAAATGGTTTCAAGTATTCCGATCTACTACCAATAATTCTATTTAATATGAATCATTTGTTTGCACGCGGTTAAATGGCTTCAAGAATAATAAATGATAGAATAGTTCGATTTGACTTATAAATGGTACACTAATTCGGGTCAAAGGGACCTGGTATTAATGGCAATGAAAAGCTACTCCGAATTCTTCCAAAGTTCCTGGACAAGAGCCCTACAATCAGATTGTTTTGTGGCATACTCAGGACACTCGTCAGAGAGAGTCCTATCTCTTTGCAAAGGTGCAGTCGGCGTATTCTACAGCCCTAGCCGATAGGGTGGAAAATATACTAAGACAATAACGATAGAAAGAGGTCAATGAGATAGAAAAGCATGAAAGGAACTAATTGGCAGGAATTATTTATCTGCCACAGGAGACGAAGGGTGAACTCCAATAACGAAGTGATACACGTCGTATCCGGGCATATCTGATCGAGATTCTTTGCTGTAATTTTATGACAGTTTAATTGTCCGACTCAGACAATGCCTGCCAAGGTGAGAAACGTTGGGTTCGGGAGAAGGGAAACTAGAGAATCAAAGTAATCGGAGTTACCAGAAACCTCCTATTTATGTGGGTGGTGGTGTTTTTACGGCAGTGATCTTACTAGGTAGAACGAAAAGAGTCGCCAGACAGACAGATAGAAAAGATGAAGAAACGAGTAGCTTGTTTGGTGGCTACCCCGTCAAGTACAAAAAAGAAGAAAGAAAACAAACGAACAAACAAACAAACAAACACTTGTCCCTTATTTTATGTCCCTCTATTTCTTCTCCTCCCCTCTTTGCTCTCAGTCTCCTGTATAAATAAATATATATATATAGCCTTTGTCGCCGGCAGATAAGATCTCGCGCACGTCACGCGTGGTCACGTCTCATTGTCACGTGCCATTGTTCGACTTGTTGATATTTTAACCCGTATTGTAAATTAATACGGAGAGCTTTCATTTTTTGTTCTGTAATATTCTTAGCACACTGGCATTTTTTTTTTTCATACGAATTATCCCACCCTCATTTTTGCTAATTTTTTTCCTACCCTTTCTTGACCCATCAAAATCGAACTCCTTCGAACTCTGCATGAATTTTATTTTTTACCCTGATTGACCTTATCATCCATAAATTGAATTATTCAATAACTTTATTATGTTCTTTTCCTTCAATTTTAATGAGAAGGTTGGTCCCTGTGGCGTTGTGGCTAACGTAGTGAAGCAGGTTCGAACTCCAATTTTACTGTTACGTTCATTTTCAGACTAATAAGCTTGAAAAAGGTATGAGCCCTCTTATCCCCTGTGTTATGGGTTAAATAGTACCACTAATGTTCGTCCGCAACAATGGCTATGACATTGAATAACCAATGAAGGTTGATATGCCATTAAAGAAATCAATCAATTTTAAAAGTAAATTGATTTATTTAAAGAATTATTCGGAGAACTGAACTTCTAAATTTTGTTGTTTATACGGCACATTCTTTGAAGTTTTTTGATTTGGTTTGGTTTGGTTTTATGGCATATCAACCTTTGTAGGTTATTTAACGCCAAATCCATTTTTATATAAATAATCTGTTCTATTGAAAACAATTCGGTTTAGCATGAGTACACAGTTTAATTGTCAAAAACATTTCTATTTCAAACTATTCAGTTATATATAACAATTCAGTTTAGTGTAAGTACAGTGTCAAAAATAGTTCAATTTAAAACAATTCAGTTTAGCAAAAGCACGCAGTTTAAATGTAAGTACAGTTTAATTGTAAAAAAAAACATTTTTATTTCGAGCTATTCAATTAAGTCAAGCAATTCTACTTCAGCTAATTCAGTTTTGTAAAAGTACAGATTTTGTTTACACACAGTTATATGTCAGAACAGTTCTATGTTAAACAATTTAGTTTAGTGTAAATACAGTTTCAATGTCAAAAAACATTTGTAGTTATATGTAACAATTCATATGAGTGTAAATACAGTTTTAACGTCGAAAAAACAGTTCTATTTCAAACAATTCAGTTAGCACAAGCACGCAGTTCAGTTTACTCAAACAATTCAGTTTAGCATGAGTATGCTGTTAGTTCTATTTAACCCATAAATAGGGCCCTATCAGGTGCTACCACTCCGGGCCAGAGTGGACCTGGGAGCAATGGCAATGAAGGGGTACTCCACATTCCCCAAAGCTCCAGCTCTGCTGGAACCTCACCATCAGATTGTTTAGTGTCATATTTAGGACACTCGTTAGGGGGGGGGTTCTTACCCCTCTGCAGAGGTGCAGTCAGTGTATTCTACAGCCACAGCCGACTGGGCAATTGAAGTTCTTTGATAATGTGTACCTCAGTAAATTAAAAGATACCGTTTTTTGCTTTGTGCTTCTGTCGGTGCATAGTATACCTGGCTTTCTACCAGAGATAAGCCTGTTCAATATCAAAATGGATAATCACTTAGAGACAGCGATAAATATAAGCAAGACGTGTGCAGCAGACTAAGCAAGACTAAATAAATGACAAAACCAACCGTAAGGCATCACTGACTTAAACATTAAAACAGGCATCTCGAGAAAAAAAAAACTATGATAGAAGTTCGAGTCTTGCGAGTGCCACATAAAAATATATTTTGGATCTGCGTTGCTTAATGAAGATCGCTATTTCCGGCTTTCAGACTCGAACTGAGGTGCGTCCGTTTCTTTCCATCGAGTTCTTGCCTTCCGACAGAATACGATAAAAACCAAAGAAAGGAAAATTGGTCCCAAGTATCCTAACCCTATCAGAGCGATTCCATTCTTGAACTAAAAGAGGAGGGCCACTTGCGTGACAGTGGCTGTGAGGAAAAGGACTATTTGGGGCTATGCCCTTGCGTACGCTACTGGACCCCTCGTTAAATGAACCATGTACAACGTTCTGCTACCAACGAGAAAAAGAAAGATGTAATACACAACGGAAAAGACAAAAATAGGACAATCAAAGAGAAAAATATAAAAAATCAAGGATGAAAAATGTATAAATAACCAAAAGTAAAATTTTTTTAAAAAAGTAAAGAAAAAAGAAAGAAAAAGAGAAAGAAAAAAGGAATAAATAAAAAGTGGGAAGAAAGAATGAAAGAAAGAAAAAAAAAGAACTGATGATAAAGTGACAAGAAAGAAAAAGTGTTAAACAGAAAAAAAATCGCAACGAAGAAAGAACGAAAGAGACAAATAAAAAAAAATGTGGCAATGAAAGGGACCAAGAAAAGAAAGAAAAGAGAGACGAATAAAAAAGAGACAAGAAAGAAAAAAAGTGATATAAAAGAAAAAGAAAATAAATGGAACCAAAGAAAGGAAGACAAAGAAAGAAAAGTACAGCGAAAGAGACAAATAAAAAATCAAGACAGAAAGAAAGAAAACATAACAAATAAAAAACAAATGACAAGAAAAATAGTTGGCAACGAAGAAAGAAAGAAAGAAAGAAAATTTCCTTGTAGGAAAGAAAAACTACAGAAAGAACGAAAAAAAGAAAAACTTAAAAAGAGGAACATACAATAAAAAAAAAACACATAAAAAGAATATAAATCAAATTGATCAGTGAAAATTAATTCTAAAACAATAAAAAATAAAGCATGATATTTTTCAGAATGATTATCAATATTCAAAAAATTATTCAGAATTCCTTCCTTCTTCTGATGTTTCCATGATGTTTCTACCAATACATTCTCCAATCTTGTTCAGGTGCAATATTAATTTTTTTTTTAATTCAGTTTATTTTTTTTAGATTTCGAAATAACTAAGAATACAAATAAACTGATACGAAATATTTTAAGTCATGGAAAACAGAATGAGAACAGTATATTCACTTTCACCGTGAGTTAAATAAAGAGTTCGATTCGAAATCATATGAAAGTTACCGACTACGACAAAAGACATCTGATGGTAGTCGGAGTATACAATAGCTGAAACGTTGTGAGTTTAATAACCAAGAAAAGAAAAAAATTGTCCGAATTGTATCGATAATGCAAATAGCATGCAGGAACTCTTGAGAAGTTCCTCCTGAATTCTCAAATGATTAAGAAACGATACACACTAATAAATGCCTCGTTCGATATTACGGTTTGATTAAATTATGATGGCTTGAAACGCAAGAGTAAAGAAAAAGTAATCTCTAACACTTGAAAACTTTAAGAAGAACTAAAACGAACTATATTTAGAGTAATACATAACTCTCAAAAACATACTGGAGCTCTTGAGATGTAACTCAGGAACTCCCAGAAGATTAAAGAATAAAATTACATTTGATACAACGTACTAACCATATTTACCAATCCCTCTGCTCGGGCAGGATATGACACAAGGTCAATTTTTAAGGGGAGTTTAACAGGTTTAAATTCAGAGTTTTCCTTCTCCTAGACTAGTTGCCCCACCAAGGCTGAAGAACTCAGTCTGCCCTACTAATTACCCATAGCTGGATGGAGAATAATTGGAGTCATACCTTTCCCAAGGGTATTTGTGCTATGTGAAATGCAATCAGTCTCATCAAGGATTTGAACTCGTGTCACCGTGTCCATTTCCTACGACGATAACCATTACACCACAGGCACCTCTACGTACTAACAACAAATGTGAATCTACACCCCAACACTGCATGAGCAGGATAAAACACAAGGTCAACTTTTAAGAGGATTCTAACATATTTGAATTCAAAATTTACCTTCTCCTTAACTGGTTGCAATACATAGGTTACTGAACGTGTTCCAAATGACCGTAGTTAGGCTTCTTTCAGTAATAAATAATAATCATATTAATGGGTTGCATCTATTTTGAGACACCCAATACAAACCAGAATCTGTCTGTGAAAATTAAATGCATAAAATTATCTGGGACTTTGAGATACAAGCAAAACACTCAGTCCTGAGCAGAAGGCCAGATCTAGAGTTAATTAACAAGACCAAGTGACCCCATAATAAGTGTCCTGGGTATGACACTGAACAATCTGATGGTGAGGTTCCAGTAATGCAAGAGCTTTGGGGAATGCAGAGCACCACTTCATTGCCATTGCGCCCAAATCCACTCTGGTCCTATCTAAGGGGTTAAATAGAACTAACGGCATACTTATGCTAAACAGAATTTTTTGACTAAACTGAATAGCGTGAAATGGAAATATTTTTGACAATTAAACCATTATTACATTTAAACTGCGTGTTTATGCTAAACAGAAACCGTACTTACATTTAAACTGCGTGCTTATGCTAAACTGAATTATTTGATATGGAACTGTTTTTTTGACATTGAAACTGTACTTTAATAATTATTTAATATAGAACTGTTTTGACATTGAACTGTGTGTAAACAAAATCTGTACTCATACTAAACTGAATTAGCTGAATTAGAACTGCTTGACTAAACTGAATAGCTTGAAATAGAAATGTTTTTCACTATAAAACTGTACTTAAATTTAAATTGCGTGCTTATGCTAAACTGAATTGTTTGAAATTGAACTGATTATTTACATAAAAATGGATTTGGCGTTAAATAACCTACAAAGGTTGATATGCCATAAAATCCAACCAACCAACCAACCACGACCTAGTGTTAATCAACAAGGAAAAAAAGAACTTGTCATCTGGTAGATTTTGCTTTTCCAGTACAGAGTAAAAATTAAAGAAAGCGAAAAGATTGACAAATAACTTGGATCTTGCCCGAGAACAGAAACAAACAAACAAATAAAACAACAAAAAACTGTATGACATGAAGGTTACAGTGATATCAATAACAGTAAGCATGCCAGAAACAGTCCCCAAAGTGATAGAAAAAGAGACTGGCGAAATTGAAAATGAGAGGATGAATTAAGATCATACGGACCTCAGCATTGTTGGGATATGCTAGAATAAGGAGAAGAGTTCTGGAGTTCTGAGGAGACTTGCTGTCTCTCAGACTCCAGTAAAAAGCCTCCAGTTCAAACTGATGTGAAAACCTCGCTAGAAGTGAAATAATGATAACCTGGACTCGTCCTAAAAGAGTCCAGGCTGTATTAAGTGAAAAAAGAGAAACTCAGACGTATGATTCATTGAATTGGAAAATTGTTGATGCACTCAGCCTTACATTCGAGGTAAAACTGGCCCAATTGACCCGGGCTACAGAATACACTGACTGCATCTCTGCACAGGGGTAAGACTCTTCAATGATCATCCTAGATATGACACTAAACAATCTGTTAGCGAGGTTCCAGTAATGCTGGAGCTTTGGGGAATTCGGAGTACCCCTTCATTGCCATTACTCCCCCGTCAACTCTGTCCCAAAGTGGTAGCACCAGACAGGATACTATCTAGGGGTCAAATAGAACTAAATTGTGTACTTATGATAAACTAAATTACTTGAAATAGAAATGTTTTGACATTTGACTATGTGTAAATAAAAAACTGTACTTATACTAAACTGATTATTTGAAACTTTTACCAAAGTGACTTAATTCGGCGTTAAATGACCCGAAAAGGGTTGATATGTCGTAAAATAAAAATACCAACCAACCAATCAACCAACCAACCAAGGTATGACATGGACAGATTTAGTGAGTCAAGTAATGAATTCAGAAGAACTCAATTGGTTTTGTTTTATGGCATATCAGCCGTTGTAGATTGTTAATGTAAAATCATGTTTATATATATATATATATATATATATATATATATATATATATATATATATATATATGATTTTTAAACAAATTTTGTTGATAACATTTTTAAATGAGCCCGAGGTAATTTTTGACTCAAAGTTAAATAGTACCAAGTGTTGCTATGTATAACTAATAATTCAATGAAACATTTATTTACACACAGTTAAATGATCAAACAGTTGTATTTCTAACAATTTAATTTAGCATAAGTTAACAAAATTAAATGGTTCTAAGTATAGTTATGTATCCCTAACAAATAAATTAAACATCAATCATTTATTTGCACTCAATCTAAATTGTCAAACTGTTCTATTTGACCTATAAATAGGACCCTATCAGGTGCTACCACTCCGGACAGTGTGAACCTGGAAGCGATGACAGTAAAGGGGTACTCCACATTCCCCAAATCTCTATAGCTTGGGCCTCACCAGATTATTTAGTGTCTTATCAGTACACTTGTTGGGGCGGGGTTTATGTCTCTGCAGAGATGCAGTTGGTGTATTCAACAGTTCTAGCCGACTGGGTTATATAGTACACAAGCTACAACTTATAATGACCAGCTAATGAACATCACGAGGTTCTTTCTTTTAGTAAGAAGTCTCTTTATCGATCTGCAGATTAGAATTGTGAAGTGTATAACCATGGCTTTTTTGATGGCATTAGGCACTACGGTGAAACTGTTTGAAAAGATCCTCAGCATCTCGCAAATCCGATTCCAGCTTCAAGGCGAACGTAAAAGTAAAAAAGTTGGCGAGAGTGACCCGAAGGCTCCATTTTCAATAGCTACTACACCGAAATGTAGGGGAGGGTGCTAATTATACGCGAAAGAATTTAACTAACCCTAAGCCTTTACACAAGAAGCACCTTTTAGTAATAATCTTAAAAGAATGATAAACGTAATCCCTTTGTGTCGTTTGCCGTCCCTTTAATAGAGCTGTATAGATTCAATTTAGAACAGAGAATCTGCGGTACCGAGGCCCTTACTTACGATATCATTTTGTGAAGTGTGTTGGGGAAAAACGACCAGCTATACTACAGCAAGTATACGGATGTTGGTCGAATTTGTCGACGGTGAACCAACATCTGTATTTGTCGCGTTCACGAACCAGACGAACAGCTACTATGATTCACTTGAAGTCGTCATCCAGAAGAAAGCTGGAGACGTATGGAGATTCTTTTGGGCTATTCCTTTAATATTTCACATCCCAATTTAAACTAAATTTAAAAAAAAATGATTTACCGTTTCCCGCTATTGTAGAATGACCTATTCCTCGCTCCTTTTCACGGCTATTATAGAATGATCATCCGAATATGTTCCAATAAAAAGCACGCATTGTACTTCAAGCGGAAAGCTAAGAAAATTGCACAGAAGATGACCTATTGACAGCTTCGCAGAGGAAACTTAAAGGGAGAAAGCATGCTATCATCATGCAGTCATGCTGTTCGTATGGATTCCCTTGCTTCTGTCCCAATCAGTCATCGCTCTTATTAAATCCCCAAGATGGCGTCCAGTGTCTGCACAGAGCTGATGAATAAAAGTTTTTGCCGGTCAGCTAACACTGCTGTGTTTATGTGTTGGATCCTACGGGAGAACTTATGAGCCCATCCTTACTTCTCGGTCAGTGCCTAGTATGTCTTGTTTGTTATAATTAGATGGTTTGTGAGATAGGAGGTAAGTAGCCATACAGCTGCTTTGTTGTCGGGTGCTACTTCCAAGATTGGTTCAAAACAGCATGCAGTTTGATTTCCATCTTTATCTCCAAGTATTTCTTCAAGAGCTGCAAACATGTAATAGTAATGATACGGCTACTACTGAGAAGTCTTTTAATCGCTGTACAATATAACGATATGCGTACTTACATAAATAAACGTGCTTACTTAGGATGGATGGATACTTTTAGATTCCATTCACAGATGTTTTTGGACTTTTGACTGATTAGAGTGGAAGGAATGTTTTAGTTTTAATTCAGACTCTCTAGGGAAATGTCCAGTTATGCTTCCGACCAGTTTTACGCAATTTAACAGTTAAGTGTTTAAGATATTCTTACAGAATATGTCAAAAATGCGGGGATGAGTGCTTGTGTTTTTGTGTAAGTCTGTACGCAAGTCAACCTTTTCACTTCCAGTCATTTATGAACTGGGTGAATAACAAAGTTCTGACACTGTTGAAGACGATAACTAATACTGTTTATTGAGAAATTAGATGAATTTACGAGAGCCACGCCAAAAGTAATGCCTCCACTTTTAATTGCTAAAATATAACGTATACTATGATTAAAAAACTTTGGATAAAATCATTTTCTAGCTTTGGTAAATATGGAGTACTCCTTCGTGGACATTACTCCGATGTCCATTCTGACCCGGAGTTTTTGTAACTCTTAAGATATCACTTATCAGTCAAATAGAACTCTTTATCGATTCAACTGTGAGTAAACAAATGTTTGATGTTAAATTGAATTGTTCGCGCTAAATAGCAATACTTTAAGTGTTTACAAACAAATGATTAATAAGTAAAGTTGGCGACCGTAGTCGAGGATGACCAGAAAGCTCCCTTTTCAATCGCTAAAACACCGAGGTGTAGGGGAGGGCGCTACTCCTTTCCTTGGATTGCCCCACTTTACCCTTGACCCGAACCTTATAATGCTGAGTGTTAAGCAAGGCGGCATCGAGAACAATTTCTCCCGGGCCATTGACGAAGACTCTACTTACCAGATAATTAATAATACATGAAATATATATCGCTGATATGCTCCACTTTAACCTTGGTACGTACCTTATATTGCTGAGTATTAGGTCTTTTTAAAGTCTTTGGTGTGAGGCGACCTGGGATTGAACCCAGGTTTCCCGGACCATTGGCGAACACTCTACCCATTTGGCCAATGAGCCGGTCTAAATGATTAATACTAAATAGAATTATTCATGTTAGATAGGAGTACTTGAAACCTTTTAACTGTGCGTAAACAAACGATTTATATTAAACAGAATTATTAATGTTAGATCGGAATACTTGAAACCTTTTAAATGTATTCAAATGTCTTGTTTAAGATGTTACCGACAAACTATTCGTTTACAACTCTATCTATGTATAAACAGGATTTGGCATTAAATAACCGACAAGAGTTGATATGCCATAAAATCCAACCAACGAACTAACCAACCCAAGTAAAAGTTGAACATTTCTAATTTATCCACAGATGGGACCCTAACAAGTGCTACTACTCTAAGTCAGAGTGGACCTGAGAGTAATGGTAATGAAGGAGTATCCAACATTCCCTAAACTCCAAGAATAGAGCCTCACTATCAGATGCAACATCATATCATAACCAGGACACAAAATCGTTTCAGGTATTTCTATCTAACACTAATAATTCTATTCAATATTGTTTATTCATTTGTATACAGTTAAATGGTTTCAAGTCTAATAAGTGATTAAACAGCTATACAATGGTTGATATGACCCACCCAAACAAAATAAGTTATGTCTGACCCATTGATAGGACTCTTGTAGCTACTACTCTTCTGAGTCAGAGTGGACTTGGGAGTAATGGCATTGAAAAGATACTCATCATCCTCTAAAGCTCTAGGGCTGGAGCATTGCCATCAGGTGGTTTAGTGCCAAATCCACAACACTTATTGTGGGGTGGGGGTCTTACCCCTCTGCAGAGGTGCAGTCGACGTATTATACAACTTCAGCTGACTTGGCTGAACAGTTTTTTTTTAATGAAAATCTAATTTTCTTATAAACCAAATGCATTTTCGTATTTCTGGTGGAATATTCTGCACTCAAAACGGATATCATAAGTTGTGATTTATTATCAAACATCATTGCACTTAAAATCTGTATTTAAAAACAGAAACATTTAGCTTTTTAAAAATAGGTACATTTCTTATTTATTTCGTTTTTTTTTAATTTTTTGAGGGGCTGAGTTTTAGGAATTTTGTGCAAAACATATGCCATAAGTCTGTCAGTGCCTACACTCACCCAGATTTGGTTTCCTATGAATTTTCCCAAATACTTAAATCACTGTTGAAAGGGAGAAAAATTCAGAACACGGTAGAGATTAACGTTATTGAAAAGTCTCATCTAATATTGATTCTGTGAAAGAGCTTTGCAAACTGTCTTAAAAGGTGCAAGGGATGCTGAGATAAGTGAATGAAAATCCATTGGGAAAAATATGAAAAAGCCTACGGTGCCATAGTTCAGGTAGACTTATTTTTCTGTAAATATTGAATGTTTCGATCATTTCCAATTTGAACACGATTTTATATATATATATATATATATATAAAATTAACTTAAATCGCGAGTTGGAAATCTCCTACTAAAGTTTCACCTTAACGGATCATCAGGAAGTCTAACTCCAGTTAGATGATCCGTTAAGGCGAAACTTTAGTAGATTTCCAACTCGCGATTTAAGTTAATTTTATAATTGGCTCCACTCGTGTTGAGCGCTCTTGTAATTGTAGCATTGCAGTGTTCACGGAAGGTTTTAGTTTTCTTTTGACCAACTGACTGCACATCTCTTGATTTTTTTAAAGGGGTGTGAAGGCGTTGGCCTTTTCTTTCTTTTTGTCCTTTTTTTTTTTCTTTTTCCCCCGGGCGGTGATTCGAGATATTTCTATCTCTTGTTCCTGGCGTTTTTTTTTTCTTTTTTTCTAGTACCGTGAATGCTGGTAGATATTAGATTAGTATATATATATATATATATATATATACTAATTTTTACCGGGGATTAAAATTTACGGGTATATCTGCAATGATAATTTTTTTAAAAACAAATATGTCTACATCTCAATCTCAATGTGTTTGAGTATTTTGTGATCTTTAGGAAAGTCTACCTGAGCGTTAGAAGGCTGAGTCTTTAAGAGGACGCTCCGAAAGTAAGAACAATTTCCCTTTTTGTCTCACAAGGTCAAAGACGGTTGTTGGTGGTATGATAGTAGCGGTTTAATCTTTACGCCATAATCCACTGCTTTGATATATAAAGCAACTTTGCAGATGTCTGATAAAATGGCGTCTGTGATGAAAGCAGACGAATGTTGTTGAATGTTTCCGTGTGAAAAAAAGCCTAGTCATATCGATTCTTGTTTAATGTTTTTGAGGACAAAACAGTGGGTATGAACATGATGGATAATGCATTTCAGCATTGCGAATGACTAGTTACAACTTCTGTCAACCTAATCAACTTATTTCCATGAATCGGGTTGATGAAAGATGGATTGAGCCGAAGACATTTTTTGACAACGAAACCTTTATCACAGCGGTGAAAAATATGGACTACTTCTGTTAATGGAATTTTCATTTTTATTTTATTCTCTGTTTTTTTTTTTTTTTTTTTTTTTTTTTGTGGTCTGGGAGTTGGGATGCATGTCTTTTGCAGTGTCTTTCATAAAACGAGATTTGAATGTGGCTAAGTTCTTGCAAACTATTTTGTCAGCTGATTTTTAGACGTGATGATTTATTAAAAAAACTGATAGAATTTTTTGTTCATGATAAAAAAAACAAAAATAAATGTATGTATTTACCCAACCCCTCAATCCCAAGCAGGATGCAACATAAAGTCAAGCAAAGTTTAGCAGTTTTGAATTTAGAATTTATTTTCTTCTAAACCAGATGCGATACCAAGATTAAAGAGCCTAGTCTACCCGACTTAAAATAGGAATATTAGTGACAAAAATCACAGTGAATTGAAAAAACGGTAAAGTTATGACTGTGAACAATTAACACGTTTCGCCATACTCCAATGCGGGCTGCCATTTAGAATTAGTTTTACGGGCCTTTTTTTATTGTTTCAGTTGATAATTCGATTATTGGAGTCGTGTTTCTTTTCAATTAAGTATTCCCAACCGCTTGTAAGAAATGTCTTTTAACTGTAGTTAGCAGATCTAGGCTTCTGCTAGTATTTGTTTTAGCAATGTAAGTTACAAGATCATTCCTTAATGCTTTCCTCTATATTGTGTTCTTCCATAATATTTTTCTCTGCATAGCTTGGACAATTATAGGGTTAATTTAAATTATTTGATCTAGTTTGAGGAGTATTTTATGAAACCAGGATATTCTCCTATTAAATAAAAAGTTTTCCTAACTTATCTGTTATTTTTTTATTCACTGCTAAATAAAAAAAAAATCACCCTTTTAAGTGTCTAAATTCTCTAATTTTTTTCCAGGAGTAGTAAAACAGATTTAGACTTATTGAATAAATCAGAAATAATCTGTGTTAATACATACAGAACAGTTTCGCTACACATTAAGCCATCCGCGATCTGTGCATCAGAATATAATTATTAGTAATATCTGCTTGTAATAATAATTCATATTTGTACTACTGCTATTATTATTATCATCATATAAAAGATACCATATTATTATTTTTGTAATTCAATCCATGGGTTGTAAGCATATCAGCGATATATATTTTATGTAGTATTAATTATTTGGTAAGTAGAGTCTTCGCCAATAGCCCGGGAGACCAGAGTTCAATCCTAGGTCGAGTCAAGAAATGGTTCTCGATGCCGCCTTGCTTAACACTCAGCATTATAAGCTACGGATCAAGGGTAAAGTTGAACAATCCAGGGAAAGGAGTAGCACCCTCCCTCACCCCATGGTATAGTAGCAAATGAAAAGGGAGCTTTCGGGTCACTCACGACAACGCTTGCCAACTTTACTTTTATTATTAATTTAAACAATTTAATCTAGTTTATCTGAGATATTTTATGAAATAAAAATGTTCAATTAGATAAAAAAAAGTTGAGTCTTATCTGCTATTAGTTTATTTACCGCTAAAATGTACTTAGTGAATATCCTTTAAGTATGCTAATTCCTTGATTTTTGCCTGGTTTGATCGTGATGATTTTGTGAGAACAGTAGTTTAAGCACTGAAGCAGACCCTGTGACGTCCTTGCTATATCGTTTAAAAAAAATCTTTAAGTAAACGTTTTTTTATGCCTTCCATCAGCTTCATAAATCCCCATGGATTTGAACCTGGGTCACTTTGCAAAGCAAAGCTAGGTTGTATGAGAGACTGGTAGTTTTCTCTACTGCAGGATTCCATACATAAGGACATCGATGGTATCCCCCCCCCCAAAAAAAAAGACAACATGCTGTACAGTATTGCTGCTGCAGAAGTTATCAGAATGAATTTGAACTCAAAGTCGGACTGTCCCTGCTCCAGATTTTTAATTCAGATGTTCTTCATTCTTCTAGAATGGTGACTCTTCTAGGACTAGTGAGCTCATTTCTGTCCTTCAATTTTACCCACAGCTTATGAGGGCAAGTTTTGTTTTCAATAACAAAAATTTATTCTAAAATCGGACAGTATTTTTCGAACAACCCATTTCAAGCAATTCAGTTTAGGATAAGTACGCAGTTGAAATGTAAGTACAGTTTAATTGTCAAAAACATTTCTATTTCAAGCTATTCAGTTTAGTCAAACTGTTCTAATTCAAACAATTCAGTTTAGCATAAGTATGCAGTTAGTTCTATTTAACCCATAGATAGGGCCCTATCAGGTGCTACTACTCTGGGCCAGAGTGGACCAGGGAGCAATGGCAATGAAGGGGTGTTCTGCATCCCCCAAAGCTCCAGCATCACTGAAACCTCACCATCAGATTGTTTAGTGTCGAATCCAGGACACTCGTTGGTGGGGGTCTTACTTCTCTGCAGAGGTGCAGTCGGTGTATTCTACAGCCCCAGCCGACTGGGCAATACACAGAGTTAATGTCAAAACAGTTTTATTTCAGATAATTCAATTTAGCATAAGTACACATTCTAGATGTCAAAACAGTTCTATTTCGGGCAAATCAATTTAGCATATGTACGTAGTTTTAATGTCAAAACAGTTCTATTTTAAACAATTCAGTTTAGCATAAATACGCAGTTTAAATGCAAAAAACAGTAAACTCAAACCACGGTTTCGTTCTATTTAACCCATAGATTGGACCCTTATTAGGTGCTACCACTCCGGGCCAGAGTGGAAATGGGAGCGATGGCAATGAAGGGGTACTCTGCACTCACCAAATCTCCAGTATTAGTTGTACCTCACCATCTCATTGTTTAGTGTTATATCTAGGACACTCGTTGGGAGGGGGTCTTACCCTTCTGCAGAGATGCAGTCGGTGTATTCTACAGCCCCACCCGAAGAGGCAAACCATCACGTCACTGAGACTCATTTGAATAAACAGAATTGTACTTTAATTAGTATTGTCTTAAAGGTAACAATTAACTCTTAACATATAAAAGATAGCGAAAGCTGTTATTCATAATTCTAGGTATGCATCAGTGTAGCACATATTCTGCTTGTTAGCGTTGTTACATTTTTGCTTTTGTCATTCAAATGGAACCAAGTCTTAACTGCTTGGTGAAGAGGCTTATTATAATAAGTTCTTATTTGATGAAAACAGTGTGTCGCTACAGGATGATGTTATTCATCACCCTCCTTGTTATCCCCCTCCCCCCGTCAATTCGAGAATGCTGGGAAGGCTCGTCATTCTTGCCAAGTGCTTTCATTTGATAATAACCGTTGTGTGCAAGTCCACATGGGATTTTCTGACAAACAAACAAACAAATAAATCTTTAAAACTTGTTCATATTATAATAAAATGACTCCCCCTGAGGTAGTGGCTAAAGTACTGAAATACGACATCATAGTAAGCGAGTTCAAACTCCAGTTGAACAACAAGTATAACGTCAACTTTCGGACTAATCCCCTTTGAAAAGGTATGAATCCCTTATCCCTACCAACTATAGGTTAAATAGTACCCCAACCCTTCTACTATAAGGATGATTTCGACATAGGATGATTTCGACATAAGGAGGATTTCGACCTTACAGGTTGATATGCCAATGAAAAAGGAAAGAAAGGGTGAGTCAATATCTTTTAAATATTTAGTTGTGTACTTCTTTGCAGCGGCTATATAACGTGACTGAATCAGATCAAGCCTTGGTAGTTACTCACTGTGGTTGGTAGTATAGTGGTAGTGGCTGCGCTGACACGTTCTGGGTTGCTTCAAAGCGTTCTAAGTTGGTTTGTTGTATTTCATCGTATATCAACCCTTCTAGGTTATCTAATGCCAAATCCTGTTTATACACAGTTAAATGCTTTATAGTATTGATATTGAACACTAATAATTCTATTCAACATTATTCATTCGTTTGCTCTTAGTTAAATAGTTCTAAGTATTGCTATGTAATACTTATAATTTAGAATTCATTTGTTTGCGCAGTTAAATGGTTTCAAGTATGATTAAACAGTTTTATTTGACCCATAGATGTGACGGATTCTACCATTCAAGTCAAAGTGGACATGGAAGTAATGGCAATGAAGAGTACTCCATATTCCCCAAAGCTCCAAGGCATGAGCTTCATCATCTGATGCGGTTTAGTGTCATATCCAAGACACTAGTTGTGAGTAGAGGGTTTTACCCTTCTGCAGAGATCCAGTCGGTGTATTCTATATCCCCAGCTGACTGGACTTGGTTTACTTTGTATGTGATTTGTAAGCCACACAGATGAACGTGAAACGTGGTCAAATTCAGACGAGTTTGAAGAGGGTCAAACGTTACAGAAGCAATCAAGAACATTTGTTGAGTGAAATGTGAAAGTGCAGTTGATCACAATACAGGAAGTAGATGCTTCAAGAAATCTAGCAAGAATCTCGACTAGCGGTCGAGTTCATGTAGGCCAACAACCGTTGATTCTGAGGCTGGAATCCAAGTCAGAGAGGCCAATCTAGTGAGTAACACTTGGAGAATATCAGGCGAGATCGGCATCTTACAATCCTATGTGGTTCGTCACCTTCATGACCTCATCCGGAGATATCGAAATTTGTCTCAAGTGACTAAAATATTGCAAAACTTCTGACTCACTGTACTATTTTTTTATTGTTAAAAAACAGCTTAATTTTCTAAGTTCATGAATATATATAATATATAAACTTATATACATAAATTCATGGGGATAATATTGTTGGGGCAATTTCCCATGCAGATTGAGTCTATCTCTAAACATGCAAAATTTAGAGTTATTTACATTCAGATTGATTGATTCTTTAATTAATTTTAATGTCATGTCAACCCGTCCAGGAATATTTCTTGCCAAAAAGTTTTGGAATTATAATCTGTATTATATTAAGAATTCCTATCTGATAAAAACAAGTTGCACACAGCTGTATGGTTTCAAGTATTCCTATCTAATACTAATAATGACATGGTTTCAAGTAATTTTTTCTGATTAATAATTGACTTTTGTTTGCATATAGTCATTTGGTTTCAAGCGGCTACTACTAATTATAATCTTTAGTAAACATAGTTTCTTGTAACGATTCTTAATACAGATAATTTACAATTATATAATATCAAATTTTCTATCGAATAAAAATAATTTGCTCCATTATCTAATATTAATAATGACATGGTTTCAATTAATTATTTCTATTTATTAATAGTCACTTGTGAACACAGTTATATTGTTACTAATAACTAATAATAATAATAATCCTTCGTAATCAATAATAACTTCAAGTATATATTCTTAATAGAAATAATATTATTTGTATTAATAACGCCTAAAATTATTCCTTCTTGAGAGCAATAATGATGTAAGTAAAGTTGGCAATTGTAGTCCAGGGCGACCCGAAGGTTTCCTTTTCAATAGCTGCTAAACTGAGGTATAAGGAAAGGCACTACTCCTTTCCTTGGATTGCTCCACTTTACCCTGAATACGAACCTTAAAATGCTGAGTATTAAGCAAGGAGATATCGAGTACTATATTTTTGAGTCTTTGGTATGACTCGACCTGGGATTAAACCTCGGTCTCCCGGGCCATTGGCGAACTCTTAACCCAATTGGCCAATCATTTCTATCTAATACAGTAATATTATTAGTAGTATTTCTTTGCATACAGTAATATATTTTCAAGTGACAAATAATAATAATAATAATAATTGGGAATTGTACAAGAAATCTAAATTTGAACATATGAACAAATAGTATATGCACAACCCGGAATCCGTTTTGGAGACGCACAAACTTCTTTGGGGTTTTGATATATAAACTGATCATCTAATCTCGACCAGACCTACTGGTAGCTGACAAAAAAAAGAAAAAGAAAAAAAAGGAGAGAACCAGCCGAATTATGGACTTTGTCGTCCCGGCAGACCATTGAGTAAAATTGAAAGAAAGCGAAAAGAGAGATAAGTACCCGGACCTTGCTAGAGAACCGAAAAAAACAAACTTTGGAGCAAGAAAATGACGGTGATACCAGTTGTAATTTGCACACTCGGTAAGGTCATCAAAGGACTGGTATAAGGACTCGAAAAATTGGAAATAAGAAGACGAGTGGAGACCATCCAAACTACAGCATTATTAAGATCGGCCAGAATACTGAGAAGAGTCCTGAAAACTTGAGGAGACTTGTTGTCACACAAACTCCAGTGGAAGACCTTCAGCTTATGCCGGTGTGAAAAAACTCTCAAAGAAATATTATAATGATAATAGTAACAATAAACTTTAATAAACATAGCTTCCAGTAATAATTCTTAATAGAAATGATTTACTGTTATAAGCGTCAAGTATTCCTATTATATACAAACAATTTCAAACAGATCTATTCGACCCATAGATAGGACTCTAATGGGTACTATCACTCCAGATTAAAGTAAGCCGGGGAGAAATGGCAATCAATGGTTACTCTACGCAACCCAGATCTCCAGAATTGTTGCCTCACCATCAGATGCAGTTTTGTTTCATACTCAGGTCACCTGTTTTTTTTTTCTTTTAGTTGGGAAGGTTTCTTTTCTCTCAGCGAGGGATACAGTTTGTGTGTTCTATGCCTTGCCGACAGGGTAGTTACATTCAGAAGTCTACAGCTAATGATGTTGATATGGTATGTTCTGTCCTATATTTGCATTTTGACAATCATATATGATCACATGCTTGTCGAAAAACTGATACGCATTGATCAAGAAAATAAGTTAATCTATATAGATTAAATTGATAAGAATTCAAGAAAAAATCTCGTATAAAAAGTATTTTGACCGGTTATAAATAAGCAGGATTATTTACATGAGTCTCCAGACGAGTATCCTTATCTTGGTTTGTGTTTCACAATGTAACATCCGATCTTTTTCAAGGGCTAGTCTTAATGGCTAACCTCCAGTAAATTTCAAACCGAACCCTTTATTTAATAAACGGGTCAGATAGTTCATATTTAACTGTCAATGTCAAGAGATATCTCGCTTTCAGTACTTTACCAGATATCTCGCTTTTCAGTACTTTACCCAGTCAGTTTGTACTTGTTTCTAACCGTCGGTGTTTCAAAATAGATGCAACCCATTAATATGATAATTATTTATTACTGAGACAAGCACAATGGCAGTCATTTAAAATACATTCTATAAAAAATGCATCCTTTGAGCTAGAGACATCAAATCAATGTTTTTTTTCAATTCTTATTATATCAGCTTCCAGGACATGCAATCTTTTTTTTTTACTTTCTTGTCTCAGTAAGAATTCATATTGTTTGCATCTATTTTGAGACAGTTTTAAATGATTTTATTTCCAAATGAGTAGTGACGCAAAACATTTTTTCTCTCTTGTCTTAGGCATTGTGATCAAGGATTAATAGTTGTTATACTATACTATTTTCAAACCTGAAACAAAAATGAACTGAACATTATTATTAGTAAAATTTTTAGCAGTCACATGGGTTCATATAATACTTAATTTGAATCATTTTCAGTGTTAAATACTCTAAAAATCAAATTCGAAAAAAATTCCATATTTATTCAAAAATAGTGAATTTATATACTTCCATATGTCATTAATTGTTTCCATAAGCCGTAATGTAAGCCTTTTTTTTACGTAAAACGGACAAAATGCCTTAAAATATCTTAAAATGAGAAAAAAACTTTTAAGACTTGCGTAAATAATTCACGAAAGTATATAACTATCTCTAAACCTTAAAGAATACTAAAAACATGCCTGAGAGAATATTTTAAAAGAATAATGAACACTATAGAATTATGATCATATCCTTCTATACTTCATTAACTGAACATTAGTTGGTTCTAAAAGTCGTGAAGTAACCCGTATTTTGACGTAAACCTGACTTCATGCCTTAAAATGAGAACAAACACCGTAAAACTAGCGTCAATAACTTACGAAAGAATATAACTATTGCTAAACTTTAAAGAACACTAAAACACATTTTAGTCACATGTTTAAAAAAATAATGAACACAATTACGTTTAAACATCTAGCTTAGTGACATAACGTCGAACTAAATAACGTTCACTGAACTTAATTTTTTTACAGAAAAGTAGCATAAAGGCGAATTTTTCGGTGACTGAAATGACGTAAAGAGAAATATTACTATGTTTCGAAGATATTTTTTACGTTGATACATCACTTTGATTTAATCTATTTACATCGCCATAAATTTTTGCAGGTCAAAGGAATAGTATGCTAAAAACAGGAATCCTCTGAGAATTTTATGTAATGAAAGAAAATTGTTCATAATGCAAATTTTATAAAGAAAGTT
The DNA here is from genome assembly GCA_963585895.1 of Sepioteuthis lessoniana. Lineage (NCBI taxonomy): Eukaryota > Metazoa > Mollusca > Cephalopoda > Myopsida > Loliginidae > Sepioteuthis > Sepioteuthis lessoniana. The sequence continues at coordinate 42,418,180 of OY757911.1, forward strand.
TTTATCAGTGGGTGTTAATTTTTTGTATTTTTACAGGGAATCGCAAACATACGATGTATGTCTGAAAAATCACAAGATTGGTTTCATAAAAATAATTTTAATTCGAAAACAAGATACTATATAGTTTCCCTTTCAAAGTAGATCCCCTTGAGTCTAATACACTTTCCCATTCTTCTCTGTTATCCTACGGGAAGGAGTCTTCTGGGATGCTCCTCATCTTCATCCTTACAGCTCTCTTGCTGGCTCCCATATATTCAAAACGGGTCTTTTTGACGATCCCCTTGCGCTTGGGGCAGCGAAAAATGTCACACGAAGCAAGATCAGGTCAATAGGGAGCATATTCCTGTACGACGATTTACCTCTCCGTTAGGAACTGCCGGATACTTAGCACACCCAGTCCTTTCCTTTACTTTTGATCATTCGAGCCGTCAACCGATAGTTGCAACTAACCACGTGGCTTACACGCATGACCTTTATCTCAGTACTAGTTGTTGAAGGCCTTCCGCTCTTGGAGTAATCTTTCAGCTCCTAGCTCCCTTCATTGAACCTCTTGTGTCCCTTAAAAACACATGTGTATGAAATACTGTTATCCGCATACATTTGCTGCAGCATTTTAAGTGTTTGGGATGGAGTTTTTCCCAATCAGACCAAAACTTTAAGATTTATTCGTTCCACAGTGATCACAGCTGAACGAACTGAAAAAGAGCAGGTGTAAACAAAAACATGGGAAATATATATACTCGTATATATATATATATATATATATATTGGTTGCAAAAAGCAAAGATTACATTTATATATTCCGAAGATAGAATACTAGATAATAAGATGATCTACTTATCCCTCTTGAGTCCATAGCTCACAAAGAATCCCCAGTCTCGCTACTTTTCAGACAGACCTCGTATGAACAATCTTTAAAGTTTCAGTTGATTTTGTTTGGTTTGGTTTTATGGCATATCAACCGTAGTAGGTTATTTAAAATCAAATCCATTTTTATACATATGAATAGTTCTATTTCAAACAATTCAATTTAGTATAAGTATAGTTTTGGTTTTCACTCAGTTAAATGTCAAAACAGTTCTATTTCAAGCAATTCAGCTTATCATACAAACACAGTTCCATTTCAAACCATTCAGTTTAGCATAAGTACAGTTTAGTTCTATTTGACCTATAAATATGGCCCTATCAGGTGCTACCACTCCGGGCCACTGTCGACCTGGGAGCGATGGCAATGAAGGGGTACTCCGCATTCACGAAAACTCCAACATTACTGGAACCTCACCATCAGAATGTTAAGTGTTATATCCAGGATACTCGTTTTGTGCGGAGGAGGTCTTACAACCCCAGTTAACTGGGTAATTTTCAGTTGAGTTAAATGATAGAAGCACTTGACTGTCGACCCAGCGATTGGTTTTCATCTGCGGAATTGGTTCACTCTATACTACGAAACTCCCCTGGGGGCGGGGATATAATTATTTAATTGACTTTAAATTATAAACAGAGAGTCCAGAAAACCTTTCTTCGAGGAGTCAGTCAATATTAAAAAAAAATGTGTAAAACTTAGTAGTATCAGAGAAAAATCTAAGCAGTTTGCATTGCGCGCTAATATCATCGGGTATAGAATGTTTTTAATTTATTTCACGGCATATCAACCTACGTGGGTTATTTAATGGTGGCACTCCCCCTTGTTGAAGAAAAGTAGTTGAACTATTGAACCCATAACTTGGAGGATGAGAAGGAATTTGGCCATGTTCACGAAGCTGGCTATCTCCAAGTTGGCCGCTAGTGTCACGTGTACAGCATACTTTGTCATTTCCTGATTAGTTTGGTTTGATTTCTTTGTTTAATGGCATATCAACTTTCTTGGGTTATTTAATGCCAAAGCCATCCTTGTAGAAGAACAGTAGTTGTACTATTTAAGCCATAGCTTGGGGATTAGGAAGTTCATGCCTTTTCAAGGAGTATTAGTCCGAAATGGAATTTAATAGAGTTAAAGTGTTCAAACTCGCTTACAAAGATGTTGTTGGTCAGCATGTTTGCCATTATACAACGGAGACTCCCTTCATTGGGAAAGGTATGAATCTTTCTCATCTTCTCTTAGCTATGACAGCCCTGTCGATGGGGCTTCTAATATGCTGACTGTATCTCCAGTAGAGGGCTAACTCCCGCAAAAAGGGAAGTCCTTGGTATGATACTAAACAACATCTGGTGGTGAGGCTCCAGTTCTGAAGCTCTTGGGAATGTGGAATGCAGCTTCATTACCATTACCTTATGACTTATAGTGATAGTACCTGTGAGGGTCTGATCTATGGGTCAAACAGGACCGTGTGCATATCAATAAATAAATAAACCCTTAAGAAACAACAACAATCCTAAAAAGTAAATATGAACGTACAATGAATGCGGTTTCCTAAACTCAAGGCATAAAATAACCCGAGATGATTTGAAATGCCGTTAAATAAATTACTCTAAATTCAAAATCAATTAGTGTGGACTAGTGACTACGACCCATAAAACCTACTTGCTGCAGAAACCGTCTTAGACGTTGTAACGTTCGGTTAGATTAGTTTATTTGGTTTAATGGCATATCAAAACTTGATGGTTATTTAATGCCAATTTTTTTTTACAAACTGGGACACAGATATATATTTATATGATGTTTAATTGAATAGTTTATAGTTAACTTCATTTTTAAACGAACTAGATCTCCTATGTTTGTAGATGTTAAAATCATCAATTATTGCTATTTAACATTAATAATTCCAATTAATGTTAATCATTTGTTTGCACAAAGTTAAATAATTTCAAGTATTAAATCATCATCATCATCATGTCGTGCCGCTAGCACGGATATCCCTGACACTCTCTCGCCACTTCTCCCTATCATTTATCGCCTCTGGCAGGTCTTCAAGGCTACATCCCGTGTTCTCACATAGCTGCTGTATGTATGTTCGAGCTGGTCGTCCTGCTTTTGCTCGGCCATATGCGGGGTCCATAGGAGTACATCACTTATGAGCTCGTTCTTGCTTCTCCAGAGATGCACTACTTGGACGCTAACTAAACGGCTGGAGAAGAAGCTAGACGGCAATTACAAAAGAATGTTTCGAGCAATACTGAACAAGTCTTGGCGGCAACACCCAGCAAGGCACCAACTATACGGCCTCCTGCTTCCCATCACGAAAACTATCCAAGTTAGATGAACCAGACATGCAGGACACAAGTATTAAATAGTTTCTAATAATTCTATTTAATATTAATAATTTCTTTGCACACAGTCAAATGGTTTCAAGTATTTTATCTAACACTAATAACTTGATTCCATATCAATCAGTTGTTTTCACAGTTTCAAGTATTTTTATCTAACACCGATAATTCTATTTAATAATTAATTCTCTTTAATAAAGAACGAAATATTATCACTAAACCTGTTGTAAGTGTTTCATTTATCCACTTTTCCATTTACTTTTATCATCTTGCCAGATTCACCAAAATCCACTCATATATATATATATATATATATATATAACTATATGTTCATGTCTGTCTGTCTGTCTAAATCTGTTTCTATCAATCTATCTATCTATTCTGGACGGACGTAGTTCTTGGATATGTGTACCTTGGCATGATTATAGCGCCGAACACACTCTTTCGCAACCTTCTTCATTCATGTTTTGAACAGTGTTGGGACACACATGTCGAAGTGGAAAGTTTGCACGCGCCGTAAAAGTCTATTTTGTAGGTCAGTGGGAGTTCACCTCCAACAGCCTATCCCCGGCTTTATTACACCTTTTGCACCACTTAATCCATGGCGAGGGTGGGGTAAGCTGAATAACGTAACAAAAGAACATTAACATTTAGCAAATGTCTCGTAAAAATTATCGTAGGTCCTTTTTTAATTTGTGACTTGCTAAAATGTCTTCGCATATGCCTCTATGTATTTATCTAACTCTTCCAACATGAGGCGATACAAGGTCAGTTTTTAAGCAAAGTACAGCTGGTTTGAATTCAAAGTTTGCCAACACCGAGACAAGTTGTTGGTTGGTTGGTTGATTTTTATGGCATATCAACCCTTGTAGGTTATTTAACGCCAAATTCTATCTATAAATATATATACATATTCAACCAAAGATTTCTGAACGAATATTTAGGTAGGTAAAATTTTCTATAAGCAGGATTTCATTTGTTTGCACAAGATTAACCAGTTTTAATACTTCATATTTTTTGGTACAACTCTATCTCTCTCAAGAAGGACAGTACGTCATCAATTTTGACGTTCTCGAACAGATCGGTTAAACTAATCTAAAACTCATAGGCAAACTGCCAGACCCAGTCTTCATGACTATTTATCTATAGGAGAGATAACAGATCAATTCCTTTGGGCATTAGCATGAAATGAAACGGAAGCCACCTCGTCCAGGATTTGAACTCTGGTTCCTAATTCCAAATCCTACGATGATCATTTACCTAAGCTTGTATATATGTATCAACATGTCTATCAATAAGAATCTCATTGCTGGGAATTGTAAACAAGAAAAATGGGAGAGTGGCTGTGGCGTGGTGGATGTAGTGTTGCGTTCTGGTTGGAGAACGCTTGTAATATTAAATAAAGGACAAACCACGATATGAGAGGAAATAGAGATATATTCTCAGGAAAAAGTATGTACAATAGATAGACTATTAGTAGACAAGAACATAGGATTAGTGAATACAGAATAAAGACATAGTCCAACGATAGTATTGGCTTCCGTTATTACGGTAGCAAGTAAGGTGATTTAGTGCGATCTCCAGTCTCCAACGCTCTAATACTATTCCTATAAGAAGCTACTCTTTACCTTCTAGTCTGCCCTGGTATTAGTAGCTACTGCTATATATGGCAGATGGACTAGTTCATTGTGTGGAAAAAGGTGGGTGATACCCAACATGTAGTACTGGACTTCAGTCTCGAAATAAGTGAGTTCGAACTCTAGCCCCGCTATTAAGTTTTCTTGCCGACTAATACCATTGAAAAAGGTATGAATCTCCTTATACCCCAAGCTATGTGCTAAATAGTATCACTGCCGTTCTTCTACAAGGATAGCTTTGAATTGAATAGCCCACGAAAGTAGATATGCCATTAAACAAGGAAACTGAAACCAAACTCCACCAAACCAAAAGGAAGACGTCTAGGGTCCAAGTTTCATCTGTTCCAAGAATTAAAAGAAACTTCGATTAAATTACAGACGAAAAAATTTTGGCGGGATTCACTCACCCACTTAGCCAGTGAGAAGTAATGGTGATTTCATTAACAATTTCGTCAATCTAGCGACGGGTTATTCTCACATGATGAAGTCATTAAATATATATATACAATATGGCGCCCATAGTAGACTTTCCCACGGAGTAGAAAGATCAGAAAGTAATCAGAGAGAGAGAGAGAGAGAGAGAGAGAGAGAGAAAGGAATGTTGAGTAAAGAAGAGAGATAAATTTATATGCGTATACACACACACACACACATATACACACTCTAAACAAGAAAGCAGGTTCTTAAAACGAAAAAAAGCATGTGTTACTAATAGAATGTTATAAATGTTTTCGGGTAACCATCAAAGAGCTTAGCAAGACATTAGCATTATTAACGATCTAAAATTACTATTTTTAAAGGAAACTCAAAAACAGTTTGAGTTAAGCGAGAAACAAGAAATATGGACTGGTAGGGGGTATATATATATATATATACCTCTCCACTCGAACAGGATGCGACACAAGGTCAATTTTAAGCGGAGTTTAACAGGTTTGAATACAGAATTTTCTTTCTCCGAGAATAACTGCAATATCAGGTTTGAAGAGCCTGTCTGCCTTTACATTTTATCAAAAGATGGTGAGAGAATAACTGGATCTTTACCATTCCCAAGGATTTGATTGGACTGGTTTGGTTTTATGGCATATTATACATTGTTGTTTAATTAATGCCAAATCTGTTTATACATATAAACAGTTTTATATCAGCATCTTAGGATTTATTGTGTACTCAAGAAATCTTTGGAGTGGTTGTGTTTATCATGAGCTGGTGACGTCATGAGTGAACGCGTAGACTATTGGTATGGGTTGTAATGCGTAGATACAGCAGCCAAGGATCTCCAAAGATGATCGAAAGTACCAGTACTCAGATTATAGCAACTAATATATTTTTTAAGATGCCTTCTATTATTTTCCAATATCTTGCTTGCCAATAAGAGAAAGACGAATGAAAAGCTAAAAAGCAAATACTTGCCTGCTATTTTCAACAATATATATATATATATATATATATACGTATGAAGTGAGATTATTTTTTCCACTTAGAAAATTATTTAAAGAAAAAGTTACATAAAATCAAATGTCATTCTTGATCACCAGTTTTTAAATCCCTTTTATAAAACACATACTTGTACCCTGTCTCTTTCCTTGCGATATATATATATATATATATATATATATATGTGTGTGTGTGTGTATATGTATATGTATATATCGATATGATTATATACATATGTATTTATCTAACTATATATATATATATATATCAACCGGCTAATTTGCATATACATATACATATAAATACACATATATATATAAATTCCATCTGACGAAATAGATCTATAATGGAAATGGAATCCTATTTCTAAATTTTTTGTTTTTTAAACAAAAATATATATTTTGCTTTGCATGTTTATTTTAAATTAAATAGCCGTGCATTGAGCATTCTTTCTTTCGATATTCACAGTCATTATTTTCTTGATATATATATATATATATAAGGAACTTCTGGGTGTCCATCGACTACGAACGGACCACTTACCAACTTATATATATATATATATATATATAAGGTGTGATCAAAAAGCATCAAAGTTGAACCTCTAATACCTTTTCTTTCAACTCTTTCTCTCTTTTTCTTTTGTTCTTGATTCCTTTAGATTTTTGTTTGGTTTCGTTTGCTTTTGTTTTATGGCATACCAAACATTGTAGTTTATTTATTTGCTAAATCCTCTTTATACAAAATTTGTAAACACATTTTGTTGATAACATTTTTAAACGAGCCAGAGTTCATTCTTTTGCACACAGTTAAATGGTTTCAAGTATTTCAATCTGGCATAGATAATTCTATTCAGCATTAATCATTTGTTTGCAGACAATGAAGTGTTTACAAGTATTGCTATTTAACACTAATTCTATTTAATACTATTCATTCATTTATACATAGTCAAATAGTTCTAAATATTGCTATGTGATATCAATAATTCAATATTGGCACACATTTAAAACTTTTAAATATTGCTATTTAACACTATCGTGATGTTTCACTAACAATTCAATTAAACAGTCATTTGTTTACACACAGTTAAATTGTGCAACAGTTCTATTTCTAACAATTCAATTTAAATTCAATTTGCACACAGTCTACATGTCAAACAGTTGTCTTTGGCCAATAGATAGGACCCTATCAGGTTTTACCACCCCGGGCCGGAGTGGATCAGCGGATAATGGCAATGAAGAAGTATTCATTTTTCCTCAAAGCTCCAGGACTGGAGTCTCACCATCAGATTGTTTAGCATCATATCCAAGACACGTGTTGGGAGGTTTTTTTTTACCCCTCTGCAGAGATACAGTCGGTATATTCTTCAGCCCCAACTGACTGGGCTCAGATTTCATCCGGTGACTAATATATATATATATATATATATATATATATATATATATATATATATATATATATATATTGTTATCCACGGACAGACTGTTTCGTTCTATCAGAACTCTTCAGTGTGGCTAGACACGCAGGACGCTCGAAGCCGGGGTCGAAACCCGTCCAACTTTACGTTAGACTAAGCTTCAGACCTTTCGGCCACCAAGCGAACTACGTTGGCTAAGGGAATTTTAAGGTATTTATTTTAGCAACAGCAGCAGCAGCCTTTGTTTACATTTTTTATACCCTATCGGCTACCAGAGTGCTCAATTCTTACGAAGAGCTTTGCATTACGCTAGGGGCGGCCGACAATTCCTTCGCCAGAGTGCTCAACCATCTCTCTCTCTCAGTATCTTCATTATTTCACTCCATCTTTTCCTAGCAACACTTTGTACTCTTGCTTTACCATTTCCTCTTTCCTTCTAACGTATTCTTTCTTTCTTTCTTTCTTTCTTTCTTTCTTTCTTTCTTTCGTGGTTTGTAAGGATTTCCGATAATCAATGCTTCCGTGTTCTCAACATGCGAGCACATCAGAAGACAACATCTCCAGCCTCTTAGGTTCGTTGGTTGGATTTTATGGTATATCAACCCTTGTAGGTTATTTAATGCCAAATCTTGTTCAAATATATATATATATATATATATATATATATATATATGATTTTTAAATGAATAATTTGTAAGCAACATTTTAAACAAGACAGAGTTTATTTGTTTGCACACAGTTAATGGTTTCAGGCATTGCTAGGAAACACCTATAATTCTATTTGATATTGATACTTTGTACACAGTTAAATGGTATCAAATATTGTTATGCAACACAAACAATTGAAATTTAACATCTGTCATTTGTTTAAACGTTTAAATTGTTGACTTATTGATGGGTTTGGTTTGCTTTGGTTTTATAGTACATCAAACACTGTAGGTTATTAAAGCCAAATCCATTCTTATACATATAAACAGGTCTATTTCAAACAATTCAGTTTAGTATAAGTATAATTTTTTGTTTACACACGGTTAAATGTAAAAAGTATTTCTATTTCGAAAAATACAGTTTAGCATAAATACACAGTTTTGATCTATTTGATCTATAGACAGGATCCTATCAGGTGTGGCCACTCCAGGCCACAGTGGACCTGGAAGCGATGGCAATGAAAGAGTATTCTGCATTCCACAAAGCTCCAACATTACTGGAACATCAACATTATGTTTAGTGTCATATCCTGGACACTGATTTTTGGGGGTGGGTGGGTAGAGGAGGTCTTACTTCTCTGCAGAGAAGCAGTTAGTGAATTCTACTGCCCCAGATAGAACCCTGACAGTTACTCCCACTCGGAGTCAGGGTAGACCTGGGAGTGAGTGCAATATCTTTAAGCTTCTAGACATGAGATTCACCAAGAGTTAGTTTTAGTGTCATATCTAGGACATTCGAAGTGGGTGGTTCTTATCTCTCAGCAGATATGCAGTCGTCGTATTATTTAGCCCTGGCTATATGTGCCGAAAACAGGAGTATTAAGTGACGATATTCTTTAAGATTGTTATATTTTTTTCCTATGTTTTTTTTTAGTGGACGATATTTTTGGTATGGAAGTCCATCTTTATTATTAATCCTTTAAAGAGAAAAACACTCTCTTTAACCAGTTGATTTATAAGACGTGTTTATCATCTGTTGAGAAAAAATTGTCTGTTCTCATTTTTGTACATTTCTTCAAGTATTAGTTTGGCAAGAAATATTTTTCTTTTCTTTTTCTTTTCTTTTTAATTTACTTCAGAAAATATACCATTTAGCAAGCATAATCCTCAAACATAAAACTTAAAACGCAATAAATATTGTTACACTTGCGATCTTCTTACTTCAGTAAAGTAATGTGCCAGCCAATGAAATGCCAAAGAAATGTAAACAAAACGTAGAAACTGACCAATTAACAAGCATGTTTAAATGGATGAAAGAATTTTCAATTTTTTTAGGAAGAAATTTGTGAGGGTTTCTTTCTAGCAAAAAACAACCACTAAAACCCCTACCACCCCAATATGCACCCCCCAAAAAAACAATCTCCTAAATAACCCCCAAAACAAAAAATGCCTACCCACCCCCTGAAAAAATAAGAAAACATCATTTTTGCACTGATACTTGATGTACTAACTGTCGATTTATTAGCAAAAATATGAAACTTTTTTTTGTTTATATATATATATGTATATATATATATATATATATATATATATATATATATATATATATATATATATATATACTGTATTGAATTAATTTAGAGAGCTATTCCAATGCGTAATTCATAATTGTTTGAGACTCAAATAATTGTTATTTCACATTGCACTAGCCCTCTATATTAATTCAATACAATATATATATATATATATATATATATATATATATATATATATATATATATATATATATATATATATATATAAACAGCTGTATCATTGATATTTACCCTATTCAATAATACCACAAAAATTGGTCCTCTAAGTGAGCTCACAATAACCATAAACATTCATAATGAATATACATATACATATATAAATATATATCTCTTTAAGAAAAAACAAAACCCAGTAACATTAAGATTATAAATTTATTTCTATCCTTTTATTGGTTTTTGATATTAATCAAAAACACCAAAAAAACTAACAGGACTTCTTCAGATATTATGGATAAAATAATTCAGAATAGACACAGGAAAGAAGGTTGGGAGGGGAAAGAAGAGGGGTGAAGAGTTTTCTCCTCATTTAGATCACTTCCGTTTATTTTTTAAATTATTGCCGGTTGGAATTATTGTAAATTAATTTTTTTATTATATAAATTTTAAATACGTTTCGACATAAAGCTCCAGATTTAATACTAATTTAGATAAATACAACTTTCTTTAATAACTTTACGTAAGAATACAGTAATACTCATATTAAATTAAATTCAAAATTTAAAATTAAATTTTTTAAAAATTTCAAATTTTATTTTTGTGCCAATTAATTCAGTTACCCTTCCATTGCAGAGTACGTACTCATGACATGATTTCTTCTCATCTTTATTTTATTTTCATTCATTTCACTTTCAATCTCAATTTAATCCTATGTTTTTTTTTTATTTAAGCATTATCCATGGTAATTTGTCTATTGTTTAAATTTATTCCTGACTACATCTAGCTATTAATTCACATCTCTGATTTAATAATTTTAATTTAGAATTTAAAAAAAAAAAAAAAAAAATTAATTTACTCTAATTCCAACCGGCAATAATTTAAATAATCCGGAAGTGGGCTAAATGAGGAGAAAACTCTTCACCCCTCTTCTATCCCCTCCCACCCTTCTTTCCTGTGTCTATTCTGAATTATTTATCCATAAGATCTGAAGAAGTCCTGTTAGTTTTTTTGGTGTTTTTGATTTATATCAAAAACCAATAAAAGGATGGAAATAAATTCATAATCCTAATGTAAACGATTTTTTTTTCTTAAAGAAATTATTGCTCTGTAATTCAGTTACATTTAGCTCTTTACCAGGAAAATTTAAATGTTCACTGTTGAATGTTTTTTTTTTTTTTTGGCCGAGTGGAATTACTCCCAACTTCGGTTTAACTGGACCGAATAATACCTATATATATATATATATATATATATATATATATATATATATATATATATATATATATATAGTACAATTAAATGGAGACTCAAACTCGGTTGTGAATTTTGTTATACCCTAGAGAATAAATAGAGAACTAACAATAGCCATACATTGAGCACTCTCATAGATTTATATGTTTACCCTCATATATTCTATGTATGGAATAATTCACACCTACTGTCCTTGGACACTGACTGGATAATTTATACATATATATATATATATATATATATGTGTGTGTGTGTGTGTGTGTGTGTGTGTGTGTGTGTGTGTGTGTGTGTGTGTGTGTGTGTGTGTGTGTGTGTGTACAATTTTATTCTAGGTTAAAAAATATTTCTGACAGCTTTTGTTTAGTGAAAAGTTAATTTTTTATGAAAGAAATGGGTCACGTTTTATTTAATTATGGACAATTATTTATTTTGTGCAAGCTGATAGTTACTAAATCTTTAAACCCTATTTTCATTGATGTATTGATTATTTTCTCTCCATGCTTGAAATTCTTCTATCGGAGCACAGAAGAGGTTTATTTTTTAGGATATTTTAAATTGAATAAAATCACATGATTAAAAACTGATATTTAAAGCTTGTACAAGGAATTTCCTGGTCGTGTGAACCATGTAACGGATTCAAATTTTATGGCCTGGTTTAAATAGTTATTGCTTTTTGATTAACATCATAACTCTTTTAAAAATATGCAAAAAATTGTACGCTTTAGATTTCTCTCTTTTATTCATCTCATAGTCATCTCGTGAGACTTTGCTGAGATGTGGCTGCATCTTATGGCTCTAATGAGTGTTTATTTAATAGCAGAACATTTACTTTGCTATCCCTTGTGTCAGACTCGTATGATTTGGAGTTATTCTTGGAAGTTTCTGTCGCGCAAATAATCTGCTTTATAAACAAATATAAACGGCCTTATGGTATAACTAAAAACATAGCTTTTTGGCAATTCTTGCTGGAATTTGAATTTTATAAATTTTTTTGTAATCACGTTTACCGAATTTGATAAGGGAGAAAGAATATTTTTGATTTCAGATCAAATTTTAATGCCTAAATCCCGAAGTCGTTTTACAAAGCAATGAAGTTGATTTTTTTCTTATTTTTCAGGTTGGCAACCCTTTCTCAATAAACAGCTGATCAATGTTGATCTTGAATACGCGCAAAAATATTCAATTTAGGTTTGTGGGTGGGGTTTAGAATACGCTGTGTCCTCTGCAGATGGTTGCCCAGTCGGCTAAGGCTGTAGAATACACCAACTGCATATCTACAGAGGTGTAAGACCCCCGCCAATGAGTGTCCTGCATATGACATTAAACAATCTGATGGTGAGGTTCCAGTGATCCTGAGGCTTAGGAGAATGCGGAGCACCCCTTCATTGCCATCGCTCCCAAGTCCACTGTGGCCCGGGATGGTAGCACCTAATAGGGACCTATCTGTAAGTTGAATAGAACTAAATTTTGTACTTATACTAAACTGTATTGTTTATATTAGAACTGTTTGACTAAACTGAATAGTTTGAAATAGAAGTGTTTTGACAAGTGTACTTACATTTAAACTGCGTACTTATGCTAAACTGAATTGTTTGGAATGCAACTGTACTTACGAGAAACTGAATTGTTTAATATAGAACTATTTTGACATTTAACTGTGTGTAAACAAAATCTGTACTTATACTAAACTGAATTGGCTGAATTACAACTATTTGAATCAACTGAATAGCTTAAAATAGATATGTTTTTGACTATTAAACTGTGTGCTCATGCTAAACTGAATTGTTTGAAATAGAACTGAATATTTGAATAAAAATGGATTTGGCGTTAAATAGCCTACAATGGTTGATATGCCATAAACCCGACCAACCAACCAACCAACATCTGCAGATGGTTGAGATGCCCGTTCCCCAAAAAGGTGTCCTGGGTATGAGACTAAATTGCATTAAGGGATTCGGAGAGAGTTGAATATCCCTTCATTGCCATTACTCCCATATCGATTCTGACTCAAGAGTGGTAGTACCTGTTAGGTTTCGATCTATGGGTTAAATAGTTCAGTTTAAAAATGATTCGTATTCGATAGGACCAGTTGCTAAAGAAAACTCTAGACGAACAACTAGACAAAAATGTAAACATGAATGCACATTGAAGGCATAAATAACACAAGATAAGTTGACATGCTGTTGAAATCAGTCACTCAGGTTCATCTAACAGAATTTCACGTTCTATTGAGTGATCTTGGATTATAATAGATGTGTTTGGTTAATCTTATTTGTTTGTTTGTTGGGGTTTTATGGCATATCAACCTTTGTTGGTTATTTCATGCCAAATCCATTTTTATACAAAGAAACAGTTGTTTTTTTTAACAATTCATGTTATATAACATATGACATGGATTTTCGGTTCGTTCCTAGTGACCTCGTGGGCTTTGACAAGCTGTCACGTTGTGATTAGTAAACCGGGGGATGACAGCGCGTCAGGGCAGTCAGGTCTAACCAGTGTGTAACCGGAAGGAGACCACGTGATATATGAGAACCACGCAGTCAGATTTAGACAGAGGGCTGAGAATCGAGTGTCGAGCCAGGGACAGGCAGCCGATCAGAGGGTTAGGTCGTCTCTGACGATGCGGCTTGCATGGGAGTGCCAGAGTTGGCACACCCTGGCTCCCGGAAAAAGATATGGGACAAAAAGAAGTCCCCTACCTTAGTATATGTCTCTCCATCTTTCTCTCAACTAACAACAATCTGTGGGCCCCTTTCGAGAATAAAATGAGATATATATTTTTATAAAGATGTGTTTCGTTCATTATGTTTGATGATAATGTTTGATTGAGTATGCAACATTCAGTTTAGCATAAGTACACTGTTGCAATGTCAAAATCATTTCTATTTCAAGCAATTCAGTTTAGTCAAACAGTTCTAATTCAAACAATTCAGTTTAGAGTAAGTATAAATTTTTCTTTAGACACAGTTAAATGTCAAAACAGTTCTATTTCAAATAATTCAGTTTAGCGGAAGTACAATTTCAATATCAAAAACAGTTCTATTTTAAACAATCCAGCTTAGCAAACGAAAAGGGATCCATTTCAAACATTTCAGTTTAGTGTAAGTACGCTGTTTAAATGTGAAACAGTTTAATTACAAGCCATTCAGTTTAGCATAAGTATATAGTGTCGACTGGGCAATAAATCAAATACAATGGTCGATATGCCAGGAAACCCAACGAAACTAAAACATATCAACAGTCATGAGTCACTTAATACCAAAGCCAACATTGTAGAAGAACTATAGTGGTATTATTTAACCTATAGCTAGTGGGTAAGTGGGTTTCTACCTTTTCTAAGGGTATTAGTTCGACAAAGGAGTGTTAATGTGCTAATGGAATTCGAATTCCAGTCGCACTATAACGTTCTTTTCGGATTAATACCATTAGAAAAGGTAGGACCTAAGATATCGTAGTCTTTCACGTTAGCCAATACGCCACGGGTCTCCCACAAACATTATTAGCTTCTAGCAACAATTCTTAATACGAATAACTTTCAAACAGATCTATTCGACTCATAGATGTAACCTCAACGGGTGCAACTGATCCAAGTTCCAGTGGAACTGGAAGTAATGGCAATGAAGAGGTACTCCACATTCCCCAGATTTCAAAACTGGAACCTTACCACCTGATGTAGTATAGCGTCTGTTATGAGATATTATTTGTAAACAAGAATAACTCTTCTCTGGTCTTACATTCTTCTTTATCAATTCTTTTTAATCAAACACACATACACACACACACACACACACACACACACACATATATATATATATATATATATATATATATATATGTATATATATATATATGTGTGTGTGTGTGTGTGTGTGTGTGTGTGTTCTGGTCAGTAATGTTATTAATGAAAATCATCAGTTATGTCACATTTTCTTCGATTAGATATGTTACCAATAGACAATAATATTAGTTGTCTGAATTTCTGAAAGGAAGCTTGATAATTTTTATCATTCAGGGTTTTCGGACTAAGCTTAGGCAACCAACACCTACAACCGTTACGCCAGACACAAAGCGAAACGGTTATAGATATTGGTTCGGTAAGTTTCTAAGTGGCAATCATCTGGAGGTTGCATGTTCAATCCTGACTGCAGACGAATAACAATACAGAAATACTTAACACGTGTACCTGGTTATGGTTAACGGAATCAGAGCAAGCGACACTTGCGGATTAAATAAAGGACGTGGTTCGAAGTTCCGTGTAGGCTTTCCCAAGTTCGACAAGAAACACCTGAAGAAGGCCGGAGAGCATACTGACAATAACGATGTTCCACTTTCAAACTGTACTGATTGAACTTGATCTGTATCAACCCGAGTTAACTTGTTAAATGTTTCTTTCGCATTGTCCTGAAGCTTGACAGAATATTTGATCACATAACGCAATGCATGTATTATTGTGTTGCAGTTTTGTGACAGATACAGTGCATCTCTGCAAAGGGGTAAGACCCCTTCCAACGTGTGTCCTGGGTATGGCACTAAACAATCTGATGGTGAAGTTCCAGTAATACAGGAGTCTAAGGTAATGTGGAGTACCCCTTCATTGCCATTGCTCCCAGGTCCACTTTGACTCGATAAGACCTGACAGGGTCAAATTGAACTAAACTGTATACTTATGCTAAAATGAATTGGTTCAAATAGAATTGTTTTGATATTTAAACTGCGTTGTTTGAAATGGAACAGTTTTTGCATGTTAAACTGAATTGTTTGAAAATGAACTGTTTTGACATTTAACTGAATATAACCAAAAACTATAATTATACTAAACTGAATGGTTTGAAATATATCTGTTTATTTATATAAAAATAACCTACAATGGTTGACATGCCATAAAATTAAACTAAACCAAATGAAGTAGGTTATTAGTGCCAAATTATATATATTATATATGATTTGTAAATGCATAGTTTGTCGATTACATTTTTAAACAAGCCGGAGCTCATTTATTTGCATACACTTAAATGGTTATAAATGATTTTTATGTCAATAGTTTGTAGATAATATCATTTTTAGATGAGTCAGATCTAATTTTTTTCACACGAATATTACTATCGTTTACACACGGCTGCATGGTTCCAGATTATTCTAATACGAATAGGTCTATTTAGTATTTATCATTTGTTAGCAGAGGCTCGTTTAAAAATCTTATCATGGACATGTGTTTACAAATCATATATTCAATGTATATGTATGAATTGAATTTGTCATTAAATAACCTACAATGGTTGATATGCCATGAAACCGAAATAAACCAAACCTATATATAACCTTCAATCTGGTTGGTTGGTTAGTTTTACAGAGTATCAATCCTTTTCGGGTCACGCTGAATTAAGTCATTTTGATAAAAGCTTCAAACAATTAAATCTCTCTCTCTCTCTCTCTTCCTCTCTCTCTCTCTCTCTCTCTCTCTCTCATATATATATATATATATATATATATATATATTATGAAAATGTAGATGCAAGTGAGAAAAGTGCTTGACGCTAATACAGCAGAACAGGTATAAGCAAAAGTCTTACCTTATAATGCTGAGTGTTAAGCAAGGCGGTATCAAGTACAATTTTTTTGAGTCTTTGTTATGACTCGACCTGGGATTAAACCCCAGTCTCCCAGACCATTGGCGAACACTTTACTCATTGGGATGTATATATACATATTAGATAATCACCATTGTATATATATCAATAGATATTTCTCGTATATACAAATGCATCTATACGCACGCGTGCGTGAGTATGTGTGTATGCGTGTGTGTGTAAATGTTCAAATATGAAAAAATAAGGTATTCAGAGGGCGATTTTATTATTTGTTGAATTTTTTTCCCCACTGTTAAAAGTGTTGGTTTTTAAAAACGAATTAAACCATCATCAAGTTATTTAAATATTTCATCTTGTTTCTTCTAAATTCAATTTTATTTCTCTGCCTTTAAATGAAAGAAAAAAATAAGAAAGTTTTTAACATTCTATTTCCGTTAGTGGCATTCTGTTTCAAAACTATGTGACTTAATGTTCGAAATTTATTTTTAAAATGGAACGTATTTTCTTATATATATATATATATATATATAATATTTTTTTTCACTTCCTTTAATCTTTTCACAACTTCATTGTGTAACTCTTTGTAATTTTGTAAGACTTATAACAAGGAGTATTATTGAGAAAACATTTTTAGTCAACTTTATATATTTATATATATATATATATATATATATATATATATATATATATGTATATGAATTACTAAATGATTGAAGAAAGAAACCACGTATAAGAAATGTAGAAGAAGAAAGCCTTTTATAATGTTGAATATATCACAGATGGGGAAATATCTTCGTACTCACACACACACACACACACACACACACACACACACACACACACACACACACACACACAAGTACACACATCCACGCACACACAACACACCACACAGAAGCAGAGAAAAAGAGATGGAAAGATGGAGAAAGTGGTAGAGTTCTTTGAAGAACCCCAACACACATACTAAAAAAAAGAAAAGAAAAGAAAAACGAAAAAACAAAAGAAAAAGTAAACGATAGAGCATTCTAGTTGTGTGGCTTTTCGTGCTAAACTCTTGGTATTTTTTAAAACTATGATCAGTACGCAAATAACCACAGGATTTGGCATTAAATAACTTACTAAGGTTGATCTGCCATAAAACAGCAACGAACCAACCAGCCAGCCAACCAGATAGCCATGGTTGGTCGGTTATAAGAAAGTAATTACGGTGTTTAGTCTTTTTATTTTTATTTCGAAATAATGCCGGTGTGGGCAAGTCATAAAACACAAAAAACCGCTTCAAATGAAAAACACTGTTTCAAGTCGGATCTCGTTGACTCGTTTCAAGTTGGGATGTCACGTTTCATTGCTTATTGATCTTATTCTTTACATCCTGTTTCATATTTCAGTTAAAAAAAAAAACCCAAAAAACAAGTATTTACGAAGCAAACTTTCGTGGACAATGACCGGTTTAGGTCAATTTTGCTGTTTCAGCGTTGCACAGAGTGAAAATAAAAGAAAACGAAAAGACAGACCAATACTTGTATCTTGCCAGAGAATTAAAAAGATTATGGAATATGAGAATGAGGGTGATACTAATTATAATTGGTGTATCAAATTCTTGGAAGAAGACGGAAGCAATCGGAAACCAGAGGAAGAATCGAGACCATCCAGTTCACCGAATCGTTAAGATCAGCTAGAATACTCAGAAGAATCCTGGAGATCTGAGGAGATTTGTTGTCACTCAGACTCCTGTGAGAGACTACCAGTTGAAACTGGAGTTAAAAACTCGTAAGGAGAAAATAATAATAATAATAATAATAATAATAATTAACGAAAGGATTACTAAAGGGACTGGAGGACTTGGAAGTTGGCGGACGGGTGGAGACCATCCAAACGACAGCATTATTGAGAACGGCCAGAATACTGAGTAGAGTCCTGGAGACTTGTGGAGACTTGCTGTCTCTCAGACTCCAGTGAAAAACCATCGGTTAACGCTGATGTGAAAATCTCTAATGAGTGACCATTGAAATTTTACTGAATTAAAACTTAGTACATATAAACAGACCGGGCCATTAGTCGAATGAGTAGAGTGTTTACCTGTGTTTCAGGAGACTGGGTTTCAAATCCATACCAAAGACTCAAAAAATGGTACTTGATGCCGCCTTGCTTAACACTCAGCATTATAAGGTAAGAATCAAGAGTAAAGTGGAACAATCCAGGGAATAGAGTAGCGCCCTACCCTACACCTCGGTGTTGTAGCTATTGAAAAGAGAGACTTCAGGTCACTCTCGATAACGGTCATCAACTTTACTTACTTACATACAAACAGAAGCACATATATATTTTTTCCTGTGACCTCTTTCGTGCTTGAGTATCTGGTCACATTTGTGACCGCAGCACCGATAATAATCGATCCCTCGGTTTGGTATTGTCACAATATGCTACAAATCCAGTAGACAATAAGTTTGGTTGTCCTGGTCGTCAGGTGCCCCATAGATAGCCAACATGGAGGACCTCTCAGCATCCTGCCAATGTTGACTGTTCAGGTACACAAATAACGACCAAAGAAACAACTCAGCTGAGAAACACCAATGGAAAAGATGAACTTGGAATGACAACAAAAATGTTGGTTGGTTGGTTGGGTTTTATGGTATATCAACCATTGAAGGTTATTTAACGCCAAATCCATTTTTATACAAATAGTCAGATCTATTTCAAACAATTCAGTTTAGCATGAGTACACAGTTTATCAAAAACATTTCTATTTCTATTTCAACCTATTCAGTTTAGTCAAACAATTCTGTCTAGTATAAGTACAGTTTCAATGTTAAAAACCAGTTTTATTTCAAACAATTCGGTTTAGCATGAGTACACAGTTTAATTGTCAAAAACATTTCTATCTCAAGCAATTCCGTTTATCAAAACAGTTCTAATTTAGCCAATACAGTTTATAGATTTTTTTTCACTCAGTTACATATCAAAACTGTTCAATATTAAACAATTCAGTTTTGTGTCAGTACAGTTTCAATGTCAAAAAACAGTTCCATTTCAAACAATTCAATTTAGCATAAGCACGTAATTTAAATGTAAGTACACAGTTTAATTGTCAAAACCATTTAGTGAAAAAGTTTTAATTCAAACAATTCATTTTAGCATAAGTATGCAGTTTAGTTCTATTTAACCCATAGATAGGGCCCTATCAGGTGCTACCACTCCGGGGCCAGAGTGGACCTGGGACCAATGGCAATAGAGGGGTACTCTGCATTCCCCAAAGTTTCCGCATTCCTGGAACCTCACTATCAGATTGTTTAGTGTTATATCCAGGACTCTTATGGGGGGAGCTTACCCCTTAGCAGAGGTGCAGTCGGTGTATTCTACAACCCAAGCCGACTGGGCAAAACAAAAATTTACTTCACTTTTATTTTAAGAGCAATCCTACACAAATAAGATATAGAAAAAGAATAATAGAATCTGATAGATAAAATAGAATCTGCAAGATTAAATATAATTTGGCAAAAACATTCCGACCAAACGAGAATGATATTAAGAAAAGGTTGGTTTTCTAACTTTCAGATAGAGTTTCGTTGGGTTTAGTTTCTTTGTTTTAATGGCTTATCAACCTTCGTGGGCTATTTGATACCAAAGCTTCTCTTGCAGAAAAGCAGAAGTGGTACAATTTAACCGATGCTTTGGGGGATAAATGGCTTTATACATTTCGCAAAGGCATTTGTCCGAAAGTGGACTTAATATCACGACTAGAAATCGAACTCGCTTATCATGATGTCCTAGTTTAAATCATTAGCCACAGCACCACGAGAACTTTCGCAGATATAGTTTAGTGTTATACTAAGGATTCTTCTTTTTTCGAATGGATCTTATTCCTCTCCCGGAGATACAGTCGTCGTATTCTAAGCCTCGTCCACTGAGTGGTTCAATCAATAAAAGAGTTCCACGTATTTCATAACATCGTTTAATAACATTAATAGCAAAAGGCATTAAATTAGACGATATTTTACCCAGAACATTCGTAGATATTATACATAATTTGCATTGTATATATATATATATATATATATATATATAAAGTCGTTGACTGTAGTCGAGAGCAACCCAAAGGCTCTCTTTACGTTTGCTACTACGCTGAGGTGTGGGGAAAGGCGGTATTCCTTTTCCTAGATTGTTCCACTTTACCCTTGATACGTACTTTATAATGGTGAGTGTAAAGCAAGGAGGTATCAAGTATCATTTTTTGAGTCTTTGGTATGAATGACCTGACATTGAACCTCGGTCTCCCGGGACACTGTCGAACACTCTACCCACTATGTCAATAGGCTGAATATATAGAGTTGAAAAAAGCACAAGATTTTCTAGGGATGATTTTTCTATATAATGATTTGCCAACGTTAATCGTTTTGATTTTTAGACCTTTATCAGGGCGTGTGAAACGAAATATATATATAAGACTTATATATATATATATATATATAAGATAGAATACACACTCACACACATACGCACACACACACACACACGTCTCTCGCTCTCTCTCTTTATATATATATATATGTTTATATATATATATATATATATATAATTATACTAAAGCAATGAACACTTATATTCATGATCGAACTAAAAGCATAAAAAGCCAAAAAAAGAAAAAAAAAGGTGAAAAATTTGTGCTAGAAACTATATCAAAATAATATTAAGTCCTTGTCCTAAAATTTTGTACCCCACGAATATCTATATCTATCTATCTATATATATATATCGAATTTTAAAATCTGAAAACCTGAAGGAATAATCAGCTGGAAGTAAGTAATATATATGCTTTGATTAATTATGAAAATTATACATTTTATTGAATATATATTTATTATTCTACGTTTCTTTCCGTGTAAATACACGTATATATTTATATATATATATATATATAGAGAGAGAGAGAATAAGAGAGGGAGAGATTGACCAAGCTATAACAGTTGGTGACCTTGGTTGAGGGTGACCCGAAGGCTCCCTTTTCAATAGCTACTACACTGAGGTGTAGGGGAGGGCGCGACTTCATTCTTTGGATTGCTCCACTCTACCCTTGATCCTTACCTTATAATTCATCAAATACCATATTTTGAGTCTTTGGTATGAATCGACTTTGGATTGAACCACGATCTCCCGGGCCATTGGTGAACACTCGACTCATTAGGCCAATTAGCTATAATGGGTTACTATACTTATACGGAAAAATATAAATTTGGATAGTTATTTATTTTTTACTTATCCAATATAACGTCCCACCCCCAGATAAAACGACATAGGATTATTCTATGGCAAAAATATATGAGCTAAAAGGATTACTTATTTTATATATTTTATGTCATATAACAGAAAAAAAAAAAGACAAAGGATTCTTTATTGAAGATTTTATAATATTTTGGAATCAAAACAATTATGAAGAGAAAATAAGGCAAATATAATATAGTAATAGCTGAAAATATGAAATTTAAAATGAATAGTTAATTTTTTAATATGAAACACTTAATATTATTTGTAATGATAACTATAAACAATATAAAAAAAGAACAGCACTCTACTATATATAAATATAGTCTACTATGCACACAGAGGCACATACACTCAAAGAGAAGCACACTCATACACACACACGTATATATATATATATATATGTATATATATATATATATATATATATATATATATATATATATATATATATATATAAACCCTGGAAATTATTAAACGTTTCTGAATACAAAATAAAGGAATAAACTGGATTTAGACGAATGGAAGAATACCATTTATAATATAAAGGATTTTTCAAAATGCCAGCATTCTTGTGGGAATTCCTTTAGAATATTTTGTTTTTAAAGTCTCTACTTGTTCACCATTCTTAGTCAAGAGATTAGTAGAATCTTCCCCTTCTAATAAAAAATTCACTCATTTTTTTAATCACCTGTGTGAGATTCCAAGAATATATTGACATATATGGTGAACATGTGGAGACTGTTGGAAATTATATCATAAAGGTGCTCCCATAAGGGTGTTAACATTTTTCACAATTATATATATTGTAATAAAGAAGGCCCGCAGAATAGTTTAAATTTTTTTAAAAATATTTCTTTCCAAAGATATTTTTCAATGCTACACGTGTTTCCGATATAAAAATCTGCTTCAGGCTTAAATGAATTTTTAAGAATTTTTTTTTCTAAAAGAAAACAGCATCTAAGGAAGATTCTCACTCTCGAGAAACTTCTTTCTCTGGCTTTTTAAAAAAAAATTTTTTTTTTTGGTTTGGAAAGAGGAGATGGTTACTAGATATTTTGATTTCTATTGTTGTCAAGACAGTATATGTGTGTATTCGTCAGTGTGTTTTTTTAATTAATTGGTTTGTTTTATTGGTTTACGATATAAATTTGATGGAACGAGGAGACGAATGCATGTATGTGTCCTATTTGCGGTGTGTGTGTGTGTGTGTGTTTCTATTTGTGTGTGTGTGTGTGTGTGTGCGCATGCGCGTACGAAACCTTCATGTGTCAGGACATTTACAAGAATGTAGTAACGGCAATATCACAGTACTGCTATTCTATCAACCTGATGATTATACACTATTTCAAATTAAAGAAAAAAATTTCATAGGCAAATACAAATTCCCACTTATCAGAACTTAACCACACAGATACACACACTCACAAATCGAACATACAAACTGCACACATAGATATGGTTTACATAAACTTCAGCCCGATGAATAGAATAAAAAAAAACTCTTACCGAAATAATTCCAACAAAGATTATTTTGGTATACATATATGAATTCATATGCGTGGGTATGTGTGCGTATGTATACCTATGTATAGCACTTCCATCATCATCATCATCATGTCGCACAGATAGCATAGATCTCCTTGATGCTCTTTCGTCACCTGTCTCTATCGTCCATCACTCCCGGGAAGTTTTACAGGCTACATCCAGTATCGGCACAGAGCTATTGTAGATAGTTTATCGCTGGTCGTCCTATCTTTTCTCGTCCATGTGCCGGGGTCCACTGGAGTACATCGCTTATGAGTTCGTCCTTACTTCTCCAGCAGTGTCTCGCACGTTTGGTTCGTCTAATTTGGATAGTTTTCGTGATGGGTGGTAGATGACTGTACAGGTGCTGTTTAGTAGGGTGATGCCGCCAGGATTTGTTCAATATGGCTTGCAGAATTCTTGTGTAATTGTCGTCAAGCTTTTTCTCCATACGTTTAATTATCGTACTTGTGGTGCATCCATTTGCAGTATCGATACGATCGCTGCCTGGAAAAACTGCGTTTTATTTTATCGGTCAGGTCTGACTTCCATATGACCAAAAATCTATCTATAGCTGAGTATGCCTTTGCTAGACGCGAGTTGATGTCATTCTTGGTTGATTAGACGCTGCTTCCGAGATAGGTGAACTTGTCTACTAGTTTCAGAGGACCGCCCTTTAGTGTGGAGATGTCATCTCTTTGATTAAAACACCTCTGCTCAAAAAGACATCTCCCTACAATATAACATAACCACACAAACACACAGACATGTGAGACCAACACACCTACACACACACACACACTAAAACAAAATCACACACACACACACACATCAACCAAGACAAATATATATATATGTGTGTGTGTGTGTGTGCGTGTGTGTGTTGAACTACATACACACACTCATAAACAACAAGGTAGAGGAGCAACAAGACTACACATACACAAGCTAAAAACAATATAACTATACATACACGTGCTTTCACACACACAAACAAAAACAAATACACCCACTTGTACCCAAGTCCCATCTTGATAAAAAAGTATTTCGTAAACCAATAAAACAAAACAATTAATTAAAAAACACACACAGATGAATATACAAACATACTGTCTAGACAATAAGTGCAATCAAAACATATAGTAAGCACCTTCTCTTCCCTAGAAGACATCTAAGTATACCTGACAACATCAAAGGAAATAACACCCGTTTTCACAGAGGAAAGGGAAGAAAATAAATCCCACTTTATATATATGGACCTTGGAAAAAGTTTTTCAAAGCTAAAAAACCTTTTAGAAAAAGCCAGAGAAAGAAGTTTCTCTCTCTCTTTTTTTAATTCTTGAAAATTCATTTAATCCTGAAGAAGATTATTAAATCGGAAACATGTGTAGTGTTGAAAAAATTTTCCAAAGAAATAAAAAAAAACGGAATTAGAACTTCAGTGTACCTTCTTTATCACAAAATATTTTCTTTTCTCTCGTTTGTTTTACAACAATACTTTTCACACACACACACACACACACACACACACACACACACACACACACACACACACACATATATATATAGCTATATATCGGCATATATATATATATATATAGAGAGAGAGAGAGAGAGGGGGGAGGAGAGAGAAATAGACGAAGAGAAGGAGATATAGAATTCAAAGGATTGAGAGAGAGAGTGATATATATATATATATAGAGAGAGAGAGAGAGTGAGAGAGAGAGAGACGAGTGAAGGAGAAAGAGAATTAAATTATCTGAATATGCAAAATAAAGAAAATTATTTCAAAGTAGCTTTGAATAGCTTAGTTTTGATTGTCGGCTTCCACGTAGTTTTTTTCCTCCCATATTTTATAATTCATTTAAACCAGGGAGAATTAGTAAATATGGTAATAATTTCGAATTCAAGTTCCGAAGTTATTTTCTTATCAGTTCAATTAAAGACGCACTTGTCACTTTTCACGCTTGAATAATAAAGAAATCTTAGGACGTCTCCCATGATGCAAGGCTCAGCGAGTTAGATGAGTTCGATTCTCTCTGGTTTCTAGTAAATGACAACAATAGTAAAAAAATTCAAATCGCGTTTGGGAATGACGTAAAAGCTTTAGCCATGTTTAATCTTGTAATGTGCTTTTCAAAATATTTTAAAATAATAGGAGTCTTTACAGAAATACATATTCTGATTGATAGTAAAAATGGCTGAGAATTAAATAGGGAAGAGATATTTATTGAACGGAGAAGGAATTGACCCAATCACAGATTCATGAAATTCTTTATAACGAACTCACGGAAGTCTTTTCTGTCTGAGTTATCTTTTTACCCATTATTTCTTAATTCCTTTCCATTTGGATGCCATATTCAACGAGCTCAATTATCTTATGATAAAATGTATAAACTATATAAGATTCTATTCATAAACTATATAAGACTTCAATCATAAACTTTATAAGTTTTCGCTTATTTATAAGAACTACCAAGATTTTCACTCGATATTGAGCAGCCCAGTTGGCTGGGGATGTAAAATACGGGGACTGTATTTCAACGTATATTTTATTTTGGAATCTAGTTTAATGGCATAATAACAGTATTAGAATATTATTCAATACCAATTGATATATATATATATATATATATATATATATATATATATATGAGTGATTTTTAAGCGGATAGTTTGTTGGCAAATATTTTTCAAATCAAGTGTCAGACTGCAAGACAAAATTTACACAATTTTGCTTAAGACACATAGCCTTTGTAAATGGTCGGTCGGAGTTTTATGGCTTATCAATCCTTCTGGGTTACATAAAGCCAAATCCTCTTTGTATAAATGATTTGTTTGCGAATAGTATGAAGATATCAATTTTTAAATGGGTAATTAGAGGTCAGTTGTGTGCTTTCCCAGTCGGCTGGGGCTGCAGAATACACCGACCGCTTCTCTGCAGAGGTATCCGATCCCCCACCCCACCAACGAGTGTCCTGGATAGGACATTAAACAATCTGATGGTGAGGCTCTTGTAATGTTGGAGTTTGCGGGAATTCGGAGTACTTCTACGTTGCCATAGCTCCCAGGTCCACTCTGGCCCGGAGTGGTTGTACCTGATAGGGTCCTATCTATGGGTCAAATAAACTAAAATGCGGACTTATGCTAAACTGAATTACTTGAAATAGATTTTGATTTTTAAATTGCGTAAGTAAAGTTGGCAACCTTAGTAGAGGGTGACCCGAAGGACCCCTTTTCAATAGCTACTACACCGATGTGTAAGGGAGGGCGCTATTCCATTCTCTGGATTGCTCCACTCTACCCTTGATCCTTACCTTATAGTTTTGAGTGTTAAGCAAGGCAGCATCAAGTACCATTTTTTGAATCTTTGGTATGACTCGACTTGGGATTGAATCCCGGGCTCCCGGACAATTGGTGAAATGCTAAAATGAATCATTTTTAATAAAACTGTTTACATTTAATTCTGCCTGATAGGGTCTTATCTATGGGTAAAATAGAACAAAACTGTGTACTTGCTAAACTGAATTGCTTGAAATATAACTGATTTTGACATTGAAACTGTGTACTTATGCTAAACTGAATTGTTTGATATAGAATTGTTTGTGACATGGAAACATTACTTATGCCAAACTGAATTGTTTGAAATAGAACTGTTTATATGTATAAAATGGATTTGGCATTAAATAACCTAAAATGGTTGATAGGCCATATTGTCTAACCAAGCTAAACCATTCACTTGCTAACAAACTGTTTAGTGGTTTCATGTATTGTTATTTAACATAAGTAATTCTATTTATTAGGTATTCCTATGTAATATAACTAATTATAATAATTGTTTGTAAATGACTGAACAATTCTGTTTCACCCATTGATGGAATCTAAACAGGTACTGACCATCCGGATCAAAGTGGACTTGGGAGTAAAGAAGAGGTACTCAACATTCCCCAAAGCTCCAGGATTGGAGCTTGACCATCAGATGCAGTTTAATGTCAGTCTTACCAAACAGCCTCAGCCGATAAGGCGGTGATATATATATATATATATATATATATATATATAGTGTGTGTGTGTGTGTGTGTGTGTGTGTGTGTGTGAGAGAGAGAGAGAGAGAGAGAGAGAGATAAATAGATGGAAAATGAAACGATTTAGATAGATCGATCGATCGATTGATAGATAATAGACCATAGATTGATAGATAGATAGATAGAAAGATAGACGGATAATCTAATATTAATAAGTACACACGTACCAAATCTTTTTAAATAAAAAATTAAATTTCTTTTGAATCAATGATATCAGGATTTTCTTATTTACTCTGACCCATTATTTAACAAAAATGGATATTATTAGTTATTATTAATAACCATAATCTACGGCACTGAAACTCTTTAGTTAAAATATGAAATATAGCAATTGAAAAATACGTTCTCTTCAAAAATATATATTGGAAAATTTCATTTTGGCTTGCATTTTTTTCGGAGGGTTACTTAGTATCTAATATAGTAAATGTTGGTTGGTTGTTTGGTCTATTGCTTTCTTTGTTTAATGGTTTAGTGGCTAACGTACTGGACTGCAATATCGTAGTTAGCGAGTTCAAACTTCTGTTGCGCTATTGCATCCCCTTTCTGACTTATGTATTTAGGAACGTTATGAAACTCTTAATCACCGTGCGATGGGTTGAATAGTACCGCTACTGTTCCTCTACAAGGATGGCTTTGGCATTAAATAACCCACGAAAGTTGATATGTTATTAAACAAAGAAACCGAAATAAATCCAAGTCAAAACTTGCTCAGTAAACAGTGCATAAGTTACAGATCCCGCCAAATGCTCTCAATGAAATAAACGAAAAACCTTGAATCACCAGAGTCATCTCCACTCTAAGGAGTAAGCCTCTAAAATTAGTAGACCAGTTGATATACGTCGGTAGCAATATCTCATCCACTGAAAGTGATGTCAATATATGCCTAGAAAAAGCGTTGAATGTTATTGACAGGTTATCGACTGATCATATATAAATCTTATCTATCCGATAAGATTAAACGGGATTACTTTCAAGTTGAGGCTGTGTCAAAATTACTATGTAGATGTACCACATGGTTGCTTATGAAACACATAGAGAAAAAGCTAGATAGGAACAAAAAAAAATGCCACGTGCAATTCATTTTAGCATAAGTACATAGTTTAAATGTCAAAACAGTTCTATTTCAAGCAATTCAGTTTAGCATAAATACATAGTTTAGTTCCATTTGACCCATAGAAAGGACTTTATCAGGTGCTACCACTCTGGGTCTGAGGGGATCTGGGATCGATCGATCGCAATGAAGGGGTACTCCGTATTCCTCAAAGCTCCAGTATTACTGCAACCTCACCATCAGATCATTTAGTGTCATATCCTTGACATTCATTGGGGGGGGGGTCTTACCCCTCTACAGAGAAGCAGTTGGTATATTCTACAGCCCCAGCTGACTGGGCAAATCAGTTCTATGTTCTAGAGGACCAGGCAGGAGCAATGGGCGATAAGGATTGATGGCAAGAGGGAGAGTCAAGGGACTCCGTGCTTATAGCGCCACTAGATGCTGCTGCTGCTGATGATGATGATGAATACGATTTCTTTTTGTTTAGAGACTGAGCCGAGCTATTTGTAAAGACAATCTTCTTGTCAAAACTGCGAGACTTACGACGTAAGAGAACGATAAAAAATGATATTTAAAGAGAAAGACGAGAGGAAACACGTACTTAGTGAGTGAGAAAAATAAACCGCAAAAAACAAACAAACAAACAAACAAACACCTCTTGACGGTGAACTAACAAACCCTATGTGTAGATCAGAGTTTTATTTTATTTCTTTTCAATTTTTTCTCCTCTCTCTTTTTCTCTTACCACGCTGAAAGCCACATTTACAACACTAATTAACAGACTTTTACTGAATATGGTTTTTATTTACGGCTTTGATTAACGCCAACTTTAAAATATTAGGCGTCGTCTTATATTAATAATAAGTGAATGGTATTTATTACCAGGACTAATCAATTAGGAATAATGTAATGTTTTCAGAGGTTTGATTTATTGAACATTTGCTGTTGCGTTGCTTGTTCCAGTAAATTGAATCGAAGCATTAAAACATCTGTTGCTGAGAACAATCTACTCATTACGATGGCGTTGTATACGTTAGTACATCAATAAGTCTGCAGCCAAATGATAAAAAAAACACATTTATCTTAAAAAGCGTATATTTATTTTTCAACATAACCTTCTTTGTAAATGTGTTCACTTCAATAGTGATTCGTAATCGTATTAGTAAGAACATTTACAGTTAATATTTCTGATCGAAATACATTTAACTACGCTCTAGGCTAGAAATCTGCCTTTGTACTTCGAAGACGGCTAATTGTGTGAAGAAAAGTGACAATTCGACCGTGGTCAAGTTCTCTTCGAGTTACATTGTATACGTCCTGTGTGTGAGTTTTCTTATATAAACATGAAAAGGAATATATTACAATAACCATACATGGAGCGCTCCAATAGATTCATATGAAATCTCATATTCTATATACGAATAATCCACTCCCATTTTCTTCGGACACCGACTGGATATTACTGATATATATATATATATATATCCAACTTCTCTGCATGAGTAGTATGCGACTCAAGGTCAGTTTTTAAGCAAAGTTTAATATATATGAATCAACGTTTTTCTTCTCCTCGACTAGTTGTTACACCAAAGTTAAAGAACTTATTTTACCCAACAATTTATCCATAGCGAGAGGGAGAATAGTTGGATTCACGCCTTTCCCTAGGTTATTAGCACTATGTAAAATGCAAACAGGATTTGAACTCGGATCGACGTGTCCAGTTCCTACGACATTAACCGTTACACCACCGGCGCCTCCAATGGAGAGGTATATAAGATACTCAATGTCATTAGGACAATCAGTTGAATTGATTTTAATAACAGCAACAACAATAAAAATAAAAAATAACTACAAAACCCCCAAATCAATCGATAACTGCTGGCGTCATATAAACGTTTTCTTGATTTTGAATAATCAGTTAACCCACTACTATGCGTTGCTGAAAAGTTATTTGGTCAACTAGTCAAGGGTTATTCTATGCCTGGCAGTTAGAGAATAGTGTACATATCTTCAATTGGGTTGAGTCACAGTACCGTTGTGGCTGACGTTTTTGACTACGATGTTGTCGTAAGCGAGTTCAAACTCAAGTGGCGCTATTACATTCACTTTCGGTCTAATACCCTTGGAAAAGGCATGAGCACCCTTCCTCACCCAAGCTATGGGTTAATTAGTGCCACTGCTGTTCTTCAACAAGGATGGCTTTGGCGTTAAATAACCCACGAAGTTAGATATGCCATTAAAGAAAGAAACCAAACCAATATTTACATTTTTGTGTTGCTTCTTAAGAATATTTTTTCAGAAAATGGTCCAATCGAATACGAATATTTTTCAGAAATCTAACTGACCCATACATTTGACCCAATCAGGTACCACCAGTCCGGGTCAGAGTAGACCTGGGAGAAATGGCAATAAAGGCGTATAGAGCCTCAGATCTCCAGAAATTGAGCCTTACCATCAGATGCAGTTTAGTGTCCTATGTAGGAATCCCCTTTTTTTGAAGGGGAAGAGAGGATGGTCTACTCCTCTGCAGAGGATACAGTCAGCATCTGATAATCTTCGCTGACTTAGCTGAGCAAAGCCATAAATAAGAGCCATGAAGTACATTTGCCTATCCACATCTTCATTACGCCGTTCAAAACACAATTCAACTGGAGATCTGGGGAGTGTGCAGCACTTCTTCATTGTCATTACTCCCAGGCCCACTCTGAACTTGAGCGCTCGTATCTGTTAAGGTTCCATCTTTAGTGAAAAATATATGTTCGAAAATTATTAGTATTGGATAGGAATACTTGAAACCATATAACTGTGTGTAAAAAAACGATTTCTATTAGTAAATTGGTATAAATACTTGAAACCATATGATTGAGAAGAAATTATCTGTATTAGATAGGAATACTTGAAACCATATAAGTATGTGTAACTTATTTTATTAGTTGGGAATACTTGAAACCATATAACTGTGTACAAACAAATGATTATCACAGATAAATAAAAACTCCGATAAAAAAGAATGTTGAACATGTCAATAATTATGATGATAATCAAATATTTACACATAAATAAAATTTCTGCATTAAATACCCCACAAGGAGTTGATACGCCGTGATAGAGACCAAACCAAACCAAACTTTCTATAGAGTAATCATATTTACCAACCCCTCCGCTCAGGCAGGATATGACACAAAGTCAATTTTTAAGCGGAGTTTAACAGGTTTGAATTCAGAGTTTTCCTTCTCCTAGACTAGTTGACTCACCAAAGCTGAAGAACCTAGTCTGCCCTATTATTTACCCATAGCTGGAGGGAGAATAATTGGATTAATACCAAGGGTATTAGTGCTATGTGAAATGCAATCATTCTCGTCCAGGATTTGAACTCGAGTTGCCGTGTCCATTTCCTACGACGATAACCATTACACCACGGGCACCTCTTTTCTATAGAGTAATGAGATGTATATTAATTCAAATACTTATGACCAGTGCATTCTATAGAGCAATGCTCATAAATCGTGTTTGTTCAAATATTTATGACCAGTACTTTCTACGGAGTAGTACTAATAGAAAACTAAAAAGTGTGCAGCTTTTATGTATTTGAACAAGCACAAAATCTGTTTTGATTGCTGAAGATTGCTGAAGTAATTAAATTTTGGTTTGGTCTGGTTTTATGGCATATCAACCACTGTAGTTTATTTAATGTCAAATCCTCATTATACATATATATTAGATATATATGATTCGTAAACCCATTTTCTTGATAATCTTTTAAACGAGGCTAAGCCCATTCTTTTGCCCACATTTAAATGGCTCCAAGTATTGCCATGTAAGTTACCGGGCCATTGGCTTAACGAGTAGAGTATTCGGCAGTGGTCCGGGAGCGCCCTACCCTACACCGAGGTGTAGTAGCTATTGAAAAAGGAGCCTTCGGGTCACCCTCGACTACAGTCGCCAACTTTACTTAGTTACTATTGCTATGTGTCACTAATAATTCAATTAAACTTCAGTCAATTTTTTACAAAGAGTTAAATGATCAATCAGTTCTATTCCTAGTAATTCAATTTAGCATGTCATTTGTTTTCCCTCAGTTTAAATGTCAAATAGTTCTATTTGACTCATAGATAAGACCCTATCAGGTCCACTCTAGGGTAGAGTGGACCTGGGAGTTATGGCAATGAAGGGGTATTCTGCATTTCCCAGGAACATAATGTCAAAGCCTCACTATCAGATTGTTTAATGTCATATCTAGGATACTCGTTGGGAGTGACTAACTCCTTTGCAAAGATACAGTCAGTGTATTCTACACCGACTGGGCTGCAGAATATATTAAAGATTTTTAGTTAGGCCACTCTTCCAAATTGTAATCACCTTAATTCGTCGAGACTTTCTTGTGTAACGCATCTAGTCGGATATTGCTCATGGCGAAAACAGCCTAATCTGAGAAGATAGCTTTCAGTCTACAGTTTTCAGGGCAATAAAGAATCTGAAATAGTCTAAATATAATTTGATGGGAAGACGTGAATTTTTGTTTATTTGATGGAAGAAAGATTGTTTTATAAATCTTAGTCCCTTTCCAATAAGATGAGGGTAGCTTCACTTAAGACCTCCAAAATCTCTTTTAATTCGCCCGTGTTTGTCCACAGCCATCAATGAAGATTCGTTTGTTTATCATAGTCTGGGATTATAATCTTGTCTAGCCTTCTGTCGATCATTCCTACGCAAATGTTTGCCTCATCCGGTAAATTGATTGTGGTGTTGCTGGTGGAAATATAACAAAACAGTAAAAAAATAAACAGTTTAAAATATTGGTACTCGTCGAGTAAAAAAAATTGAATTATCATTATAACTGATTTCCAATTTTAGGTAGTGTTAGTTATTTATTAATTACATGTGTTTTTTATTTGAATCTGCAGAATTTCCCCCCTCCACTATGTGCCAACTCCACGACAATCTTCAGTGAACGATATCCTTTAAAATGTATTATGATGTATATAGGAATCATAAAACATATTCACTCTCAGAACAGTAGTAAATATATAGAAATTATGAAAGTGCGGCAGAACCTTTAGACCACGTGAGATTAGATTATATTCAGATCTTATCAGAGATCAGTACTGAAACACAGGAAATTGAATATTAGAGTTTCCGGTTTTAGAATATGCTAATCAATATTAGTAATTATACAATTCAATTACGCCCGGCATGCGGGCTCGATTAACTAAATCAGAATTACAAAAAAAAAAAAAGGAAAAAATGACCCCCCCCCAAAAAAAAGACAGGATTTTACAAGCATCATCAAAATCTATACTATACAATATAATATAAAGATATTTCCACAAATAACTTTTAAATCCCCACAAAAGTAGTGTCCTGATTTGACACCCAATTTCATGACGTTTTAAGGCTCCATTTTTTGAGATCTGGGAAGTGTTGAGTACTTCTTCATGGCTATTACTCCCAGGTTCACTTCACTCCAGAGTGGTTGTAGTCACATCTATGGGTCAAATAGATCTGTTTGAAAATTATTAGTAGTAGATAGAAATACCTTACACCCAAAAATTGGGAGCATTTCATTCATATTAGATTGGAATACTTGAAACAATACGACTGAGTAAAAATTATTTGTACAAAGTTTTATTTACTTAAATCTATAAATATTTACAAAAGATTAATTTTAGGTTTGGTTTGGTTTCTAGGTTTAATGGTATATCAATCTTTGTAGGTTATTTATTGCTAAAGCCATCATTGTAGAAGAACAGTAATAGTACTATTTATCCCATAGCTTGGTGGATAGAGGTTCATACATTTCCCTAAAGACTCCTCTCAGGTGATAATCACTTACTTGAAAACTTTTCATAGCTTGAAATATTTGAAACCATATAATTGTGAGCAAAGATTAGAAAGTAATACTTGAATCGATATAACTGTGAAAAAAATGTTTATTATTATTACATATGGTAAATTACTTGAAATTATATAATTTCTTGAAAAAAATAGTCACTTCAGCGTTATATAATCCAAAAGAATTGGTATGCCTTAAAACGACTTACCAACCAACCAACTAACTAACAAAACAAACAAAAAACCAACCAACCAACCAAGATAGATTTCGGCATTAAATAACCCTAACCACACAAACACACAGAGACATATATACACACACAAAGAAAAATACATACCTATATATATATATATATATATATATATATATATATATATATATATATATATATATATATATATATGAAAAGATGTTAATGTACAATAGTTCAAAAAGTGCGAAGTAAATATAAAGGTACTCAACTGCTGGCAAGTATAGGAGTATAAAAAGTAATTAAGATCTCATCTTCTTACATTAGTTTCATAACTATGTTTATTCTGTAGAAAACAAATGTAACATTATTGTCTCTTATATCATTTTAGTTTCTCTCTCTCCCTCTCTCTATCTCTATCTTTCTCACTCTCAATATATATATATATATATATATATATACCTGCATGAGCCGAATGCAACTCAAGGTCAACATTTAAGGGAAGTTTAACATGCTTGAAGTCAGAGTTCTACTTCTCGACCGGTTGCTTAAAAAGCCCCGTCTAATTTTCTTTTTATCCACTACTGAAGGAAAAATAATTGGATTCATGCCTTTCTCAAGGGGATTAGCGTTACGTGAAAAAGCAAACAGCCTCGTCCAGGTTTGGAACTTGGGTGGCCGTGTCCATTTCCGATGAATGAAATGGACACGGTGACCCGAGTTATACATATATATATATATATATATATGAGCAGACTTCGTACACAAACACCCCCGTCACACAAGTATATATGCATACGAAATGTCCCCCGAAAGTTATGCAAACGTTGGATACAAAGAGCTTTCAGCTAGATAGTCAACCCAATTGCTATACATTTACGTGCTGATTAGAAAGCTCACGAGCAGATGTGACGCACTTTTTCACCGCAGCTTTTCAAGAAAGTGCTGATTTTGTTGTCACTTTTTCACCGGTCCAATTCATACAGATAACTCAACGAAATTCTCTTCATTTAGTGTGTTGAGAGCGCGGTGGCTAATTATTCACGTCCTGATCAACGCTGCCGAAATTCATTCGTTACGTTCAACCATGATCACATCTACTGTTTTGTCTCCGCAAACGTCAGAAAGCGTTGATGAATGTCAATGAATCCAGTGTTTCACACAGGAATGAATTCAGTGACACACACATACTTCATATGTATATTCTTGTTAGACGCCATTTTGCAATATTGGCGCTCAGTTGTTATCTGTAACTTGACAAATATATGACAACCATTAACTAGGCCGAAGCTTACGTAAGAGAACTGTTGAATGAAGTTATGGTTGGGAATGCACAGGGAAACCGTAAAGATGATCTCAACGTTAACCTCGGTATGTAAACATGAAAATATGATAAAAAGAGATATTTAGAGGTTGTAGTTATTTATATATTAATAATATACCATCGCTTAACGTTGCATTTTTTAAAAACCATCTCCAAAGAAATGTATATTTTTCATTTAATTTTTTTCATATCTTTTTTTTCATTTGAATATAAATTTTAGTGTGAGATATCATCTAAAAACACCACGAAGATTGTTTAAAAAACGGAGCGTTCAACATTGGCATATCATTTATCATATTTACCCAACCCCTCCGCTCGGGCAGGATATGACACAAGGTCAATCTTTTAAGCGGAGTTTAACAGGTTTGAATTCGGAGTTTTCTTTCTCCTAGACTAGTTGCCTCACCAAGGCTGAAGAACCTTGTCTGCCCTACTATCTATTGGCATATTATTTATGTAGAAATATTGGTTTGAGTGATAAATGATGCATGTTTCAGTAAAATATAATCTATTCATAAATGATTTAAAGATGAATTAATTCAGTATTACATTATCCATTATTTTGAATCACCTCTTGCCATTTACTAGGTTACTTGTTGATCCCTCTCGGGTTTGGTTTCGTTTGTTTTGGTTTTATTGCACATTAACCATTGTATTCTCTTTGCAATGCCAAGTCTTTTTATACATATATATTAAATATATATGATTTGGTTTTGTTTGGTTTTATGGCATATCAACCATTGTAAGTTATTTAATACCAAATCATCTTTATACATATATATTAGATATATATGATTTGGGTTGGTTTGATTTTATGGCATATGTTGTGGGTTATTTAATGCCAAGTCTTTTTTATACTCATATATCAAATATATGATTTCTAAACACATTTTCTAGCTATCATTTTCAAATGAGCCTGAGCTCATTTTTTCGTACACTGTTAAATGGTTCCACCTATTTCTATCTAATACGGATGATTCTATTTACAATTAATTATTTGTTTGCACACAGTTAAATGCTTTCAATTATTGATATATCACTAAAAATTCAATTGAATATCAGTCAGTTGCTTACACACACTGAAATTATCGAACATTCTATTTCAAACAATTCAGTTTAGCATATCAAGAAATTTAAATGGTTCCATGTATGGCTGTGTATCACTAACATTAGATTAAACATCAGTCATTTTTTATACACAGTTAAATGATTAAACAATTCTATTTCAAGCAATTCAATTTAGCATAAGTGATTAGTTTGCACCCAGTTTAAATTTCAAACAGTTCTATTTGACCCATAGATAGAACTCTATCAGGAGCTACGACACCAGGCCAGTGTGGACCTGGGAGCAATTGCAATAAAGGGGTACTCTGCATTCCCCAAAGCTCCAGCTTTAATTGAGCATCAACATTAGATTGTTTTGTGTCATGTCAAGGAAATTCGTTGAGGAGTCTCAACCTTCTGCATAGATGAGGTCTGTTTATTTTACAGTCTCAGCCGACTGGGCTAGATCTCTCTCAAGTAAATTTCAGTTGGTTTCGAGCTCAACATGTTTTCTACAAATGTTTTCGCCTGATTTTCTTGAAACATTTTTTATTGTTCTGAACATTTTCTTGAGAAGGGAAAAGATTGAAATCACTCGGTACGAGGTCTGGATTGAGAAAAACAGATTAGCCTAAATCCAAATTTTTTTCCAGTGTGATTCTTGCTAAATGTGGCTTTGCATTATTATAGAGAAACACAATGTTTTTCCAACTGACCACTGAGTGGCATTTTCTTAAAATATTTTCATGCAGACGTTGTTGCTGTTGAGAATATAAGTCTTAATTGAATGTCTAATTGTAAATTAAAACCTCAAAATGAATAACGTCGCGTTTATCCCATAATACACTCAGAATAACTTTTCCACGAAGCTCCGAATTTTATCCTATTCAATTCTCTGTCTTTTGCGTTGAACATTGTCTTAAAAGATCCATTTTCGTCAACTGTAATGATATTCTTGAGAAACGAGTAATTTCTTTGCCTTGAAAGAAGATCTGTCGCTATCATCATCGTGTCGCACCATCAGCACGGATATTCCCGACCCTTTCTTGCGACCCTTCTCTATCGTCCATTGCTTCCAGCAGGTCTTCAGGACTACACCCGTATTGGCACAAAGCTGCTGTATGTATGTAGGTTCTAGCTGGTCGTCCTGCCTTTGCTCGACCATGTGAAGGTGTCCACCGGATTACATCTGGTTCGTCTAAATTGGATAGTTTTCTTGATGGGTGGTAAGTGGCCGTACAGTTGCTGCTTTGTGGATTGCTGTCTCCAGGACATGTTCAATAATGCTTGCAGCGTTCTTGTGTAGTTGCCGTCAAAATTTTTCTCCCTACGTTTAGTTAGCGTCCATATAGTACATCCATACAGTAGTATCAACACGACCGCTGTTTGGAAGAAACTGCGATTAATTTTATCGGTCAGCCTAATTTTATCGGATAGTCTATTGTTAGCTGTCGATGACTTTGCTAGTCACGTGTTGATGTCTGTCTCGGCTGATTAGACACTGCTTTCTAGGTAAGTGAGCTCGTCTACTAGTTTCAGAGAGCACCGTTTAATGTGGAGATGTCTCCTCTTTGATTAAAGCACATATATTCCGTCTTGTGTGAATTGACATGGAGGCCTATGCCTGCTGCTGCTTGTTCCAGACTATGTAGCAGGGTTTCGATTCTTCTCACTAAGAGTATAAATGATCCAAAAAGTCAACTTGCTCAAAATGTTATCTTTTTTAAGTGGCTGCAGATTGTGGATTGGGATGTGTCAAGTGCTAATTCTCGAGTACTTTTGTAGGGACTGCATTTCACAATTTCTCTTAAAACATCTTGATCGAGGTCTGATGAGCGTCCTGATCTGGGTTCATCTTTCAATGACTTATAGCCTGAACTAAACTTTTAAAAAAAGTGTTGCCGGTCAGTAATGACACATGAACCATGAACACTAAAAAATTTCTTAGCTGTTTCTATAGCGTTGTTATTCTTAAACTTCCTCTATATAATAGGTTGAATAAGCACTTTGAGTTCTTCCATGATAGTGGCGTAAAATCATATATTGAATTATAATGCGCTTTCTTTCACTACTGAAATACGAATGACCTATAAAGCCCCTCTTTAATCTGAAAATTTCCGGTTCCGGAAATTATTTATAGTTCAAGCTAATAGAAACATCCTTAGAATATATTGTTTTTCTTTTCATATTTGTGTAAACTCAAAATTTTATGTTGAATGATTAAACACCTTTTCACCTCCTGTGAACGGCATTTCTATTGGTGAAAAAATGCATGAAGCATAAAACATAGAATTTTAATTATTTCTACGTACACGGTTAAACTTCGAGATTATTTGAAGGAGAAAAGGTTAAGTTATTAGATTACGAAATGATATCAATTTTTCTAAAACATCTAATCATATAAAATTTTTTAAAACACCCTATATATTTTGCTTACTATTTTTTTATTACATTTTGATGAAGTGTTTATAAAATGCTACATGATTCTTTCCAAATCTAGGCTTGCTCTCAAAGTTGTTGCCCTCAAATATGACAAAGAATAAGAAAAAGTAATCCCTTGAAAAGAAAACAAAAACAAAAACAAAAACAAACAAAACAAAACAAAACGAAAAACAACAAAAAAACAAACAAACTCTATAATCATTATTGGTTCGCCACCCACGCTATAGGATGTACTTGTTCAACGGAAATGCTTATCAAGTAGATAACAAGGTCGGTAAAGTTCGGAAGTTTCCGGGTGTCATGTAATGTGTGGCAGCAAAATAAAATAGAATCAAATAAGTAAATAAAAAGCAAAAAATGTCCAACATTCAACATCTGGATGGACTGAATTGGCGAAAAAAAAAATGTTTTAAAATTTCGTTTATACAGGATGGCGCAAAAGTCATTCACAACTTAAACAAATTGAACAACTTTTCAATAAAAAAAAATGAAATGTTTTAATTATATTAATTTTTAATAACGGAAATTACAATTAACTAATTGCAGAATATTACATTGTTTTATTTTTTAACATGCCATGTGATTTTTTTTTTACATATATATATATATATATATATATATATATTAAAAGGCGAAAAGTTCTAGCATGAAAGAATCTAGTCTTTGAGAATAAACGTGTGAGTAGTTAGTGTAATCTTTGAATTTTTTTTTATTATTCTGTGAATATTTAACAATCGTGTACTTTCGAAAATTAGTGTGTCACTGAAAAAAAGCGGTAAGTTTTATTATAATATTTTTTTTCTCGGTAAATGTTTGAATATAATGTGCAGTCAAACGATAGTGAAGGAAAAGATGTAAAAAAGCATATATATATATATATATATATATATATATATATATATATATATATATATATATATATATATATATATATATATATATATATATATATATATATGAAATTAAAGAACTGCAAGTAAGCAAAGCATTTGCGAACAAAAGTGCACGATGCTATTATTTGAACAAATTGTAGCATATTTTCGCATAATGGTTTGACTGTTCGCTAATGGTCCGGGAGGTAAGGGTTCAATCCCAGGTCGAGTTATACCAAAGACTCAAAAAATGGTACTTGATGCTGCCTTGCTTAACACTCAGCATTATAAGGTACGGATCAAGGGTAAAGTGGAGTAATCCAGGGAATAGATTAACGCCCTCCCCTACATCTCGATGTAGTAGCTATTGGACCATCGGCGAACTCTTTACTCATTAGGCCAGTAGCCCGGTTTTTAATCCAAGTGAAACACTATACATTCGAAACGGATATTATTAAGTGTTTGTATCACCAATCTCTATAGCAGTGAAACTCTGTAACCAAGAAAAAATTGCGTTTCGTCTGAAAATATACTTACAATATAGAATTTTACACTAGGATGTATTTATCATTGGTGTGTTAGATACTCATATTTCTGTTTACAGATTTTCGATGCTATAGTGTTTGGTAATAAAATAATATACGTTTTGATTGTGCAATGAAATATTAAAATCTTGATATATTTAGTTTATATATTCATTATTTTGCTTGCAGTGTTTCAGTGCAGTTGAGTTTGGCTATAAATATCACCGAATAATATCCATTTTTATGATGCAACGAAATAATAAAATCTTGATAGATTTAGTTTACATATTCATTTTTTTGCTAGCAGAGATTCAGTGTTGTTGAGTTTGGCAATAAATAATGCCTAATAATATCCATTTTTATTGTGCAATGAAATCATCTATGGCTGATACTATATACATACCTGTTGACGAGGCCGTTTGAATTTCCTGTGGAGTTAATGCCATGGGAAAAGTTATGAATCAAACTATTATCTCCCCAGCTATGGGTAAATAGTAGGGCAGACTAAGTTCTTTAAACTTGGCGTGGCAACCTGTCTAGGAGAAGGAAAACATCGAATTCAAATCTATTCAACACCGCTTAAAAATTGACCTTGTACTGCCTCCTGCTCGTGGGAGAGGGGTTAGATAAATACATGCCATAGAGTTTTGTAATTAACAATACCTAATTATATCCGTTTTGATTGTATGATGAAAAAACATCTTGGTACCTTTGGCTTTGATAAAAATCAACATTTATACAAACATATTATTTAGGGGTGAACTTATTTATGAGTGATACTGAATGCACATCCATGCTAAAGAGTTTGGTTATAAACAATACCAAATAATATCCGTTTTGATAGTCAAATGAAATTTTAAAAAAGCTTGGTATCTTTGGTTTAAATGAAAATTGATTTTTATACAAATACATTTAGGAGTGACCTTAATTATGGGTGATACTTTATAAAAAGTAAGTAAAGTTAGCGACCATAGTCGAGGGTGACCCGAAGGCTCACTTTTTAATAGCTACTACACCGGGGTGTAGGGGTGGGAGGTACTCAATTCTCAGGATTGCTCCACTTTACACTTACCTTATAATGCTGAGTGTTAAGAAAGGCAGCATCAAGTACGATTTTTCTTAAGTCTTTGGTATGACTCGAACTGGGATTGAACCCCACTCTCCCGGATCATTGGTGAACACTCTACTCATTAGACCAATGGCTCGGTTACGTACATATACGTTCAAAATAGAATTTTACACTAGGATGTACTTATTATGATTATGTTAAACTATTTTATAGATAGGCTATTATCTGTAATTAAAATCATTTTTGGCACATACATCAGTATATTTGCCTGGGAATCTATGATGAGTAAGAAATATTTATGTAAGTGAATCAACTGAGAGTTCATGATAGAACCTATTGAGAAATTATGTAATGCTCTATCTATGATGTCGTTTGATGATTCTTGCTCTTTCAAAAGTCTTCGACTGTTGAGAATTGGTTTCTCTTCTACGATGTGTTTTAATCAATCTTATTTGGATGCTGATGATTACCCGCTTCTAGAGATTAATTCAAAGGATAAATTACCACTTTTAAATCGTTTGAACCAATTTTGAGCAGGAGGATCAGATATTCTTTCATTTGTTTCCACTTTTCAAATTTGCGAGTAGATTCACTGGCTTGGAGGCCCAGTTTAAAATAATGGCTCAGAATTGATAGAATCGTTGTATCTCTTATCATAACATCTGAAAAAAGGTACACTTAAATAGCATCGATTTCTCTTTCTCAGAACCTCCCCCGCCTCATATTTCTCTCTTTCTCACTGAAATTAATCCACCAATGCAGGTTAAGTCTCCGATGAAACTTGATACTCTTGACAGTGCCCAGCCTTGGCCATCTGCCCAGATGGTCACAGCCCAAACCAATAATATCTACCACCATCACTCTGACATATATCTATTTCGCTCTGTTCCTTTCCTTTTCTGTCTCTTTTCTTTAGACCCTTCCATCCTTTTATATTTTTATCATTGTTTTATTTATTTCCTCAATTGCTAAACTTAAGAAAAACTCATTTTCATTCAGATAAAGTTCTGTTTCCAATATAGAACGAAATATTGGTTTATCCACTTTTTCACTTATTTTTATCATCTTTTCAGACTTACCAAAATCTGCTATTTCTTCACACACACACACACACACACACACACACACATATATATATATATATATATATATATATATATATATATATATATATATATATAATTGTATTTGTGAGACAGAGAAGTCAGAGATCGCATTGGTTGTGTACATAAAATAAGCTTTGGCGTAGATGTCTGCATCCACCGCCATCTAAAAAAAATGGAATTACTTTAGATACACACTCATGAGATAAAATTTCTATTTTCCCAAAACCCTGCTCATTAATTTCAAATATGTTTAAGAAGCTTAAGATAAAAGCTATTACTAACTTAACCTATCTAAAGAGTGAAATATCATATCATTATTCGATTTTGTATCCACATTTTTTAGCCGTGAATCCTTAACTTCTTTCCTAGTCTTTGCAGGGCTGACTGTCTTTCCTGGAGATATGAACCACAGTATGACAATAAATGGCATCTGATGGTTAGGCTTCAGTTTTGGAGATCTGGGAGAGTGGAGTACCTTTTCATTGCCATTACTCCCGGGTCCACTCTGATCCGGAGTTGTTGTAACTGTAAGGGTCTTGTCAATGCGTAAAATGGATGTTTTTTCAAAATTATTCGAACGAGATACGAAAATTTAAAAACATCATTGTTTACTGAGGATTATTATAAATAGTAACTTGATTATTATAAATAGTAACATGAAACCGGGGGTGTAATGGTTAAAGCGATGGACTACGGAATCGTAGTAAGCGAGTTCGTACTCTAGTCGCGCTATTACGTTCACTTTCGGGCAAATACCCTTGGGAAAAGCATGAACCCCCTTATTCTCCCAGCTATGGGTTAAATAGTACCACGACTGTTCTTCTTGGAGAATGGCTTTGGTATTAAATAACCTACTCTGGTTGATATGAAACGAAGAAACGAAACCTAACTTGAAACCGTATAATTGTGTGAAAACCAATGACTATTATTTGATACAAATAATTACTTAAAACTATATAAATTTTAGAATTAGATTGGAATACTTGAAACCATACAACTGTGAGCAATTTTTTTTTGTGTGTTAGATAGGAACACCTTATATATAATTGGAAATTATTTGTATAAAGATTAATTACATTAAGCTATAATTGCTAAGTAGTATTAATGTTAGTAACTTGAAACTATATAACTGTATTGATATTTTTGGTTGACGAGACGTTGCTTCTGAGGTAAAGTAAGTAAAGTAGTCGTGGGTGACCCGAAGGCTCCCTTTTCGATAGCTACTACACCAAGGTGTAAGGGAGGGCTCTACTTCTTTCCTTGAGTTACTCCACTTTACCCTTGATTCTTACCTTATAATGCTGAGTGTGAAGCAAGGTAGCATCAAGTACCATTTTTTGAGTCTTTGGTATGACTCGACCTGGGAATGAACCCAGGTCTCCCGGGCCATTGGCGAATACTCTAACCATTATGTCAATGTCCGGTATAATACGTTAGCAGAAAGGTGAACTTATCCATTAGTTTTAGAGACCCATTTAGAGTGGAGATATCGCGTCTTTGATCAAAGTACATGTACTCTGTTTTATCTGCATTCACAGGGAGTCGTATGTTCCAGGCTATGCAGCGGGAATTCGGCCGGTGCGGGCGTATTTGCCAGAAGTGCTATGTCATCAGCGTAACGAGAATAGTGAAGGGATGGACAGCTCTCGATAGGTTATCGGTCATATAGAAGTCAGACCAATCCGATAAAATAAAATGCA
Organism: Sepioteuthis lessoniana; assembly: GCA_963585895.1. Classification (NCBI taxonomy): domain Eukaryota; kingdom Metazoa; phylum Mollusca; class Cephalopoda; order Myopsida; family Loliginidae; genus Sepioteuthis; species Sepioteuthis lessoniana. Next base: position 42,463,141 of record OY757911.1, read on the forward strand.
ATTTTTCCGAGCAGCGGTCATGTCCATACTACCTTATGGATGCACCATTTGGACGTTGACTAAGTGTATAGAGAAAAAGCTTGACGGCAATTGCACAAAGAGGCTACGAGCTATATTAAACAAATCCTGGAAGCAGCATCCCACAAAACAGCAGCTTTACGGCCACCTACCAATCATCTCGAAGACCGTCCAAATCAAATGATCGAGACATGTGGGACACTGCTGGAGAAGTAAGGACGAACTCATAAGCGACGTTCTCCCATGGACCTTTTCACATGGACGCGCAAGTATTGAACGACCAGCTAGAACCTACATACAACAGCTCTATGTGGACTCAGGATGTGGTATGGAAGACCAGCAGGAAATGGTGGATGATAGAGACGGATAGCAAGAGAGAGAGAGAGAGAGAGAGAGAGAGAGAGAGAGAGAGAATTTGGGAAATTCGTACGAGCAGCACGACATGATGATGATGATATAAATGATATAAAAAATAACTTACGAAATTGAAATAATTATTCAAAACCTAATTACTAATACTGGATAGGACTACTTGATACAATTGAGTTTAATCATAAGTAATTTTCGTTTTTGAAACTATTTTTAACTACGCAATTCAAACTTCCATCCAACCGGAAATTAACTGATGAAAGAGTGCCTTTATTGGTCATTCTTATTTCGTTAGTGAAAACGTGCATTTGAATTATGGTATCACGCCCTGAAATGGAGGAACTCTAAGTGCATATTCGACGAGTAATATTGCGAAAGTTTAAGAATAACAAAGCACTACAGAAATAGCGAAGAAAAATTCTAATGTTTATGGTTCAGATGTCTTTTTTGATCGCCAAGTCTGCAATCGTTTTTCAAAATTTCCTTCAGAAGATACATAATTGATAAATGAACCCAGACCAGGACATTCCTCGGCATTCGATCAAGTTGCTTTAAGAGAATTGGTGGAATATAATCTGCGCTTAAGTACTCGAGAATTAGCACTTTAACACATTCCAATCTACAATCGGCAGCCACTTGGAATAAATAGATAACGATAGGGGGAAAAAATGAACAAGCCGGGCATTTGGGTTCCTCGTACTCTTTGTGAAAAGAATAAAGATTGAAACGAATCCATAGCGATAAGTCTAATTTCAAGACCGAGAAATTAGCCGTTTCTTAAGAATATCGTTACGGATTACGAAAAATTGGTCTTTTATTACAATACCAAACGTCAACAGAGAAACACTGTGCTTCTTCATGTAAAAGCAAAACTACATTCTGCAGGAATCACACGGGAAAAAATATTGGATTTACAATGTTCTATTCTACATCATTTACCATATTTAATAGACTTTGCAACAAGTGATTTCCATCTTTTTCCTTCTCAACAAAATGCACTGAATGACAAAAATTCTCACAATAAAATCAGATGAATAGTAAAATGACCTAGTAAATGACAAGAAGTGATTCAAATAGTGACGAATATATTACATCCTTGTTAAATTTTGCTCCGTCATCTGAGGCTGTAGAATACATTGACTGCATCTCTGCAGAGGGATAAGCCCCACCCCCACTGAGTGTTCTGGATATGACACTAAACAATCTGATGATGAGGTTCCAGTGATGCTGGGGTTTTGGAGAATGCAGAGCACTTCTTCATTGCCGTTGCTCCCAGGTCCACACTGGCCCCGAATGGTAGCACCTGATAGGGCCCTATCTATGGGTTAAATAGAATGAAACAGCGTACTTATGCTGAACTGGTTTGTTTGAATTAGAACTGTTTGACTAAACTGAATAACTTGAAATAGAAATATATTTGACTACCAAACGGCGTACTTATGCTAAACTGAACTGCTTGAAATAGAACTGTTTTGACATCGAAACTGCATACTTAAGCTGAAGTTAATTGTTTGAAATAAAACTGACTATTTGCATAAAAAATGGATTTGGGATTATAATAACCTACAAAAGTTAATATGCCATAAAACCCAACCAACAACCAACCTTGATAATAAATGCTGAATAAATTATATTTCACTAAAACACAAATTATTCATTACCAAATAATTATATAACTCCAAATCGTTTGAATTAAGAATAGTTGATTGAAGCTATAATTGTTTACGGAGGATTATTATCATTTACTTGAAACCATTTAAATATGTTCAATAAGTGACTGCTATTAAATAGGTGCCCGTGGTGTAATGGAGGTGCCCGAGGTGTATTGGAGGTGCCCGTGGTGTAATAGTTATCGTCGTAGGAAATGGACTCGGCGACACAAGTTCAAGTCCTGGACGAGACTGATAGCATTTCACATAGCACTAATACCCTTGGGAAATGTATGAATCCAATTATTCTTCCTCCAGCTATGGGTAAATAGTGGGGCAGACTATATTCTTCAGCCTTGGTGAGGCAACTAGTGTAGGAGAAGGAAAACTCTGAATTCAAACCTGTTAAACTCTGCTTAAAATGAAAAAAAAATTGTCTTTGTGTCATATCCTGCCTGAGCGGAGGGGTTGGGTAAATAGGCCATTAAATAGGAATAATTACTTATGACAATACAATTATTAGTTTTAGAGAGAAATACTTGCAACCATATAAGTAAGTGTAGATTATTTGCATTTGATTGTAATATTTGATGTCATATTATTGAGTGCAAAACACTCTAAAAAAAACTCCATCAAAATGTAAAAATTGACAAAATTACCCGACCTCTAGACATAAAATAACCTGAGATGGGTTGATATTTCGTCAGAATCACTCAATCAATCGAACACTCAATCAATCGAGCAGAAAAGTCTATGTTTAAAATCATTTAATCCTTAAGAGAATGTGATGTTTTGGTTTGGTTTGGTTTTATGGCATATGAACCCTTGTAGGTTATTTAATGCCAAATCCCGTTTACACACACACACACACACACACACACATATATATATATATATATATATTTGATATATATGATTTGTAAGCATGAGACAACAAAGTTAAATTGTTCAAAGTATTGCTATGTATCAGTAACAATGCAATTAAACATCATTAATTTGTTTATAAACAGTTAAATGATCAAACAGTTCTATTCTAACAAATAAATCTAGCATTACTAAACTTAGTCAAATGCTTCCAAGTTTTGCTATATATTACTTAAAATTCTATTAAACATCAGTTATTTCTTTAAAACTTTGAAATCAGTAAAATGATCAAGCAATTCTATTTCTAACAATTCAATTTAGCATAAGTCATTTGTTTGCACTCGGTTTAAATGTCAATAGGTGCTAACACTCCAGGCCAGAGTGGACCTGGAAGCGATAGCAATAAAGGGCTACTCCGCATTTCCCAAAGCTTCAGCATTACTTAAGCCTCACCATCAGATTGCTTAGAGTCAAATCCAGGACAGTCAGTGTATTTTACAACCCCAGCCGACTGCTCTAAGAGAATGCGATTGGTTGTTATAATAAACATTTCATCGTTAATATCTGATATAAATTACCTGAGTCGGAGGAGTCTCCTTTGTGTAATGGTTAACGCACTGGACTGCGGCCTCGATGTTAGCGAGTTAAAGCTTCAGTGACGCTTTTACGTTCACTTTTGTATTAATACCCTTGGGAAAGGCATGAACTCTTTAATCTCTTCTTGCAATCGATTAAATAGTATTATTGCCATTCTTTTACAAGGATGGCTTTGGCATTAAATAATCCACGAGTTTTGATATATCATTAAACCAAACCAAATCTACATGTGCCCGAAATATTAGATTTACAATGTAGATTTACATAACACTCAATCCAAAAGATCTCAACACAATGTGCAATTGTACTCCGCCAAGAATATAACCCAGTAACAACGTAGAGTATAATCTAATTCAAACTTCAGAAACTACCATGAAAAAAACAAGAAATAAATGTACATTGAACGTAACTCCCTAATATGTTAGCATAAAATGACCCTAGACAGGTTGAAATGCCGTTTAAATCAATCAATCAATCAATCAATCTGAATATAAATAACTGATTCACCTGCCGAGATGATTTTCACAAATCTTTTAATTCTGTACGTATTACAATTTAGTTTATCTCAATGAAAACCTCGGCGAACCGGTTAAATAGTATCTAAAAAAAAATGGCCCATTCTAACCTTGCTTAATATTGTTTGAAAAGCCTGGAAAAGTTAATCGTCCAGCTGTTACGACAACAAGATTAGTATGAAGGCTGTTGTTGTTAGGTCCCTCCGTCCAGAGATAAACTTGTTTGCCAGTTGGGGGCGGACTTATCAGACAGCCGGGCAGCCTCGGCTTTTACGGCATCACGTTGCTCCCACTGTTGTTTTCATAGACTCAATGAAACTAGCTTTCTTAGCTTGAGATTTACCTCGATTCCTTTTGAGCAGGATGCCAGCGTCATGTCATAGGTCTCGGGAGGGAAAACGATTTTTGATGTATTATCAAATAAATATAATGTATCCGCCATTTGTTGCATTAAAAAAATGTCTGTAATTATAGTCTTTCTTTCTTTCTTTCTTTCTTTCTTAACTTTTTAAAAACTTTATTTTCTTTCTTTCTTTCTTTCTTTCTTTCTTTCTTTGCTCAGTAAGAAATTCAACGTACGTCATTTCCACCTCCACTACAGCTGAGCAGATGTAACATTTCAGCTTCGAGTAGCACCTCATGAACCCTTCATGTGCTTTTCGCAATAAGGAAATATTACAAACGATCAGTGCACTCATTCACACGTACGGCACATTTACCATCGTGCCAGACCATCGAAATTTGATGACGGAAATACTCTATAACTCTAATACTGAAAATTTTGCGTTTCTCTGAGTGTTTCTGTGAAGTTCTTGGTCAAACAGAAAGTTCCAGAGACCAATCTTTTTTGTATGGATATTGAATTATTTATCAGGTGGTGCTTAGTCTGCGACTAGGCTTGCAGTATCTGTTGTTCTAAGATGTCATCCATTCAAATACTAAACTGGCTCATTGCTATTTAGCTTTGATGATTTATTGAGAATCAGTATTTTCAGCACGATTTGATCGTAATCTAAGCTCTACCGAGTTTCGCTTAGTCAGACAGAGTACCTGCGATTCCAAAGCGGTCACTCTTAAGAAAGAGCAAGATCATCGCTGCTTAACTTCCCTGTTCTAGAAGAAATCGGTGTTTTATGTGACTTGATTTTAATGTTGGTTGTTTGGCAGGTTGTTTGGGTTCTATGACATATTAACCATTGTAGTTTATTTAATGCCAAATCCATTTTAAAACAAATAATCAGTTCTATTTCAAATAATTCAGTTTAGCATGAGTACACAGTTTAATTGTCACTACCATTTTATTTCTTGGTATTCAGTTTAATCAAACAGTTCTAATTCAAACAATTCAGATTGTTATAAGTATATATTTTGTTTATACACAGTTAAATGTAAAAACAATTCGATTTCAAACAGTTCAGTTTAACAGTTCCATTTTAAACAATCCAGTTTAGCATAAGTACGCAGTTTAAATGTAAGTACACAGTTTCAATGTCAAAAACATTTCTATTTCAAGCTTTCAGTTACGTCAAACAGTTCTAATTCAAACAATTTAGTTTAGTATAGGTATAGTTTTTGTCCACACACAGTTAAATGCCAAAACAGTTCGATTTCAAACAATTCAGTTTAGCATAAATGTGTAGTTTCTATGTCAAAGACAGTTCTTTTTAAAAACAATTTAGTTTAGCATAAGTACGCATTTTAGTTCTATTTTACGCATAGATAGGATCCTATCAGGTGCTACCACTCCGGGTCAGAGTAGACCTGGCAGTGAAGGGGTGCTCCACATTCCCCCAAAATTACTTGAACTGTCTCATCAGAGTGTTTAGTGTTATAATCAGGACACTCGTTGGAGTGCCTTATGCAGTGCCTTATGCAGTCAGTGCATTCTACCGCCCCGGCTGACTGGGCAATCATCATCATCTTGTCACGCTGGCAGCATTAATCTCCCCGACCTTCTCCCACCACCCTTCTATATCGTCCTTTGCTCTCGGTAGGTCTTCTAGGCTACATCCTGTATCGGCCCAGAACTGTAGCATATAGGTTCTAGCTGGTCGTCCTGCCTTTGTGTGTGAAGTGGTCTACCGGAGTATGTCCCATAAGTGTTCGTCTTTTTTTTTCCAGCAGTGTCCCGAATGTCTGGTTCTTCTAACTTGGATAGTTTCCGTGATGGGTGGTAGGTGACCGTACAGCTGCTGCTTTGTAGGGTACTGCCTCCAGGACTTGTTCAATATTGCTCGAAGCTTTCTAGTGTAATTGCCGTCAAACATTCTCTCCATACGTTTTGTTAGCGTCCATATAGTGCATCCATTCAGCAGTATCGATGCGACCACTGCTTGGAAGAAACTGCATTTCATTTTATCCGTCAGGCCTGACTTCCATATGTCCGATAGCCTATCGATAGTTGTCTATGCCTTTGCTAGTCCCGTGTTGATGTCTGTCTCGGTTGATTAGAAACCACTTCCTTAGTAGGTGAACTTGTCTACTAGTTTCAGAGAACTACCGTTTAATACGGATATGTCACCTCTTTGATTAAAGCACATGCTTTACATCTTGTCTGCGTTGACATGGAGGCCTATGCCAGCAGCTGTTCGTTCCAGACTATGTATCTGAGTTTCGCCTTGGTTGAGTGCATTTGCCAGAAGTGCTATATCATCGGCGTCCGCAGTTGTATGTGCGGGTATCTTTTGCTTCTTTCCTTTGTCAGCTTGAAACCGTTGTCTTTCATTTTATCAATAGACATTCTAAGCACGTAGTCTAGACAGATGATAAAGAGGTATCAGGCTAATGCGTATCCTTGCAGCACACCTGCTACAATATTGAAGTATTCTGTGTCTTTCGTGTTTCTATATAGCATCATTATGGCTGAGACGGTTTCTTTGGGTAGGCCGTAGGCGAGTTGTATTTGCTCTATCTTCCCTCTGTGTATGGAGTCAAAGGCCTGGGAGAAGTTGACAAATAATATTGTTGCCAGTAGGTTTTTTGCAAGTACATCTTCAAGAATTCGACGGATAGTCAGAATTTGTGATGTCTCCGAAAGCCATTTTGGTTCATCACAAGTATCTTCTCGATTTTGGGTTCTATGCGGTTGTGTAGAAGAGCATTGTATATCTTGGCCGCTATGGATGTAAGGACTATACCTCTATAGTTCTTGGCTATTCCGAGGTCTCCCTTCTTAGGGCAGGGAAGGATACATCCCTTTGCCTATCTTTCTATTGTGTTTTGATTATATACAGCATTACAGTGTCGGAACGGTATGTCGCCGAATTCCCTGGTCTTCCATACTTCTGGGGGTATTTCATCAAGCCCTGCTGCTCTTCTATTATTCTTTGTACTGAGTCGAGTTATTCTTGTGTAAACTATCTTAGTTTGATGTCTAATTGTTTACTAATGATTCTCGTGATTCGTTCATGTGTAACTTTCGGGGCGTTTCCGAGTAAATTTTCGAAATGTTGTTTCCATCGTCGTATTCGTTCTTGATGGCTGGTAACTTTCAGTTTAGCTTTCTCAGTGCTCTTCCTTCTGCTCACTTCGTTTACCGTTTGCCATGCTATCCTAGATTGTCTATCTTCAACCGAGTCTCTAATCTTGTCGATCTGATTTTGTATGCATATTGTTTGTTCTTTTAGGTATATGTTAGCTAATTCATTTTGTGCCTTTTTACGTTTCAGGGCATTGGTATTGGTCGGGTTCCTTCTATTGCTTTTGGAAGCGGTTTTCACGTCTGCCCGCTTTTTTCTAACCGCTAATGTGTCCCATGGAACTCGAGGTTTAGCTCTTTGTTTAGTTGGTATGCATTCTGACAGTATAAATGGATCGACAGACGTAGTTGGAGTCCTTCCTTTTCCATGGGCAGTTCTCCTTGTTGAATGTTAATTGTATAATACGTCTCTCTCTCTCTCTCTCTCTCTCTCTCTCTTACTTTAAGGCTTTACTATGGTAATTCTATTTTTATACTCTTTCTTTCCTTCCTTTTCTTTTGGCGTGAAGTTTTTCAGTGTCAGCCATTACAAAAATGAACGTAATTTCTTCAAATTGACAGTCTGATGATCGCAGTCTCCTATTTGTGAGTTATAGTGTTTAAAATTGTTTTTTATATATATATATATATATATATATGAAGCATCCCCCAAATTTCTGTCTAAACAAAAGAAAGTAAAATCTATTTTCATTTATTTTAACCTAAATTGATGCTGTTCATTGGTCAATTTTACAATTTATATTACAACTGCCAAAAATGGAATAGGAAATACAGTGCACTGAAAGACTCTCAGCAAATAAAAAACAACAACATTTGTAACTACTTTTTCTGTGCATTTATATGGTGTTCATACGTGCTATTCTTTTAAATTTTAATTTCATTGTTACAAAATAAGTACAGATGGACTGTACAGAGAAATTCTCAAAAAGAAAAACTGTCATAAAAAAGAAACAAGACTAAAAAAAAAAGAAAAAGCAACCAAAATATTATTCAACAGTTTAGTTGTTATTTTAGTGATTTTTTCACTGTCAGTGAATTTTCCTGTGACACAAACGATAAAATCAGACACCCTGCTGGAATCATTATTTCACTTTCTGCGAATTTTTCTCACAAGTTATAGATGGTGGTCTTTTACTGAAGTCTGAGAGACAGCAAGTCTCCTTATATCACCATGACTTTTCTCAGTATTCTAGCTGATCTAAAAACTCCTGAGGTCTTGATGACGTCGATTCTTCTTCTGAATTCAAATTACACTTTTAGTGACAGTTCCAAACGAGCCAACTACAATTGGCATCATCGTCACTTTCATGTTCCAGATTTGTTTTAGTTCTAAAGCAAGGTTCAAGAATTAGTTTATCTTTTCCTTTTCTTAAAATTTTACTCTGTGGTCCACCGAAACTGCAAAATCTACAAATTTTTCAAAATTGTAAATCAATACTACCTTTTTTTTGTAAATCAATACTAACATTTTTATTGCAAATCAATACTAACTCTTCCCTTCTAGCCGGTATTTGTTGACCTATTTGTATCTTGCGAGTTTGTCACATTAACTTTAGCTAGTAGTAGTCTTTCACTGGAGTCTGATTGACAATCTCCTCCCGAGACATCTCTTTTTACAAGCATCTCACATGAAAAAAAAAAAAAAGAAAAGAAAGAAAAAGTCAATCATTGCACAGATCAAATACAAGATGAATAAAAAAAAATATAAACTGATCAAATATTGCCAATTCATCGAATAGTTCCTTTTTATTACCATTATTTCTGAAGTCATTCAGTTCACTCTATTTTTTTAATATTGCGGTTTTTGATCTGACTATGCAATTTGTCCCCCAAATATATCACTCTATAAAAAAATCAAAAAAAAATCAGATAAGTTAATAGACTTAGTTTTTTAAATCTGCCTTGACTGTAAATTACCAGTTCGAGGATGATTATAAAAAAGGTCAACTATAATTTGAAATTCCATTATTTTCAAAGTTTCAATTAGATTATCTTAGGGGGCGTTCGTGGTGTAATGGATATCATCGTAGAAAATGTATACTGTGAGTCAAGTTCATGGTTTGGTTTGGTTTTATAGTATATCAACCATTGTATGTTATTTAATGCAAAATCGATATTTATACTTTTAAACAGTTCTATTTCACACAATTCAGTTTAGTATAAGTACACAGTTTAAATATCAAAAGCAGTTCTTTTTTTAACAATTCAGTTTAGCAAAAGCACAAAGTTTAGTTCTATTTAACCCATAGACACGACCCTATCAGGTGCTACCACTCCGAGTCAAAGGGACCTGAGAGCGATGGCAATGAAGGAGTATTCCGCATTGCCCAAAGCTCCAGTATTACTGGAGCCTCACCATCAGACTGGTTAGTGTCTTATCTGGGACACTCATAGGGGCAGTCGGTGTATTCTGTAACCCCAGCCGACTGGGCCAGCAATTTCTTATCCTAGACGAGACTCTGTATTTCATATAGCGCTAATATCCTTTGGAAAGGGATGAATCAAATCATTCTCCCTCCAGCGATAGATAAATGGTTGGGGAGATTGTCTCTTCAACTTTGGTATGGCAACCGGTCAACAGGAAGGAAAACTCTGACTTCAAACCTGTTAAACTCCGCTTAAAAATGACCTTGTGTCACATTCTGCACGTGAGTAGTGGTCGATAAATGTATATTCAATTAGATCACCTCTCATTCTTTTTTCAAGGAATGTTAATCCAAATTTCTCTAATCTTTCCTTGCCCAGTCGGTTTATGCTGTAGAATACACCGACTGTTTCTCTGCAGAGGGGTAAGATACCCACCTCCAATGGGTGTCCTGGATATGATACTAAACAATCTGATGATGAGTTTCCAGTAATGCTGGAGCTTTGGGAAATGCGGAGCACCCCTTCATTGCCATCGCTGCTCTATCCACTCTAGCCCAGAGTGATAATTCCTGATAAGGTCCTATCTATGAGTCATATAGAACTAAAATGCGTACTTATGCTAAACTGAATTACTTGATATAGAACTGTTTTGATATCTAAACTGCGTACTTACGCTAAACTGAATGATTGGAAATAGAACTGTTTTTGACATTGAAACTGTACTTACGCTAAACTGAATTGTTTGAAAAAGAACTGATTATTTGCATAAAAATCGCTTTGGCATTAAATAACCTACAATGGTTGATATGCCATAAAACCCAAAGAAACCAACCAATCTAATCTATCCCTTTAAATGTAACCAAGTCTTTTTGTTGTATACTAGATGATGAAGCCACTGACGATAACACTAAATTATAAAAATATAATCTCTCTTTTTTATTAGGAAAGGTACGAAATATTTGCATGAAGAGAGAGTCGAAAACCCCTAAGATTTACACCAGGTTGAGATAGGATATGATCAGAGAACCTTACTTCATCGATCTGCCTCCACGAGGCTGGTACAGGGCCGACTTAAAACATTTAATCAACGTTTCTTTTTTGCTCTGCTTCCACGTGGCGGGTATAGGTCAATCCATTACAGACGCTTCTGCTAGGCTCACCTATTTTCTTTTGATATTAGCGACCTTTGTACATCTATACCTCTCTCAACCTGTCTGTACCTCCGCTGGGCCAGTGCACAGAACGGCGTGATGTCTAGTCTCTCTACTACTCTATTGTCTGCCCACCGTTCCTGGGTTGAAAACTTTCGTCGTTATATATTTTTGGACTCCCGCGCACCTCATATTTACTCTTCCTTCTAGCATCTCACCCACGCAATTCCTGTGGCATTTCTACTGTCTTTTGTTTACCTTAAGACACAGGTGCGTCTTGTTTTTAAAATCCATGGACTTACACGGCCTATCAAAAGTCAAATACGTAACATTTTTATTGCATAACAGTCATATATAACGTCGAAATGGTAAAACCAAGTTAAATTATTGAGGAAATCATGAATTACATGTTCTAATTGGCGATTTTTCACAGTTTGAGCATTTTGCGACTGGTACAGTTAATGGGTGTCATAATCAGACTCAGATTCTATTTGATTCTATTATACATGCTTTGTTGGAATGAATAACGACAGTCTGAGCAAATTAGGCAACGACCACAAGAACACAACATTATATGGCAACCAAATCTGCAGGTGTATCAAACAACTTACAGCAGTGTCTGGAGAGCAGGCTGCAAATCTGGGTATCAACTATTGAAGTTCAATAGGCTAAACAATACCTATGGTTAACATTTGACATGTTGGTTAGTTTTATAGCATATCAACCCTTGGAAGTTATTTAATGCCAAATCCTGTTTATATTATATATTAGCTATATATAATCTGTAAACGAATAGTTTGTTAGTATCAGTTTTTTGACAAGCCAGAGCTTATTCATTTGCCCACAGTTAAATGATTTCATGTCTTGCTGACACTAATAATTTTATTTGTTTACAATTAAATGGTTTCAAGAATTGCTATCGGACACTAGTAATTCTAAGTAAGTAAATTTGGTGACCGAAGTCAAGGGTGACCCAAAGGCTCCTTTTTCGATAGCTTCTACACCAAGGTGTAGGGGAGGGCGCTACTCCTTTCTCTGGATTTCTCCACTTTACCCTTGATCCTTACCTTATAATGCTGATTGTTAAGCAAGGTAACATAAAGTACCATTTTTGAGTCTTGGGTATGGATTGAACCCAGGCCTCTCAGGCCATTGGCGAACACTCTAACCGTTATGCCAATCAACATTAATTATTCATTTGTACATCGGAAAATGGTTTCAAGTATTGCTATTTATTATTTACTCAGAGTTAAATTGTTTCAAGTCTTGCTATCTAACGCTAATAGTTTTATTTGTACACAAATGGTTTCAAGTATTGTCGCTCAACACTAATAGTTTTCTTTGCCCACAATTAAATATTGCAATCGGACATTTCTATTCGACATTAATAACTCATTTGCACACAGGTAAATGGTTTAAAGTCTTGCTATTTTACACTAATAATTCTATTTAATATTAATCATTTGTTTGCATACAATTAAATGATTTCAAGTATAGTAAATAATTAAACAGTTTTATTTAACCCATAGATGGGACCCTATCAGGTACTACTACTCCGAGTCAAAGTTGACCTGGGATTAATGGCAGTAAAGAGGTATTTCTCATTCTCAAAAGCTCCAGAATTAGGGCCTCCCTATCAGATGCAGTTTAGTGTCATATCCAGACACTCGTTTAGTTGGAGGGTCTTACCCCTTTACAGAAATGCAGTTTGCATATTCTACAGCTCTAGCCGACTGGGCTGTTTTGATATGTGATACAGTACATGTTGGTCCACCAAACACTTTGTTTTGTTTCTACTGCAATTCACTCTGAGTATATCCACAGACCGACCGGACTATAGTTTTCTTCAACAGTCATCCATTCAGTTGTGGATCTGCAATAAATTTCTTAGCTTGAGGTAATAACCACGATCCCCCAAACAGTAAATGTCCCTATTAGCTTCAGAGGTTTTATGGATATACGTACCGAGGCTAAAAGTCTTCAACTTATTAATAATCTTGCCACTAGCATCCTTGTTTGCATAACTACTGATAGACAAGTACAAGATTTATGATGTGTAACCTATGTAAACGGGCACTGTTTTTTTTGTGAGACTGGAGACGGGTTAATTCAGAGTTGATGGATTTGGGCGAAAAGTGTTGATGATAGGGATGGCGTAGAGTGGTAACGACATTAGGTTTGTGGTAATAGTAAAAAGAGGAGGATTAGAGAAAGAATAATATATTAAAATGGCTATATATATATATATATATATAGTTAGAAGCTCACAGTCTGCCATTTGCACCAGTTGAAGTCAATTGAGGTAAAGTTTCCTTTGACTCTAATCATACTCTTTCTGGCTTTTCTCGCTCACCCTTTCTTTTTTTTTTTTAATCGCCAGACCATTATTTAAGCTATCACGCCTCTGCTTCTCTCGTTCCTATTGAGAAATTCTCACTTAATAACTTTCATTATTTCTCTCGCCTTCTATTTTTTTCTTTTATTCCTCAAACTAAGCCCCTTAATTCACTTTCGTTAGAAACACCATTACCGAACCCACACCATGTCCGTTCTCTTTTACTTTTTTTCGCTTTTCGTAACCCCGCTTAGATTAGTGCGATCTGTTTAAAGGGGTAACTAAGATGTCACATGAACTGGAACCTCTCTACGCTTGTGCACGTACACACGAAAATTAACACATACAAACGATTCTGAATGGTATACATAATACACACATCTCTCTCTCTCTCTCTCTCTCCTCTATCGTCTTCTCTCTTTCTCTTTATATATATCTATATACATCATCAAGGCGTGTTGATAGCATGGGTTCCTTTGACTCTCTTTTGCCATTCACTCCTATCGCTCATCGTTTTTATTAACTCCTCTCGACAGCATCCATTGTCGGCACAGAGCTGATGAATGTAAGTTTTTTGTTAATCGGCCAACATTGGTGTGGCCAAGTGTAGGAGTCCATGGGAGGACGTTGCTTAATAATTTGTCCTTACTTTGTTAGCAGTGCTCAACATTTCTTGCTCGTCTTACTTGGATGGTTTATGAGATAGGACGTAAGTGGTCGTCTAACTGTTGTTTTGGACGGTGCTGCTTCTAGGATTCGTTCAAAATAGCACGCACCATTCTTGTAAAGCTCCCAACTAGGTTCTCTCAAAGCCTTTTTGTTATAGTCCAAGTGGTGCAACCATACAATAATACTGTCAGTTTCAGATTAAAACAATTCCCGTTTTATTTTGTTGAAGAGATCAGGTTTCCATATGGTCATTAATCTGACAACAGCAGTCCATGCTTACCTGTGCATTAGTTGACATCACTTTCAGTAGATGGGACGTTATTTCCGAGTGAACTAGTCAACTAGTTCGGAGGCTTGTTATTTAATGGGAAGATGGCACCATTTTGATTAAACACACACACACACACTCTTTCTCTCTCTCTCTTTCTCTTTCGATCTACCTCACACACACACACGCGCACATGCACACACACATATATATATATATATATATATATATATATATATATATATATATATATCGAATTATGCAAAACTTGTTTGTTAATCTTTACTGAAAAAGGCTCTGGACTATATGCACTCAGACTCACCAATATACACACACACACACACACACACACACACACATATATATATATATATATATATATATATATATATATATATATATATACATTTGTTAAATAAACACTATAAACAATATCACTAATGAATATAGTGATATTTCTAGCAAAGTATGTATTGAATACTAACATGATTGATTGGCTAATTTTCTGCTCGATGATTGTTCACACGACTTGAGAGAATAAGTAACGTATTTCTCGTGTACATAATTTAATGTTTTTTTTCTGGGGTTTCCTTGTTGCTTTTATGTTTTTGAGCTACTTTGCAAACTTTTGTATTAGAATCTATCTTTGTAAATTTAAATTCAGATTCAGAGCCAACTGTGCTCGGTAACAATCAGTTTCCTGCCTATGCGTTCATGAGACTAGGTGAGAAACTAACAGTCATAAAGCCCCGTTGACTCTCTTTCGACACTATGCTAATTTACATATATATGCTCTATCACCGGTATTGAGCACAATTTATATATATATATATAGCAATATATAAAAATGCAATATATATATATATATATATATATATAGCAATATATAAAAATGTTTGTTGTAGGTCCAAAGAAAGAATAAAAATATATTTTAAAATAGGTAGGTACACGAAGAGATTTGTATTTTTAAAAAAATTATTGATTTTGTTCTTACATACGTGTTATATATGTGTATGTTTCCAGCTTGTTGCTTTCGCCGGAGAATATATGTGGTACAAGGCCTTGTAAATGAAGTACTCAATGAGACTTGAACTCACTCTTGTTCGCAGTTTGAATGTTTTTCTGTTTGATTGTGGGTTTTATATAAACGTTATTCTCCCTTTTTCTTAGAGTGTGTTTACTTTAGTCCGTTTTACCTCTCTTACACACACACACACACACACACACACACACACACACAACGACAAAAACATATCAAATATCAAAGAGGGGTAAAGTAGACTAAAGTAAGCACACTCTAAGCAAAAGCAATTCTATGAATAATGTTATAGAGGAATTAATTAAAATAAAATAAAAATAAGGGTAATCTTTTTATATGAGTTCTTGTTTGATTTCATTAGTATTTCAAATTTAATATATTTCATTTCATAAAAACTTAAATACTTACATGTGGAGGCCGCATATTTTTGCTAGTATCAATTTCAAACCGTATATTTGGTCCCTAGATGGAACGTTATGTATTGACACCTCACTGTAAAAATCTGTTGCTGTTAAAAAAATTATCATTGTTATCAAGTCGCATTGACAGCGTGGGGATCTCTAGCTGTCTCTCTCATTCTCTTTCTCACCATCGACTTTTATCATCCATAGCTCCCGGCAGGTCCTCCAAACTGCATCCAGTGTCCGTACAAGGTTTATGTAAGTAAGTCTTTTCTAGTAGGCCAACATTGGCTCATCCATGTGGAGGAGTCCATTGGAAACTGTCACTTATGAGTTTGTCCTTACTTCCCCAACAGTGCCTCGCATGTCATGTCCGTCTTAC
Organism: Sepioteuthis lessoniana; assembly: GCA_963585895.1. Taxonomy (NCBI): domain Eukaryota; kingdom Metazoa; phylum Mollusca; class Cephalopoda; order Myopsida; family Loliginidae; genus Sepioteuthis; species Sepioteuthis lessoniana. The sequence continues at coordinate 42,479,243 of OY757911.1, forward strand.
TTGGATAGTTTGTGAGATAGGTAGTAAGTAACCGTACAGTTGCTACTTTGCGGGTTTTTGCTTCCAGAATTTTTTCAAAAACAGCACTCAAGATTCTTCTGTAGTTCTCATCTAGATATTTCTTCATACGCTTCGGTACCGTCAATGAAGTGAATCTATATATTAGTACTGACACAACTACAGCTTGAAAGAAATCCCGTTCTATTTAGTTGGAGAGATAAGGTTTCCATATGTTTAATAACCTATCAATAACATTCCACACCTTCGCTAAAGGCTGTATCCTACATTTTCCCAAGAAAGACGACCTCGAAATCTCTGAAATCTACAGAGGCATAACTCTTTCTACTAATGTTGCATATAAGACCCTCGGCCGAACCGTCAATCAGAGATTCTCTGCACTGGACGCACCTGTGGAAAAATAAGCGGAAGCAGTTACGTGGTTGAACGGAAATATGTGGGTGTTATGAAATGATATATGACAATGCCCATGTGAGATACGGGAAGTCTGAATTTTAATCTGTCAGTCTCACCTTGCCACCAGATAAGATTTGGTCAGCTGTAGAGAGCGCCAGTGAGTGACTGGGCACCCGGCTGGGACAAGCGATTCACAGTGGGTCTCCGGTTGAGTACTCCCCGGCCGAGAAGCATAAGAAGTACTAAATGGGGTCTTGAAGATAACACAACGTGGTGTGGTCAAGAGAATCGAAATTATCGGTCAGTATAGCATTATTTACCGGGCCATTGGTCTAATGAATAGAGTGTTCGCTAATAGGCCTGGAGAACGGGGTTCAATCTCAGATAGAGTTATACTAAAAACTAAAAAAATGGTACTTGATGCCTCAGCATTATAAGGTAAGGATCAAGGATAAAGTGGAGCAATCCAGGGTATGGAGTAGCGCCTACCCCTACACATCGGTGTTGTAGCTATTGAAAAGAGAGCCTTCGGGTCACTCACGACTAAGTTCGCCAACTTTACTTACTTATAGCAAGCTGGTTTCGTGTCCCTCCCTCCGTCTGTCTGTCTCACACCAAGAAAGATTTGACCTCTCTCGAGAGAAGCAAAGTATATATTTTTATAAAAAGGAGTCATACTTATTCTTCCATGCCTGTTTATTATTTATCTCTATACAGCACTAAAACTGCTAAGGTTTATGATGCCAAGCTTCTCAATCGTATCCAACCTGAAATTGAGAAAATTCTTTTGAAAAATAAAAATGGTTTTCAAAGAAATGTTATATAATTAAGGAATGATTTTTCATTTTTCGTTAATTATATTTTATCATTCAGTTTGGTTGGGCTTTGAACTATTTGGGTTAAGAGTTCAGGTGCATAGTCATTGGGTAGTTTTACGCTCGTGCGTAAAGGATATGACAATCACCATTGTCATAATAAACCCCCAGACAGGAAATGGGGCGGGAGTGTAGATGACTTCATGCCCGGAAGAGATGGGCTGAGAATTTGAGGATTTTGAAAAAGAGTCAGTTGGGAGTTGATATTGGACCATGAAGGCAGATTCTTGAGTTTCTGCTATGGAGGCAGAGAATTGAGTTCTCTGCCACTGAGTTGAGAAGTTGAGATTGGACCATGCATGCAGGTAGTTGAGTTTCTGTCATACAGTTGAGAGTTGAAGATGTAATTGGATTTTTCGGATCTCTACTGACAAAGATCTTAAACATCACAAGATGCGCTGCGCGTTGGTGGGGTCAAATAGTATGGTCAGCATAGTAAGAATTGTGTCTCTCTCCTCGTGTAGAAGAACCGAAGCCAGAAGTTAATAAAACCGTTCGTACCTGAATCCGCCTGTATTTGACTGTATTTAAAAATGTATTTGTCGTACCGTTATTATTGATATCATTATAAATACGTGTAGTATACAACAGAAATAGTTCCACAACTTCACGAGTCTGACTATCTGTCGAACCCTCGAAGGAGTTCGTGAAAAAATCTCAAGGCAACACTTTTCTTCGTAGATTTCTCCAACGCATTTGATTCCATACACAGAGAGAAAATAGAGCAAATACTATAAGTATATGGTCTCCTCCAAGAAACTGTTACAGCAATAATGATGCTTTACAAAAACACGAAAGCTAAAATAAGTATACTCTTTTAAATATCTTTTTGCAATTCTATTTTTGATACAGAATCTCAGTGTTCAAGCATTTTGTTAATACAAAATACCTCTGTTGATTATATATATATATATATATATATATATACACACACACACACATATATATATATATGGACAAGTTTTTGTTCGAAAGAAATGGTAATTATTTTTTATCTTGTTTGTTCTCAGACGTCTAGAAAATATATTGCTACTTTAAGATTGAAGTTAGTGAAATACTATGGGTGAAAAATTAAAAAGGATAGAATATGAATATTAAAAAAAAAATCAAAACTCTGAAGAAATGTGCGGCAAAGTAAATCCCTACGTATTAATATTAGGTTTCGTGAACCTAGCAATGTTAATCCCTTAAGCATTTTCAAACAGCTATTTTTGAGTTTGGCTCCATCATTGGTTGGAGCGGGTAGCGATGAAGGCAATAATTTTCTCTCTTTCATCCTAATTAAAATGCTACTGAGCTTTGTCTTGACCCAGAATATCACAACCCAGTTGGCTGGGGCTGTAGAATACACCGACAGCATCTCTGCAGACGGGTAAGACTCCACCCACCAACGAGTGTCCTGGATTTGAAATTAAACTGTCTGAGGCGGAAGCTCCAGCCTTAGATATTCGGGTAATGTGGAGTACTTCTTCATTGCCATTGCTTCTAGGTCTACTCTGGCCCGGAGTGGTAGCACCTGATAGGGTCCTATCTATGGGTCAAATTGAACTAAACTGTGTGCAAACAAATGACTGATGCTAAATTGTGACTGTTAGACAGCAATAACGAACATTGGCATTATGGTTAAAGTGTTCGCTAATGGCCCGGGAGAACTGAGTTCAATCCCAGCTTACTTAACATTCAGCATTATAAGGTAAGGATCCAAAGTAAAGTGGGTCAATCCTGGGAAAGGAGTAGAGCCCTCCTCTATACCCTGGTGTAGTAGCTATCAAAAATGGATCCTTTGCGTCACCCTCGACTACTGTCGCAATCTTTACTTTACTTATATAGCAATATTTGAAACTATTTATCTGTGTGCAAAAAAGAGCTCAGGCTTGTTTAAGAATGTTATCAACAAAATGTGTTTACAAATCATATATTCTTTTAATGTACATGTATAAACGATATTTAACATTAAATAATCTACAATAGTTGTTATGCCATAAAACTCAGCCAAAAACAAACCAGAATATCAGTTTTTTATTTTTGATATACCTTTTCCTGGATGTGTGAGTCTTGCGGCTTAACGCTCAGGATTGTCAGTTCGATCGGGGAACTACTGCTGCTCATCTATAAGAGTGGCTTCTATAGATGAGAATAAAAACAGCCATCGAAAGATAACCATGACCCACACTCAAACCACATACAAGGGAGAAGTGGTGAGAGAGGGTCAGGGATATCCGTGCTGGCGGCACGACATGATGATGATGATGATGATGATTTTTGGTATGAAACCAGACCCAAAAGACACTATGCGTTTGTGATTTTTATTTATTGTAACTGGATTCAAGAAATGTGACTTAACCTTCAAAGAATTGTAAAATATTTCAGAGCAGATATATGTATTATTATCAAAAACGATTCAGGATTTTTGCAGCATACAAAGAGAGTGAGTGAGTGAGTGAGAGAGAGAGAGAGAGAGATAGAGAGAGAGAGAGGGGGGGGGATTAAACGCCAGTAAGGTTTGGTTTCTTTGTTTAATGGCATATCGGCCTTCGTGTGTTATTTAATGCCAAAGCTTTCCTTGTAGAAAAACATTAGTGGTACTATTTAAAACATACCTAAAAGGAGACAGGGGTTTATAACGTCCTGAAAAGGATGAGTTCGGAAGTGAACGTAAGACTTCAAACTCACTTACTAGGATGTCACAGCCAAGCACCTTAAACATGACGCCACGGGGTGGAGCGAGTCTAAAACTAAAATATCAAAATTATGCTGCCACTGAATCCGAACAGAGTGATTTATTAATTTAAAGGCATTTCATAATGTAATATTTTGTGCTCAGAGATGAAGGAATCGCATTCACTGTATGTTCATAGTTACATTTTTATGTTGATGGGACCCAAACAGTTTCTAACACTTAGGGTCAAAGTGGAACTGTGAGTAATAGCAATGAGGTTCTACACACTCAAGATCTACAGAAATGGATGCAATTTAGTGTCAGGCACAGGACCCCCTTTTTTGTTTGGTTTTACTCCCCCGTAAGGAATAAAATTAGTTTATTCTATGCCCCACTGATAGGATTAAGACTCAGTTAGAATATAATTATATTTTAGGTTATATATATATATATATAATCAAATCGCATAGCCAGTACGGGTTTTCCTGACTCTCTCTCTCTCTCTCTCTCTCTCTTACACACACTCTTCATCCGTCCCTGTCATCTACTGATCCCGTAAAGTCTTCCAGACAACATCCTATGTCCACACAGAGATGTTGTAGGTAAGTGCCTGTTGGGCGACTAACACTGGCACGTCCATGTGGAAGGGTCTATAGAAGAACGTCACTTATGATTTCATCCGTGCTTCTCCAGCAGTGCTTCGCATGTCTTGTTCGTGATACTTTTTCAGATAGGAGGTAAGTAGCCGTATATCAGTTTTTTTTCGAGGGGTGTTGCTTCCAGGATTTGTTCAATATAGCATTCCTGTGCAGTTCTGTTTATCTTTTTCTCCAAGCGTTTTGTTAGAGTACAGATGTTGCATGCATAGAGCAATATTGACACAACCGCTGCTTGGAAGAACTCCCGTTTTATTTTATTAGATAGATCAGATTTCCATATTATTGATAGCCTATCGATAGCAGTCCATGTCTTCACTGTGCGCATATTGATATCACTTTCCGTAGATGAGATGCCAAGGTAAGTAAACTTGTCTACTAATTTAGAGTCGAGACGGCCCCTTATATATTGCACTTTTAATGGGATATCGATCATAACTTATATAAATCTTTATCATATTTACCAACCCCTCCGCTCGGGCAGGATATGACACAAGGTCATTTTTTAAGCGGAGTTTAACAGGTTTGAATTCAGAGTTTTCCTTTTCCTAGACTAGTTGCCTCACCAATGCTGAAGAACCTAGTCTGCCCTATTATTTACCCATAGCTGGAGGGAGAATAATTGGATTTATACCTTTCCCAAGGGTGTTAGTGCTATGTGAAATGCAATCAGTCAGGTCCAGGATTTGAACTCGTGTCGCCGTGTCCATTTCCTACGACGATAACCATTTCACTAGGGGCACCTTTATATAAATCTTTATTAACACATTTTGTGTGTTTGTCATTGTGTGAATAAATAATTATGTAAAATATAATATTCCATAAAAAGAGAATTTTATAGCTACCGATGACAGAAGAAAATTAAGTAATTAAGTCAAGCGAACAAAGTTAAAAGTCTATAGTTATTTAGCCGAGTCGGCTGCTGCTGGTAGAATACACCGGCTGCTTCTCAGCAGAGGGGTAAGCCCTCCTCCCACAACGAGTGTCCTGGATATGAGAGTAAACAATCTGACGGTTAGGTTCCAGTTTTGCTGGAGCTTTGGGGAACGCGGAGTACCACTTCATTGCCATTGCTCCCAGGTCCACTCTGACCTGGAGTGGTTGTACCTGATATGAGTCAAATAGAACTTAACTGTGGTTTTGAGAGTTTACTGTTTTTGCATTGAAACTGCGCATTTATGCTAAACAGAATTATTTAAAATAGAACTGTTTTGACATTTAAATTGAATACTTATGCTAAACTGAATTATCTGAAATAAAACTGTTTTACATTTAACACTGTATATTGCCCAGTTGGCTAGGGCTGTAGAATACACAGACTTCACTTCTGCAGAGGGGTAAGACATCTCCCTACGAGTATCCTGTTAATGACACTAAACAATCTGATGGTGAGGTTCCAGTAATACTGGAGCTTTGGGGAATGCGATGTACCGCTTCATTGCTATTGCTCCCAGGTCAACTCTAATCCGAATCGGTAACACCTGATAGGGCCCTATTTATGAGTTAAATATAATTAATTTGTGTACTTACGCGAAACTTAATTACTTGAAATAGAACTGTTTTTGACATAGAAACTGTACTTACGAGAATTGTTTTTGACATAGAAACTGTACTTACGCTAGACTGAATTGTTTGAATTATAATTGTTTGACTAAACTGATTAGCTTGAAATCAAAATGTTTTTGACAATTAAACTGTGTACTCATGCTAAACTGAATTGTTTGAAATAGAACTGATTATTTGTATAAAGATGGATTTGACATTAAATAACCGACAAAGGATAAAATGCCATAAAACCCAAACAATCAACCAAACAACCAACTATAGTTTTTTAAGACACCTGCTTGTAAGTACGTATGCATATATTTATTACTCGACCATTTAAGTTAGTATTATTCACACGCGCTTTCTATCTCCTTCTGCCACATTATCTATCTATCTATCTATCTATCTATCTATCTATTATATGTAACATGAGACACTTTAAAATAGCTCATAACATGAACAGCAATTGCATATGAAATCTGCCTTTTAAACAACACAGATATGTGTATTAATTTACGAAGCTCTTTGCTTCGATGTAGCACAAAGCCTAATGAGACAACACAGATATGTGTACCTAAGTGAGAGTGCAGGTTTATTGTGCTTGCTTCAGTCTGTCAATCTGTCTGTCTGTCTGTCTGTCTGTCTTTCTCTCTCTCTCTATATATATATACATATATATGTATGTGTGTGTGTGTAGGAGAAGGAATCGGATATCCGAGTTCTAATCCTAATCTGGGGAAAGGCATATAAATAGTCATACAGACTGGGTTCTTTAAACCTAGTCAGACAACTTGTCAAAGAAAAAGGAAAACTTTGAATTTAAATCAGATTTTCTCCACTAAAAAATTGACCTTTTACCACATCCTGCTCGTGATGGAGGGGTTAAGAAAATCGATATAATCCTCAGTCGACCTTCAGTTTCAGTTTCTTTGTTTAATGGCATATCAACATTCGAGGGTTATTTAATGCCAAAACCATCCTTGCAGAAGAACAAAAGTGGTATTACAAAACCCTTATTTAAAGGGATAAAGAATTCATACCTTTCCCAAGGGCACACATCCAAAAATGAACGTAATTGCGCGATCGGAGTTCGAACTCGCTTACAACAATGTCACTGTTCATCAATATGCCACAAGGAGTCGCCCTAAATTATATACCCCACCAAAAAAACCCATTAACCTGAAATTTAGTATTCCTGACCGAAAAACACGATTCAATAATTATTGTATTTTGCTGATTTTGAGGTGTAGATATTTGCATCTAATCTGTTGCTGTTTTTTTTAAAACAACGATTGTTAACCCCTCCCCCAAACAACACCAAAAGATTAGAGGCAAATTATGTGTTTGTTCAAATATTTATGAGCAGCATGGTATATACATTCTCATCTTTCTCTGTCCATGTGAATCTGAATCTATGTCGTATTCATAATACTGAAAACATAATCATATTTTATGCATAGTTTATTAACATTATAAATTAAATTTTATGTATTTATGTCACTTTTTAAATAATCCCAATTCGTTTACTTATTTTAGTTGTTTCCGATTTAGGCGCAAGTTCAAGTCATTTATTGGTGTTTGTTAATCTCACTGGATTTTGGATACATATGGAATGCATTTCCACCCATTAGAGACTTGTAATGGAAATGCAGTTAAGTTTCGGTACATCTGCAAGATGTTGGAACTAAGAGACGATTTCAAGAGAGGATAGGAACACTGCTGAGAGGCCTTTAAGTGGAAAGGGCTGCCGATAAGTACACTTTCACATCCTCTCTCTCTCTCTTTCTCTCAATCCCCCCTCACTCTTTTTCGTTACATTCTCTGTATACAAATATCTATCTATCTATCTGACTGTGTTTCCATGTATATCTTGTTTTGTTTATTATTGTTTTAGATTGATTTATATATCAATAATTTCATGTGGACCCTATCGTATCAATGAGATTTTTTTATGACTTAGATATTTGCTAATTGTCACTCTTCGAACTTGTATAAAAGAGAGGATTTCTAAAGCTAACTCATGACGCAAATGGGTTCCTCTTTATTCGGAAATTTGGCGCAGTACAATATCACAAATTGTCAGTGATGGACCTGTTTTTTTGTTGTTGTCTTTAGCACGTTTTCATTCATTACATCTCTTTATCCAAGTTTTTTGCTTCGTTTCATCTGAACTTCATATTTCATTTTTTTCTTTTTTTTTTTATTTCGCTTCAATTGATATTTGAGGAGTCTCAGTAGCGTAATCCCTAATGTGTTGGACTACGATATCGTAGAAAATGAGGTCGAACTCAGGTCACGCTATTACGTTCACTTTCGGACTAATACCCTTGGGAATGGCACGAAGCCCCTAAGCTATGAGTTAAATTGTACCACAATTGTTCTTCTTCAATGATGGCTTTGGCATTAAATAACCGACAAAGGTTGATATGCCATTAAAACGCTTCGATATTTTCTTACATTATCTCCCTTTTCATCTTCTTATCCTTCGTGTTTAATTTCTGACACCTCAGACATCTAAAATAATTAACTTCCGTTTTTCTTTGTACACCTTCGATTTTGTCGTTTTCAGGGCGTTTCCTTCCACCGTCAAGAAAAAATTAATCCTCTTTCACCTTGTTTTTTTTTAAAATTTTCTTTGGCGTCTACTGGAAAGCCCAGTCGGTTGGGGCTATAGAATACTCTGAGTGCATCTCTGCAGAGAGGTAACACGCCCGTCACCAACAGCTGTCCTTAATATGACACTAAACCATCTGATGATAAGGCTCCAGTCCTGGGAGAGTTAGAGAATGTGGAATTCTCCCAAGTCCACTCTAACCTGCTTGGTAGTACCTGTTACGGTCACATCAATGGGTCAAATAGAATTATTTAGATATTTACTAAACTTAAAAGCATTCAATTGTGTAAAAATAGAACAATTTGTGTTAAATGACAATACATTGGAAGTGCCCGTGGTGTAATGGTTATCGTCATAGGAAATGGACACGGTGACACGAGTTCAAATCCTGGACGAGACTGATTGCATTTCACATTGCACTGATACGCTTGGGAAAGGTATGAATCCAATTATTACCCCCTCCAGCTATGGGTAAATAGTAGGGCAGACTGATCTTCTTCAACCTTGTTGAGGCAACGAGTCTAGGAGAAGGAAAACTCTGAATTCAAACCTGTTAAACTCCGCTTAAAAATTGACCTTGTGTCATATCCTACCCGAGCGGAGGGGTTGGTAAATATAGTTAAACGACAATACATGAAACCGTTTAACTGAGCACAAACAATAAATAGGAATACATGGAACTATCTAATTGTATGCAAACAAATAATTAATATTAAAACAAATTAGTTTTGGATAACAATACTAGAAACCATTGGACTGTGTGCAAACAAATAAGTTCTTGTTCTTTTAAAAATGTTTCATACAAACAATTCATTTACAAATCATATATACGTATAAACAGGAGAAACCATTTAACTGTTCAAAAAAAAAAAAAAAAAGAACCCTGGCTCGTTTAAAAAAGTTACCAACAAATTATTTGCTTGAAAATTATGTATAAATAGGATTTGGCATTAAATAACCATCAAGGGTTGACATGCCATTAAACCAAAAACCAAAATAACCAAACTAAGCGTCTATTCTAACCGACTTTTGTATTTTTTTTACTCACCTCATTCTTCTTCTTCTTCTTCTTCTTCTTCTTCTTCTTCTTCTTCTTCTTCTTCTTCTTCTTCTTCTTCTTCTTCTTCTTCACTGTGGTTGACTCTTATTCATTTGGCTAATGTCTTTTTTGAGACTTGCACTTGGTCACCAATCGCTTACTTTGAAATCTCCATTCTATGCTGTATTTTTCTGATGGTCTCATTTCTGATTTTTCAGTGCGCATACTCCCATTCCTTCAAATACCATAATTGAGCAGTAAAATAAAGCTCAGCTCGTTTTTCTCCATAAAAAGAACATTCAAGTCACTTAACTCTTTCCTAAATAAATCTATCTATCTATCTATCTGCCTGTCTGTTTGTTTGCTTGTTTGTTTGCTTTATCATTCTGCCTATTGCCCTCTATAGAAAGGATATTCAAAATACTTCTTTCGTCCTTCTATCTATCTATCTATCTATCTATCTATCTAAAGATTGACATTCTATTAAACAAAAAGAGCATTCCACGTTGCTTAACACGTTGGACTGTGACACCGTAATAGTATCTACCATAGGATCTATCTATCAATCTATCTATCTATTGTTTGACATGTAAACTTTGTACGAACACATAATTGATGTTTAACAGAATTGTTACAGTTAAATAGCAATATTGGAAGCATTTTACTGTGTGGAAACAAATGAGCTAGGGTTTGTTTAAAATGTTACCTACTAACTAATCACTTACAAACCACACACACACACACACACACACACACACACACACACACACATATATATATATATATATATATATAACAAGATTGGGCAATAAATAACTAACATGAGTTGCTATAACATAAAACCCAGCTAAACACTCAAACAACCAACCAACCATTGACGTTTAGCATAATAGGGATTATTGCTAGTCTTTAAGAAGAGAAGAACATTTCTTTGGAACTACCACAAAATACCTTGGATTGGACAACAATATTTTAACTTGATAAAATTGTGCAATAATATTGATTACATAGATCAGACTACTTATTCCAGAGAAGCCATTCACTGCTGGAAATAATCTCCCATTTATTCCAATGTTTTTCTATTTTCGCTCCCTTATTCCCCCAGCTGTGTGTTAAATAGTGCCACTACTATACTTTTACAATGACGGCTTTGGCATTAAATAACCCGCGAATATTGATATGCCATTAAATAAAGAAACCATTACAAACCTTCCTTTCGTTTTTGTCTATCATTAGGACGAAAATTTCTTTCTTTGATTTGGCAAATTTTGAGTGTCAGGGTTTCGATCTTCACGGGCGTCATATTTCTCTGAGTTTCTCTAACTCCAGATAAAAAGAACGGGCGTCATATTTCTTTGAGTTTCTCTAACTCCAGATGAAATGAACGGGCGTCATATTTCTTTGAGTTTCTCTAACTCCAGATGAAATGAACGGGCGTTATATTTCTTTGAGTTTCTCTAACTCCAGATAAAATGAACGGGCGTCATATTTCTTTGAGTTTCTCTAACTCCAGATGAAATGAACGGGCGTCATATTTCTCTGAGTTTCTCTAACTCCAGATGAAATGAACGGGCGTCATATTTCTTTGAGTTTCTCTAACTCCAGATGAAATGAACGGGCGTCATATTTCTCTGAGTTTCTCTAACTCCAGATAAAATGAACGGGCGTCATATTTCTCTGAGTTTCTCTAACTCCAGATAAAATGAACGGGCGTCATATTTCTCTGAGTTTCTCTAACTCCAGATAAAATGAACGGGCGTCATATTTCTCTGAGTTTCTCTAACTCCAGATAAAATGAACGGGCGTCATATTTCTCTGAGTTTCTCTAACTCCAGAGAAAAGGAATATTCTTCATTTTCTTTCTATCTCAACTACATCAACTGTATCCATCATTTAATTTTCCTTTTGCTTCTTTTTTTTCTCTCCATGGAGGCGTTCCCATTGCTTGTTTGTTTGTTTGTGTTTCGTGGTATATCAACCTTTGTGGGTTATTGGATGCCAAATCCATTGGTATACAAATGAACAGTTCCCTTTCAAAAAATTTAGTTTAGTATGAGTACACAATTTAATTGTAAAAAAACATTTCTATTTCAAGCCAGTTTAATTCTAAATCAAACAATTCAGTTTAGTATAAGTGTAGTTTTTTCACACACAGTTGAATGTTAAAACACTTCTATTTCAAACAATTCAGTTTAGCATGAGTGCAGTTTCAATGTCAAAAATAGTTGTATTTCAAACAACTTAGCATAAGTACGCAGTTTCGATGTCAAACAGTTTATCATAAGCACGCAGTTTAAGTATCAAAACAGTTCTATTTCAAACAATTTAGTTAAGTATAAGTACACAGTTTAGTTCTTTTTGACTCATAGATATGACCCTATCAAGTGCTAACACTCTGGGTCAGATTGGACCTTGGAATGATGGCAATGAAGGAGTGCTCCGCATTCCTCAAAGCTCCAACTTTACTGGAACCTCACCATCAGATTGTTTAGTGTCATATCAGGACACTCGTTAGGGGGGTTCTTACCCCCCGGCAGAGATGCAGTCGGTGTATTCTACAGCCCCAACCGACTGAGCCAGTCCCAGTGGCGTACTTGCTAAAATATTAA
>OY757911.1:42496653-42525626 GCA_963585895.1 Sepioteuthis lessoniana
AACAGATGCATGATAAACGACAGACGCACGAATAAAGGACGCAGGAAGACTTCTTTAACAACATATTTACCTCTCACTTTATTGCAAGGGTTCGAAAGGGTTGTTCAAGGGTTTGCATTTGAGAGGGGGCTGGAGACCGAACATAAACTTCATATTTTGACCCCACTGTTATGACTGTCACGTTGTGTCTTTCTTGTTCTCCTGTTGTTCAACCGGAGGCCTCGGGCTCACTCTATTGGGGGTTTCCGAGAGCCCCCTCGGTCGGGTGTGGCCTTCCCTAACACATCTGGCCTATAGCTGTCTGGAATTCTACTGGCAACTGCTCTAGGACCCAAACTCAACTGAATTATATAATAATTCAACGCCCACACGATCGCCCACTGGATCTTTGAAATCGAATGTTTAATCGTCATCAAGCAGAAATAACTGTCATGCAGTTCAGAGGTTACTCTCTTCCGGTGCATCACTGTAGTGGCACAATGGGACCTTCACCTTGTCCCATATCATAAGCCTTAATCCGCCCACGCGATCTCTTTCGATTACTGGCCATTGGAATGTGTCACTTCCTTCCGGTGTATCACCTTGGAATAGTATTTTGGGGCCGGGTCGAAGGTCAAAATATAACAAAAGGCTTTCATATGTTTTACCAATTTTCATATGTGATACCCTTCGAAAAGGCTTTTCATGTTATACCCACTTTCATAGATAAAGCTTTTGGAAAAGGTGTTTCATATTTTATACCCACCCAACTATAATAACTCAGGCTTACCTCTTAGTTTTCCGGTGGCCTCCTGACGTACATTCTGTAGGTGTTATTATGTTGATTCCCTGGTCCCTTTCTCTCAGGTAATACCCACTTGGTGGTGCTTATCGCTCGGTACCTGAGGTCACCGCAAATCGAGATTAGTCGAGGAGGTAAGCATTTTTTGACAGTCTTGATTCACACGTGAGCCCCACAGTAACATGACTTCATGTTAAAACTGATAAGGTGGGTAGTCGAATAAATCTACGTCCCTGTTATGGATAAATAATTGGGAAAACTAGATTCTTTTGTTTTGATTCGGCAACCGGTTAAGGCAAAAACAGAGTTAGTAATTTAATTGGATTATTTAATTGATTGTAATGATTTAGTTTCTTTGTTTATTGGCATCTCAACTATTGTCAGTCATTGAGATTAATGTATTATTTTATACTTAGAGTTTTTGATATTAGCGTTAGCTGACGTTTTCTAAATGGAGTTTGAGTGACAGCAAGTCCCCTTAAATCTCAGGGACTCTTCTCAGTATTCTTATTGTTCTTAATGTTGTAGTCTGGATGGTCTTTACTCGTCCTCTGATTTCTGAGTCTTCCGGTCCCTTTACCAATTCTTTCGAGATTGTTCCAAGTGCACAAATTACGATTGTTATCATCGTCACCTTCATGTTCCATAGATTTTTTTAGTTCTCAAGCAAAGCCTAGATATTTATCTTTTCGATTTCTTTTAATTTTTCTGTGGACGATTACTAGGTTTAACCGGCTCATTGGTCTAGTTGGTAGAGTGTTCGCCAATGATCCGGGAGACCGGAGTTCAATCCATGGTCAGGTCATACCAAATAATTTAAAAATGGTACTTGATATCTCCTTGCTTAACACTCAGCATTACAAGGTACGTATCAAGGGTAAAGTGGAGCAATCCAGGGAAAGGAGTAGAGCCCTCCCCTACACTTCGGTGTAGTAGCTATTGAAAAGGGTGCCTTCGGTCGCCCTCGACTACGGTCGTTAACTTTACTTACTTATTACATGGTCTGATCGTCTGACCGAGATCGAGTGATCCGTTTGTATCTCAAAATCCCAGAGAAATTTGTGCATCTCATTCTCCAGGACGAATTCTCGGTTGTGCATATACCGTTTGTTCGTATGGTCGAATTTGAATTTCATGCACAATTCCCTATGGATCATCTTCTCCACCCAGTTGTGTCTAGTTTTATTCTCTTTTTGACAAATTTGGCGCATTTGTTCATTATATGATTGATTTTTTCGTCTCGGTCACCACATTATCTACATTTTCTATTTTGTAGGATCTTATTAACATTGTCCTGGGGGTTTATTTGTCGCTGCCTCCCACCAGACAGGACTTGGCACAAGGTCAAAAGCACGAAGGCCGATTAAAGTGGGGATAAGGGGGAGGGAAGGTCGGGAACCCTGCTGGTCTATGCTGCTCATCGGCTTATTTGGTGCAATGTGAGCCTGATGAGGCAAGCAGTTTCACGAACCCAAATGTGGGTCCGGGCACGTATGCCAGGTTATGGCTTGAACTAGACAACAAGGTCTAGTGCCATACATAGGTTCCTGAGAGCGTCCTGAGGGTGTTGTTTTGTACAGCTCTTAAAAAAGATTCTGTTTCTAAAAGTTTCCCTTAATTAGCCATGTCCAAGTCTTCTCGTGCGAGATTACGATAATGTGTCGCTTGAAATATCCATAAAATTGTTTTTTTTTCCCATTTTTGTTTTCTAGTAATCATTGTTCTGTTGATCCTTGTGTTTGTATTATTTCTGGTCACCCTAATTAGCCTTTCTTTGCTCTTTTTTATGCAGTTTTCAAGTCATCGTATCGAGGTATTGACGCTATCTTCAATGCTAGCGAGTCCTTTTTTCTCCTTTTCTTGACCCATATAGTCGATCTATGAGTTGTCTGTGATGTAAGGCCTTATTCACTGTCATTAATTTTCTTATTTTCTGGTCTATTTGTTGAAGTTGTACCCTCGTCCATTTTAAGAATAGTCTCGAGTATCTTACACGAGGGAGAGCCCAGTTCTTTATCCCTTTGATGAAATTTCTACTATATAGTCTGGTTTCTAATAGTTTTTACGTTCTCCTGAGATAATTTTAAATTTTTTTCTTTTATCTCCGCTTGTTTGGTGGTGTCCGCTTCAAGTAATTGTAAGTTTCCTTTTCTGTAAATGTTATGATTTTTCTTGATTTGCAAGTTCTGTTTCTTCCTCCATTTGTCCTTTTTCGCTTCTCATTTATAGCATGGCACATTTTTTCATGCCAAATTCCATCCCTATATCGTCACTGTATATTCTCACTGCTTGTATTAGAGTTTCCAATTCTTTTCATTTTTGGCAAATAGTTTTATGTCGTCCATGTATATTACGTAGTTAAACTTTTCAAGCGATTTAGTAATTTTCTAGCTCCCATTTCCTTAGTATCAGATTGAGTGGCATCATTGCGATTACAAATAGAAACGTTGATAGCGCATGTATCATGAATATACCTCTCGATTTTCACCTCAATTAAAGTATTTTCTCCTGCAGTCCATCCCATTCTACATTTTTCATGGTTTCCTCGATGAACATCATAACTTCGACCAGTATCTTGTACATTTTGAGACGGTCGGTTATCAAGTATTGCTCGACCATATAACTTTTTGTTGTCCATTCATAGTATAGCTACATTTTGTCTCTCGTTTTACTCTCCTTGAGGATGTCTTGATCAGTGTATATTATATCTCCTATTCTTGTTTCCTTGTGGCATCTTTTCTGTTCTTCGAGGAACAGTGCCCGTCTTATTTGAGAGTAGTAAATCTTCACCCTAATTTCTGCTGTGGGTTTTTTGTTCATATCGTTGGTAGGCACATTATGGGACTGCAGTTGTTGCGGGGGGTTCCTTTTTTTAGGGTCTTTTTGGATCAGGATAGTCTTTCTTTTGGTCATCCATTCAAGTATATTTGTTTTTGGTAAGCATCTATTAATTCTGATTGCCAGTCTGTTGTGAATGGGAGTGATTTTTTAAAAACCAGTATGCATGTATGCCATCATAGCTTGGTGTTTTCTTGGTTGGTATTTTTCTTAGTGTTGGTTTGTATTATTGCCTTAGAATCTTTTCGAGCCCTAGTAACTCTTTTCCATGTTGCTTATTCATTCGGCTTTTCCGTTTTTTTCTCCCTGTTCACATATTTTGCCCAAAATTGTCTTACTTCCTTTTCATCCGGTCTTTGGTATGTCTTCGTGCGTTTTCCTCCTACTTGCCGGTAGAATTTTCTTTCGTTGGTTTAGAATGTCCTGTTTTGACTGTGTTTTTTGATCCTGTATCGGTATTTTGTAAGTATGCCTTCTTTCGCCAGTACCCTCTGATTTATTTCCTCGAGTTATATTGCTTGTTTAATTTGTGGTGTTTCTTTTGTCTTTTCGTCCCAACATATTCCATTATTATCATTACTCCTTGAGAGTTTTTCACATCAGCGTTAGCTGATGGTTTTCACGGGGAGTGTGTGACAAGTCTCCTCACGTCTCCAGGATTCTTCTCAGTATTCTGGCCGATCTCAGTAATACAATAGTCTGGATGGTCTCCACTCGTCCTTTTATTTCCAAGTCCTCCAGTCCCTTTATTGATCCTTTGGTGATTGTACCAAGAGCACCAATTACAATTGGTATAAACGTCTCTTTCATGTTCCACAGTTTTTTCAGTTCCCTTGTAAGGTCGAGGTATTTATTCTTTTTTTCACTTTCTTTTAATTTTACTCTGGGGTCAGCCGGGACAGCAAAGCCCACAAGTTTGCAAGTGATTTTTTTTTTGTTGATTATTATAAGGTCTGGTCGCCTGGCCGAGATTAGGAGATCCGTTTGGATGACAAAATCTCAGAGGAGTTTATGTGTGTCATTCGCCATGACTGATGTTGGGTTGGACATATACCATCTGTTCGTGTGATGAAATTGAAATGTCTTGCTCAGTTCCCAGTTGGTCACTTTACCAAACCAGTCGTGTCTCGTCTTATACTCTTTCAGGGCTAATTTGCCGCACTCTCTTATAATGTAATCGTTGGTTTCGTCTCTATTACCACATGGTCTACATTTACTGTTTTGTTGCGTCTTATGTATTCTTGCTTCGATATGATTGGTTGTGATAGCGTTATTATTATTATTATTATTATTATTATTATTATTATTATTATTATTATTATACTCTCTGCCAGTTTTTCACTATAGCGTTAGCTGATGATCTTTCACAAGAGTCTAAATGGCAGCAAGTCTCTGCACGTCTACAGGAATCTTATTATTATTTTGGCCGATTTCAGAAATACATTAGTTTGGATCCGAGAATTAATTTTTTAAAAATTAATTCTCAGATTAAGGAGCCTCATCTCAAAATGATTCCAATTAAAGACAATTACAAATTCGGTACGGACCCGACTATGGAAGACCAGATAAGGAGAACAAATAATTGGATTTATAAGACCAAAAAATCCATCGGGGCCCGTGGCGCAGCGGATAGTCTCCAGGTTCCAGGTGAGCATTGTCAGAAGATAGCGGTTTCAAATCCTACCCAAGCCGGCCAGAGGTTTACTTGGTCAAAAACGTGGTGCGATAGACAACAACTATGGAAGGCAGTAATTACTGGGGACACGGTTACAAGACTCAACATTCCTATCCGAGGTTGTGGTAAATCACCTGAAGAAGGCCAGAGGTGAAATTTGGCCGAAACGTAGTGAAAGAAGGAACAACACAAAAACTACCAAGATGAGGACAAAAAGTCCGCAATAAATAAAAAAAAATTGATTCTTCGATTAAGAAGCCTCATCTCAAAATGATTCAATTAAAGACAATTACTTAGTCTGGATGGTTTCAATTCTTCCTTTGATTTCCTACTCTTCTTCTTTCCAAGCCTTTATAGACCGTTCCAAGTTATCACCGTCATCCATATGTTCCACAGTTTTCTTTGTATTCTGGCAAAATCACATTGGAGATTTTGTTTAATATTTAGAAACAAACAAAACGTTCAGCATAACAAAGAAGCTGACGGATTTAGAAAGTTGGAACACAAATGTTTCCCTTAATTTTTCCTTATGTTTCAAGTTTTCGCGTGCTGTTTCGCTTGTATTACAAACTACTTTAACCAGCCCTATCAAAAAAGTTCATGTGACTTGGCGAGGGAAAGAGGAATTTTTGACTTTTCATGTTCTTATACTTCTAATAAATATCTTGCTTTTTTTTGCGGGTGGGGGTACCCATATATATATATATATATAGGAAATTTCTTTATAATACTTCACTAGTTCAGCAGATTATTATTATTGATATTATTATTTAGAGTTTTTTTACATCAGTGGAAGCTGATGGTTTTTCACTGGAGTTTGAGTGACTGCAAGTCTCCTCAAGTCTCCAGGACTCGTCTCAGGATTTATTATTATTATTATTATTTCGATCTTTTCGAGTTTTCCCTACCAGTTGAAACTTGTGGTATTTTACTGGAGTTTGAGTGACAGCAAGTCTCCTCAAGTCTCAAGGATTCGACTCAGTATTTTAGCCGATCTCACTGATGCTGTAATCTGGACTCGATTCTTCCTCTGATTTCCAATTCCTCCGGTCTTTTTTTTAAAAGTCTTTGGGGACGTTTACAAGCACACCAACTACGATTAGTATCTCAGTCTCCCTTATGTTCCACAGTTTATCATTATTATCATTATTATTGAAAGTGGTCAAGAATTTTACAATACTTGAAGCCATTTAACTGTGTGCAAACAAAAGCAATACTTGAAACCACTTAACTGTGTGCATACAAATGATTAATATTAAATTGAATTATTAGTATGAGACAGCATTACTTGTAACTATTTTAACTGTGTGCCAATTGAACTATTAGTGTTAGATTCCAATACTTGAAACCATTTAACTGTGTGCAAACAAAAGCAATACTTGAAACCATTTAACTGAGTGCATACAAATGATTAATATTAAATTGAATTATTAGTATGAGACAGCATTACTTGTAACTATTTTAACTGTGTGAAAATTGAACTATTAGTGTTAAATTCCAATACTTGAAGCCATTTAACTGTGTGCAAACAAAAGCAATACTTGAAACCACTTAACTGTGTGCATACAAATGATTAATATTAAATTGAATTATTAGTATGAGACAGCATTACTTGTAACTATTTTAACTGTGTGCAAATTGAACTATTAGTGTTAGATTCCAATACTTGAAGCGATTTAACTGTGTGCAAACAAAAGCAATTCTTGAAACCATCTCTGAGCAGAAAATAGTAATACTTGAAACCATTTAACTGTGTGCAAATAATAGAAATACTTAGAACCATTTAACTGTGTGCAAACAAAAGCAATTCTTGAAACCATCTCTGAGCAAATAATAGAAATACTTTGAACCATTTAACTGTGTGCAAATAATAGAAATACTTAGAACCATTTAACTGTGTGCAAAGAATAGCAATACCTAAAACCATTTAATCGTGTGCAAACAGTAGCAATACACTACACCATTTATCTGTGTGCAAACAAATGTGCTC
The DNA here is from genome assembly GCA_963585895.1 of Sepioteuthis lessoniana. Lineage (NCBI taxonomy): Eukaryota > Metazoa > Mollusca > Cephalopoda > Myopsida > Loliginidae > Sepioteuthis > Sepioteuthis lessoniana. The sequence goes on from OY757911.1 coordinate 42,503,938, forward strand.
TGGTTTGTTTAAAAAACGTTAATTTACAAACTACAGGGTGGAACGATAAAACTGTCGTCCTAAAGAAAACAACACTACAGCTTTATCTTAAAACTTTTATTGAAAAAATCAATTCAGGTAACTTGATTATGTAGTACAGCTGACATCTATTCAATGTAGCCGCCTTCAGCCTCAATCGCCGCCTCGATACGGATCCGGAACTGAGAGCATGCCTTTTCCACAAACGCCGGCGGGAGCTCGGCGAATACTCGGCAGATGGTGGCGATCAGGCTGGCTTTGGTGTTGTGGGAGGTCATGTTGGTGATGTTCTTAACGTATGACCGAACGAAGTAGTCCAGCGGGTTCAGGTCGGGGGGGAGGGGGCCAGTGAGAGAAGGGTACAAATCATAGCACTCCTGAAGCCAAGCTTGGGTGTCTTTGGACTTGTGGGCCGGCGCCGAATCCAGCTGCCACACCCAGGATCTGCCACCAGTCACCTGATTGCACCAGGGGATCACCACACTCTTCAGCACATCCAGGTACACTTTGGTGTTGACTTTCAAGCCAACTTCGAAGATATGTGGTGGTAAGATGTGGCCTTCACTTGAAACCACACCAAAGACCATAACCGTTGCCGGAAACTTTGTTTTCATCACCCTAGGCATGTCCCTGTTGCATTTTGAGGGTGCTGGCAATGGTCCTGTCGTCATAACTTGGATCAGTAGAGGGCATGAGTTGTACAGCGGAACATCTCCGATCTCGCTCGTTGAACATTGTTTCACTTTCAGACATGATAGAAGGTTCATATCGCTCTTGGGATTTGTACACAACTGGCCAACTAGTAGATGGTCTGCAACAAAAAAAGAAAACCGGTTTTCATAAAACGGAAATGGTATCATGTCATCTTTTTTAGGGCGACAATTTTATCGTTCCACCCTGTATTCGATTACAAATCCTATATATGTAGAAGAGGATTTGATTCTAAATAACCTAGAAGGTTGATATCATATTTACCCAACCCCTCCGCTCGGGCAGGATATGACACAAGGTCAATTTTCTAAAGCGGAGTTTAACAGGTTTTCAGAGTTTTCCTTCTCCTTGACTAGTTGCCTCACCAAGGCTGAAGAACGAGTCTGTCCTACTATTTACTCATAGCTGGAGGGAGAATAATTGGATTCATACCTTTCCCAAGGGTATTTGTGTTATGTGAAATGCAATCAGTCTTGTCCAGGATTTGAACTCGTGTTGCCGTGTCCATTTCCTACGACGATAACCATTACACCACGGGCACCTCCTAGAAGGTTGATATGCCATAAAACTTAACTCAATTGAACCAACCAACTTTTCGTGTGATCTATTATCTAAAAATAAAACTATAGTTAGGAGTCTACTCAAACTATATTTATACGCTCTATTTCTGAAAAAAATGCTGGGGGTTGGATCTACCGAAACGTTCAGTTATTTACAAAAAAAAAAAAAAAAAGAAAAAGAAGGTGTAAAACATGCGTTTAATATTCCGAACCGGTCCTGGAAGAAGAATTTGATTCTGTACTCATTGCACTTAAGATTTATGAATATCCTGTCGTACTCAGAACACTTTCTTGTCAGAAGAGGATTATGAACATTAATTATTTTCTAAACGAAGACACAAGAGACTGACTGTCTCTATTTGTCGGTGATGTGGACTGAATTTTGGACGGATCACTGAATGAAGAAAAACAAAACAAAGACAAAACAAAACAAAGACCAACATAAAATAAAATAAAATTAGAGCTGCTGTCTATATTAACAGAAAAGAAAACGATACGTCCCGGTAGACAACTAGTGTAGTTAAGATGCTCATAGAAATTTTAAGCAGCACAGAAAGACTTGGGAGAGAGAGAGAGACAGAGAGAGAGAGAGAGAGAGAGAGAGAGAGAGAGAGAGAGAGAGAGAGAGGTGGGGAACGAGATCGATAGATAGATTGACGGAACACATGATCGAAGAAAAAAGAGAAAAGAATGTGAAAGAGAAAGGGAATAATTTATATCCGAAAAAGATTGATTGAGAGAGAGAGAGAGAGAGAGAGAGAGAGAGAGAGAGAGAAAGAGAGAGAGAGGGGGGAAAGGGAGATAGTAAAGAGAATAATTAAAGACAAAAAAGAAGAGAGAAGAAGAGAGAAAGAGAGAAAGAGCAAGAGAGAGATAGAAAAAAGAACAAGAGAGAGTAAAAAGAACAATTAAAGACTAAAAAGAGGGAAGAAAAAGAAGACAGAGAAAGAGAGAGAGAGAGAGGAGAGAGAAAGTAAATAGAGAATAATAATTAAAAACCAAAAAGATGTGAGATAGTGAAGAAAGACTGATCGAGAAAGTGAGAGAGAGAGAGAGAGAGAGAGAGAGAGAGAGAGAGTGAGTGTGTGTGTGTGTGTGTGTGTAAGAGAGAGACTATAAAAAAAGGTGTTGGCCGATATCCAGACGTCCTCAGCGCCTCCTTTTTTATCGCGAGATATTCCGTCCAAACAAACATGACACCGGCTTAATGATTGCATATAAATCAGTGTATTTTTCACCCGAGCTGCCGACCGGGGCGGCTTGTTAACATTTGCCTCTTCACAGCAAAATTCTTCTCTTCTTTTTTGCCCTTCCTTCATCTTCATCTGCTACTAAAATTTCATCTATTCACGCACTTTTTGCATCACTAAAATGTTCATAAACTTTTTTCGTATTCATTCACTTTTCCTTTCGTTCTTCACACACACACACACACACACACACACACACACACACACACACGTGCACGAGCGCTCAGACACACACGCACATATGCACATACTGAATCAATAAGTTCGTAGCCTGATATGTACCGTATGTACTCGTGTAATGTTCGACTTTTTAAGACAATTTTTTAACCTCAAAACAAGGGGTCGTTCATTATACAAGATTTGCTTTTGAAAAGTCCAAGTTTACTTTGTTTCTAGGCCTAACCTTCCTCTAACTTTGATTCAAAGTAGCCTCTTGGCGGATGTCCTCGTAGTGTAATGATTTAAGCAGTGGGCTGCGGAATCATAGTAAGCGAGTTCGAACTCCAGTCACGTTATTACGTTCACTTTCGGAGAAATACCTATGGGAAAGTTAGGAAACCCCCCTATCATCTCAGATATGGGTTAAATAGTACCACAACCATTCTTCTAGAATGATGAACTTGACCTTAAATAACCCTAGAAAGTTGATATTCCATTAAACTACAACACAAACAAATTGTTCCCGCACAGCTTATACCTAAACAAAAGCTTAGTGTAAAGATAATTATTTGTTTTTTTACTTTACCTGTGAATATATATACAAACATCATAAATAGTAAACAAAGTCATGTGAAGACTTTATAATCTTCCCACTGAATTCGGTAAGCTTCAACAAGGTCTAGACTACATTGTTTATGGTACTATATTGATTTCTATTATATTTCACTTGTTATGAAAATATTAATAAATATTTGAACGTTTTATCTTTATAGTACTGGATGTTGAAGAAATATTTTTGTAGATTAGCATTGTCAAAAGTTAGAGGCGTTCATTACACGCAATAAATGATAAAACGCTAAATAACTGAGGTCGTGAATTACTGGAAGTCGTTTATTAATCGAATACATACGGTATTTATTTATGAATTTCAACGTAATATTGTGACGGCATGATTTAAAAAAAATATCTTTTTAGAATTTATTTATGAATCAATTGCATTAACAAAGGAGGGAGTTATTTTGAAAAAAAAAAATTTGTCATGCAAAATAGATGATTTCATTGATATTCATATATGGAAGGAATCCCCCAACCATTCTGCTCTGGACAGGATGTGACGCAAAGTTCATTTTTAAGCGGATTAAAGCTGGTTTAAATTCAGAGTTTTCCTTCTCCTAGATTGAATTTTTAATCAAGACTAGAGAACTAGTCTACCCTACTATTCACCCACAACTGGGAGAAGATGTGGTGGATTCCTGCTTTTCCCAAGGGTATCAGTGTGAAGGGAAATGCTTATAGCCTCGTCCAGAATTTAAACTATGGTCGCTGATTCCATTTCTTACGTTGATAACCGTTACGCTAAAAGATCCTGCTTATGAATGGATTGGTTAGGCAGGCATTCGATGAAACGAGAGTGGATCAATAAGTTCATAGACTGTCATGTGTTATTAGCTAAATTTTGGTGGGAAATTTTCACAGAACAATGTTCAAACAATCTTTTTAATAGTGATCATTGATTTGAACGAATTAACAAAGAAGGATATTATGTTAAAAAATGTTCTGTGTAAAATAAATGCTTTTGCGAATCATTAGCCTATGGAATTGAGGAAGTACCTATGTACATATCAACATATTCGGCGGTTTGGGAAGTGAGTTAACATTTTTTACTTTATTGGATAGGGCTTTGTTTAAGCCGACTTCATTCCCAGCAGAGAGATAAGACTGCCCACGAAAAGGGTTGTCGTGGGTATGACACCAAACTGAATCCAGTGGTGAGGCTATAGTTCTTGTGATTTGGTGAGTGTAGGGTACTCCTTCATTGCCATTACCCTCAGATCCACTCGAATCCCGAGTGGAAGTGCGTGTCGGGTCAAATGAATCTGTTTGGAAATTATTAGCACTAGAATTATTTTATTATTAAAAGCAATTTTTTGTGGAACATTATATTATCAAAACAGAGGTTATTCTTATTACCAAAACTCCGCAGTGTTGAAATTCTGTAACGAAAAAAAAAATTGCAAAAATATTGAATTGAGTCTTAAATAATTTTTGTTTTTTAAAAACATATTGTAACTACGCATTTCCGATTTTTAATGTTTTAAACGCAACCGGAAATTACTTGATTAATGAGTGCCTTTATTAGTCATTCTTATTTCAGTAATAGGGAAAGAGTGCGTATCATAATTTAATCTATGATCTTCCGCTCCTAAAATGGACGAAGTGAAATTGCACATTCAACTTGTAATATTTTGAAAGTTTAAGAACAACAAAAACGCTATAGAAACAGCTAAGAAAGTGCATAGCGTTTATAGCCGAGGTGTTCTTACAGGGTGCCGAGTCCGATATAGGTTTTTTAAGTTTTGTTCAGGCGATACGTTATTTGGAGATAAACCCAGATCAAGACGATCATAAGATCTCGATCCAGTTGCTTTAAGAGAGTTGTTAGTACTTGAGAATTAGCATTTAACACATTCTAATTTACAATCTGCTGCCTCTTGATAAAGATTTAAAAAAGTGAGCAAGCTAAGTGTTTGGATTCCTCATATTCTTTGTTGGAAGAATAAGAAAGATCGCAGAGCTATAGTGTCAAGTTTTCTTTCTGGGCAAAGAAATTACGCGTTTCTCAAGAATATCATTACAAGTGACTAAAATGGGTCTTTTATGATAATTTTCAACGCAAAAAACAGTGGAATGATAACAATGAATCTCTGCAGCCCACCCTAAAGGGGGAGCTTCAAGGAAGAAAAGCTATGCTGTGTGTACCGTGGGAACTCGACAATATTATTTATTTGGAGTTCTTAAAACGCAATTAGACACTCAATGCACACTTATGCTCTCAACAGTTGCAATATGTGCATGAAAAAAAAAACGGCTTCTCACTCGTCAAAAGGAGAAACCTTGTTCTTCTTCCTAATAACGCAAATTCACATTCAACAAGAATCCAACACCAAAAATTGACTTGGAAAACCAACCATTCAGCCTCACATTTTTCTAGATGGAATAATATCTGCTTGAAATGAATTTCTTCATAAAAAATATAATTGTTGTTATTTGTTATTTGCCATAAAAACGTAGCTACTTAAAATTATTTGTAACACGAATGTCGATGTACCATTAAACAAAGAAACTTATTGAAAAAAATTGCAGTTATAATCTTGTATTCTTAACAAAGAGAATACTGATAAATCTGAGTTTAATCATTCCATTCTTTTAAAAGTTGGTTGTTCACTTCGTGTTGTTATATTGGTTAGCAAAGCTAATCCTGCAGATCTCGAGAAACGAGTTCAACCCTAATTAAGTGCCTCGTAGTTGCAGCATTGTACCGAATCTAAACTACGCTTATCCATTACATTTTTTAGCTCTTTGAACGAGGTTAGAAGACGATTTTCAGTGAATTTGATTCAGACGATTTTCCACATACCTCTGGCCTTGTGTCAGACTAATCTAGAAAATGATCCCTTGTAGAAGTTTGGTTCACTGATTGATTGATTTTAACAGCATGTCAACCCGTCTGGGATTATTTTCTGTCGAGAGATTCGATAATCACGTACATTATAGTAGGCGCGTTTAGAAAACGGCGACCAGAGTTAAAATCCTGGAAAAAAAAGATGTTTTCGTTTCACTTGTTGCTAATGCCATTTGGAAAGGCATGTATCCATCTGTCCTCCTCGCCCTATCAATGGGGAAATTATTGGACAGACTTGTTTGGCAACCAGCCTAAGAGAAGGAAATATCTTAATTTAACCCAACGTTATTCCACTTAAAAATTGATCATGTTTGGTTTGTTAATGGTATGTCAACCTTCTTGGGTTATTTATTGCCAAAGCTATTTTTCTAGAAGGATAGTAGTGGAACTATTTAACCCATAGTGGGGAGGATGTGGGTGTTCATACATTTTCCCAAGGGTATTTGTCCGAAAGTGAACGTGATAATGTCACTCGAGTTCGAACTCGCTTACTACGATTCTGCAATCCAGCACTTTAAACATTACACCCAGAGGACACCCCTAATTGACCTTGTATCACATCCTTACGCTGGTGGAGGTGTTATATACATATATTGTGCCTTCTTATTTCTTCAGAGGTTTTCTTATTTCATTTTCATATGTAAGAATTTTCCATGATTATTTTCTAATACTTTGTACATATTTACATCTAAAATTTTGGGTATGATTTTATTTCTATTTAGAGGGACAATATGTCATCTGAGTCGACATTTTCAAATGAGTCCTTTTTATTATCTGCGCTAATAAAACGTCTAATGAGAGCTAAACATCTGCATTCTACGAGAAAATCTTTAACAGAGTGGGGTGTTTAATATGCTATAGACTGTGGTTGTTTTTCTTGTTTTATATATAAAGGACTGGGTAAGTCTTGTGTGACAAATGTGTAATCGAGCTGTCGTGACTTATTCCCTTTAGGACTTTTGGAAAGTTGGTGTTTATCAGGAAGAAGTTACCCAACACAGAAATAATATAGCTGTATTACAATAAATGGGCATCGACAAAGATGAATGGATTCACAGGCCCCAAAACAAGGAGTCTATCAACAACCCATGAGATATTTTATTTATATCAACGGGGCTGGGTGGATGAGAGTTAGTACTTAACTGTACTTTCACTGTACTTTGGAGGCGTTGAGCCGGTGGATTTATTTGTTCTTATAGCATATCAACCTTCGTTATTTAATGCCAAAACCATCCTCATAGAAGAACAGTAATAGTACTATTCAACCTGTTGCAGAGGGAATAAAGGGGTTCATATCTTTCCCCAGGATTTTAGTGGAAAGGGAACGTAATAGCATGACTGGAGTTCGAACTCACTTATTATGATGTGGCTGTTCGGCACGTTAACCACAACAACACGAGGTTTCCTTTCGTAGATATGTAGGACATATTACTTTTATCCTAGATGGAGAGCACAGAGTCCAAATACACAACTAACTACTCCCCACATTTTTACTGCAATTATCCTAGTACTATATAACATATAAAGATTTTTAGGTGTGTGTATGTCTGTATTTGTGTGTATGTGTGTGTGTGTGTGTGTGTGTGTGTGTGTGCGCGCGTGTGTGTGTGTGTGTGTGTGTATCTGTTTATGAAATCCTATACGAGGCTGTTTGTATTTCACATTGTGCTAATACCCTAGGTAAAGTAAGAATCTAACGATTTTCTCTCCAGCTAAGGGTAAATAGCCAGGCATACAGAGCTCTTTAACCTTGGTATGGCAATCGATCAATGAGAAGGGAAATTCAAACTAGTTGTAGACCTGGAAAGGGATGGGTTCCCTCGGGTTATTCTTGCTCAAGACACGTTATATAAGTAACGCCTACACGACTGATACCAGGTTACAGCACAAATGAGACCGAGAGACACTCTTTCAGAGTGTTCCAGATGATGTACTGGTGTAAGTATTAATATGTCACACGATGGCCAAAAACATTGAAAAAGAAAGTCAGAATATCTACTCTACATAATTGTGTGTGTATCTACGTAGGTGCTTGTATGTGTTGATATTTTTGTTACTTTTCTCTTTTATTTTACTTCACTTATTACTCCCCCCATACACACACCCAGATCCATTTATTTCTATCGTTCTGTACTGGGAAAAAGTGATAACTTCTGCCTCAGCGTTAAAGAAAAAACATAAAAAAATATTAAAAAAAGAAGAAAAGAAAAGAAATAATAAAATTTTGAGTCTTCGTTAGTGCAAATATTACGACCACCGTTAAGCATTGCTGTTATGACAATATTTCTTCAACGCTCGCGCTCACACTAAAATCTTGCGATTATTACGAAGGAGGCAGGCAGACATATTAACGCCTACTAAGAAACATAAATCTATCTCTCTCTCTATCTATCTATGTTTGTTCATATCTATCTATCTATCTCCTTATATACACCTTTAACAATTTTTTGCAAATTAAATACCAGAATTCGGTTATTTCTAATATAATAACATATTATCAATGTGGATATTATTAGGTATTATTTGTTGTCAAAATTTACTGTATTGAAACTTTGAAGCCAAAAATTTTAATATGTATTTACTAAATATGAATATGTATTTACTAAACCCTCTGCACCAGCAGGGTGTACACATGGCCAATATTTTGAGAGTTGTTTAACAGGTTTAAATTCAAAGTATTATTTCTTAACTGTTTCCAATAACAAAGTTAAAAAGCCCACTTTGCCCTATTACTTACTCATAGCTAGAGGTAAAATAGTCATGAAAAGTGGCAAACGACATCTAACTGACGGAATAGAACTACCAAATCAAGACAAGATCAGAACACTCGCAGAAAACGAGACCAAAAGTACCTAGGGATCTTGGAAGCTGACACCATCAAACAAGGCGAAATGAAAAATAAAATTCAAAAAGAATATTTCAGAGGAACTAGAAAACTACTCAAGACAAAACTCTCCAGCAGAAACCTTATCAAATAATAACTACTTGGGCTATACCCCTCGTTAGATACTCGGGACCCTTTCTCAAGTGGGCCAGAGAGGAACTTTGACAAATGGACCAAAGAACTAGAAAACAAATGACCATGCACAAAGAATTACATCCCTGAGACGACGGGGACAGACAAATGTACCAAGAAAAGAGGGGGGAAGAGGGCTTGCCAGCATCGAAGACAGCGTAGACACATCCATACAACGACTCGAAGACTACATAGAAAAACACGCAAGAGGACTGATTACGGCCATCAGAAACAATACTGACAACATGATAGATAACAGAATGACAAAAACTAGGAAACACAAATGGGAAGGAAAACAACTCCATGGGCGTTTTAAATGACTAATAGACAACATCTGACACGACAAAACTTGGACATGGCTAAGAAAAGGAAATTTAAGAGAGAAACAGAATCTTTCCTAATGGCAGCACAAAACAGCGCCATAAGAACCAATCATATCAAAGCAAGGATAGATAAGACGCAACAAAATAGCAAACGCAGACTATGCGGTGACAGAGATGAAACCATCAATCACATAATAAGCGAATGCAGCAAATTGACACAGAAGGAGTACAAGGCTAGACACGACTGGATCGGCAAGGTGATCCACTGGGAAATGTGCAAGAAATTTAAATTTGACCATGCCAACAAATGGTATATGCACAACCGAGCACCTGTACTAGAAAATGACACACACAAACTCCTATGGGACTTTGATATACAAACAGATCACCTAATCTCGGCCAGAAGACCAGACCTTATAATAATCAACAAAAAAAGAAAATCTGCAAAATTGTCGACTTTGCCGTCCCAGCAGACCACAGAATAAAACTGAAAGAATGTGAAAAGAGAGATAAGTACCTCGACCTTGCTACAGAATTGAAAAACTATGGAACATGAAGGTGACAATTATACCAGTTATGATTGGTGCTTTTAGCACGGTAACTAAAGGATTATTAAAGGGCCTGGAAGATTTGGAAGTTGGCGGCCGAGTGGAGACCATCCAAACAACAGCATTATGGAGAACGGCCAGAATACTGAGAAAAGTCCTGGAGATTTGAGGAGACTTGCTGTCACTCAATCTCCAGTGAAAGACCATCGGCTTACGCTGATGTGAAAAACTCTAATGAGTAATAATAATATTATTATTATGCTCCTTGCGTGTTTTTTACATTCAGTATTAGCTAATGATCTTTCACTGGAGTCTGAGAGACTGCAAGTCTCCTCAGGTCTCCTAGACACTTCTCAGTATTCTAGCTGATCGCAACAATGCTGTAGTTTGAATGATCTCGATTGGTCGTCTGATTTCCAACTCTTCCAGTCCCCTTTCCGAGCCTTTGGAGACAGTTCCAAGTGCGCTAATTACAATTGGTATTACCGTCACCCTAATGTTCCATACCTTTTTAAATGTCGAAGTAGTTTTCTCTCTTTTCGCTTGCTTTGACTTTAATACTGTGGTCACTGGGACGACAAAGTCCACTATCTGGTTTGTTCTCTTTTTTGTTTGTTTATTTATCATCACAACGTATGGGGTTTCTGAATGGAATTAGGAGAGCCGTTTGTATTTCAAAATGCTAGGGATATTTTGTATTTCATTCTCCCGGAGTGATTCTGGTTTGTGTATATACCATTTAGTAGTACGATCAAATTTTAATTTCCTGTACGATTCCTAGTGGATCACCTTACCCCCACAGTCATGTCTAGTCTAATACTCTTTCTGTGCTTGTTTGCTGCATTCGCTTATTATGTGATTGACTGTTTCGACTCTATCATAACGTAACCTACACTTGGTATTCTGTTGTGTATTATCGTTTTTCATTTTAATATACAAGGCCTTTATGGTATTCTTTTGTGCAGCTATTAAAAGATATTCACTTTCTCTCTTAAGGTTTCCCTCGCTTAGCCATGTCCAAGCTTTCTGGAGTGAGATTTCGCCAGTTTGTTGTTTGAAATACTCATACAGTTATTTTTCTTCTCGTTTCCGTTTCTCATGTTTTGTTGTTGTGCTATTTGTACTTATATTGTCACTGCTGTTACCGGCCGTTGTGATTAGTCTTCCTTTGCTCTTTTTAATGCAGGCCTCCAGTCCTTGTATTAATGCATCCACGCTATCTTAAATACTGACGAATCCTCTTCTCTTCTCGAAGGATATAGTCTGTCTGTGTCATCTCGGGTGTATTATTATTATTATTATTTGTTAGATTTTCCTCGTGGGGTATCATTTTTTACTATATTTTCCCATCAGCCTTTGAAAAATATAAATAAAATAGAATTTTTGCATATATCATAAACCTTAGTCGATCTTAATCGAGGGTGACCCAAAGGCTACCTTTTCTATAGCTACGACACCGAGGTGTAGAGGAGGGCGCTACTCCTTTTCCTGGATTGCTCCACTTTACCCTTGATCCCCACCTTATAATCCTGAGTGTTAAGCAAAGCGGCATCAAGTAGCATTTTTTGAGTCTTTGGTATGACTCGACCTGAGATTGAATCCCGGTCTTCCGGACCACTGGCGAACACTCAAATTAATATAATATACAGATATACCAATAAAATTCTGTTGAGTAGTTCATTTGACAGTTATCAAAAAATTCCTTCCAAATTGTTTTTCTTATCATTATTTCTAAAATCATCAAATTCAATTAAAAAATTGTTTACTCCATTGTTGTTTTTGATCTGATAAGGCAATTTTTCTCCAAAATATATCATTTAATTAGAAAAATATCCTATATGGTTAGCAAACTTAGTTTTTGAAATCTGCCTTGCCATTAAATTTCTAGTAAGAGGAGAAATACTGAAAAATGTCTTTCAAAATATTTAATGGAATTTCTAAATATGATATACATCATTTGAAATTCCATTAGTTATTTTGAGCGTTTCATTTAGATTCTTTCGAGTAAAATAGTTGATTGTAAGTTCTCCAATCTCTCACAGAAATAGTAATCTTTTAGTCTTTTAATAAGTCTTTTATTATTCTTCTTCGTATTCCCGCCAATCTTCAATAATATACTCCAATTTCCATGACGTAGTAAAAATTTGAATTTAAAGAATTATACAATTTTTTTAAAAAACATTTAAAAGAGAATTAAACATCCGTTTCTTATCAACAGGTTGCTGGAGCATCTGTATATTTTATGTAGATTTAAAAAACATTTTCTAGAATTTCAAATATATCTGTGAATTTTTCATGATTGAAAATAAGAGGGTGAGTCAGCAAATAAAGTGAATTTGGCTTCAGGAGTTGATTTATAGGAAGCACTGTCTACAGTTGTACCTTTTCCAAGGAAGTCGTGAATGAGTCTTTCATGTCCCAGAAGGCTTTTAGCATGACCTCCTTTACTGACAATTGCGACTGGAGCTTTTTCTTTACCGGAGAGTCAGGGTGTTTCCACGCCATGGACGGTCTTTTCGACTCAGGCACGTAGTAATAAATTCATGTTTAGCTCATTTGTAAACATTTCTTGACTAAATATGTTTCTCCGTGTACCTTACATATTTTCTGTAAATCTCATTTGGGTTGCACTTCTCAGCCAGCAAAATAGTCTTGGAAAACTAAAAAACCTGCTTATTTCACCAGCCATTGGTTAAATAGTATCATTACTGTTCGCTACAAGGATGGCTTTGGCATTAAATAGCCCACAAAGATTGATATGCTATTAAGAAAAGAAACTGAACCGACCAAATTTAGCCAGAAATCTTAAATATTTCCCTGGCTTAAGACCCCCCTCCATATTTATATAAGATTAGAGACTCGGTGGAAGATAGACAATCCAGGAGAGCCTGGGAAAGAATAAACGAAGTAAGTAGAAGGAAGAGCACAGCCAAAGCAAAATTGAAAGCTACAAGCCAACAAGAAAGAGTAAAACTGTGGGAACAGCATTTCAAAAATCTACTAGGAAGCCCACCGAAAATAACGGATGAACCGATCACCAGAATTATCAGTAAGCAATTAGACATTAAACTAGGGCCTTTCACCAAAGAAGAACTCGACTCGGTTCTTAAAAAAATTAAAAATAGGAAAGCTGCAGGGCTAGACGAGATCCCCCCAGAAGTGTGGAAGACTAGACAATTCGACGATATACTGCTCCGGCAATGCAACGCTGTCTATAGTCAAAATAGGATAGAAAGATGGATGAAGGGATGCATCCTTCCTTTCCCTAAAAAAGGCGACCTCGGATTAGCCAAGAACTACCGAGGGATAACGCTTACATCCATAGCAGCCAAAATCTACAATGCCCTACTACGAAACCGCATAGAACCCAAAATAGACAACATCCTTAGGAAAAACCAAAATGGCTTCCGGAGAAATAGATCCGCAACCTCACAAATATTGACCATCCGTAGAATCCTTGAAGGCGTCCGGGCAAAAAACCTTCAGGCGACATTACTATTTGTCGACTTTACCAAGGCCTTCGAGTCCATCCACAGAGGGAAAATGGAACTAATCCTACTAGCATACGGCCTACCAAAAGAAACCGTAGAAGCAATAATGATCCTCTACAAAAACACAAAGTAAAGGTACGTTCACCAGATGGAGACACGGAATACTTCGACATTGTTGCAGGAGTACTACAAGGAGACACGCTAGCCCCATACCTCTTTATCATCTGTCTAGACTACGTGCTTAGAACTTCGATCGACAAAATCAGAGAAAATGGCTTCGAGCTGACTAAGAAAAGAAGCAAAAGGTACCCCGCAAAAACAATCACAGACGCCGACTACGCTGATGACTTAGCGTTACTGGCGAATACGCCTAATCAAGCAGAGACACTACTGCATAGTTTGGAACGAGCTGCAGCAGGCATTGGCCTCCATGTCAATGCGCACAAAACTGAATATATGTGTTACAACCAAACGGGCAACATTACCACTCTAGACGGAGCCTCTCTGAGGCTAGTGGACAAATTCACCTACCTAGGAAGTAGCGTCTCATCAACAGAAAACGACATCGACACACGGCTGACGAAAGCATGGACGGCTATAGATAGGTTCTCAATAATATGGAAATCAGACCTGACCGATGAAATGAAGCGCAGTTTCTTCCAGGCAGCAGTTGTATCGATACTGCTATATGGATGCACTACATGGACGCTAACCAAACGGCTGGAGAAGAAACTTGACGGCAACTACACATGAATGTTGAGAGCAATATTGAACAAGTTCTGGCGACAACACCCCACGAGACTCCAACTGTACGGCCACCTGCCTCCCATCACGAAAACTATACAGGTCAGACGAGCCAGACACGCCGGACACTGCTGGAGAAGCAAAGACGAGCTCGTAAGTGACGTACTCCTATGGACCCCCACATATGGCCAAGCAAAAGCAGGACGACCAGCCCGAACTTACATACAGCAGCTATGTGAGGACACAGGATGTAACCCAGAAGACCTGCCGGAGGCGATGAACGATAGGGAAAAGTGGCGGGAGAGGGTCAAGGATATCCGTGCTGGCGGCACGACTTGATGATGATGATGATATATATATATATATATATATACAAACATTTTAAAATTTGATTTGCTTAGTCGGCAGGGGCTGTAGAATACATTGACTGCATCTCTGCAGAGGGGTAAGAACCCCCAACGAGTGTCCTGGATATGACACTAAACAATCTGATTGTGAGGTTCCAGTAATGCTGGAACTTTGGGGAATGCGGAGTATCCCTTCATTGTCATCGCTCTCAGGTCTATTTTGCCCCGGAGTGGTAGCACCTGATAGTGTCCTATCTATGGCTCAATAGAACTATAGTGTGTGCTTATGCTAATCTAAGTTGGTTGAGAGGGGACAGTTTTGACATTTAGCCTTCGTACTTATGCTAAAATGAATTGTTTAAAATGGAACTGTTTTTGTATACTAAATTGGTTGAAATCGAACTATTTTGACATTTATCTGTGTGTAAACAAAAAAGTATACTTACACTAAACTGAATAGTTTGAGATAGAACTGTTTATATGTTTAAAAATTGATTTGGCATTAATAACCTTCTAAAATTGATAGGCCATAAAACCAATATAAACCAAAAGGAACCAAACATTTCATACAAATATATATATATGTATATATAACCAAAAGTCACAGGGAGCAAGGTCTTTACTATAAGGGGGTGGGGAACTGTCTTGATGGCCATCTTGGTCAAATAGTCTGTGACAAGGATGGAGTTGTGGACTGGTGTATTGTCCAGCTGGAAATGCCACATACCTGATTTGAAGAGCGCTGGCCTCTTCCCTAGGAATCTCTTCCTGAACTCCCTTAAAACCTTAACATAGTAACCCTAACCCTGACCCTAAACCTTTGGCCAATCAACTGTGGTGTATTGACTTCCTTACTCCTCCCACACCTCTCATCATCCCTCACAGACTCCCTGCCTTCCTTTAATCTCTTATGCCGCTCAAAAACTGATGCTCGATTCATGCAAGATGTTCGAAAAGCAATCTGAAGCATTCCATACGTTTCTGTGGCATTTTTTCCAAGTTTAAAACAGAATTTTATTGCATATCGTTCTTTTAAAGTGTCCTCACGTCCAGATTGCATTTTTGAACTTCACCAGCTGTGACAATCAGGCTTTAGTAGGGTGTATTCTAATTCCTGCTGTAGCTGCTCATTTGAAGCTGAAATCATAAAAATTGGTCAGTCATCTCGTAAGATGTATAGCAATAATATACTGAATTACATACAATTTTAAATGCCTGTACAAAAAAGTCTGCAAACTTATTGAATGCATCACGTATATATATATACACACACATATATATATATATATATATATATATATATATCGGATAAATGTGTAAATCATATCTATATCTATCTATCTATATATATATATATAATATGGAGAGTGCTCAATATCTAGGATAGAGCTATTATATAATAATAATGAATAAATATATTTCATTTTGTAAACAGCCTGATGATGTTTTGTAAAAAAAAAAAACTCCATGAAACACAGAGGTTGCAGTCTAAATTCCATGGCATTAAATATATATATATATATATATATATATATATATATATATATATCATCATGATGGCATGCTGTTAGCACAGAATTCTCGCCATTTATCTCTATATTTCATCGCTTCAGGCAGGTCTTCAAGACTACATCCTGTGTTCCTACAGAGCTGTTGTTGATAACTTTTTATTGGTCGGCCAACACTTGCACGTCCGTGTGATGGGCTTCATTAGAGAACGTCGCTTATGAGTTTGTCCTTATTTCTCCGACAGTAACCCGCATGTCTTGCTTGTCTTATTTTTTAGATATGGGAAGAAAGTTGTCCGAACAGCAGCTGTTTTGGGGGATTTTACTTTAAGGATTTGTTCAATGAAGTTAGTAGCATTTTTGTGCAGTTCACGTTTAGATTTTTCTCTATACGCTTAGTCAGCGTCCATATGATGCATCTATATTGTAGAATTAACGCGACTGCTGCTTGGAAGAAATTGTGGTTTATTTCATCGGGTGGGTCTGACTTCCGTATGATCAATAGCCTATCGATATCAATACATGCCTTCACTAGGAGCATAGTAATGTCATTTTCAGTGGATAAGACGCTGCTACCGAGGTACATGAACTTGTTCACTAATTTCAGAGAACCATCATTTAGAGTGGATATGTCTCCTTTTCAATTAAAATACATGTACTCTGTTTTGTCTACATTCCCGTGGAGGCCAATGCCACTAGCTGCTTGCTTCAGACAGTGAAGCTTGGATTCGGTTCGGTTGGTGTATTTGCCAGAAGCGCTATGTCATCAGTGTAGTCTGAGTCTATAATAGTTTGTGTGGGTTATCGTTAGCCTTTTGCCTTTTTGTGTAAAGATATATATATATATATATATATATATATATATATATATATATATAATGCAGTTTGGTATATTTATAAATGAACAGTGCTCAATGTGGGTGATAGAATATATATAAGATAGGATTGCACAGTCATAAACTCAACAGCGCTTGATGACTGTCAGCTTCTCACCTATACGTTCAAGATTATTTTGTCTTATAAACGCGTATATATATATATGTATGTCATCAGACATGTATATATATATATAGTTATATATATATAGTCATATATATATAGTCATCCACAGACAGACTGTTTCGTTCTATCAGAACTCTTCAGTGTGGCTAGACACGCAGGACGCTGGGAGCCGGGATCGAAATCCGTCCAACTTTACGTTAGACTGTGATTTAGACCACTCGTCCACCAAGCGGACCAAGGGAATTTTAAGGTATTTTTATTTTTAGAAACAGCAGCAGCAGCCTTTGTTTACATTTTTTTATACCCTATCGGCTACCAGAGTGCTCAATTCTTTCAAAGAGCTTCGTGTGTGTGCGCATATATTTTCATTCCCAGACACGTGATTTGGTGACATTCCATGTGGTTATCTTGATCAGCCTATGAACTTTTCTGCTGACCCTTTTAAGTATATCTTCAGTCTATAAATTAAAAAGTATGAACATATTTGTGTGTATAAAGATATGTACCTGTGGATTTTGTTATATATTTCTAATAATCGCTTCGGCGAAAAAATGTCAGTTAGTAAGTCTCATTTACTACGTCTTCGCCATCCTAAAGTGTGTCTGTATCCATGTATGTATATATGCATCTTCCTCAGTACATACGCTTTCATTCTTCGGCAAACGTTTATGTATATATATATATATATATATATATATATATATATGTGTGTGTGTGTGTGTGTGTGTGTGTTTTTGTGTGCGTGTATATAACCACCTATCAATGAATAAAAATGTACGTATATATTTGTTTAAAAAAATGTGCATCTCAGTGTTTAGTGATATATGTATATGTGTGTATAAATATCTATCTATCTATCTATCTATCTATCTATCTATGTGTCTAAGAATGAATATATGTGCATACATTTTCATTTATAGACATGTGAGTTATATATATATATATATATATATATATAACTGAAAGCGGGTGAGCATATTTAAGTATATAATGATACGTATATGTGTTTTTAGTGATATATGAGTGTCTTTTAATAAATATAGTGAATTTTTGGCAGAAATCAAATAAATCTTTATTCAGAATTTTTTTCCGTAAATGTAATCTGAGCATTGTTTAGAAATGATCTAGACCAAAAATTGTTCTCATCTCTCAAAAATATGTTTTGAGCCAATTCATAATGGCGGAAAAGCAAATAGATTGTTCTATGCTTGAACAGCAGTCTGCCATAAAAGAAAATATTGACTGAGATGTATAAACTCACAGAATATGATGTTTTGTTTGATTTAATGGAATATCAAACTCCTTGAATTATTAAATGCCATCCTTGTAGGAGAACAGAAGTGATTCTATTTAACCCATACCTGGGGGTTGGATAAAGATATTCATACCTTTCCCAAGGGTATCAGTCCGATAGTGGACCCAGATTTGGGTCCAAGACCAGGTAGGCTCATCAGGTCCACATTACACTAAGTGGGCCGATGACCAGCAGGGCTCAAGCCTCGGCTCGTATCCGACCTTCCCCTCCCCTAAACTCCCACCATAATCGACCTTCGAGTCATTGACCTTGTGTCAAGTCCTGTCTAGTGGGAGGCAGAGACAAATATCAGGTATCAGTCTGATAGTGGACGTTATAGGACGACTGGAGTTCGAACTCGTTTACTACGATGTCACCGTTTAGCACGTTAGCAACTATGCTTCAAGGACTCTCCACAATGTGTAATGTGAACTAAGAAGTATGCTTTAGTAAAAAAATGTTTACAAATGGATAGGTTTGCCACCACGAACAGGGGTCAAATGATAGTCCCTGTAGAGGAAAAACTCTGACTTCTGTCTTGATACCGGCCAAAAGCCTTCTTTGACATTAAAGACCCATCACTATTAATTTCCTTCAAAAAGGGGCCACCATAAACAGTGCTTCCAAATGTCAACTCCTTTGGCAAAATAGACCTTATCTATTGAATGATTCCTAAATCTAAGTATATGTGTATGTGTGCAGTGCTTATAGACATATATGTATATAGTTGTTTGTTTATAGATATATGTATATATCTGTGTATTTAGTTTCTTTAGTTCGATGGCATATCGACCTTCCTGGGTTATTTAACGTTAAAGCCATCTTTGTAAAGAAACGAAGTGGCATTGTTTAACTCATAGTTAGGAGAATAAGGAAGTTCACACCTTTCCAACGGTATTGATCCGAAATGTTACAAAATAGAGCGACCGGAGTTCGAACTCGTTAACTATGATGTCGCAGTCTAGCTCTTTAGCGACGACACCACGGTACTCACCTCTATATGTGTGTACATATATTTTTATGTATGCATATATGTAATTACCAACCGCTCCAACGGGTATGATATGAAACAATGTCAATTTAAGACAAAGTTTTCCGTCTCCTAGACTGGTTGCTTAACTAAGGCAAAAGAACGCAGTCTGCCCAACTATTTACCCATATTTGTATGTTTGTATTTACTAACTTCTCCTACAAGCAGGGTGTGATTGAAGGTCAATTTTTAAGCGGACTTTAACAATGTTTTCCTTCTTCTAGACTGGTATCCTAACCAAGGTTAAATAACCCAGCCTGCCCTACTAATTACCCATAGCTGAAGAGAGAATAATTAGATTCATAGCTTTCCTAAGCGTATTAGTGCTATGTGAAATGCAATCAGCATCGTCCAGGATTTGAACTCGTGTCGCGTGTCCATTTCCTACGTTGATAACCATTACACCACAGGCACTTCCATCCATATGTATGTATGTATGTATGTATGGATGTACTTTTGATTGTTTACTCATATAATAAGTAAAAAGTATGTATAAAGTACGTGCTATTAGAATACGAATGGGGGTGATTCGACTATTCTCTCTGGCTGTGCGAATCACATATCTGGATTTTTTTCGCCGATAAGCATCTTTTTTTTTTCGTGACGACCATGACGATGACTTACAAGCCAGGTGCGTTGACAGCCAAACCTTCACCACATACAGCAACTCCAGCAAAATGAAAGTGATTCTATCTTTTTTTTTTTCTTTTTTTTTTCGACAAGTGTCTTCTATGTGTATAAGTATTTACGAGAAGATTAAGACTTTAGTATGTGTTTGTGATGATATGTGTGTGTGTATTGGAAGGAGCGTGTGTTTGTGGTAGTGGTTATATCTTTGTAGGGGGGGAGGTGGATGGTGTTTAGCTGCTCCGATAGTCCTTGGACATTATCCTCGATCCAAGTGTCAATGACTGAGTGTTAAGTGAATTCGTCAACACAGCTCCGTAGGAGGGGAACTGGAGGAGGAGGTAGAAGGGGAGAAAGAAAGTCGGGTTTTAAACGAGGCAAAGAGGAAGTCGGACACAGATACTTAACACTTAATTAAGAGATACCACTACCGGTTGTCTCACCAGCATCAACATGATTTTCTTTCTTTCTTTCTTTCTTTAATTGCTTTTTCTACGTTCTTTCTATCTTTTTTTTATTTCAGGGTTGTTTGTTTCTTTCTTTCTTCTTTCTTATAGAGATTTTCTTCTTTTACAGCTATTTCTTTCTTTCTTTCTTTCTTTCTTTCTTTCCTTCTTTCTTTCTTTTTTCTTTCTTTCTTTCTTTCTTGTATATTCATTTATTTATCAATTTTTTCTTTCTTCATATTTCCTCACTTTTGTGTTTTTATTTATTTATTCGATTCTTTCTTTCTTCTTTCTTTCTTTCTTCTTCTTTCTTTCTTTCTTTCTTTCTTCTTCTTATTTGAGAGTTTTTTGTTTGTTTCCTCTTACATTTTTTTTATATTTATCTACTTATTCTTTTTTCTTTCTTCATATTTCCACACTTTTTGTGTTTTTATTTATTCAATCGATGATTTCTTTCTTTTTTTTCTTTGCAGCTTATTCAATGTTCCTTCTTTCTTTTTTATTTCAGAGTTGTTTGATTCTTTTACAGGTTTTCTTTCTTTCTTCTTCTTTCTTTCTTTCTTTCTTCTTACATTTTTTTTATATTCATTTATTTATCAATTCTTGTTTTTTCTTCATATTTTTCCCCTTTTTGTGTTATTATTTATTTAAACGAGTCTTTTCTTTCTTCTTTCTCTCTTTCTTTCTTTCTTTCTTTCTTTCTTTCTTTCTTTCTAGCTGTCATATGTTTTTCTTTATTCTTAGGTTTAATCCCTTTCTTTTTTTTATTCTGGAATTCTTTCTCTTTTTTTCTCTTTCCCCAAAGTTTTTAAAGAGGTCTTTACTCAATGTTATAAAAAAGTGCCATGCAACATCAATATGTTTGTTGGTTAACGATGAAAGGACATCCAGGAAACATATTATTATTATTACTCATAAGAGTTTTTCACATCAGCGGTAGCTGATGGTTTTTCACTGGAGTTTGAGTGATAGCAAGTCTCCTCAGGTCTCCAGGACTTGTCCCAGGATTCTGGCCGTTCTTAGCAATGCTGTCTTTTGGATAGTCTCTACCCGCCCGCCACTTCGAAGTCCTCCAGGCCTTTTAATAATCCTTTAGTTATTGTGCCTAACGCACCAATCACAATTAGCACAATCGTTACTTTCATGTTCCAC
>OY757911.1:42525826-42580826 GCA_963585895.1 Sepioteuthis lessoniana
GATCCAGAGACGACATCGTAACAAGCACTACCATTCCGAGTCTGAGTGGAACTGATAGTAATGGGAGTAAAAGGGGTATTCCAAACTCCTCAGGGTTTTTGAACTGGACATTCTCCCTCAAAAGCAGTTTAGTGTTATACAAGGGACACAAATTTTGGGAATGTTTTACCCCTCTATTGTTAGCTTATTCTAAGACTCGCCAACATATATATGTATATATAACCCTGTTGGCGAGTCTTAGAAAAAGCTGACCACAGAGGGGTAAAACAACCCCAAAATTTGTGTCCTTGGTATAACACTAAAATCAAAATTTTATTTTTTAAATAAATACTAAATTACAAAACGATAATTTTCGAAAAAGCGTTAAATTAAATTTTTGCCTGTGGTGTCGGTGTGATATTTTTTTTACGTGGCAGGTCTTTAGAAGAAATGAACAGGTCACATTTTTAAAAAAATTACTTATGAAAAACTTTCAAGAGTTTCACACGATGAATGATTCATTGAATTATATCATTTAATCAGTAAACATCAAAAACTAAATTTCGTACTTTTCTTTATTATAAACTTATAAAGTATATGCGGGGTTTTAATGCCTGAAAATATCTTTTTTCTGTTAGAATTTGACATATAGAAACCTAAACAGAGACGACTTCTTATATATATATATATATATATATATATATATATATATATATATATATATATATATATAATTTTCAAATGAAATATGTCACGATTTTAATATAAATTCTCAACCGTAATTATGTCACACAGTTTTGAAATAGAAGACGAGTAATGGAAATAGAATGTTTAACAGTTTCTCATTTCGAAAAGTAAAATAAATATAATTCTGAAGATGAAACATTTCCACATTAATTGCCCTGATCATGGTCTAATATTAAAAAAAAACGAGATGTTTAATGTTGGCAAATAATTCAATAATAAATAAAATCAATCTCTGAATAGTTTCTTCTTTTGTTTTTGATATATATATATATATATATATATATATATATATATAACTCTTGAAAGTTTTTCATTAGCAATCTAAAAAAAAAGTGACCTGCTCATTTCTTTTTAAGACCTGCAATGTAAAAAATATCACACGTATATCACAGGCAGAAAATTTAATTTAAGGCTTTTTTGAAAATTATCGTTTTGTAATTTAGTACTTATTTAAAAAAATGATTCTTGAATTTTTGGTGAACAAAAAAAAAATTATGATGAAAATATTTCAAACAAAGGGGTACATTTTCTAAATATTTTTTTGAATATTTTAAATATCTTTAAAATATTTTAAAAATATTTATATTATTATTTATATATTATTATTATACTATTATATTACTATTATTATTATACTATTATATATCATTATTTATATTATATTATTAATATTTAAATCAATATTTTAAAAATATTTTTTTAAACAAAGGGGTACATTTTTTAAAATCCTATTTTAGATTTAAAGCAAAAAAAGAAATTGCAATACGAAAGATTCTACATTATTAATACTTAGTTTTTTTTTTAGTTCTTTATTCTTAGCTTCTTTGTATTTGAAAGACAAATTTTTGTTTATTAGCTTGTTTTTATTGTATATACCTCTAATCTTACAATTTTAGATGGTTAAAAAAAAATAAAGAA
Organism: Sepioteuthis lessoniana; assembly: GCA_963585895.1. Lineage (NCBI taxonomy): Eukaryota > Metazoa > Mollusca > Cephalopoda > Myopsida > Loliginidae > Sepioteuthis > Sepioteuthis lessoniana. The sequence continues at coordinate 42,527,471 of OY757911.1, forward strand.
AAGCATGGTTTATTGCTAACTCGAAAAGCTGATTCTTTTTAAACGAATAATCTTCATATTTCTTAGAACAAAATAATTTTATTTTTAATCAATGAGACTCAAAAACACTCTTTAAAAAAAAACAAAAAACTTATTGATAGAATAAACAAAGACTTTTCATTTTGAATTAATACGCAAAATTTTCCACCTAAAATTAAGGACACATTTCTTAATTCTTATTTTTACATTTTTATTAGTTAAAAAAAGTAAATAAATTAAACAAGTACATTTTTTTAAATCACGGGAATTCAACAGAAATGATAAAAATGTCCATCATGTTTTTTTTTTAAAAACACCTTTAGAAAAGTGAGATTATAATAATGCTTAAAACCAATCACGAGTTTAGGTTTTGTTTTGTTTGGTTTGGTTTGGTTTTATGGTTTATAAACCAAATCCTTTTTATGCGTATATATTGAATATATATGATTTGATTTGGTTTGGTTTGGTTTGGTTTTATAGCATATCACAATTGTAGGTTATTTAATGCCAAATCCTTTTTATACAAATATATGGAATATATATAATTGGTTTGGTTTCATAGCATATCAAACATTGTAGATTATTTAAGGCTTAATCCTTTTTAAACATACATATTAAATATATATGATTTGGTTTGGTTTTATGGCTTATAAACCATAGTAAGTTATTTAATGCCAGATCCTTTTTATTCATATATATTAAACATATATAATTTGGTTTGGTTTTATGGCATATCAAACATTGTGGGTTATTTTAAGTCAAATCCTCTTTATATATAAATATATTAGATATATAATTTGTGGACACATTTTGTAGATAACATTTTCAAACGAGCCTAAGCTCATTTTTTCACTATTAAATGGTTTCAAGTATTTCTATCAAATACAACTGTTTTTATTGAATATTTATCATTTGTTTTCACAAAGTTAAATGATTTGAAATATTGCTATCAATTAGTAACAATTTAACATCTGTCATTTGTTTACACACAATTAAATAATCAAACAGTTCTATTTCTAACGGTTCAATTTAGCCTAAGTCATTTGTTTGCACACAGTTCAAAATGTCAAACAGTTTTATTTGACCCATAGATAGGATCTTATCATTGCCACTTCGGGCCAGATTGAACATAGGAGCAATGGCAATAAAGAGGTACTTTACATTTCCCAAATCTCCTAGACTGGAGCATTACCATCAGATTGTTTAATGTCGTATCCAGGACTCTCGATGTGGGAGTCTTACCCTTCTATAGAAATGCAGTCGGTGTATTCTACAGCCCCAGCCAAATAGGCTAACTATTTAGGGTTACATTTTCAAAAATATTGTAAATGTAAGCAAAAATAAATAAAAGTAAAGTTAGCTCCCTTTTTAGTTGCTACTACACTGAGGTGTAGGGAAGGGCGCTACTCCTTTCCCAGGATTGCTCCACTTTACTCTTAATCCATACCTAATAATGCTGAGAGTTAAGCAAGGAGGCACCAAGTACCATTTTTTGAGTCTTGGATATGACTCGGCCTGGAATTGAACCTTAGTCTCCCGGACCTTTGGTGAACTCTCTAACCGATAGGCCAATGGAAATTCCAAAAATAAAGGAATATTGTAATACCTGAATTCTTTGATCCTTTTATCGTTAAATTTTTAGAGGGTAAATAAACATTTGAATTAAAACAATGTGGCTTTTTCGAAAATGACTGAAAAAATGTTTTTTTTCTGTAACTGAGCTCTAATAATGATAAAAAAAGATATACTAAAGGCAAAAAACAAAGAGAAAAAATCATAAAAATGCTTTTGACCTTTCACCAGGTTAGGGTAAGGCATATTTTATATAGTATTATACATGTAACCTTTAAAAAGGAATAGAAAAGAAAAAAAAAAGAGTTAATTCATAAAATAAAAGAAAAATTTTCAATTGAATTAATAGGTGAAATCTTTCATTAATAAATAAGGAGACATTTTCAATTCTTAGCTTTCTTCTCTCCTTCCCTTATATATTCCTTTCATTCGTTTTCATGAAATACTTTTAGACTGCACGTATATATATATATATATATATATATATATATATATATATATATTACTATCTACTCTATGTCTATTTATTTCTTTTCTTTTTCTTGGTTTTCTTAATATTTTCTCTATTTTATTATGTAGCCTTTTGTAATTTAGAAAGAATTAAGACTAGAATTCTTGTCAAAAGAAGAAGACAAAAAATAAACACCCCTCTCGAAAAAAAAAAGAAGCAAAATAACCGAATGAAAACATTAAAAGTCTGTATAAATAAAAAAAAATCGATTAAAACTATTCTAAATGAATAATCTTGTAACTTTTTGTTCTAATTCGATTGAATAATGAGATAAGTTAAGTTATATGTATACACCTATTTCAAAAGATTGTAAGCCAATATATCAAGAGTAAGCACATGCGTGTTGGAAAATATGCTCCGTCGATATCAACAAATGAATACGTATATATATATATATATATATATATATATATATATATATGACGATATCTATCTATCTATCTATCTATCTATCTATTAACTCTCATACATTGAGCACTCCTGGAAATTTATAAGAATCCTCTTCTATATTCTCAAACAGACTCATTCCCAACTCATCTTCTTTATATATATATATATATATATATATATATATATATATATGTGTGTGTGTGTGTGTGTGTGTGTGTGTGTGTGTGTGTGTGTGTGTGTGTGTGTGTGAAGTACTACGTAAAGCATTTAAACGTTTTTATGACTTCTATTTAAATTATAATGATTATTATTTCTTTAACATTTTATCCATCTGTACAAAGTAGCTGCATTTAAATTTGTGTGACAGCAAGTTTCCGTGCTTGTTCCGGACTTTTAAAAGTATTTTAGCGGATATCAGCAGTTTTTTGTTCGAGGCGATTGCAATTCCCCCTCTGATATTCAGTTACTCCCGTCTCTTTTCCACGTTTTTCGGTAACATTCCAACGGCTGCAAGTATTTTCGTGTTCCATGGTTGGAAAGATTCAGGTATTTCTCGAGTTTTTCTTTTTTGTTTTTTTAACTTTCACCCTGCGAAATCCACTTCAGTACAATTCATACCTTTTTTTGTTCTTTTTGATAAAAACTTTTACGCCAAAATCCTATTTGGTGTCTTATTTTTCATAACCGTTTCTATTCTATGCCTATACTATCTGTCTGTATGGTCAAAATTAATCTCTTGAACCATTCCTAGTAGATTGCATTTCCTACTTAGTCGTCTCGTACACTTATTATTATTATTATTATTTACTCATTAGTTTTTCACATCAGCGTTAGCTGACGGTCTTTCACTGGAATTTGAATAACAGCAAGTCTTCCCAAGTCTCCAGGACTCTTCTCAGTATCCTCGCCGTTCTCAATAATGCAGTAGTTTGGATAGTATCCACTCATCCGCCAACTTCCAAGTCATCCAGTTCCTTTAATAATCCTTTAGTCACTGTACGAAAAGCACCAATCACAATTTGTATAATTGTCACCTTCATGTTCCATAGTTTTTTCAATTCCCTAGTAAGATCCAGGTACTTATCCTTCTTTTCATATTATTTCAGTTCAATTCTTTGTTCAGCCGGGACAGCAGAGTCAACAATTTTGCAAATTCTCTTTTTGTTGATTATCATTAGGTCTGGTCTTCTGGCCGTGATTAGGTGATCCGTCTGTATGCCAAAGTCCCATAGGAGTTTATGTGCGTCTTTTTCTAGGACAGATGCTGGGTTGTGCATATACCATTTGTTGGTATAGTCAAATTTAAATTTCTTGTACATCTCTCAGAGGATCATCTTGCCCACCCAGTCGTGGTCTCGTCTTATACTCCTTCTGAGGTATTTTGCTGCATTCGCTTATTATGTGATGGATCGTTTCGTCTCTGTCATCACATTGCTTTTTTGTTGCGTCTTATATATTCTCGCCTTGTTATGATTGGTTCTTATGGCGTTGTTTTGTGCTGCTATTAGGATTCTTTTTCTCTCTTAAAGTTTCCTTTTCTTAGCCAGGTCTAGGTTTTCTCGTGTGAGATGTTTACTACTACTACCACTACTACTACTACTACTACTACTACTACTACTATTATTATTATTATTTAACTCGTTTGAAAGTTTTCTACACCAGCATTAGCTGATGGATTCCCATTGGATTTTAAGAAACAGAAAGTCTCCTTAAATCTCTAGGACTCTTCTCTGTATTCTGGCCGATCTCACTATTGCAGTAGTTTGGATGGTCTCAACTCATCTTCTTATTCCCAAGTTCTCCAGTTTTTGTACCAATCTTTTGGTGACTGTACCAAGAGCACCAACTACAATTGGTATTACTGTCACTTTCATATTCCACAGTTTTTTCAATTCTCAAGCAAGGTCCGAGTACTTATCCTTCTTTTCGCTTTCTTTCAATTTTACTTTGTAGTCAGCCGGGACAGCAAAGTCCACAGCTCAGCAAGTTCTCTTTTTTTTTGTGGATTATTACCAGGTCTGGTGGTCTGGCCGAGATTTGGTGATGAATTTGTATCTCAACATCTCAAAGAATTTTGTGTTTCTTCTTCTTATTTTTTTTTTTCATTATCTTACTTGTGAGATTTTTTTTACACCTGCGTTGTTTGATGGACTTTTTCTGAAATTTGAGTGACTGGAAGTCTCTTCAGCTCTTTTAGTCTTCCAGCAGGTCTTACAAATGCTGCACTTTATATGGTTTCGATTTTTCCTCTGATTTCCAAATGTTTCAGCCTTATTTTCAAGCCTTTTATGACTGTTCCAAGCGTGCCATTTATAATTGGTATCATCGTCACCCTCATGTTCCTCGGTTTCCTTAGTTTTCTGGTTAGGTTCAAGTACTTAACTCTTTTAACTCTCTCACTGCGGTCCGCTGGAACGGCAAAAGTCATCATGCCGCAAGTTCTTTTCTTTTTTTGAGTTCTGCCAAATTTCAATTTCTTGCACTATTGATAGTAGATTTCCTTTCCTACCCAGTCGTCTCTGGTGTTATATTCCGTTGGAGCTAGTTTGCTACATTTACTTATTATTATTACTCTAGATATGGACAAGTATTTTCAGTAAATTTTTAATTGGAAAATTGGTTGAGTAAACTGTTGTTTGCAAAGAAACTGTAGTTTGATAACTTATATTGTTTGATTGTTCATATTAGATAAAGCATGAATATTTCACGTGGTGTTATGGTTAGAAAGTTGAATTAACAGGGCATTGATAGGAAGTTTGATTCGCAATGGGTGCCTAATAACATCAGTTTTATGCCACAACTAAGCTAAGTTTAGGATATAGCTATAAGATAAACTGTTGTAACTATTATTAATTATTTCTTAAAATTACTATTTGTTCTGATAGAAAGCAATACAGCTAAAAGTGAAAGAAATAGAATTCAAACAATTATTAATAACAGGGATTAGCAAGTATGCCTCGAAGATAAATCTTTCATGCAGTGAATTCGATTCTCCCTGTGTGACACACGCTTAAGTCTTTATGCTAAAACACAGCTAAACTTTGGCAATAACCAAATTCTCTCTCCCACCTATTGCTTGCACACTTTATCTCTTTTACCTTTATATATATATATATATATAATTTACTGGTGATGTCACTAATTCATTTGGTGAATGAGAAATTCAGCAAATATATAGGCTACACCATCAGTATCTTTTACATCACTTTTCTGAGAGCAAGAATAATCCAAGAAAACGAAAAGAGTGACACAAACCTTGACCTTGCCAGAGAAGTAAAAACTATGGAACATGAAAGTGACGGTGATATCAATTGTAATTAGTGGGCTCGTAACAATCCCCCAAGTATTAGAAAGGGGGATAGGAAGAGTTGGCAATCAGAGAAGGAATCGAGGCCATTTAGACTAGCACATTGTTGGGATTAGCCAGAATACTGAGGAGAGTCCGGAAGACGTGAGAAGGATTACTATCACTCAGACTCCAATTAAAGCCGACCAGCAAACACTGGTGCAAAAAATTCGCAAGAAATGATAATAATGATAATAATAGTTGCTTTTGGCACAATAACAAAAGGATTATTTAAAGACCTGGAGGAATTGGAAGTTGGCGGACGAGTAGAGACTCTCCAAATGACAGCATTTCTGAGAACGGTCAGAATACTGAGAAGAGTCCGGGAGACTTGAGGAAACTTGCTGTCACACAAACTCCAGTGAAAGACCATCAGCTAATACTGATGTGAAAAACTCTGAAAGAGTAAATAATAATAATAATAATAGCAAGAGTAAGTTATGGGTGATAGAGATGAAAAGATCAATTATATAATAAGTAACTGTAGGAAATTAGCGCAAAAAAAAAAGGTTAAGACTAGAAATGACAAGGAGGGCAAGGTGATCCACTGAGAATTGTGCAAAAAGTTTAAATTTGACCATAAGAACAAATGGTATATGCACAATCCAGAATCCATCCAAGAAAATGAGATACACAAAATTCTCTGGGATTATGGGATATAAACGAATCATCTAATATCGCCCAGACGACCAGATTTTGTTAAAGTCAATAAAAAAAGAGAACCTACCGTAGAGTAGACTTTGCAGTTCCGGCTGATTACAGAGTAAAACCAAAGGAAATTGAGAAGAGATATAAGGACATGGACCTTGCTAGAGAAATGTCGATGATACCAATTGTAATTGATGCTCTTGTTACAGTCATCAAAGCATTAGTACAAGGACTGTATGACTTGGAAATACGAGGACGAGTAGAAACCAACCAAACTACAGTATTGTCGTGATCGGTCTGAATACTAAGAGGGGTCCTGGAGACTTGAAGAGATTTTCTGTTACTCAAAACTCCAGTGGAAAACCATCAGCTTACGCTGATGTGAAAAACTCGCAAAAGAGAAAAAAAAATGTAAATATTTTTGAATATTGGATCCTTAAAAATGGTATAAACACTATCCATTACCTATAACTGAATACAAAAAACTTACTATTTCTTGGGATTTTATCCAAATGGATAGAAAAATAAAGAGCAATAGAGTAGATATATTGGTTAAGGACTATAAAAAACAAACAAACATGCATTCTAAAAATAACACTTTAAATCTACCATTGTGCCAGTAATAGAGAGAGTTCAGGGTCTGATCAAGAAAGAGACGAATAAAACATTAAGAAAATTGGCAGTCTCAGCCGAAATGAAATATAAAAAGAACTGCAGTTTGCAGAACTACTCATCTTCGGAGATTACTATCAATGCGACCGAAAAATATCAGGAAGCAAAAGAGACCGTATAAAACATAAATAAAAAGAATACATATAATCATTACTTTCGCCCACGCAAGGTCTTTGGTAAAAACACAGTAAAGGATTGTAAAAAATGGAAAGTAACACTGAAAATTTAATATTAATAATAAGAATTAGCGCAAAAAGAAGCATAAGACGAGACACGATTGGTTGGGCAAGGTAATCCACTAAGAATTGTGCAAGAAGTTTGAATTTGACCATACGAACAAATGGTATATATACAATACAGAATCTGTCAGAAAATGAGATGCACAAAATTCTTTGGGATTTTTAGATACAAACGAATCATCTAATTTCGCGCAGACAACCAGACCTTTGTGATAGTCAAAAAATAAAAATAAAAATAAAAAAAATAAAGCGAAACTACCGAATAGTGAACTTTGCCGTACCGGCTGACCACAAAATAAAACTGAAGGAAAGCGAGAAGTACCTAGACCTTGCAAGAGAAATGAAAAGACTATAGAACATGAAAGTGACGATGATACCAATTGTAACGGGCGTGCTCGGTACAGTCACCAAATGATTGGTACCGGGACTGGAGGACATGGAAAGCAGAGAACAATTGGATACCATGCAGACTACAGCATTGTAGAGATCCAGCAGAATACTAAGAGGAGTCCTGTAGACTTGAAGAGACTTGCTGACACTCAAACTCCAGTGGAAAACTATCTGTTAAAGTTGATGGGAAAAACGCTCAAATGACTTCAATAATAATACAACTTGCTTTATAGTGGATTTTGCCTTTGCAGAAGACTACAGAGCAAAAACCAAAGAAAGAAAAAGGAGAGTTGAGTTATTAGCACCTTGCCAGAGAACTAAAAAGCTATGGAATTTGTGGGTTACCGTAATACCAATCGTAATTGGTGCGCTTGGAATGGTCTCCAGAGACTTGAAAAAGAGACTGGAAAAATTGGAAATCAAAAGAATTGATCTCATTCAGATTACATTAAAGATATCGGCTCGAACACAGAGAAGAGTTGTGGAGACCTGAAGAGACTTGCGGTCACACAGATTGCAATGAATAGCCACCGACTGGTGCTGGGTGAAAAATTCACGCGAAAGAAAATAATAATAATAATAATAATGATAATACGAACAAGTGGTATATGCACGACCAGGAATCCGTCTTGGAGAATCAAATGCTTAATATTCTCTTGGAGTTTGAGATACAAACAAATCACTTAATCTTGGCCAGACGACCAGACCTAGTTATAGTAAAAAATGGGGTGGGAGAGAACTTATCGAATAGTGGATTTTGCCGTACAGACAGACCACAGAGTAAAGATAAAATAAAAAGAGAAAAAGAGGTAAATATCTAGACCTTGCTAGAGAACAAAGAAAAAAACTACCGAACATGACGCTGACGGTGATACCAATTGTAATTGGTGTACTTGGAACAATCCCCAAAGGCTTGGTAAAGGGATTGGAAGACTTAGAAATCAGAGGACAAGCGGGGACCATCCAAAATTCAGCATTATTGGTCAGAATACTGAGAGGATTCCTGGAGATTTGAGGAGACGTCCTGTAACTCAAACTCCAGTGAAAGACCATCAACTAACGCTGGTGATAAAACCCTCTGTGTACTACAATAATACAATGGATCTTTTAATTCGGGTCAGAAGACAAGACCAATTGTTAACAAGAAAAAATATTCTCAGCAAGTGGATTTTGCTGTTTCAGCAGACTACAGAGTGTAAATAAACGCGAAAAGTCGGAAAACTACTTGGACCTTGACTGAGAACTAAAAAAACTTTGGAACACAAGGGCGACTGAGAGATCAATCGTAATTAGTACGCTTGTTAAGGTCTTCAAAGACTTGTACAAAAAGACTGGCAGAATTGGAAATCAGAGGAAGAATCGTGATTATACACATTACAGCATTGTTGAGATCGGCTAGAATACTGAGAAGAGTCCTGAAGACCAGAGGAGACTTGCTGTCATTCAGACCCCAGTGAAAGACCCCAAGTTAAAACTGGTGTGGAAAACTCGTAAAATAATAATAATAATAATAATAATAATAATAATGATAATAAATGAACGCAGTAACCAAGCACAAAAGGAGTACAAGACTTGGCACTACTGCGTGGGGAAGGTAATCCACTGAGAATTGTGCAAGAGACAAAAAATTTGACCATACAACCAAATGGTATATGCACATTGTAGAATCCGTCCAAGTGAATAAGCGCTTAAAATTCTCTGAGAATTTGAGATACAAACGAATCTCTTAATATCAGCCAGGAGTCTCAACCAAGTGTTACATCAAAAAGATAAAAAAAGAATTTGTCATCTAGCGGATTTTGCCGTTCTGGCTGATCACAGGATTCTTGGACATTGCCACAGAACTAATAAAGCTATGGATTATGAAGGTGACAGTGATAGCAATCGTAGTTGGAGTATTTGGGATGGTCCTCTAAGGCCTGGAAAAAAGGCTGGAGGAATTGGAAATCAAAGGAAGAATTAACATCATCCCGGCCACAGCGTTGATAAAATCGACCAGAATACCGAGAAGAGTTGTGGATACCATACGAGACTTGCTGTCCCTCAGAATCCTGTGAAAGGCTACCTGCTGGTATGAAAAACTCGTAAGGAGTAAAAAGACAATAATAACAATAGTAATAGTAATATAATGATAAGGATCATGATGTTGTTTATCCATCAATTTGAAGCTGATGATTTGCGATTTGTGCTGAAGTATGGAGTAGATTTGTTGTTATTCAGACTTCAGTGAAAGACTACGCGCCAATTATGAAGTATAGTTATAAAGGCACTGGTAAAAATGGCACGGGTAAAAATGACACAAGTGGGAAAATAAGAAAAAATGGTACAAAACGAAAAAGATATTAATACATTTTTTAAAATCCTACCTTTTTTTATGAATACAGTTTACACACACACACACACACACACACATATATATATATATATATATAGGGTATTATTTTGTCCAGTTAAACCGATGTTGAGAGTAATTCCATCAGGACAAGAAAACTATTCATGAGTGAATATTTAAATTTTCCTGGTAAAGAGATCAATGTAACAGACAATACAGAGCAATAAATTCTTTAAGAAAAACAACAAACCGGTTTTTTTATCTATAGGATCTGAAGAAGTCCTGTTAAATTTTTGTCGTGTTTTTCAAATTTTCAAAAACGCGTAACAGGATGGAAATAAATTTATAATCCTAATGTTACCGGTTTGTTGTCTTTCTTATGGAAAGTATATATATATATATATATATATATATATATATATATATATATATATTGTGTGAGTGTCTCAGAATAGATGCAACGCATTAATATGATCATTCATATTATGTCACGTCAATTCATCTTTCATCTGAATCTTAAAAAGCAAGCATATCCCTTCAGAAAGGTCAAATCAGATGACAAGAGCAGAAATTGATTGGATTTATCCTACTGTGCACGTGAAAGACCAAGTTCTTGGGAACGTCTTTGGACGGATTTTTAAAAACTTTTCCAATAGAATCTCTCACCGTATTCACATTGTCAGGACATCTTGCAGTCAACTTCCTGCCAGATCTACGATTCTCTGCCTTCTTTTGAGGTTGTTTTCTGACACTTTGGCTTGAAATTCGTGTACAACGATGAATTTTCCTTTTCTAAGGATGATTGTAGGGTTCAATTTGCTGTGAAATCTTTGCGTACACAGTTTTGAATGTTTTGTCTCCAAGTAAGTAGTGACGCAACATATTTTTCCTCTCTTGTCCAAGGTATTGTGATCGAGGATTAAGAGTTGTCATAGTATACTATTTTCAAATCTGAGACAAAAAAAGAACACAACAATATTCTTAGTAGAACAATTAGCAGTTACATGGGTCCCATGTATATTGAAACATCCTGGATATGATGAATATTGACAAATTAAAGTAAATTAAAAGCTACCACCAGTAAAAAAAGTTAATGATTGAAGCTTTAATGACGTTGTTAAATATCAAATAGGGATGTTAAGAAAAACGAAAATTGAATTTAAAAAATGAAAAAACTCAAACTAAAATATTTAATATTATCTTCTTTGTTTCATTCTGGTAGAACGTAGATATGTTTGTTTGTGTTTTATGACATATCAACCTTTGTCGGTTGTTTAATGCTAAATCCATTTTTATAAAAATAAACAGTTCTTTTTCAAAGAATTCAGTTTCGCATAAGTACACAGTTTAATTGTCAAAAAAAACTTTCTATTTCAAGTTATTCAGTTTAATCAAGCAGTTCTAATTCAAACAATTCAGTTTAGTATAAGTATAGTTTTTGTTTACACACAGTTAAATGTCAAAACAGTTCTCTTTCAAACTATTCAGTTAAGGGTAAGTATACAGTTTAATTCTATTTAACCCATAGATAAGACCTTTATCAGGTGCTACCACTCCGGGCCCAAGTGGATCTGGGAGCGATGGCAATGAAGGGGTACACCGCATTCCACAAAGCTCCGGCATTACTGGAATCTCACCATCAGATTATTTAGTGTCATATCCAGGACACTCTTTGGTGGGGGTCTTACCCCTCTGCAAAAATGCAGTCGGTATATTCTACAGCCCCAACCGATTGGACAAACGTAAGTAGGGTTTAACTTACCAAAACTTTTGTTTTGACCAACAACATCTGCCTTTTCAAAATTATTAAAAACTTATAATGTCAATTAGTAGTTTAGAATTATTCGGAAGTTTTTTTTTTATTTAATACTGGTTGCCAACAGAACAAATTTTGTTGATTTAAGATAGAAAATCGAAATAAAATTTTCGTTTTGTTAGATAATTTTATTTTTGATAATTGCATTGGGACTGTCGTGAATATATTTTTATTGGGTTTTTAAATGAAAATTGTTAGAAAGTGACAATTATTTTCTCGACAGTTTTAAGTTGACAACAAAGGTAATTACACGATGAAATAGAAATTTCACCTTTTTATAAACGAGGGGATTAAAGAAAATAAAAAAATTGTCTCAATTGCGATTGTCGTTAGCTGACTTTTTAAAAGACATATATACATGTGTGTATACCATTTTCGACAACCAAACATTTTTAATTATAAATTAGTTCAAATACAACCCTGAAGTAATTACGGATTCAGTTTGAAAATTTAAAAAGAAAATATACTCATAATATGAATCACAATAATAAAAATAATAATTTGGAGTGACACATTACAAGCAATGTTGTAAAGTAAAAAACCAAATGCGAAGCCACACGACATGTGTGATACAAACAGATAACCTAATCTCGTCCAGACGACCAGACCTAGCAATAATCAACAAAAAAAGAGAACTTGCTGAATTGTGTACTTTGCTGTCCTGACTGACCACATGGTACAATTGGAAGAAAGCGAAAAGATAAGTATCCAGACCTAGCTTAAGAATTGAAAAAACTGTGGAACATGAAAGTGACGATTACACCTATAGTAATTGTTACTTTTAGAACAGTCACAAAAGTATTTGTACAAGGACTGGAAGACAGGGAAATAAGAGGACCAGTGAAGACCATCCAAACTACTGCATTATTGAGAACGACCAAAATACAGAGAAGAGTCCTGGAGACCTGAGGAGACTTTCTATCACGCAAACTCCTGTGAGAAACCATATGATAATAATATTTTTAAAATATTTAACTATGCAAGTAAAAATTCTGGATTGAAACTGTTATATGGCATAAAGTATTCATATCTTTTACTAACAATTTTTCGAAAGGTCTATTTGACTCATAAGAGTGACTCCTAATAGGTTATTCAATACAGTGTCAAATTCGACCCAGGAGCAATGAGAACAAAGTGACCCTGCCCTCTCCACAGCTTCAGAAATGAAGCCTCACCGCTACCGGTAAATTACAGACATACTAACGATATAGTGTTAATCTGCTCTTGTTTAAATGTGCATGTGTGCATGCATAAGTGTGTATTCGTATGTGTGTGTGTGTGTGTGTGTGTGTGTGTGTGAGAGAGAGAGATAGAGAGAGAGAGAGAGAGAAATAAAGAAAAATTATTTTTCTCTCTTACTCTCTATGTCTGGCGTATATTTACTTTTGTTATCTATGTTGGTCGGCACACACACAAGCACACATACGCACACAGACATGTATACACACACACACACATATATATATATATATATATATGTGTGTATAAATATATATGTGTGTGTGTGTGTTTGTGTGTGTGTGTGTATGTGTGCGCGTATACATGTATATGAGAGGTAAAGAGAGAGGTAACAGAAATAGAGGGAAACAAATAGTAATTCTCCCCCCCTCTCTCTCTCTCTCTCTATATATATATATATATATATAGTCGGTGAATATGTACTTTTGTGAACTGCATTAATTGCTTCCTAAGTAAATGTTATTGTATGCAGGCGTATGTGTGTTTGCAAAAAAGATATAATCTCTAATATATAATAATAATAATAATAATAAGCCAACAGTCACACACACACACACACACACACACACACACACACACACATATATATATATATATATATATATTTATATGTGCCTGTGTTCATTTGTGTATTAAAGAGAAAGAGATAGGAAGCATAATGTGAGAGAAACTGAGAATATAAACTGTCTCTGTCTGTATATTTGGTGCTCATGAACTTTTATGATCTATATTGTTCGCTTCAAAAATGTTTTGACATCTGTGTGAGCGCGTATATGTGCTCTTGTGTACGTGTATGTGCTCTTGTGTGTGTGTGTGTGTGTGTGTGTGTGTGTGTGTGTGTGTGTGTGTGTGTGTGTGTTTGAGGAAAACTGGCCGAGAGATAAAGAATAATGCGTGAATACACTTGTATACAAAGTTCCGAGTTATCTTTGAAAGAGAGATTAACTCTTTCGAAGAAAAACACAAAAAGCAATAAACAGAAAAGAGTGATTGTAGGTAGAGACCTCTCTTCTCCACTAAAGGCAGGTTCTACACAGGGTCATTTTTTTAAAAGCGGGTCCCAAATTCGTTTCCAACCAGAGTGTGAACATGAATCAGTACATAAAACAGTCAGAGATTTGTATTAGTTCGCTGGGAAGATGGAGAGAACGTGAACAAAAAGGCAACATTATAAACAGTAGGAAAGAAAGATACAGGGGGAAAAAGAGAGACCTTGAGTGAGATAAAGAAATAAAAACAATGTTGTAAAAGAGACTCTCTAGTTAACAACTTTACGGAATAAACGGTTCTTAAATACAAATAAGTAGCCATTACCCGGCTGAGGACATCAAATACACCGCTCGTCTAAGTACCCTCTTTGAACTATCATAAACAAGACACAAATTCTACGTTCTTCGATATAGACGCACACCCGTTGTTTTATGGATTTCCCAAGTACTTTACAAAGCCTTAACTCTCCCTGTCTTCAGCTCCTAAAAAAAGTACTTCCTAACTGCAGTGGGTCGTTGGTGCACCTCATTAGTTGTATCTGTAGCAATTCATATCGCATTACTCTGTCAGAACGTAGAATAAATGACATTATCTATGTTATTCATTCTACGGCGTGAACATCGTTTAAGAGTATGTCTTGTACGTTACCAAAAAGCGGTGTTCAGATTGAGTTTAAAGAGGCAGATTTCAAAGCATTAAAATTGTTCAGGGAGATCGAAGTAAGAAAATATTGTGAAAAACAATAAACCTCTATCAAGTTCACTCGACTTGAACATAAACCCAACTCTCTCTCTCTCTGTACATTATACAAATCAAGTAAATGAAAAAAGATGGCACCGAAAAAAGTTGTCGAAGTGAAAATGATAACTGCATTCAGACATCTGTCTACATCTTAATCTCTATCTGTCTGTCAAACTTCTCTGTCTGTCTGTCTGTCCTTTTGTCTGTCTATCTCTTTATATATACCTCAGCAGCAACATCTCATCTACGGAAATAGATGCAAACGTGCGCCTTGTGAAGGTGGGGAATGGTACTGAGAGGTTATCGATCATATGGAAATCTATTCTATGCGATAAAATAAAATCGAATTTCTTCCAAGTTGTAGGTGTGACTGTACTATTATATGGTTTTTGGCGAATGTAGAGTACATCTTCTTTACTCTCAGGTCCACTCTGACCCGAAGTGATTGTACTGTTAAGGTGCAATGTAAGGGTCAAATAGAACTTTTCAATCTTTTGATCGGGATTAATAGATTCGCGGGCAAAAATTCCGAGCCATTGATGATGACTGTGTCATAGAAAAGATTTTTATTGCTGAAAAGTTGCTCTATCCAACTCTGTCATTTTTTATCCCTATTAGGATTTAGCTTTGTTTAGTTTATAACAAAGCCAGAAATATAACGTGCCCACAGATAATCAAACTCATTAATAATAACCTGCTTGCCTATTTTACTAACCATTGCTCCATGGCAGGCCCCACTTCTTGTATTTGTTACAATTTGCGTGAAAACAAATATGTACCATGTATATAACTAGTCGATTGGCATAATGGTACGAGTGCTCATCAATGGTCCGGGAGACCGGGGTTCAATACTAGCTCGTGTCATACCAAATACTCAAAAAATGGGACTTGATGACTCCTTGCTTAACATTCAGTATTATAAGGTATAAATTAGGGAAAAGAATAGCTCCCTCCCCTACACCTTGGTGTAGTAGTCTTTGAAAAGAGAACCTTTTGGACGATAGGCAAACCCATATACATGTAAATACTATATGATATACGAAATCATAAAGTCAAATCGGTGAATAAAACTTGTTATATATTTCTAATATTGATTAATTCCTCGATTTTAATGGCATGTTAACCTGTCTCATGTTTTATGCCTAAAGGTTAGGGAACCGCATTCATTGTATATTTATATTTTGATTTCTTGTGTAGTTGTTTCTAAAGAAATGTTTGTACACAGTTATATGATATCAAGTATTTCTGCACACAACAGATAATTTGCCTCAAAATGTATGGTTTTAAGTATTTTTTATCAAATACTAATAATCCTATGGTTTCAAGAAATCATTTTTGTTTAGTGATAGTCATTTGTTTGCTCACAGTTATATGGTTTCAAGTGACTTATAATAATATTTAGTAAACAAACATAGCTCCAAGTAACCATTCTTAATACAAATATTGCTCTGTTGGCTGGGGCTGTAGAATACACCAACTACACCTCTGCCGAGAGGTAAGACCCCCGCCAACAAGTGTCCTGGATATGACACTAAATAATCTGATGGTTTTGACATTTAACTCGGTGTATTGCCCAGCCGGCTGGGGCTGGAGAATACGTCGACTGCACCTCTGCAGAGGGGTAAAACTCCACAACAAGTGTCCAGTATATGACACTAAACAATCTGATGACGAGGTTCCAGTGATGCTGGGGCTTTGGGTAATGTAGAGCACCTCTTCATTACCATTACTCCCAGGTCCACTCTGACCCGGAATGGTAGCACCTGATAGGGTCCCAACTATGGGTTAAATAGAACTAAACTGCGTACTTATGCAAAACTGAATTGTTTGGAATGGAACTGTTTTTGACTTTCAAACTCTACTTACACTAAACTGAATTGTTTAATATAGAACATTTTTGACATTTAACTGTGTGTAAACAAAATCTATACTTATAGTAAACTGATGGTTTGGTTTCTTTGTTTAATGGCATATCAACTCTTTTTAGGTTATTTAATGCCAAATCCATTCTCCTAGAAGAACGGTAGAGGTACTATTTAACCCATAGCTGGGAATAGTAAACTGAATTATTTGAATTAGAACTGTTTGAATAAACTGAATAGCTTGAAATAGAAATGTTTTTTACAATTAAACTGTGTAATCATGCTCAATTGAATTGTTTGAAATAGAACTGATTTGGCTGATATGCCATAAAACCCAAAAAATCTACCAACCATCTTAAAATAAAACTTGATACTAAAATGAAAAGGATCTAATATAGTTAAGAATTGTGGATCAGTTTACAACTTGGTTAAAATACTTTTCATCCTGTTTGGTTTATTTGTTCAATGGCATATCCACACCCTATGGGTTATCTAATGATGCGTCAGAGTAATGGCAATGACACCTACCAGATCCTAAGTAATGAAGTCTCACCATCGGATGTCGTTTGGTGTGATATCGGAGACACCATTTTTGGCAGAGGGATGGAGGCTTACCAAGAGATGCAATCAGCGTATTTTAAGACCAGCCGACAGAATTAATACATTTTCTAAGTGCATCTCGAATATTATATCAATATTTTTGAAGAAACGGGACTATCGCTTATGTCCACGTTGACTGTTGTATTAAAATATCTACTTGGAACAGGTGGTTAAGATGCCAAGGGTCATGTATATCTATTCTCTCTCTCTCTCTCTCTCTCTCTCTCTCTCTCTCTCTCTCTCTCTCTCTCTCTCTCAGTATATATATAGCTTTGATAAATGTTATTCCTCCAAGTGTCACTGTAGATATTTAAGAACAACAAAGAAACACGTACCGAATGACCTGCTCGTCACCTGTGCAAAATTTTATGTGGGTAAATAATTCATATCTTATATAAGTGCAAGTTACAATCAGACAATATTGGACAAAAATGTTTTAGGTCATTGAGCTGTGAAAAAAAAAAGAAGGTACAAGAGAAACCTAATATTCTTCAAAAAGTTTTATATTTTCTTTGCTTTTCTTTAGCCTTCTTGAAAGGTAGGGTCATAAAATATCTTTTAACTGAAAAGAAACAAACAATAATCTAATGCTAGTTTTATGTTTCGTAGTTTATGTTATGCAATCAAAAGAGATTGGCTCATTTTCAGTGGGAAGAATCAGATGACATAGATAACTTTTCGTTTGTCGACATTTCACGCCATTTGTCTTTAATAGAAATATTGTAAGACACAAAGAGAAAGTGTCTCACCTGCCATCTTCCTCTTTAAACATCATTTCGCCCCTGCCTACCACTTTTTTTTGTAATTGTTTCTTTTTCTCTATAGAAATTTCTGTGGCTCTTAACATTTTTATTTAGAGATATCTATACCATGCTGGTTAGGTTGGATTATTCTAATATAACTTGTTTCTCTCTGTCTTTTTTTTGACTTCACTGTATATCATGGCCAGTTTTAGGGGTCTGTCACCACGATCAAAACCTTATCATTATGGTCAAAGAAGTAGGATCAGAATCATTCCCTGATACTTGAAGCGACCCCGAAAGAGAAATTTCAAAGAAGTTGGTCAGTTTTTTTTTCTATTCGATATATGCGCGAGAACCGTCACATTAGAAAAAGGCTGGTCCCGTATTGAAAGATCGTGGTGGGTAAATGAATATATTCCTTTTTCATTTTTTTACTCCGTTTTTCGTATAATCTCTTTCTTTCTCTTTTCCCCCTCTTCATTTGTTTCTTTCTGTGTATGGAGGAATCCCCGTGGTGTAATGGTTAATGATGCTGGTCTGTCGACTCGAAGTGAGTGAGTTCGAGCTCCAGTCACACTGTTGCATTCACTTTCGGACTGTTACCTTGGGAAGAGTATAAAGGTAGCCTTAGCTGTGGGTTGGATAGTATCACTGTTGTTCTTCTAAAGGATGGCTTTGGAATTAAATAAACCACGAAAGGTGATATGCCATTAAAGAAAAAACTAAACTTGGCTTGGTTATAATCCGTTTCACGTCAAATTTCATTCTTTTCCGTTCATTCTGTATTTTTTCTTTTTTTAAATTCTATTCGCATTAAATCTATTTTTAAAATCCGTATTTCTTTCTTTCTTTCTTTCTTGTTCATTTTTTTCCGTTTTAATTTTTTTTATTTCCCCAACACTTTATCATATTTACCAACCCCTCCACTCGGGCAGGATATGACACAAGGTCAATTTTTAAGCGGAGTTTAACAGGTTTGAATTCAGAGTTTTCCTTCTAGACTAGATGCCTAACCAAGGCTGAAGAAATCAGTCTGCCCTACTATTTATCCATAGCTGGAGGGAGAATAATTGGATTCATACCTTTCCTAAGGGTATTAGTGCTCTGTGAAATGCAACCAGTCTCGTCCAGGATTTGAACTCGTGTCGCCGTATCCATTTCCTACGACGATAACCATTATACCACGGGCACCTCCAACTTCTTGATTTGTACAACAGAAAGTAAAATTACGTGACTGTTTTAAAAGCCCTACCCTCTTCTCTGACAGCTTACTGCACATCTGTATTGTTATCATGTGTACCCATTATGGCCTTGATATTTCAAGGCTGACTGCATCCTCAACTGAGTGCCACACAGAAAGACTATAAATACATGCAGATGAAAAAACAATACGTACGTGCATACTAAGGCGTCAACCAACGTTGCAAATTTCCTTCAAGTTGAACTTAAACTTTGCTTATTAACATATAAATATATATATATTAATTTCTATCATCATCATCATCATCATGACATGCCACAAGCACGGATTTCCCTGACCCTCTCTCACCATTCGTCTATATCGTCCATCACTCCCAGCAGGTCTTCCATCCTACATCCCCAATCAGAACAGAGCTGTTGTAGATAACTTCTAGCAGGTTGTTTAACACTTGCTCGTCCGTATTACGGGGTCCATTGGAATACGTCACTTATGTATTTGTCCTTACTTCCCCAGCAGTGTCCCGCATATGCAATTGCCATCAAACTTTTTCTCCGTACGCTTAATTAATGTCTATGTAGTGCATCCATATAATAGTATTGATACAACCGTTTTTTGGAAAAAATTGCGTTTTATCTTATAGGTGAACCAACACACACACGTATATACAAACATACACACACACATACATATATGCATGCCCCCGCACACACAGTGTTCCATAATGAATAAGTTATCTAGTAATGTAAGCTAAGTGTAGAATTCAAAATATATGAATTGAAAAGTTAACTGGTAATTCGTTAGAATAAGAGTCATAGAAAATAACCAAGAAAATGATAGAGAAAATTTGACCCCAGGATGACTTTTTTAGCTGTTCCCTGATTGGTTGGTTCAGTCGTGGGAACGGTTCGGTTAGGTAGAGAATTAGAGGCGTAACAAACGGACGCCTAAAATGGCTATCACTTCAGCCGTACGGTCAACTTGGGAAATTGGGTAAATAAAGACGTCGAAAATCCAACAACTCTTTGTGTCCATTCATGAGAACAGAAGCGGACACGAAGACCCTGATAATCGCAAGACAAACCGGAGAAATTCTGAGATAGAAGATGAGAGAATCCAGCTAAATAGATAGTATAAGAAAAGATTCAGGAGTAAATCTTTGGAGTTCGCTGTCTATCCCGACTCTCTCTCTCTCTCTCTCTCTCTCTCTCTCTCTTCACGCAATTATTTCGCTAACCAATGTCGACTATTTCGTTATAACCCCCCCAAAAAAAACAGATGATACTTTTATAAATAAATGTTGTCTTCTCATTCCAATATACAACAGATGTATACGCCAACACACACACATGTATATACAAACACATAGACACATGCATACACACATATTCCAACACATACACATGTACGTGCGCGCGCGCAAACATAAGTATATACCAACACACACATGCATATATACATTTACCAACATACAGACGCATACATACATATATGCAGCACACATACATACAGACAGAGGTTCACACGCTTATATATCGATACAAACATGTGCACACACATATATACCAACATACACACACGGATATACTGTACACACAAACATGTATATATCCACACACGCACGTATAACAACACACACACACACACAAACACACATGCTTGCAAACACAAAGAAATATACTCACGTTAATGCTAATGCACACACCAATGTATATACCAAAACATACATGTGCACACACGTATGTTTCAAAATACACATATATATACCTAAACACGAGTATATACCAGTTCACAAACATGCACACACACATATATATCAACACGAACACATACATACAAATACTCTCGTATTTATGAACAGACAGGCACATATATTAGCACACACACACACACACACACACACACACACACACACACATATATATATATATATATATATACCAACATTCAAACATGCTCACATATACACTTATGCCAACTTGGACAACTTAGTCATCAGGAGCTGTAGAATACATCGATTGCATCTCTACAGAGGATCAGACCCCCCACCTCAATTATCTGATGGTGAGGCTCCAGTTCTGGAGCTCTGGTTTATGTGGAGTACCCCTTCATTACCATTACTCCCAGGTCTGCGTAGAACCGGAGTAGCAGTACTTGATTGGGTCCTATCTCTAGGTAAAAATCGGAACTGACATTTAAACTGGGTGCTGACAAATGACTTTACTTAAATATTTGAAACCATTTAAATATATGCAAACAAATAAATAATAGTTAATAGAATTATTCGTATTAGAAATACTTGAAATCAGTAAACTGTTTGCAAAAGAATAAGTTTGGGCTCGTTTAAAAATGTTTCCTACCAACTAACTATTCGGTTACAAATTATATATTTTATATATGTATAAACAAGGGTTGATAAACCATAAACCCAATCCTGCCCAACCCAACCAAACCAAACCAAACCAAACCAAACCAAACCAACACGGAGTAGACTTTCTGGACGTCACATTGAATTTAAATAATGGTACGTTCAAACCCTTTAGTAAGAACGATTCCGCCCCTAGATACATAAATATCTCCTCGAACCACCCAAGATCGGTACTGAGACAGATACCCAATGCGGTGAACCAAAGAATTAATAAGCTGTCCTCAGGTAAGAAAATGTTCGAGGAAAACAAAAGCAGATATGATGACGCCCTGAAGGACAGTGGATTCCAAGGTAGACTGGAATACTTAACCCCGGTGGACCTCAATTCGAGAGCTAGGAAGAATAATAGTGGGACCCACACACCCCTCAAGGTAGGTGAGACTGTTAATAATAGTTGTCACGGAAATAGACGAGGAAAGAATAGAAATAGAAAAGTAGTCTGGTTCAATCCGCCATTTTGTAAGCTCACTAACATTAACATAGGTAGACACTTTCTACACCTACTAGATAAACATTTTAATAGAGGCAACCCATTGAGTAGGATTTTTAACAGAAATACAGTGAAAATTAGTTACTCCTGCACTAAGAACATGTACAATATACTAAGCAACCATAATAGGAGGCTACTCAATGAGCTTACCACGAGAGATAGGAATCCAAACGAGGAGATTGTAACTGTAGGAATAAGGAAGAATGCCCCTTGGGCAGACGCTGCACCACGAGGAATGTCGTATACCAAACATGCATTTCTCCTATGGAACAGCAAAGGGACGGGGAAAGAATCTATATCGGGATCTCCGCGGGAAACTGGAAGCAAAGATGGTACAGCCATAGACACTCATTTTCCAACCCGAAACTTAGGTACCAGACTGCTTTATCGAAATACTTCTGGGGCCTGAAGGATCAGGGGCTATCTCCGCAAATTAAGTGGAAAATATTAAGGCACTCATCTGCCGCCAACAGCTTCAACGGTAGATGTAACCTATGCTTAGACGAAAAAATTAGCATAATTAATTTCAAGAATAGAAAACTTTTATTGAACAAGAGAAATGAACTTGTCTTTAAGTGTAGACATAGAGGAAAATTTAAATTATCTTAAATAATAAAGAAATAATAGAGATCAACACAACAGCAGATATCACCGAGACAAAGAAAAAACAAAGGTAGATAAGGGCCAGATGAACAAGGAATATTAATCCAAAACAAGGCCTGGGATTCTAGAGTGGTTAATTCCCCTTGACCATTTTTAGGGTAATTTTTTTAAAAAGATACACTTGACGACTATAATGAATGTCCCCACCTTATCTGGTTCATGTATCTCGATCCTAATTGAAACTAGAGAAACACCTAAGATGACAACAGCTGGGTTAATTAACAGACATATCAGAAATAAAAATATATATCATATATGAGATAGCCATTAGTTAAACGATCTGAGCCTGTTTAGAATAGCACACCTGCCAAGTAGTAGAACACACAAACAGAGCATAAAATCAAAAGGGACTGACCAGTAGATTAATTCCACTCCTGTTTCTTAAGCGTTCTAACATATATGTTCACACCCTCTGCTCCCGCCTAGGAACGAATGAGTTCCACTTTGTTTTTTATTTTTATGTTTTTTTATTTTTATGTTTTTTTATTTTTGTTTTATTCTTATCTCTATCCTTGTTTTCTGATTTTTAATTTATTTTTTAATTTCTTTAATTTTCCTATTTATCTTCTGAATACGAACTCTAACTCCTCATTCGCATCATATCTCTGGGACAATACAGAGCATGTAAAAGAGTCATCCGACGAGACGGAGAATATACCAACAATATTCTCCGCCGAAATAAATTTATTATGACGGCTTAACCGAGTTTGAGTCTCCATTTAATTGCACTATATATATATATATATATATATCCTATACACGAAATAACTTTTTTTGTTTCTAGCATTACGAATCTTTATAATATAATTGCCATAAAACCTACTGACTGATTAGGAAGATATCCTATACTTTCATTATTGGCCTAGTGGGTAGAGTGTTCGCCAATGGTCCGGGAAATCAGAGTTCAATCCCAGGTCGGGTCATACCAAAGACTCCAAAAATGATACTTGATACCTCCTTGCTTAACACTCAGCATTATTAGGTACATATCAAGGGTAAAGTGGAGCAATCTAGGAGAAAGAGTAGCACCCTCCTCTACACGGTGTAGTAGCTATTGAATAGCGAGCCCTCAGGTCATCCTCGACTACAGTCGCCAACTTACTTACTCATTAGAAATCATGAAAGAGTGACATCTTAAGAATTTTCTTATGATTTGTAAATGCAGTATCGCCCATGAATAAGAAGACTGGATCAACCCTTTTTTTTAACAAAAATTGAATTTTCTTCTAAATCAAAATATGACGCTTTTATCATTTTTAGTGGAATATTATACAATCGAAATGCATTATGTATTAACAGAGTCAACAACAGTGAAACTTGGTAACCAAAAAATATTACGGCTGGTTGGTTGGTTTTATCTTAGGTGGGTTATGTAATGCTGAAATCAATCCCATTCATTCGCAAAGCAATTATGTAGTTTTCAGTGACAAATGATAATAATCATATGGAAATAACTATTGCTTCGCGAAACTAAACTTAATACTATTAATTTATACACAATAACTTAGTTTTTAGTAACTATTCCTATTTGATTATAATAATGATTTCTTTGAACATATTTATATGGTTACAAAATAATAATTTGTTTTGATTTGGTTTGGTTTTAAAGCACATCAACTATTGTAGGTTATCAAAAGCCAAATCTTTTTTTATACATATAAACACTTCTATTTCAAACAATTCAGTTTATCTTAAGTACGCAGTTTGAAGGTATAAAACAGTTCGATTTCAAACAATTTTGTTTAGTATAAGTATAGTTTTTTATACACAGTTAAATGTCAAAACAGTTCTATTTCAAACAATTCACTTTTGTATAAGAATAGTTTTTTGTTTACACACAGTTATATGTAAAAATAGTTCTATTTCAAACAATTCAATTTAACATAAGTCCTTAGTTTCGTTATACTAGACCCATAGATAGTACCTTATCATGTGCTACCTCTCCGCACCAGAGTGGACCTGGGAACAAAGGCAATGAAGGGGTACTCTGCATTTCCCAAAGCTCAAGCATAACTGCAATCTCACCATCAGATTATTTAGTGTCATATCATCATCATCAACATCCTGTCAAGCCGCTTGCACGAATATCCTTGATCCTCTCTTGCCACTTCTCCCTATCGTTCATCGGCTCTGGCAGGGCTTCAGGGCTACATCCCGTATCCTCACATAGCTGCTGTATGTATGTTCGAGCTGGTCTTCCTGCTTTTGCTCGGCCATATGTGGGGGTCCATAGGAGTACATCACTTATGAGCTCGTCTCTGCTTCTCCAGCAGTGTCCTGCGTGTCTGGTTCGTCTAACTTGGATAGTTTTCGTGATGGAAGGCAGGTGGCCGTATAGTTGGTGCTTTGTGGGGTGTTGCCGCCAGGACATATTCAATATTGCTTGCAACATTCTTGTGTAATTGCCGTCTAGCTTCTTCTCCAGCCGTTTTGTTATCGTCCACGTGGTGCATCCATATAGCAGTATCGACACGACCGCTGGCTGGAAGAAACTGCGTTTCATCTTATCGGTCAGGTCTGATTTCCATATGATCGAGAGCTTATCGATAGCTGTCCATACCTTTATTAGCCGCGTGTCGATGTCTTTTTCGGTTGATGAGACACTGCTTCCTAGGTAGGTGAATTTGTTTACCAGTTTCAGAGAGGCTCCCTCAGTTTTGTGTGCATTGACATGGAGGCCAATGCCTGCGGCGGCTCGTTCCAAACTATGCAGTAGTGTTTCGACTTGGTTGGGCGTATTTGCCAGTATCTCTATGTCATCAGGACACTAATTGAGGGAGTCTCACCCTTCTGCTGAGATGCAGTCGGTGTATTCTGCTGCCTCAGTCAACTGGGCCAGGTTACAATATAAATTACTCTCACACAATTATATTTTTTAAATATTTTAAGCAGTTTTATTGTTTCAGGTTAATAATAATAATAACGTTGATTTGTAAACAATTATAACTTCAAATAACTATTCTTAGTAAAGAATTTGCACACTATTGAAGAAATATTCCTGTGAGGATTAACTGTTTTACTAGAGTTGGCCTATAGGGTAGAGTGTTCGTCAATGGCCCGGGAGACCGGGGTTCAATCCCAGGTCGAGTCATACCAAAGACTCAAAAATGGTACTTGATATATCCTTGCTTAACACTCAGCATTATAAGGTACGTATCATGGGTAAAGTGGAGCAATCCGAGGAAAGGAATAGCGCCCTTCCTTATGTTATATTTTGACCTTCGACCCAGCCCAAAAGTGCTATTCCAAGGTGATACACCGGAAGGAAGTGACACATTCCAATGGCCAGTAATCGAAAGAGATCGCGTGGGCGGATTAAGGCTTATGATATGGGACAAGGTGAAGGTCCCATTGTGCCACTAACAGTGATGCACCGGAAGAGAGTAACCTCTGAACTGCATGACAGTTATTTCCGCTTGATGACGATTAAACATCCGATTCAAAGATCCAGTAGGCGATCGTGTGGGCGTTGAGTTATTATTTAACTCAGTTGAGTTTGGGTCCCAGTGCAGTTGCCAGTAGAATTCCAGACAGCCAGAGACCAGATGTGGTAGGAAAGGCCACACCCAACCGAGGGGGCCCTCGGAAAGCCCCGATGGAGTAGACCCCAACAACAGGAGAACAAGAAAGACACAACGGGACGGTCAGAACAGAGGGGTCAAAATATGAAGTTTATGTTCGGTCTCAGCACCCTCTCACATGCAAAACCTTGAACAACCCTTTCGAACCCTTGCAATAAAGTGAGAGGTAAATATAATTGTAAAGAAGTCTTCTTGCGTCTTTCTTCCTGCGTCTTTATCATGCGTCGTTTATTCATGCGTCTGTCTATGATAATGTGTCGTTGCGATACTGAATGATGATGTAGATGACTATATAACACCTTACACCTCAGTGTTGTAGCTATGGAAAAGATAACCTTTGGGTCGTCCTCGACTATGGTCGTCAATTTCACTTTCTCTTTTTTACAAGAAACTTTGAAAATAATTAATAGAATTTCAAATCATAATAGACATTTTTTTAAATATTTCTCCTCAAACTGGAAATTTACTACCAAGAAAGAGTTCAAAAGTCTACTAACAAATTGTATTTTTTGCTAATCATCATCAGCATCATTATCATCATGCCACACTGTTAGTACAGATTTCCCGACCCTCTCTCGTCGCCCGTCCCTATCGTTCATACTTCCCAGCAGGTCTTCCAGTCTACACCCTGTATCGGCACAGAGCGGTTGTATATAGGTTCTCGCTGCTCGTCCACCTTTGCTCGTCCATGTGAATGGGTCCACAGGAATACATCGCTTATTTTTAGCTCATAGTTCAATATAATCTGAAACAATTTACCTAAAAAGCAAAGATAGTATAGAAAACTTTGGGATTAAGTTGGATGATTTCAGAGATAATGTTGAGAAAAAGAATTTAAGGAGGCATATTTTGGGAACTACCAAATGAATAACTTCAAGAAATGTAGATTTTGTATTAATAATGTATATATTCCGTGCAAAGATTCTTTTTTATTTTTTATGGTCGACGTGAGAAGCTAGTTAAAAGGGGCGATGCTCTAGGAGGCATAACAAACAAATAATAATAATAATAATAATATGTACAACCCAGCACCTGTCCTAGAAAATAACACATGAACTCCTATGGGAATTTGACATACAGACGGATCACCGAATCTCGGCCAGATGACCAGACATAATAGTAATCAACAACAAAAGAAAAAAAAAAAAAAAGAAGAGAAATTGCAAAATAGTCGACTTTGCTGTCCCGGCTGACCACAGAATAAAACTGAAAGAATGTGAAAAGAAAGATAAGTACCTGGACTTTGCTAGGGAATTGAAAAAACTGTAGAACATGCAGGTGACAATTATACAAATTGTAATTGGTGCTTTTGGTACAGTAGCTAAAGGATTACTAAAGGGACTGGAGGACTTGGAAGTTGGCGGTGAGTGGAGACCATCCAAACTACAGCATTAGTGAGGACGGCCAGGATACTGAGAAGAGTCCAGGAGACTTGAGGAAACTTGCTGTCACTCAAACTCCAGTGAATGACCATCAGATAACGCTGATGTGAAAAACTCTAATGAGTAAATAATAATAATAATCTTACTCTTATGGAGATCATGTCTGTCTCTGTAAAGGCCACTACATCAGCACCGACATCACAATTCCCTTAGTTATTTACATCCCATTCTCCATGATTTCATTTTTGTTTAAATATCAATTATTAAGAAAATTAAATATCAATTATCAAGAAAATTAAATATCAATTATAAAGAAAATTAAATATCAATTATTAAGAAAATTAGATATCAATTATTAAGAAAATTGTTTTATATTATTAAGACTATTGGCCGTATCTATACACTATTAACATGCAATTGTATTTAAATACATAACAAAATACAGTTTGCATTGTAAATGTAAAGGCTGATTTTCATAATGACCTTAAAAATTTGATTTTTAATTGATATTTGCTTAGTATTGTTGATTTCTAATTGTTTAGTTTTATTTTAATAAATATGAGCAAAAGTCCCGTCAAAAATCTTAAAAGAAACCCTTTAATAAAAAGAAACAACTGTAATTTAATTCTTTACTATCTAATTTAGTGAAATAAATAGGGGAAAAATTAGCAATGAAAGCCTGGAGTGATGTAAAGAGCTAACAGCTAAGCTGTTCTATTTTTTGATTGTTCCCTCCTCTGTTTCAAATCTTTAATACAGGTGCTTATTTAGTTTCAGTAGTCTTTCTGGTTTGATATATTTTGTTTCATCAAAACTTTATACTTGTACTTAGAGGTCGCATATATTTACAATATTGAAGATCATTTTTGTATCTGTCCGTGACCGAAACTCCGTCACCAACGTCGTCATAATTCCCAATAATTATCAAATAATCGTAATTTAATCTTAACTGACATCTTATGTATTAATGATATTTCAATTAAAGTCTAGTTAAGAAGGATCTGCCCCTCAGAATCGGGGAATTTGGATCAAGTTGTCGACAGATGAATGGATTTAGGCTTTTTAATGAAAAAACAAACAAAACAAAACAGAAAACCCCAACAAAACGAAACAAAAAAAAAAAAAAATTCTAAAACTGTTCGAAAAGTTTCTATCGTGAAAGTAGAAGATTGAAGAATGAAGCTTTACAAAGAGTATAGTGTGGATAAGTTTAGTCTTCCTCTTTTTCTTTTTTCTTTCTCTTTCTTTCTTCTTTTTCTGTCCTCTTTTATGGATATAAAAATATCATTCACACACGTGTGACACACACGAACGATACGTTCCAGCGTATTAACTTATTAGACAACAGCTGTCTGTAATATCTGCCAGAATTGGTAGGAGCTATGGCTCAGTGGGTAGAGTGTTCGCCAATGATCCGGGAGACCTGGGTTCAATCCCGGGTCGTGTTATACCAAAGACTTTAAAAATGGTACTTGATACCTCCTAGCTTAACACTCAGCAATATAAGGTACGTATCGAGGGTAAAGTGGAGCAATCCAGGGGAAGGAGTAGCGCTCTCCCTTACACCTCGGAGTAGTAGCTATTGAAAAAGGAGCCTTCTGGTCGCTCTCGACTTCGGTCGCCAAGTTTACTTACTTTTGCAGGATGAATGCTGAAAAATGTTTAAGGAAGCTTTAGACCAGTAACTGCAAAATCAAAATTCGGCGCATATCAATCGTGCATTTTCATCTCCACAAGAAATGTGTTGGAGCAGAGGTAAAGTCAGTGACCATCAGCGAGAAAAATAAAACTCTGGCTGAGTGCTTCCAATTTCTCTTACTTCAAAGTTTTATTGTTATCATTTGAAAGTTTTACGTGTTTCCTTTATAAAGCCCACTCATGATATCTGAAGTTCCATAAAAAGCTTGAATGTGAATAATCAACAAACAGAAATATTAATAGATAACTATATTCATCCATTCTGAGACAAGAATAGTCCTAGTCTTCTTATAAAGCGTAACAAAGTGGTGATAACTAAATTAATCTTTGAAATAAGTTCCAATGAAATGTTACCGTTTGACAGGAGGGTTGAACCTCGACATTATTGGCTCATCTCTCCGGTAAGTGAGCTTCTTATAATAGTTAATCCCTGGAGTGTTACAATTGTCTATTATCAATTTGGCGCCAAGTTAATTTGGCTTTTTGTACATAAGTGACGTCTTAGTTAGAAAAGTAAGTCAATTACAGGCCGCTAATTTTATTTTTAAGGCGTCTTTATATTCTTTCTTTTTTTTATCTTGTTAAATATTTCGACGTTTCTTGAATTTGTTGGTAATCTATGTAAGTTTTTGCAGGTCGGCAAACGCTGATGTGCCCATGTATAGAAGTCCACTAGAAAACGTCGCTTAGGGGTTCGTTCTTACTTCTTCAGCGGTGCCCAGGATGTTTTACTTACCTTTTTTGGATGTTTTACTAGATGGGAGGTTCACTTGCTGCTTTTTAGGATGCTGCTTCCAGGATTTGTCAAATAACTACACAAAAGTCTAACCCACCAACGGGTTTAATAGTATCACTACTGTTCTTCTTCAAGGATGGTTTTGGCATGGAATAACCCACGAAGATTGATATGCCATTAAACAAAGAAATCAATCCAAACCAAACAAAATATGAACGGGCAATGAACACAATTCTCTTTCGGCATAAAATAACCCGAGATGGGTTAGCCTGCTGTTAAAATCGATCAATCAATCAATTCATTATATGATTTAACCTCTCATAATGTTGAGAATGTTAGCCAGGGGTCCGGAAGACCGGAGTTCAATCTCAGGTCAAGTCATACTAAAGACTCAAAAATGGTACTTGATGCTTCCTTGCTTAACACACAGCATTATAAGGTAAGGATCGCGTGTGAGTGGAGCAATCCAGGGAAATGAGTAACGCCCTCCTTACCCTACAGTGTAGTAGCTATTGAATAGGAATCCTTCGGTTCACACTCGAAATGTTATGAAACATGAAGCTGACAGCGATACCAATTGTAATTGGTGTACTTGGAACAGTCCCTAAATAAGGGACTGTAAGTAAAGGGACTGGAGGAATTAAAAATCGGAGGACGAGCCTATACCATCCAAAATACAACATTGTTAAGGTCGGTTAGAATACTGAGAAGAGTCTTGGAGACCTGAAGAGACTTGCTGTCACTTAGATTCCAGTGAAAGACCATCAACTATCGCTGGAGTGAATAACTCGCAAGGAGTAATGATGATAAATACCAACTTAAAAGAAGGTGAAAAAAAAGATGGCAGCCTATGCCTAAAAGGAAAGCTGATTATTTATCCGCACCGCCCACCAGGTAGTAGTTGACACAAGGTCATTGTAATGTAGGGAGACATGCCTTAAAGAAAAGCTAGGCATCTTAGAATACCCAGATGTCAACAAATTGTTAAATTAGGGAACTGAACTAGTTTCAAAATGTCGACACTAGAATGAATATTTGTAGCATTTGTTTACCCTCTCCCTGCAATTTGCATTAATCTCTGCAAATATGGTACCAAAAAAATTTAGATAGGAGTTGAAAAGAGAGGGAGAGAGACGGACATTCTTGATATCCACGTGGCCTTTCCTACCTTAGATACCTCTCAGTTGGTGTGATTGTATAAACAGAAAATGAGAGTATTACAACCTATCTCACGACCGTGTGGGTTCAATACACTTGAAACTTTAAATAATAAGCGGTACGTAAAAATGTGGACCTCCAGTTAAATTGTATCTCTCTCTCTCTATATATATATATATATATATTATATATATATATAATGTAGTTTGCTATATTAATAAATAAACAGGTCTCAATATCTGAGATAATATCTAAATTAAGGTTGCGTCGATATAGTTAGTAGCACTTGATGACTATCTGTTTAAGACTTAATCTGATGATCGTATAGGTGAGAAATTGACAGTCACCAAGTTCCATTAACTAAATGTCTACGCTACCCTAACTCTCTCTCTCTCTCTCTCTCTCATAATCACTGAATATATATATATATATATATATATGCATACACACATACACACACGCATATATATATATATATATATATATATATATCATGCAATGCCGCTAGCACGGATTTCCCTGACTCTCTCGTCATTCGTCTCTATCGTCTATCGCAACTGGCAGGTCTTCTAAACAACACCCTATGTCCGTACAGAGCTGTCGTAGATTTAGCTGGTCATTTAACACCTGCTCGTCCGTGTGAGAGGTCAATAGGAGAACGTCGCTTATGAGTTCGTCATTACTTCTCCAACAGTATCTTTTATGTCTTGTTCGTTTAATTTGGATGGTTTTCGAGAGGGAAGGTAGGTGGCCGTACAGCTGCTGTTTTGTGTGATGCTGCTTCCAGGTTTTGTTCGATGTAGCTCGGAACATTTTTGTATAATTGCCGTTAAGCTTTTTCTTTATACGCTTAGTCAGCATCCATGTGGTGCATCCATATAGTAGTATGGACACGACTGCTGCTTGGAAAAAATTGAGTTTTATTTTATCGGATAGGTTTGACATTCATAAACCGATAGTCAATTGACAGCTATTCATGCTTTCGCTAGTCACGTATTGATGTCGTTTTTTGCATGAATATTATTATTTTACGCAACAATTAGCAATATATATGTGTTTTTTTTTCAGTGTTAATTGGATTTACTTTTCGTAGTCGCTTGAATCAAATCGTTTGGATAACCATCATCATAGATTTTTGTGTTACAAATTGGACTGGAATTTGCGTTATTTTTAAAGTTAAAATATTTTAACAATATTGCCTTAACTACAATCACGCAACGAAATTATGCTCCCAAAGAGATGATTATGATGAAGTTCGATGATGGAATATTTAATTTCCAAATTTATATAATATCAAATTAGACTTAGGAATGGATATCTATCTATCTATCTATCTATCTATGTTAGTCTGTTATATATATCTATCTGTCTATATCTTTCAATCTATCTATCTATCTATCTATCTATGTTAGTCTCATTGGGTACCCCATTCATTTGGCCTTGTGCTACATCGAAGCAAAGAGCATCGTAAATTACTATGTTAATCTATCTATCTATCTATCTATCTATCTATCTATCTATTGCCCAGTCGGTGGGGCTTAGAATACGCCAACTGCATACTTTGCAGATGGGTAAGACCCACATTAAAAAAGGGAGTATCACGTGTATCCGGTGGTGAGGCTCCTTTTCTAGAGTCCTGCGGTGTATAGAATACCCCTTCATTGTAATTAATTCTACATCCACGCAGTCCGGAGTGGTAGAACCTATTAGAGTCCGATCTATGGGTGAAATAAATCTGTTTGAAATTTATAAGTATTCGATATGAATACGTGAAATCATAAAGCTGTAAGGAAATAAATGATTGGTATTAAATATGGAGTCCCCCTGGTCTTATGGTTAAAGTGCTGGACTGAGGCCGCAAAGTAAGCGAGTTCGAACTCCAGTCGCGCTTTCATGTTTGCTTTCGGTCTAATACCATTGGGAAAGGTATGATTCCTTTATGTCCCCCAGTTATAGTTTAAATAGTATCACTGCTGTTCTTCTCCAGGGTGGTTTTGATATTGAATAAATCATACAAGTTTATATGGCATCAAACCTTGAACAGAATTGTAAAACGATTCAAATATGAAAATTATATGAATTTAGAATTACTTGAAACTCTAATTGTTTACCAAGAATTATCATTAGCCACTTGAAATCATAAAACCAGGGTGGTAGAATACACTGACGGCCTTTCTGCTGAGGGGTAAGACTACCCCACCCAATGAATGTCCTGGATGTGACATTAAACCATCTGACGTCAAGGCTCCAGTCATGGAGCTTTTTGGGAATACGTAGTACCCTTTCATTGCAATTGCTCCCTGGTCTACTCCGACCCGAAGTGGTAGCACGTTATAGGGCCAGATTCTTCCACGCTAGCTAACTGGGCGAGCTGGTTTTCTGTCATGTCAATCATTATTGGATTGGTTGGTTGGGTTTTGTGTCATGTCACCCCATGCAGGTTATCTAATCCGGAATCCTGTTTATACATGCAGATATTAGATATATGACTTGTTAACGAGTAGTTTGTTGTTAGTATTTTTATATATGTCAGACCTAATTTTTTTTACACACAGTTAAATAGTTTCAAGTATTCCTATCTAACACAAGTTTAGTATTGATTGCTTGTTTGCACACAATTAAATGGTTTCAGGTATTGCTATCAAACTTAAATAGTTTTATTTGCACATTTAAATGATTTCAAGTATTTCTAAGTAACACTAGCAATTCAATTTAACATTAGTCTTTTGTTTGCACACAGTTAAATAGTTAAACGACTTGACTGGATTGTTGAGTCGGTCTTCAAAGCTACATCCACAGAGCTGTTGTATGTAGGTTCTTGCTGATTGTCCTTCCTTTGATCGTCCATCGGAGAACGTCACTTATGAGTTCGTCTTAACTTCTCCAGCAGTGTCCCGCATGTCTGGTTCGTCTAACTTAGATAGCTGTCGTGATGGGTGGTAAGTGGCGGTACAGCTGCTACTTTGTGGGGTGCTGTCTCCAGGACTTATTCAATATTGCTCGCAAGATTCTTGTGTAGTTGTCGTCAACTGTTTTCTTCATACGTTTAGTTAACGTCCATGAAGTGCATCCATACAGTAGTATCGATACGACCGCTGCTTGGAAAAACTGCGTTTCATTTTATCGGTTTGGTCTAACTTCTATATGACCGATAGCCTATCTATAGCTGTCCATGCCTTTTCTAGTCGCGAGTTGATGTCTGTCTCCGTTGATGAGACACTGCTTCATAGGTTGGAGAATTTGTCTACTAGTTTCAGAGATATACCGTTTAGTGTAGAGTTGTCACTTCATTGATTAAATTATATTAAACAAGTAAGATTGATTGGTTGGTTGGTTGGGTTTCATGGCCTATCAACCTTTGTAGGTTATTTAATGCCAAATCCATTTTAATATAGATTAACAGCTTTGTTTCAAACTATTCAGTTTAGCATAAGTATGCAGTTTATTTCTATTTGACTCATAGATAGAAGGCTATCAGATGCTACCACCCCGGGATAGAGTGGACCTGGGATCGATGGCAATAAAGGAGTACTCCGCATTCCCCAAAGCTTCAGCATTACTGGACCCTTACCATCAGATTATTTAGTGTCATATACTGGACACACGTTAAGTGGGGTCTTACCCCTCTGCAGAGAAGTAGTCGGTGTATTCTACAACCCCAGCCGACTGGGCAAAGGGGTAACGACATGTCAACTCTTGTAGAGGTATCTTATGCCGAAGTCACTTATGATTTTCAATGACATTCAGTACAAAAATATATCTTTGAAGTTAATTTAAAACTGATAAACACGTTATACTAGAATGTTTTCAAGGTTAATGTATTAATGTAGTTAAAAATAATTCTAAACATTGTCACTGACAGATCTCTAACGTGTCGTTTAACTTTGATGTGGACGGAAAAATAATAGAAAAAAGAGGATGACTACAACATGCCCATGAGCTCCAGAACTGGAACCTCACCATCGAATTTAGTTTAGCATTATACAAAGAATGCTTTTTTTGGTGGATGTGTATGGGTTGGTTGGTTATAGTTCTTTGTAGGGAATAAGTCGAAATATTCCCGACCTCCATCGAGAGACCGATGAAATTCTATCTGGCTATTTTGTTTAAGATAAGAAAATGAACCCCCCACCCCAAAAAAAAACGAATAACTAACTAAATAAATAAAATAGATAAATAGAAAATAAGTATTGAGAATTCTGACTTTAAAGTAAGCTTTCTGTCTCCACTTGCAAGTTTGGCGCAACAAAATCTTGCTTACTCCGTTAAAAATTTGTTTTGTGGTGAGCTTAGGTCTGCAAATATCGACATCACCAAAAGGCACTTATAACGCAAAATTATTAAATGTTCATTCTTTCCTGAGAGGAAACTAAAATTTTACGAAATTGCATTCGGTCAAATTTCGGAAGTAAATTTGACGCTTCATAATTCATACGTATAATTGTAACGAAGTATATATATATATATATATATATATATATATATATATATATATATGTGTGTGTGTGTGTGTGTGTGTGTGTGTGTGTGTATGCATATATATATGTATTTATGAGTATATATTTGCTGATAAATATGTGTATATAAATACCTATATATATATAGAGTTACACACACACACACACACACACACACACACACACACACACACACACAGACATATATATATACATTCATATATATATATATATAATTCACACATATATATATGTGTATGAGTGTATGTATGTATTTATGTATGTAAACATATATACGTATGTGTCTATACATGTAGATAAATATATGTATATCTATATATGTATATGCTTATGTATACATATCTATACATATATATATATATATATATATATATACATATATATGTATACATATGCACATATACATACACATATATCTATATATGCTTAAATCTATCTATCTATCTATCTATCCATCTATTATGCAGGTATTGGCGATGTAACGGTTACTATCGCAAGAAATGGTCACGGTGACCAGAGTTCAAAACCTAGACGAGACTGTTTACATTTCACGCAGAACTTAGGAAAAGTATGTATCCAACTATTTTCCTCCACAGCTATGGGTAAATAGTTGGCCAGACTGGGCTCTTAATCTTAGTGTATCATCTGGTCTAGCAGAAGGAATACTGAATTCAAACCTGTGAAACTCCACCAAAAATTGACCTTGTGTCAGAACTGCTCATATAGAGGGGTTGGTATAATGTGTGTGTGTAGGGTTATATAAATATATATCTATATACATATATGAGAATATATATGTGTATATAGATAAATGTATATATATATATATATATATATATATATATATATATATACGCATGTATATGTGTATATGTATATGTATGCTTACACACATATAAATGTGTATATATATATATATATTTATATATGCGTAGCTATCACTCTTTCTTTCTCTCTCTCTCTCTCTCTCTCTCTCTCTATATATATATATATATATATATATATATATATATATATATATATATATATATATATATATATATATATATAAGTATGAAAATTTCAAATCACCATTATCGTTCTCACAATCTCAACGGTTAACGATATTTATAAAATGCGCTGAAATGTTTTTTCTTGTTGTATTTTTTCAGTACCGTTTTTCTAAATGCCGTTTAAAGGAAAGTGTTATATCTCACATACTGCAGCAAAAGGCTTATTTACCAAAATTATGTGAGGCCTAAAAATTGAGGGAGAAATCTAACATTTATAGTCCATTTGATGAAGTGACCAGTATGTCGGTAGGCAGCAGGAAATATTCCGTCCACCCACAAGTAAAAAATACAAAGAAGGAGAGGTAAGAGAGAGAGAGAGAGAGAGAGAGAGAGAGAGAGAGAGAGAGAGAGAGAGAGAGAGAGAGAGAGAGAGAGAGAGACCCAGAAGAACGGATGTTTTACCTTATTTGTCTAACGGCATATCAACTCATTATGAGTTATTTATTGCCAAAATTTAATTTATCCATAAATGTTTGATTAAAATCATAATCTTTTATATTTTCAAAGTTCCCTTGTAATATTTAATTAAAGCGGCACAAATGGTGAAGAGTCTATTTAATATATATATATATATACATACATATATATATATATATATATATATATATATATATATATAGTACAATTAAATGGAGACTCAAACTCAGTTAAGCCGTCATAATAAATTTATTTCGGCGGAGAATATTATAGGTATATTCTCCGTCTCGTCAGATGACTCTTTTACATGCTCTGTCCAGTCGCAGATATATATATATATATATATATATATATATATATATATATATATATATATATATATATATAGTATCAGTTATTCCTCTTCAATGCCGATAAATTGTTAACAGTTAGAGGGTTTGAAGTATTTTCATCCATTAATGATAATTGCTAATCGGATCTATTTGACTTTTAGTTTAATAAAAAATGCGAGAAAAAAAGCCTAAACAAATAGTTAATGTAACGAAACAAGTTTATACATATACATATACTTTTTCCATTCTTATTTAAAAAAAACGACTGAGTTACCAAAGTTACTACGTAAATGTTCAATACAGTAAGTAGATCAAGACTAGTGTGCCTAGAAGAGCCAGAAACTACCTACCTAGGTTTTACCGACTGGATCATCAAAAAATTCTGGCTCTTCCAGGTATGATATATAAATATATATATATATATATATATATATATATATATATATATATATATATATATATATATATATATATATATATATATTAAAAGGTCACAAGTCTTATATATTTAAGTTTCACCAAAATCGACAGTCATTTACCTGAAGATTGACTTTCTTGAAATTGAATATTATAAGTTGGATGATTGTTTCCTTTCAATATTATTGTATACATATATCTACAATATATTTGGCTTTTTACTGTTTTTTAGTTTCAAAGTTTTGAGATTTTAGTTTCTAAACAAACGGCAACGAGGCTATGTAATATATATATATATATATATATATATATATATATATATATATATATATATATATATATATATATATAGCACTATAATTGAAACACACACACATATATATATATACAAACACACACACATACACACGCACAGATACATATATATACACACACATATATATACACACGTATATATATATATGTATATATATATATATATACGTACGTTTTAATTATAT
This sequence comes from Sepioteuthis lessoniana, assembly GCA_963585895.1. Taxonomy (NCBI): domain Eukaryota; kingdom Metazoa; phylum Mollusca; class Cephalopoda; order Myopsida; family Loliginidae; genus Sepioteuthis; species Sepioteuthis lessoniana. The sequence continues at coordinate 42,566,110 of OY757911.1, forward strand.
AGCACAATATATATATATATATATATATGTATATATATATATACATTTATATATATAGTGTATTATATTTGAAGCACATCCACACCCACATCCACACACACACACACACACACACACACACACACACACACACATATATATACCTATGAAATGAAAATGTAATTATCCTGATTATGTATATAAACATATTTAAATGCATCTTAGAAATAAATAAATATTATAAATTGAATATTGTAATAGATATTCTTACTCGGCCGCGTGTCAATTAACTTTTCATATTTGTGTACGCACACTTCAAAGTAAATTGTATCTGGCATATATTTGCAGAAAGAATTATTTGGGGATCAGTTACATTTATGATATTCTATTATAAAAAAATAAAACAACAAACAAACTACGCACTTTCTGCAATTCATTTTAACATTCTGTTTTTATTATGCTTGTTTTTATAATATATATTATACTAATATACCTCCGAAAATACATGCATTTACAAACCTATATACGCTCAGGCAGTGAAGTACATATGTATATATATATATATATATATATATATATATATATGCGTGTGTATGTGTAAGTCTGTCTCTCTTTCTCTCTCTCTCTCTCTCTCTCACGTGTAAAGTTGCACTAGAAAAAAGACGCATGTCGTTGGAAATGGAATCGGTGATCTGAGTTCGAATCCTGGTCGAGGCTTTTTGCTTTTCCCTTCGATCTAATGCCATTAGAAAAGGCATCAATTCATCTTTTCTTTTCCCGACTATGGGTAAGTAGTATGGCAGGCCGCTTTCTTTAACTTTCTTAAGACAACCAGTCAAGGAAAATTCTGAACTCAACCCAGCTGTGCTCCGATTAAGAATTGACTTTGTGTCACACTCTGACCCTAATTAAAGATTCTTGCCACTTTCAGTGCAGATTTATGACAGACATTCCAGAAGCTATCGATATAACTTACTTTTGGTCCTGTCATCTTGAATACGTCGATGTCTGTGACCAGAAAAAAAGTTAATATTTAGTTCTTGTATATAATAAACCTTCTTGCTTTTAGGCTAAAAGATCTGGAAAAAGGTGTATATTATGTATTAATAATTACGGAAATATTTAACCTATGTTCATACGTCTTCACCCATTAATCAAAGATGTAGAACTCTTACGACCAAGAGCTTTCTAAGTTTATGACGGGAATAGATACAGCGAGATTGACCATATGAAAACCAACCTGTCAGTTATAGTATGCACTGCAAAGGGGTAAGATCCTAACAGAAAGTGAGCCCTTGGTATGACACAAGGCTGCATTTGATGTTGACGTTGCAGTTCTGAAGATCTGGGCTATGTGGACAATCGTTCCATTATATTTGCTCCCAGGTCCACTGTTTTCCGGAGAGGTACACCTGTTAGGGTCCTATCTCTGGGTCTGATAGGTCTTAAAAATCATTCATATCCATTGGGAATACTTGATATCATGTAACTGTTAATCATGGGTTTAAGAATAGTTACTTAAGGCTATAATTATTTACCAGGAATTATTATCAGTTACTTGAAACAATATAACAGCGTGAAAAAAAGTGATTATTATTAAATAGAAATAATTAATTTAAACCATATAATTATTATTATTTTATAGGAATATCTGAAACCATACAAGTGTTTGCAGATTATTTGCATGAGATTGGAATTCTTAACATCATATGTGTGCAAAAGGGGAAAAAATCACAATACGAAAAAAAAAACAAAAAAAAACAAAACAAAACAAAAAGAAGAACACAGCAAAACAAAACAAAACAAAAAACAAAAGACCACACCCCCAGCAAAAAACAAAAACAAACAAAAAAAAAAAAAACAACAAAAAACCCCAAAAAACAAACAAACTAGAAACAAAAGACCTCCCCCTGCAAAAAACAGAAACAAAAGAGCACCGCTGCAAAAAAAAAAAAAAAAACCCCAAAAAAAACAGAAAAAAAAAACTTTAAAGAAACAACACGAAAAATATAGATATGAATGTATAATGAACACATTTCCCTAACTTCTGGGCATAAAATAATCCTAATGGGTTGACATGCCACAAAAATCAATCAATCCTGATTGGGAAATCAACTGCTTATATATATATATTAAAGTTAATTGCTTATATATATATATATATATATATATATATATATATATATATAAGCAATTAACTTTAATATATATATATATATATATATTGTCATCTACAAAAAGACTGTTTCGTTGTATCACAACTCTTCATTGTAGCTTGACACCTGAGAGGCACCAAGTCGGCATCGAAACCCGCCTAACTTTATCTTGGGCTGATGACATACCCCTTTGCCAAGCGTGAGTCTCAATGTCAGCACACGAATTAAAGCATGTGTATCAAGTTTGGTTTGTTTACATTTTGTGCAATCGGATACCGAACTGCTCAATTCGTAAAAAGCACTTTGCATTACGCGAATGGTAACCGTTATATTCCTTCGCCAGAGTGCTCAACCCCCGGAGGACGCTCTTGGTGTAATGGATGTCGTAAGAGGAAATGGGCACGACAACCGAAGTTCAAATCCTGGACAAGGCTGTTTATACAGAGTTAATACTTTTTGGAAAGATATAAATCCTGTTATATTCCCATTTGCAATGGATAAATAGTAAGGCAGACCAGGATCGTTAACCTTGGTATGGCAACTGGTCTAGAAAAAAGATCTCTGAATTGACACCCGTTAAACTCCGCTTCAAAACTGATATTGTGTCGCATCCTGTTCGTGCCGAGGGGTTGGGTATACATATACATGTGTGTGTGTGTGTGTGTGTGTGTGTGTCTATTTGTTGTTTAAAAGAATAGCCAAGGAAGAATGTTTGAATTTATTCAAAAAATATTTTGTTGTTTACCAAAAAAGGAACGTTAATCCGAATCCAACGAATCCTAAAATCCTAAAATGAATTCTTTTGCCGGTTGTGTGGTATTAAATTGTTCGCAGCTGGATTATGTCTTGATTAGGCAACCAGTCTAGGAGAACCAAAACTCTAACTAGTCGTGATCCTTATAGCAACTGACCTTGTGTCACATCCTGTTTAAGGCGGAATGTGTTGGATAGTTCCATACATACATACATACATACATTCTAAGAGATGTCAGTGCTGACGATGGCCTGTGAAGTAGGAGTCTGGGTTGGGGGATGTTGCCCGTATATATAAAATCATAGAACAAAATCACAAGATGCTCACACTCACTGCACGCACACATAACTACACTAACACACCCTCATACACTCCTATCCATATACATACCTACCCCCAGCCTCAAGAATGCTCCCGCCCCATCTACAGCCACACACACAATACCCAGGAGAGGAGGCGCTTATTGTAATGGTTATCTTCTTTTGAAATGGATCGGCGACCCGAGTTCAAATCTTGGACGAAGCTGTTGGCATTTCACTACGAGCTATTTCCCTTGAGGAAAGGCATGAATCCATCTGTACTCCCTTCCGCTGAGGTTAAATAGTAGGGGAGACCTGGCTCTTTCATCTTTGTAATGCAACCGAGCGAGGAGAACTTTGAATTCAACCAATTGAATCTCACTTAATAATCGGTCTTGTGTCACATCTCGTCCGATGGCGGAGGGGTTGGGTAAATACCTATCAACACAATATTCACCTCATCCACACCCACCCAAATACCCCTGCACCCTCACTCCCACCAAGGGCAGAATGGCAATGATCTAGACTCCTGGGCAAACAAAAAGTGTTATATATCCTCAAACCTATTCCACCGACTATTAATTCGACTGGAATAAGAGCAATCTTAACCAGACATTTGATTCAGAACGCTACCTCTTAAAACTGTATATTTAGAAATATCTATTGAGGTGTTTAAAACTTTCCCGTGCGACAGAGAAGCGTTACGAACATATTTATTGGACTATATAATTAGAACAGCAGGGATTCGTGGTGTTAGAACATCTTAGACGTGATACATTGATTCATTCGTGGGCATTTCTAAAGGGAGTTTTTTTCCCCTTTTCCCGGGGCGGGGGAATCGTAGTAAGCGAGTTTGTACTCCAGTAACGCTATTACATTCACTTTCGGGCAAATACCCTTGGGAAATGTATGAACCCCCATATCCTCCCAGCTATGGGTTAAATAGTACCATGACTGTTCTTCTATGAGAATGGTTTTGGCATTAAATAACCTACAAAGTTTGATATGCCATTAAACAAAGAAATTAAATCAAACATCCCCTTCAGAGGAGTAACACATCCCCGAAATAGTCATGTGGATATGGCACTAAATTAAGAGGCGCACTTAGCTTAAAGGTTATCATTGTAAGAAATAGAATCGGCGAACCTGGAAGTGGCTGTTTACATTATACTTCGCGCAAATGCCCTTGTGAAAGATATGAATCTATCTCTTCTCCTTCTAGCTTTGAGTAAATAGCAGGACAGATTGGGTAATTTAGCCTTAGTTGACAAATGTTTTATACTGAATAGAATTATTTGTGTTAGATTGCAGTACTTGAAACCATTTAACTGTGTGCAAATAATAGCAATACTTTTGTGCAAACAAATTAGCTCAAACTTATTTAGAAATAAGATTGCTGACGAGATATTCACTTACAAGTTATTTCTGTATAACCATGTAACTGTACGCAAACAAATGACTGATGGTAAATTAAATTGTTAGTTTTATAAAGTAATACTTGAAACCATTTAACAGTGTGCAAACAAATGAGCTCGGAATCGTTTAAAAATTTTATCTACAAACTATTCATTTACAATTCATATAGCCCAGTCTGCAGGGGCTGTAGAATACACCGACTGTATCTCATCTGAAGGGTAAGACTTCCCTAACGAGTGTCCTGATATGACTTTCAACCATGTGATCGCGAGGCTCTAGTCAATGGAGCTCTAGGGAATTAGAGTACCCCTTTATTGCAATTACTCCCAGGTGCACTTTGACTCGGAGTGGTAGGGTCCTATTTATGGGTAATATAAAACTTTGACATTTAAACAGAGTGCAAACAAATAACTTATGCTAAATTGACATTTTTACATAGAACTGTTCGATCATTTAACTATGTCTAAACAAATGACTGTTTAATTGAATTGTTAGTCATACATAGCGATATGTGTAACCATTTAACTGTGGGCAAACAAATGATAAATAGTAAATAGAAATATTTGCGTTAGATAAGAATACTCGAAACCTTTGAACAGTGTACAAAAAAATTAATCCAGGCTTGTTTCAAAATATATCTACAAACTGTATCTACAAAATCATTTAGCATATGTAAAAAACAGGATTTGGCATTAAGTAACCAACAATGGTTGACAGGCCATAAAACCCAACCCAACCCAACCAAACCAAACCAAATTAAAGGCAACATATATATATATATATATATATATATATATATATATATATATATATATATATATAAAGAGGATTTGGGATTAAATAACATACCATACCATAATGATATGATATACCATAAAAACCGACCAACCAACCAATCAATCAACTTTTAGCTTTAGTTGTAATCCGCTGAAAATGGACTGTAGGGGTTGGGTAAATGCATGCATCTAGTGGTGAAGTTCCGATTCTAGCTTCGGGGAGTGAGAAGCCACGACTTTGCAGTCATAACTACCATGTTCACACTGATCCGGAGAGGTTGCACTTGTTTTGGCTCCATTCATTGGTCAAATGGATCAGTTTGTGTTTATGACATATTCATCTCTTTCAAATGATTGCGAAGATTTTGTACCATATTTAATTGTAGATCATATCTGACTTTGGCACAAAGTGATTCTACAAGGGTTAACATGTCATAAACCAACCATAAATTGTACCAACCAACCATCCAGCCAACCACCCAGCCAACCAACCAGCCGACAAAGTAAGAAGCCAAACATTCATATATTTGAACAAAATTAATTTATGTATGTACCAGATGTAATAATATTAAATTTAATAAGATTTGAATTCAATTATATTTATTTTCGAAAAGTTAATTTGAAATGAATCAGTTTTAACTTGACATATCTACGTAGTCTGCGTGAATGATTTGGTTTGGATTGGTTGGTTTTATGGCACATCAACCATTGTAGGTTATTTAATGCTAAATCCATTTTTTTTACATATAAACCGTTCTATTTCAAACTATTCAGTTTAGCAGAAGTACACAGTTTAGTTCTATTTGACCCATAGATACGACCCTATTTGGTGCTACTACTCCGGACCAGAGTGGATCTGGGAGCGATTGGAGTGAAGGGGTACTCCACATTCCCCAAAGCTCCAGTATTACTAAAACCTCACTATCATATTGTTTAGTGTCAAAAATCAGGACACTCTTTGGAGGGGGAGTCTTACCCCTCTGCAGAGAAGCAGTCGGAGTATTCTACAGCCCGAGCCAACGTGGCAACTGCGTGGTCAGATATTTACGTTTTCGTAAAAATAAGCATTTATGTAGGGTAAACACACACAGACACTCATGTTCTCAAACACACGCAGACTCACATATACCCTCGCTCACAACCACTTTTTCTCTCTCTCTCTCACATACACAAACACACATTCACTCACACAACGTAAAATTAAAGTTCGTTCGTTGGTTAGTTGGTTGGGTTCTTTAGCATATCGACCATTATTGGTTATTTGATGCCAATTCCTGCTTCTACATGTATTCTAAATTCTTTTAAAGCAAGCCAAAGGTCATTTCGTTGCACACAATTAAATCGTTTCAAGCATTGCTACCTAACAATAGCAGTTCAATTTAATAATAGCCATTTATTTACACCCAGTTAAATGAACGAACGGTTCTATTTCTAACGATTCGATTTGACATTAGTCATTTGTTTGCACACTGTTAAATGTCAAACAGTTTTACTTCTAATGATTCGATAAGACATTCGTCATTAATTATGATACAGTTTAAATGGTCAGACAATTCTATTTGACCTACAGATAAGACCCTATTAGGTGCTACCACTTCGGGTCATATTAGACCTGGAAGCAATGGCAATAAAGGCGCGCGCTACAATTCCTAAAACTCCAAAGCTTTATCATCTGATCATTTAATATCATATCCAGGACACTCATTGTGGGGAGTCTTACCCGTCTGCAGAGATGCAGTCGGTGTATTCTATAACGCCAGCCAACTGGACTGAAATTATTAAGGTTGTAAATGGAAACTGAATACATTTGAAATTATCCATCTCGGCTAAATTCACTTATTTGTCAATGAAAATTTTATTACTTTAAATCTATGAAAATTTAATAAAATACCAAATACAATCTAATTCTAAGCACTTTAAAATACGACGGACACCGAAGGAAACTGTAGAATACAACATTCAAAACGTTCATAGAAAGGACAGAAGCAAAAATAGAAACAAGAATTTCAAAAATAAAAATCTTGGTAAAATATATATTTCTAAAAGATATACACACACAGATATATATATATATATATATTGGGCAAGGGTCGTCAATTTTTTGGAAGTGAGAAGGCCAAATAGCTTTGCATTGTCATGGAGAGGGGCCATGTTAATAGATATGTAAATGAATTTTCGGGAGGCTTGAAACAAAACAAGGAATTTTGTATAATTTTATTTTAACAAGGCCCCTAATTTTACAGCAGGAATAATAACCCCCAACTCCTCCCACAAACACATTCAAGAAAAAAAAAGTAAAATCCTTATTTTACAGCAGGAATGTAGTTATAGGGCACCCAGACGCATGATGAAATACCTGATGCTGCAAGAAGTCACTGCAAAACAATTCTCAAGTGTTAATCTAAAAAAGATCGCTATTGTCTGTGTCAATATCTTCTTGACAACGAGTAGGGAACTCAAAATTGTCAACACAAGTTGAAGTTTGCATCTATGGACTTTTGGTAGTTTCATATCCATCTATCTATCTATCTATCTATCTATCTAAGTCTATTTATCTTTTGTACTCACACTTTTCGATCTTGCCTATCTATCTATCTATCTATCTATCTGTTACGGCAGGAATAACGGGAAAAAAAACAACGACTATCACAATCAACAAAAAAAAAAAAGCAAATTCTTTGCTACAATTGAAATGCAGTTAGAAATGGTAAATGATTTAATGAAACACTTGTTCCTCTTTATAGTGCGATAATTTCTCCACATCGTGAAATATTTGTCGATGGCAGAAGCAAAACATCATCTGGGTGGTCATCAAGGAACCTTGTTCTTAAATGACTTTAAGCATACTTCATTTTTGGAAAAAGTTGTTCACAAGCATATGTACTTCCAATTAATGATATCATCGGTTTCACATTAGTCAAGATGTTTTTATATTTTCTGCTTGGCAGTATATATTTCTTATAGAATTCGGCAGTGGATTCGACTTGAAATTTCAATGTCAAAGATTCGTTGTACTGTAAGTCAATTCTAATGTAATACAATGTCAATCCAGCTTAAGATGGCTGGCTGGACAAAAATCACTCGATGACCGGATGTGACCCGCAGGCCGGGGGTTGCCGACCTCTGATATAGAGTCTCTATATCTTTCTAAATTCCAACATACGACTGTTACTTAAAAAAATCTGGAGAATACAGCGACTGAAATGTTCGTAAAAAAGAATAAAAACAAGAAAAGAAATCTTTTAACACTCGTATACAAATATATGCAAATATTTAAATCCAGCAAAAATATACATTACTCCGGCATATCTACATACATATTATATATTGGGTCTACATAAAAAAGAAAGAAAGTAACGAATAAAAGAAACAGTTTTCTAGATTTAAAAAAATCGAAGTTCATTTCTGCATTACAGAAAATTTAACACTATTTAATCTTTTTTTCATTTTTCGGTGCTTCTGCTTTTTGTTGAGAAATCACCACGCCTGATTTTGTTCTGGTCTCTTCGAATTTTCAAAAACTGCAATTTGTACGGAATCATTTTCCACAGTTAACGTGATACTTTCTTCACTGCTATGGAATTTGTAACTCGTGACCTAATCTTTTTGCAGATACGCGGGGTTTTCGGAGACAACGACCACGAACACTCACCGACTGTTTTTTGGAAACTGGTGGACTTCCAGGACTTTTACCTTTCCACGAACAACGTCTTTCTTTAAATTTTTTGTACCAGCCGGATTTGGATTATTTCTGGTCGGTAGGGATTAGAATACACTAACTATATCTCCTGCAGAGGGTTACATCCGGGAAAAAGGAGTGTTCTGGGTATGACATTAAATTACACCTGATAGTGATCTCCATTTCAAGAGACCAGGGAAGTGTAGAGTCCTCCTTCATTGCCACCTCTCCAAGTACTTTCACTAGGAGTGGTAGTACCAGTTAGAGTCCCGCGTTTGGGTTGTATAAATCTGTTTAAAAATAATTAGTATTCGATATATATGAAACCATATAACTGTGTGAAAACAAATGATTAGTGAGAGAGGGCGTCCCCATTTTGATTAACGCGGTGGGCTGCGACATCATAATAAGTGAGTTCGAACTCCAATCACGCTATTATGTTCACTTTTGGACTTATACACTAGAGAAAGGCATGAACTCATGCCCCCAACTATGTGTTAAATAGAACCCTTGCTGTTCTTTTACAAGGATGACTTTATTAAATAACCCAAAATGGTTGATGTGCCATTAAACCAAAGAAACCAAACCAAAAAAAAATTATCATTATCGAATAGAAAAATTAATGCTTGCAAGACTTGATACCTACGGATCATTATTAGTCACTTGAAACCATATAACTGCTGGCAAATTATTAGTATTAGATAAGAATACTTGAAATCATGCAATTGTGTATGAATTATTAATATGAGGAGGAAATACTTGATATTATATAACTATGCACAAAAAACCTTCGAAAGAACTACCCCAAAATTTGAATATGAACGTAAAATAAACACCATTCCCTAACCTCTAGGCAGAAAATAACCATAGACGAATTGACATGCCGTTAAAATCGATTAATCAGTCTACCATGGGGGCATCGTTTTGTTGATGGTGATCTTGAAAATGTCTTCGAAAATACCGTTGAACAACAATAACATATTTCGTTTTGATTTATTCAAGCACATGAAATGCCTTCTCAAGAGAAATAGTTGTAGGGAACCTTGACGGATGATGAAATACCTGATACTGCAAGAAGTCACCGCAAAACAATTCTCAAGTGTTAATCTAAAAAAGATCGCTATTGTCTGTGCCAATATTTTCTTGACGACGGGTAGCGAACTCAAAATTGTCAACACAAGTTGTAATATGCATCTATGGACTTTTGGTAGTTTCATATCTATCTATCTATCTACCAGTGTCCATTTATATATGTTTCGTTCTCACACCTTTCTTTCTATCTATCTATCTATCTATCTATCTATCTATCTACCCGTGTCTATTTATATATGTTCCGTTCTCATTCCTTTCGATCTATCTATCTATCTATCTATCTGGCAACTGTTCAACCTTTTACCGTTTAACTACCTAGAATTATATATATATATATATATATATATATATATTAACTGACGGAGAGGTGAGTAGGTAAAAGAGTGTATGAACCACCCAGGTAGTAATATTTGTTTATTTGGGTTTTATTGCATATTAACCTTTATAAGTTAATTAATGCGAAATCCATTTTTATACAAATGAACAGTTCTATTTCAAACAATTCAGTTGAGCATATTACACAGTTTTCTTGTAAAAAACATGTCTATTTCATGCTGCTCAGTTTAATCGAACAGTTTTATTTCAAACAATTCAATTTAGTTGAAGAATAGTGTTTGTTTACACACAGTTAAATACCAAAACTGTTCTATTTCAAACAATTCAGTTTAGCGTAAGTACATTTGCAATGTCAAAGACAATTCTATTTCAAACAATTCAGTTTAGCATAAATACGCAGTTTAAATGTCAAAACAGTTCTATTTCAAACAATTTAGTTTAGCATAAGTACACAGTTTAGTTCTATTTGACCCATAGATCGGACTCAATGAGGTGCTACTACTGCGGACAAGAGTTGACCTGGGAGCGAAGGCAATGAAGGGGTACTCCGCATTGCCTAAAGCTCCAGCATTACTAGTACCTTACCATCAGATTGTTTAGAGTCATACGCTGGATACTCGTTTGGAAGACAGTCTTACCCCTCTACAGGGATGCAGTCGGTGTATTCTACAGCCCCAACCGACTGGGAAAGGGTAGTAATATCTGCTGTTAGATCTATTGTCAGCTATGACAGAAGGCAGTACTTGTATATTCTCTCTCTCTCTCTCTCCCTCTCTCTCTCACACACAAACCCTTATATCTATTTATGTACATATATATATCCACGTAATTTGTTGTAAGGTGCTCTAAACTAATATACACCCAATGATGAATCTTTGCTTCTTTCGCCAGGTGAATTCCTGCATTAAAAGGGGTTTATACTTGCATCTGTAGTTGCATTCATCATTATGGTACAAAGATGAATGTTATTTTGTGTCTTTGCCTGATTACGAAGAAGACGAGATATAATCAAACTAACTTAGCGAATAATTTATAGCTAAAAATTAATAAAGATAAAATGCTTGCACACATCACATATTCACACATATATCCTAAATATCAGCGGGCGTCCTCGTGGTGTAATGGATGGACTGCGGAATCGTAGTAAGCGAGTTCGAACTCCAGTTGTTCTATTACTGTCAATTTCGGAAAAATACCTCTGGGAAAGGTATGAACCACCGTATCCTCCCAGCTATGAGGTTAAATAGTACTACTACTTTTCTTCTAGAAGGATGGCTTTAGCATTGAATAACCTACAATGATTGATATTCCATTAAACGAAGAAGCCTGAACCTAAATAGCATTTACAGACAGGTTTATTTTTATCTAATGCAATTAGGTAAAAATGCTGATGAATTAAGTCAAGATTAATTTGCATAAGCCGTAATTATTATATCAATTAATTGAAATTTTCAATTAAAATTTTTGCATTTATATTCACAAATAATTTAGGGACCACACAAAGTACATTGGTTATTAATGAGTTAAAAAGTTGATTACCCTTGTTAATTAATTTTTTGTCAGTTTCAGTTTTCAATGTCTGTTTTTTTTTTCAAAATAAAAAGTAGAACACACACACACACACACACACACATATATATATATATATATATATATATATATATATATATATATATAGAATATTCATAGCTAAAATTCTCAAGTTTGTACATGTACATATATATGAATGCATGTATAAAAATGTATATACATATATTTATAAATATATGTTTCTATGGGTGTATGCCTATTTTAAATATATTACAAAAATATAGAGAAATAAATTTTTTTATTATGTTTGTACACATACATGTATATGTGTGCGTATACCTATATACATGTGAGTGCGCGCGCGCACGCACACACACACACACACACACACACACACACACACACACACAAACACATATATATATATATATATATATATATATATATATATATATATATATATATATATGTACATATTCCGTGTGTGTGAATATTTTGTATATATTTCTAAAAATACGGTTCTAAAATTCTCATTGTTTTTACATAGATTTGTATGTGCATATATATATATATATATATATATATATATATATATATATACGTTTGTGTGTGTATATATATTTATATATACGTTTGTGTATATATATATATATATATAAGTATATAAATAGAATTAGATATATACGTTTGTGTGTGTATATTTATATATATATCTATATCTATATATATAAATTTATTAATAGAATTATATATATATATATATATATATGTATATATACGGGAATATGAGTGTCTATATTATCATATTTAAGATTTCAAGACGTTAAATATACACCTTAGAGGTTGCCAGTCTTATTGAATAAGTTGTAGATGACCGTTTATCAACAGAGATAGTAATCTGCCCTATAACAGCTCTCGGTTTTTAAATCAGACTGAATATGTCGCCATCTTCCTCAACATTTAAGGTTGGGCTTCTTGGGATTCGAGTTTAACTTTGATTAGACGGCTTGCTACAGCTAAGTTAAACAGCCCAGTTTATCTCACTGATGTGAGCAGAAATATGGGCACCGGGATACTCATGTGTATTCCATGGGCATTATCGTGAATTGAAATGCAAACAACTGCATATAGGATTTTAATGCGCCCTTATATATATATCGTTTAGGAAAATTGTATTATATTAATCATCTCATATATATATATATATATATAATTATGATGTGTTTGAAAGAACCTCTACTGACGATCGACATCGTAAAACTCTGAGTTGGGAATTGTTTTTTTTTTGTAAATTACAATATTTTAGTATTGTGATTCTTATTTTACATTTGCCTTTTATTTCAAACATTAATTCTCCTGGTTTCACGACGATTTAAGATTTTATATATTGTTGAGTGTACCATTATACATATATATATATATATATAAGAGGAGAGAGGGAGCGAGAGAGAGAGAGAGAGAGAGAGAGAGAGAGAGATTTATATATACATATATATATATATATATATATATATAAAATACCTGACTCTCTCTCCCTCTCTCTCTCTATATATATATATACCCCGTAACCTGTCAACTCATCCGTTCGGATGTCATGTTAAGAAATTTCTCTTGATGGCATCTCTCTGAGTCATAGAAAGATTACTTGGCTGCACCCATCTCCTCTTCAAGTAATACGTGACAGATTGTACTCGATTAAATCTTACTATTAACAAGAAACCATTATCTCTCTTTTTCTCTCTCTCTCTCTCTCTCACACACACACACACACACACACACACACATATATATATATATATATATATATACACGCACGTACACACACAATCAAATACAGAAACCTATATATATATATATATATATAGGTTTGTGTATTAGTTTGTGTGTGTACGTGCGTGTATGTGCGATAATAAAAGCATTTGGAATTTGAAAATATAAAAGAAAAAGAGCAGTAAATATTTTTTTTTCAAATGAATTTAAATTTGAATGATACATTCAGAAAATTTACAATTTATTCAATTGACGTTAAATCTATCATTTTAATCATTATATAATGATAATTTTAATATATAATTGAGTACATTCTTTAATACATTATCTATAAACATCAAGAGAAAATTTCTCCTGCTTCACATTTTTGTTGCCACCGATGGATAAAATCAGCATTTTTTTTTTAGTTTATAAAATTCATACTTAACATTTTCAGCGATTATATTACGAAAGATTACCGCGATAATCAAAGAAGGTTATTTCTTAACTCGCTTGTATTTCACAACTTATCTCGATTGAGGGTCAAACCTAAATATCTTATACGCTTGCAAAAATCTTGTTAGTCGATACTGCACTTGCGAATATATTCACACGTTTGGTCGGTACTACTGTATGGATGCACAACTTGGACTCTCTCGAAACGCTTGGAGAAAAAGCTAGATGGGAAGTACACAAGAATGCTACGTGATGTTTTGAAGAAACTCTGTTGTCAGCACCCCATAAAAGAGCACAATATGGCCACTTGTCTCCCATCTCACAAGCTATCAAAATTAGACGAACGCAACATGCGAGAAGCTGCTGGGGGAGTAAGGATAAACTCATAAGCGATGGACACTGGATGCAGTCTGAATGACCTACAGAGATGTCTGATAGGAGCGGATGGCGAGTCATCAGAATGATGATGATGATGATGACCAGCAAAGACTTACA
>OY757911.1:42583326-42585826 GCA_963585895.1 Sepioteuthis lessoniana
TATACAAATTAAAAAGTAAAATTGGCGACCATAGTCTAGGATGAACCGAAGGCTCCCTTTTCGATAGCTACTACACCAAAGTGTCGGGAAGGGCGCTACTCTTTTCCATGGATTGCTCTGCTTTACCCTTGATCCGTACCTGATAATGTTGAGTCTTAAGCAAGGAGGCATCAAGAGCAATTTTTTGAGTCTTTGGTATGACTTGACCTGGGATTGAACGCAGGTTTCCCAGGCCATTTGCAAACACTCCTGCCATCATGTCAATGTTCGGTTAATGTAATTTGTTGAAAATGTATGTAAGAATAAATTTGTTGCCCAAACCACAAAAATAGAAAAAGATAAAATAAAATAAGATAAAATAAAGTAAATAAATAGATGAAAATAAAATAAAATAAAAATTAAACGATTTTGAACCGCGTGTGGTAAAAATACATAAAAAAATGAATCTGTATTTACCGAGAGAAAAACTATCATTCAACAGACTTCATTTTCAACTTGCTTTTTCAAGCGAGTCTTCGATTGGTCGAAGCGTCGGAACTTTTTATATGATTGTGAGGTTCTATCCTCGTATATCTTAAATCTTACTCTTCAGATAGCTTTTTCAGTATAAGAAACATGAGAAAATCGCATAGATTTGGTTAGGTTGGAGGCTGCTGCACTTGCACTGACTGTGTTTCACAAAAAGGTTCTTTTCAACACGGCTATCAACAAGTGTACATATAATTAGTTTTTGATATATGAAATTACCAACCCCTCCGAACGGGCAGAATATGACACAAGGTCATTTTTAAGGGAAGATTGACAATTTTGAAATCAGAGTTTTCCTTCTTCTAAACCAGTTTTCCTTCTTCTAAACCAGTTGACAATTTTCGATTCAGAGTTTTCCTTCTTCTAAACCAGTTTTCCTTCTTCTAAACCAGTTGACAATTTTCGATTCAGAGTTTTCCTTCTTCTAAACCAAAGCTAAAGAACCTAGTCTATCTTACTATTTACCGATAGTTGGAGGGAGAATAACTGGATTGAACATTTCCGAAGAGTATTAGTGCAATACGAAATGTAATCAACCCTGCCCAGGATTTGAACTCGTGTCGGTGTGTTCATTTACTGAGACGATAACCATTACACTACGGACGCATCATATTGTAATATCAGTAAAAAAAAGTCTTCAATCAAAGTTTCAATTCTAAAATTATAACAATTTTTTTGTTGTTTTTATCTTATTTCGTAAATGATATATAGAGTGGTGATTAGATATATATATATATATATATATATATATATATAGAGAGAGAGAGAGATAAGATAAGATAAATATTCACAAACACAAACCGATAATTATAAATTATCGGTTTGTGTTTGTGAATATTGAATTTACATGTGAAAAAGCATCCAGGGCGAACAATATGGGTGCAGTATAATCTTCCGGAAGTCATTTTCTTCAAATTATATGTTGGGCTGAACAAAATTAAATGTTTAATAGTTTAGTGTACTTAAAAGATTCTTTTATATGTATAGGTGGTTGTTTATTTATTTAGTAATATCTATCTATCAGCCTATCTATCAATCCAAGTCTGTTCATATCAATCTATCTTTGTTATCTATCTTTCCTTTCTCTGGAAAGGTTACCTTTCCATGTGTATGTCTGAGTGCACACACACACACACACACACTTATATATATATATATATATATATATATATACATATATATATATATGTATATATATTGCTATATGTCGCCGTGTTTTATATGCGCCTTTACGAGTGTTCATCTGTATGTATTTGTGGATAGATAGATAGATAGATAGATAGATAAACACACGCAAATGTACGCATTATCGCAGATGCACACACACACAAACTCACTCACATATACACGCATGTGTGAGCGTTTATGTGTGTGTTTGACTGTGTTTATATGTGCCTATGCGTGCGTTTATCTTAATGTATATATATATATATATATATATATATACAAATATAGAGAGTGATAGAGAGACAGTGAAACCGAGAGAAAGAGAGAGAGAGAGAGAGAGAGAGAGAGAGAGAGAGAGAGAGATTAACACATGCTCACCCACACATAAGCGTAGTTAAACACACACACACACACACACACACACACACACACACACACACACACACACACATATATATATATATATATTATATATATTTCCAGTTCATGTAAAAAATAATTTATGATAGTCGGTAGAGAGAGGACACGGCCCCGCCTAATTATTTATTGTGCAGATAAAGGTGATATGGAAGGATGAAACGTGGGAATTGCTGTCTCCTTAGATACCAAGCCGCTCAGAGACAAAGGTTCTAGTACCCTGGCACAGGGGTGGTACTAGGTTGATATTTACAGACTTGGGTTGACGGGTGTACGCATTGGTATTTTAGGAACAGTTTCTCGGTGTCGCAATAAATAGGAACCCTTTCAGCTAACCGAAACGAAACACCCTTAAAACAACCCATCATATATTTATATATATATATAT
>OY757911.1:42595826-42680826 GCA_963585895.1 Sepioteuthis lessoniana
AATGGTTTGGTGTCATAGCCAGGACACTTGTTGCTGTTGTTGGTGGAGGGTCTTACACCTCTGCAGAGTCACAGTCGGCATATTTTACCAACCTTACCAACAGGGTGAGCAGCAGTAGAAGTGAACAAAGATAAGGTCTTGCTGATTTGATTTTTAACAGCCAAAGAGCAAGCGAAGCTCTGGTCTTCTCATAGAACTTTCAAATAATTATTGGAAAGATATGTTTATGTATGGAACTGCGCTTGGAGAATTTTACTTTTCTCTTCCAGATACTGTCTGGACAATGTTTGGGCACTTCTGTTGGTGTAATGGTTAGCAAGCTAGTCTAGCAAGCCTACACGAGTGAGTTCGAATCTCATTAGGTGCCCCATTCAATCGGCCTTCTGCCACATCGAAGCAAAAGAGTTTCGTAAATTACCACTGTCTAGGCAATGTTTTATGGAAGATCGTTTTTTGTCGATGCTGCAGGACTCCTCTCTCCATGTTACCGAGTATCCATACAGTTTAACCACAAGAATGAATGAATCCACTGTTATTCTTCTCATAGACTGGTAAACTATCAAGCAGCTCAGTCGGCTGGAGCTCTAGAATACACCGACAGCATCTTTGTAAAACCTCACCCCTCAACGAGTGTTCTGAATATGACACTAAACAATCTGATTGTGAGGCTCCAGTAATGCTGGAGCTTTGGCGATTTGGGAGTAGCTCTTCAATGCCATTGCTCCACGCTGACCCGGAATGATAGCACTTGGTAGGGCTTATCTATGGATCAAATAGAGCCGTTTGACATTTAAACTGTGTGCAAACAAATGACTTACGTTAAAATGAAGGGTTAAAAATAAACCCTATGACCATTAAATGTGTGTTAACAAATGACTTACGTTAAAATGAAGGGTTAAAAATAGAACTCTATGACCATTAAATGTGTGTTACCAAATGACTTACGTTAAAATGAAGGGTTAAAAATAGAACTCTATGACCATTAAATGTGTGTTACCAAATGACTTACGTTAAAATGAAGGGTTAAAAATAGAACTCTATGACCATTAAATGTGTGTTAACAAATGACTGTCAAAATGAATTGTCAGTTATACATAGCGATACTTGGAACTATTTAACAGTGGCTAAACAGAATTATTATTACATATCAATACTGTACAAATGAATGAATAATGTTGAATAGAATTAGAGTTAAATGGCAATAGGTGTAGCAATTTCACTGTTGTTAAACAAATAATGAATATTGGACAGAATTATTAGTGATAGATAGCAATAATTGAAACCATCTGCGTAGAAACAACAATAATACTAGAGTACAAACAAATTACTTATAACTCATTTAAAAATAGAATTACGTACAAACTATTCAATTACAAATTATATGTATTTCCATTTAAATGTTTGCAAACAAATGACTGTTGTTAAATTGTTACCGTTTGATACAAATACTTGAAACTACATAACAGTTTGCACAAAAAAAGTGCTCAGCTTGTTAAAAAAGGTTATCAACAAAATGTGTTTACAAATCATATATATCAAATATATATGTATAAAGAGGATTTGGCATTTAATAACCAGCAATGGTTGATATGCCATGAAGCCCAAACCAAAGTTCGTCTTTTTATGTTAGCCTGACGTTCTATTTCCTACGTTCGAATATTTAGTCTAATGCCCTGAATGACGTGTACCTCCTGGGGACTGGTAAGATGACCCTTCCACACAAACAGATGTCCTGGGTATGACACGCAACTGCATCTGATGGTGAGGCTCCAATTTTGAAGATCTGGAGAGTGTGGCATCACCCCCTTCTCTGCCACTACTCTCTGGTTCATTTTGATCCGGACTGGTAGAACCTGTTAGAGTCCCATATAAATATATAGGGAATGCTCGCGTATAAGTCGAATTTTGGCATCATCTAATGAAGTGGAATATTTTTTAAGTTTGAAATCCAAATATAATGTGAAGGACTAATAACAACACTTGGCTTAAAAATTTAATTCGATGAATTAATGATTTCGTGGCGAAAAATAATAGGTTGATCTATATAGAAGATCGACTTCTGTACGGGTAGATATGGCAATCCATGATAACTTCTATACGGGTATATATGGTAATCCATTATAACTTCTATACGGGTATATATGGTAATCCATTATAATTTCTTTACAGGTATAAATGGTAACCCATTATGACTTCCATACGGGTACATATTGTAATCCATTATAACTTATTACTGATATATTCTTTCCTTTCCTTCTTTCCATTATATCATATTTCTTATTTTCGTCTGTCTTTCCTTCTTGTTATCTCTTTTCTTATCAATTTTTTTCGAAATCTTTATCAATATCTATCATTTTTGCTGATGTCATTAAAAAAAGCTCTTGTCAGTCAACCCACTTGGCTGTCTACTTAAGTCTGACTTGATTTATACGTAAAATTCCTGTAATATTTACAATTTATTTGATAAACGGCAACTCTCCAGAAGAACCATTAAAAGCTTCATGTCCTCTTAAAGTTTTGTTTTCATTTTTAAAGAAAATGGGGTTTACAGAATAACTTTCTTATCATTCTTACACACACACACACACACATATATATATATATATATATATATTTATGGGTGTGAGTATAGTCTTTCGTTCATGTATATATATATATTTCTACTTTTTAAATACCAATATATCTTTATATGTCTATGTACATGGTATATATGTATATACATATGCATGTATGTGTGTGTGAGTGTATATCATTGTTGGTTGGTTGGTTGGTTTGTTTTACGGCATATCAACCATTTCCGGGTCATTTAACAGGGAATTAAGTCATTTTTGTCTTGTTTTGTTTTATGACATATCAACTATTGTTGGTTATTTAATGCCAAATTCATTTTTATTCTTATCGACAGTTCTATTTCAAACAACTCAGTTTAGCATATGTACACTGTTTAGTTCTATTTAACCCATAGATAGGACCCTAACAGGTGCTACGACTTTATATATTTATATGTCTATAATCCATTTTTGTATGAATTTTTTTATGATAATATATATATATATATATATATATATATATATATATATATATATATATATATATATATGTGTCTCAGTGTTTGCGTGTGTTTGTGTTTAAGAATAAGTTGAGCACTCTGGCGAAGGAATTTTCGGCCGCCGCTCACATTATGCAAAGCTTTTTAAAAGAATTGAGCACTCTGGTAGCCGATAGGGTATAAAAATGTAAACAAACGGACGCTGCTGCTGCTGTTGCCTACATAATACCTTTTAATTCCCTCAGCTAACGTGGTACGCTTGTTGGCCGAGCGGTCTGATTCTAAGTCTAAGGTAGACGGGTTTCGATCCCGCCTTCAAGCTTCCTACGTGTCTAGCCACACTGAAGAGTTCTAGTAGAACGAAACAATCTGTCTGTTGATGACAATATATATATATATATATATATATATATATATATATATATATATGTATGTGTGTGTGTATAAGAAAATATATATCTGTAGATATTAAAAATATATATATTAGAAAGTATATGTATATGCATTAGAATACATATTCATATATATGTGTGTGTGCATATATATTCTTATGCATACACTTTCTATTATATATATATATATATATATATATATATAAGGTTTCGCATATTTTTTGGTATATACTAATTCTGGGTACCAAATGAGGTGTAATGAGTAGCAAGGTTGATAAGAAGACCATTAGTAGTGAGTTTTATTTCTTTCTTAGGCTCGCCATTCTTCTTGACTAGTGGCAAATCTAACCTAAGCTTAGTAAATAATATAATTGAAATCTCTAACACACACATACACTCTCATACACACACACACACACACACATAATATTTCTCTGTCTGACTGTCTGTCTGTCTCTCTCTCTCTCTCTATATATATATATACCAGTTCTATATTATTTGAAAAATAATCCACAATTCAATAGAATAATATCATTGACACTAGTTTATAATTTGTGAGAAGGATGAATTTGTATATTACTTTATTATCACATATTTTTTTACTTTAATTTGGTCAAAAAGTTTTCTTCGTTTGGTGAATTCCAACTTTTTATTCCTTCCTGTTGGAATCACGACAACCAGTTACTGAGCAACTTTATAATGAGCAACTGGCTCGTTTAAATGACGCATTAGAAGAAGGAAAAAGCACATCTCTGAGGCAATGGATTTGACTAGTGGTTTCGGAATGTATCAACACTTGATTTCAAGTCACATCCATCAACTAGACCCTCACTCTATGTTCGTCCAACAGGCATCTAGCAAGATTCTTGTGCCTTAGGTAAATTCTATCTCACCTTTGCATTTTGACTGAAAAATATTTTTTACATATCTTAGGTGGTTTGAATGAAAATAACTATGGTGTATGCATAAAACCAATAAAATAATCACTTTCTGGTGTGTAAACATACACACACACACAACTATATATATATATTCAAACCTGTTAAACTCCACTTAAAAAATTGACCTTGTGTCATATCCTGCCCGAGCGGAGGGGTAGGGTAAATATGATATATATATATATATATAGAGAGAGAGAGAGATACTTTTAATGTGGCCCAGTCGACTGGGGCTGCAGAATACACCGACTGCAAAGATTCGGTCGGTGTAGTCTGTAATATCAGGACACTATGAGGAAGTCTTACCCAGATTCCTCTAATCATATTTACCAACCCCTCCGCTCGGGCAGGATATGACCCAAGGTCAATTTTTAAGCGAAGTTTAACAGGTTTGAATTCAGAGTTTTCCTTCTCCTAGACTAGTTGCCTCACCAAAGCTGAAGAACCTAGTCCGCCCTACTATTTATCCATAGCTGGAGGGAGAATGATTGGATTCATACCTTTCCCAAGGATATTAGTGCTACTCCTCTAATGAGTGTCCTGATATTACACGAAATGATCTGATGGTGAGACTCCAATTATGTTGGAGCTTTGGGGAATGTGAAGTACTCCTTAATTACTATCGCTTCCAGGTCCACTCTCGCCAGGAGTATAAGCACCTGATAGGGTCCCATGTATGCGTTAAATGGAACAAAGCAGTGTACTTATGCTAATCTGAATTGTTTGAAATAGAACTGTTTTTGACTTTTAAACAGTGTATTTATGATAAATTGTATTGTTTGAGATAGAACTGTTTAATGTATAAAAATTGATTTGGCGTTTTTGCCATGAAAACAAACCAAACCAAATTTTAAATATATACACACAGGGAAACATAGTCTGTCAATTTGTTTCAAGATTGTATGCATATATAGTGTCTTTATATGCATTATCTCTGTCTCTGTCTCTGTATTTCTCTTTCTCTCTGTCTCTCTCTCTATATATATATACAAATGATACTTCTTTCACTGCATTGGTGCAACTTATCTACGCCCCAATTTAATGTTTTTTTAATGCATGTCAGACGTCAGCCATTACTAAATTTTATTCTTGCGATTTCAAATTTTGTTTCTTTTTTGGTTGCAGTTCAATCAGCAAGAGTTTTAAATTTTCAATTTTATTTTATTATTTTTTATTCTTATAAAAGTTGGTATTTTTATTTTTCTCTTCTTAAATTTTTCAACACTGCTTACATTTTAAGTTTAAATCGTATATGAATGTGTATTTTATTCTTATTTTTGCAATCTATTTTTAAGCAGCGAATAAAAATCACTGCGATTCCTCTACCCTATTACCTTGTCGGTGAGGCTGCAGAATACACTAACTGTATCCTTTGTAGAGGTGTAAAACCCTTCCAAAAAGATATTCTGGGGATGGCATTTATCTGCATCTGGTGATAAGAGTAATATACCCCTTCATTGCTATTACTCCTAGATCCACTTTGACCCGGAGTGGTAGTATCTGTCAGGATCTCACCTATGAGTCAAATAGATCTTTTTGAGATTACTGAACTACACTGATATATTTACTCTGAAAATATTTAGAATGCAGCAAACAGGCACAGAAAGGAACACAAAAGAAGGCACGATTGGATGCAGAGGGTGTCCACTGGGAATTGTGCAAGAGATTGAGCTTTGACCATGCAGACAAATGGTAAATCCGCAGACAAGAATATAGAATCCAGAATAATAAGATTGTCTTGGATTCTGAATTAAAAACAGAGCACCCAGTCCAAGCAAGAAGACCAGACCGAGTGTTAGTTGACGAAAATAAAATAAATTGTCAACGATTGGATTTTGCCGTTTCAGTAAATCTCAGATACAACATAAAAGAAAGCGAAAAACGAAGTAGGTACTATGAACTTGCTAGAGAACAGAAAATTTGTGGAAAGGGTGACAACGATGTCAATCGTAGTTGGAGCTCTTGGAACAGTCCCTGAGAACCGAGGAAAGAGACTGAGTTAAGTGGAAACCACAGCACTACCAAAATCTGTTTGAATACTTTGAAGAGTCTTAGAGACCCGAGGAGACTTTCCGTCACACAGACATTTGAGAAAAACACCTGGGAGAGCTAGTGTGAAAAACTCGCAAGGAGTAAAGCAATAATAAGAAGGAGAATAAAAGAAAGCGAAAAAAAAACAAACAAACAAACAAAATACTTGGATCTTGCTAGAGAGCAACAAATGCAGTGGAACATGAAAGTAACGATGATACCAATTGTCGGTGGTGATTTTGGAATGCTTCTCAAGACCTTGGAAAGGTTCCTGGAGGAATTAGAGATGATATTTGTCGTACGTCCCACCAAACGGACGAGTGTGTCACAAGGATTTTTTAAAGGTGGTTCCGGGTGCCGGACAGTAGCCCAGACACGTCAACTATTCCCCAAAATGCCTCTGTCCCCGTCGGTATTCTCTTAAAAAGGAGCGCCTCGGGCACCAAGCAATAAATCTATCCCTCCGGCAAGCGTGACATGGATGGCGGCTTCCCGTTACCTATGCCCAGTGTCCTTGGACCGGCATGACGAGCCAAACGACCAAGCCACACAAACCGATCCGCGCATCGGGAAATAAGGACGGCGTCCAACTCAAATCGCAAGGCCTTCTTAGGTTTGTTTTGGAGGAACTAGAGATGGAAGGAAAAGTGAAGACCATCTTGACGCACCACTGTTAAGATAATACTTAGAAGACTTCTGGAGACCCAAGAAGACTTGTCACTCTAGCTTCAGTGAAAAACCACCAGTTAAAACTGGTAAGAAAGTCACACTGAGAAAAAAATTCTGACGTGTATTTTCTTTAATCTTTTAAATCTAGTTGCATTTCTTGTTTTTATGATAAGTCTCTGGAATCATCTATTCTACCCCTTCGTGGAATAGCACGTATCAATGTGAAAGGGGACGTGTGTTCGAATCCCACTGTGAGCTTATCCTTCATCATTGCTCTCGGTATCAGATAAATAAAGACCGGAGTGTTTTGCCAAAAAAAAGAAAAAAGAAAAAAAAAGTAAAAAGAAAAGTAAAAAGAAGTAAAATTAAGGAGATGCAAGCAAATGCTTATCAAAATTATTAATGATAATAATGATTGACAAATCTTCCTCTTGAAATTCAAATAAATGATATAGAACGTGTTATTGTTTATTGCGAAACGATTATAGGCTTATTTTTAAAAGCTTATTGTTTCATATCTGGGGTTATTTCATATGGGAATTTTATCTCTGTAAAAATGGGCATGGCTTGGTAGCGATCTCTTTCAATTTTCTGACCTCCTTAGTTTTTATGCACCCATTAACAAGCACTGCCATTTCGAGGGCGTCATTGAGAGGAATAAGAATATCCAAATCTTAAGTAGTGTGTAATTTGCAACCGAAAATAGAGGAGAAAAAACTGCAGGGGGCGTTTTTATGTTGGCAGAAAAATTTTAATAACCCGTTCTGTCTTTAAAAACGTACAAACGGAGAAAAATTAAAATACAAATGCATGCACTTATAACACGCACACACATACACACACGCATATATATATATATATATATATATATATATGTATATATATATATGTGTGTGTGTGTCTGTGCGTGCACGCATTTTAATCTAGGTGGGTTGCTTGTAACGAATATATCCACAAACACACCTGCAAAAGTGCAAGTGTTGATAAATTCCTGCAATAATTCCATATTAATACGCATACAAATTTACATAAATTTGCTGTACAAACTTTTTCAAATGCACTCTATTTCTCTCTCTCTCTCTCTCTCTCTCTCACACACACACACACATGAACAAACAAAGAAACACACAAACACGCATATATATATATATATGTACATGAATTCGTACATATACATATATGTATATTTGTGTATATTAGAAATTTGAATTATGCAATCATATATATATATATATATATATATATATATATATATATACACGCAAAATCAGTCAGTTGATGAAAAGATTATATATATATATATATATATATATAAAGGCATTGTCGTTATGTGTATAATATCTCTTCGGGTGGTGTAAAAAAAAAAAAAAAAGGGGCACCTCGGGTGGTGTAATGGTTAGCATGTTAGACTAGCAAACCAGCACGAGTGAGTTCGATTCTCTTTGGGTGCCCCCATTCATGCGGCCTTGTGCTACATCTAAGCAAAAAGCTTAGTAAATTATGTGTATAATATCTCTTTCAGTATATACATGCATATATGTGTGTGTTTGTGTGTGTTTTTGCGTGTGTGTGTGTGTGTGTGTTTGTGTGTGTGTGTTTTGAAAAGTAAGGATACATTATTTGATTATTTAAATTTCGCAAAGAATAAATATTTTTTCATTTATCCAAAACCTTCAAAAGGAATGACTACGATAAAAAATAATCTATGGTTTTTGCAATTGGGTCGTTGTCTACGTACATTCGGTTGAAATTTCATTAAAATGGAGATTAAATTTTGCAAAGAATCCATTTTACGAAAACATTTCAAAATAAAAAGTTATGTAAAAATGGTTTTTGACATTAAAACCTTCGGTTCTTCTTTAGTGGTATAAAAACAAATTCTTGGTATCTTCCAATTTCTTTCTCTTCTCTCTCTCTCTCTCTCTCTCTATATATATATATATATATATATATATATATATAAATTAGGGAATGAAATGTGGAATTCATCTGTTCTCCGCTACTGTAGGTAAATAGTAGGGCAGGCTGTGTTTTCTGGCA
Source organism: Sepioteuthis lessoniana (assembly GCA_963585895.1). NCBI lineage: Eukaryota > Metazoa > Mollusca > Cephalopoda > Myopsida > Loliginidae > Sepioteuthis > Sepioteuthis lessoniana. The sequence continues at coordinate 42,604,946 of OY757911.1, forward strand.
CGGAAATAGTATTCGGTCAAGGAGGAGTAAAAACTCAGTATTCAAAACCTGAAGAATACTATTTTCATGCAAAATAAGTGCCACATTAGAGGCACCGTTCTTCCCTTACCATTTTCACCAAAAAGTCTTTTGCTGCTTGGTCCAGTCGCCTGGGGCTACAGAATACACCGACTGCAACAAACCAAACCAAACTTTTACTGGTATTAGTATATCACCTCTGTCGGTAGTCCAATGGCTCACATTGCTTACTGGACTTGTATTGCTCTCACACGTCTTATATATATATATATATATATATATATATATATATATATATATATATATAAGCACGTTTGATTAAATGATAAAGACATTTTATCTATATAATTTTATTAAGATCCTTTCAAGTTTCCTGATAAGTTTCTTGGTTTCAGGTTTGAATTAGTCGATGATTTTACCAATTTTTGTCCTGAGCGCTTTCGAACCTTTCATCAGTGGTTGTTTGCATGCATAAAAAGTGTTTCTTTAAAGAGTTTTTTTTTCATAACATTACAAAATTACGTTAACGCAGAGTTGGATAAAACTGATGAATTAAAAAAAACAAAACAGAACGCTATCAACGGAAATAGAATATTATTAAGAAATATAGAAAATTAAAAAAATAATTATCAGCATCTCAGTTTTATCCAACTCTGCGTTTACGTAATTTTGTAATGTTATAAAAAAACTTTTAAAAAACTCTGTCAACAAATTCTTAAAAACACTCTTTATACATGCCAGCAACCCTTGATGATGGCCTATGAAAGGTCCGAATGCTCTCGGGACAATTTTGGTAAATTCTTCCACCAATTTCAACCTTAAACCAAGACACTTATCAGGAAACTTTAAAATATCTCAGTAAAGTTATATAGGCAAGATATGTCTTTATTATTTATTCAAACATGCTTTAAAGAAGGTCTGCTGCCTAACTACACACACACACACACACACACACACACACACACACATAAATATATATATATATGTGTGTGTGTGTGTCAATGCGTGCACACGCACGCACGCACGCACGCACGCATATATATATATATGACTTTTATAGTATAGAACAAAATGAGAAATACTGGATTTTAGAAGCAGGAAGATCAGTTTTATATATACATTAGAAGCATTTTTTTTTATTTCTTTGTTTTTCTCTTTTTAATATACTCTAAGAGGGGATTTCTTTCATATGCAATCCTGTTGATGTTCTGTACACCCTCCATGTCTTGTACTTATCATTTTGAGTTAAACAGTGTTCAGTCAAAACAGATATCATCTGGTATTACATGTAGCCAAATTCTTCTGTCAAAAATAAAAGGGGGTGTCCTCGTGGTGTAATGGTTAAAGCGATGGACTGCGGAATCGTAGTACGCGATTTCGTACTCCAGTCGCGCTATTACGTTCACTTTCGGGCAAATACCCTTGGGAAAGGTATGAACCCCCTTATCCTCCCAGCTATGGGTTAAATATTCCCGCTACTGTTCTTCTAAGAGAATAGCTTTGGCATTAAATAACCTAAAAAGAGTTGATATGCCATTAAACAAAGAAACTAAACCAAACCAAACCAAAAATAAAAGTGCAACATCTCCATAACCAAGAGATGCAATTATTTTAGATCTGATATATATTCATATTTTGCTTATATTTTCAATGCTGAAGGGCTCAGTTAATAATAATATCTAAAACATCTATTTGATTCTCTAATATTTCACAAGAAATTATAAAAATCCTAGCACTAACTGTTTACTAAAAACTTGTTCAGATTGTACTTAACGTTTATCATGACGGACAATAGAATCGGTTGGATGTGTTCAATTTTCAGTTTGCCCTCACACTTAACTTCTGCCACAGCAGCAATGTGATGCTTACATAAATCATCTTATATATATATATATATATATATATATATATATATATATATATATATATATATATATATATCACATATAATTACATATGATATATATAAATGGATATTATATGGTAGGCGCTCGAGGTGTCATGATTATCGTCGTAGGAAATGGAGTCAACGACACGAGTTTACATTCTCGATGAAGATGCTTGCATTTTACGTAGCGATAAAATCCTTGGGAAAGGTGCGAACTATTCACCTTCTTGCGATGGGAAAAATATCAAGGACTACTTAGCCTTCGATATGGAAACCGGTCTAGGAGAAGTAAAACTCTGAATTCAAGTCAATCAAAAACCACTTAAAATTTGTATTTGTGTCGCATTCAGCTCGTGTGGAGGGGGCGGTTATATATATATATATATATATATATATATATATATATATATATGTGTGTGTGTGTGTGTATGTTTCAAAAGAAACACATATATGCTTCAATATATATACACACACACACACACATATATATATATATATATATATATATATATATATATATATATGCGTGTGTGTGTTATTTTTGAAAACACTTCACCCTGAAGAATGTTTAAAGCATGAGACCTTGGTGACAGACACAACCATGTTATATATATATATATATATATATATATATATATATATATATATATATATATATACCATATAAAAGAAAAACATCTAAAAATTACTCATATCTTTTTTGTAATAATATGTATTTCAGCAGACCTCATATTTTTTAAAACGTTAGATATACATCTTCAGACAAAGAAATAATCAGAAATTATTAATGAAGATTAAAAAATAAAAACACAAAATTCCGTCTCCCTACTCCCTAACCTAAATTTCATTTTTCATGTAAAGTCCAGACCATTTATTTTTCCTGTCTGTTTGACAAATGACATTCAATTCTTGTATCAAGATCTATGTATTTTTAAGTTCTCTTTCCTTTTTCACCCTATATATATATATATATATATATATATATATATATACTCTTCTTTAAAAGTAACTTACATAAGCTTAAAATGTTTCTCAAATTCAACTCCACTTCCGTCCATTTGCATAATGCATCATTTCATTTTTTTAATATATTTCTTTTTAATTTTGGAAAAATATTACGATTACAAATCAACCAGTGTTTATTCTATCGTGTAGTATCTAAGATGCTGGATTGCGACAAAGTAACGTGATTTTCTTTTTAAAACAATCTAAGAACCGTAAATATTTTCATTCAAAGATTTGTCTTCATAAAGAAACAACATGAAACCTTGAAATTTCGTGTAAATTTCATGACATTTTGAAAAAAAGAAAACTTACATAACTTTGGATAAATTCAGAGTAATTTTTCTATGAAATTCTAGACAGGTCTGGTAATGTAATGGGCTTACGTGGACTAATTCAAAAGAAGCACTAAACATAGAAACTAAATTATATTCATCTGGTGCTTAAATTATTTCGTCGTAATTTAGTTTCTTTGTTTAATGGCATAGTAAACCTTGTGGGTTATCGAATGGTAAATCCACCATTGGAGAAGTGTAGTGGTACCAATAACTGGAATTCGTACATTTCCCAAGGGTATTTAGACCGAAAGTAAATTTAGTAGAGGTACTGGATTGCGAACCTACTTACTACGGCGTCGCAGTCCGGCCTGTTAGCCACTACACCAATTTATTTTGGATACATTTAATATAAGTAAACATTTACTATAAACTGTTCAATTACATGTAAACGAATGAACATAATTTTTTTGGTTTTTGTTTGTTTTATAATTTGGGCTATCACATTTTTCACTTCTCCTCCTCCTTCGCTAAAACTCTGCATTTTAAAAATGAAAGATAGAATTGCTAAAAATATAGTTTTTTAGTTCTCAAACAAACTATCTCTCAAATATCTTGTGATTCAATTCGAACGAAAAATGTTCGAATATTGTCATGTTCTGACTGACAAAGTTATCTGCCTTGTTTCAAACAAGATTCTACAATAAGTATCTTTTCATAGGTTTAGTTTGGTTTTCTTGGCGTCTGAGGGGGTAAAATGACCCCAATTGTGTGTATGATCCTGTAAACGTGGGTTTACAGTAAATCGTCTTCTGTCTGACGCATCTATCACGCAAGTCAACCAATTATATCCTGTGTTGACATTCACCTGCGAATTCGAGCTCAACAGCTTGTCTTTTCTTGATGTCTTCTTTGAGCGCACCAATTTTGGCGTACCGACTTCGATCAACTGTAAACCCATGTTTACTGGATCATATACACGGTGGGGTGACTTTTCCCCCTCAGACGCAAAATCAATTCAATAAAAACATTAGTCCACTGTGCTTTGATGATTTGCTCCAAGCTTTCTGATGAACTCGGTTTTATCAAAATAACTTTGTTGAAGAATGGATATCCCAAGGATATAATTACTTCCACCATCAGACAAAAATACCTGCAGTTCTCCACCAAGCCATAGTTTGGACCAGAGATGTGTTCTATATATCAAAGATGACCGTAGATCGGTAGCATCTCTATGCAACAGCTAGAACAAATCAAGAGTTCTGTTAATCGTTGGTTTAATTCTGTTGTTGTGAGTAGTTCTTAAATCCGATATGCTATTTCCCCTAGTGTCAAAGTCTGTGTGAATCTTTTCCAAAAAAGCTCTCTTATTCATAAGCTCTCTTATTCATAAATTTTCATGCAAATGTGATGTTTGCTACATTGAGTGCATGATTAGATATACGAATAAACCAGTATATTTCCTATACGAATAAACCAGTATATTTCCTCGAATATCCACACGAATACTTTATGCTATACTAGAGCGCCAAGCAATCTAAACAAATCTTCCACCATTACTCGTCACCAATTGTACAATCTGGCGGCATATAGGCTCACTATGTTTACCATCCTCGAGACATCAAGTAACGAACTTTGGTTGTCAATATTGAAGGCCTTGCTTATAACGAAACATAAACTGGAATTGTGTATCCAAAAACGATTTTATACACCATAACTTTTTAACAACCTCATTGGACTACGTGAAGAAAACGTTATAACCCGTGACAACTCTTCTTGCCACCAGTAATTTTTTTTTCGATTAGTTTTCTTCTCCGCTCTAGGCTTTTACGATAGTCACTATCCCATGTTTACTCCCTCTGATATAAACTCTATTGTCATTGATATAATTATATGAAGAGAAATAACCGAAACAAAAAGTCCTTTTTTTTTCAGGATTTTAGATAATTTTAATCGTTTAAAAATATTTTATATGCACACGCTTTTAAAAACAATACTTAAATTCTGTACCTACCACAAGATCATTTAAGTTTTTGTTTGGATAGATCCTTCTAAGTTATACTATCCAGTTTATGAATATCGGTGACCATCTTAAAGGCTATATATAAAATGGTAAATACAGGTATACTATATATTATACCGGCTCATTGGCCTAGTGGGTAGAGTGTTCCCCTATGGTCTGGGAGACCTGGGTTTAATCCAGAGTCACATCATACCACAGACTTTAAAAATGGTATTTGATACCTCCTTGCTAACACTCAGCAAGGGTAAAGTGGAGCAATCAAGGGAAAGGAGTTGTGCCATCCCCTACATCTCGGTGTAGTCGCTATCGGTCGCCGGACATTAGCATAATGGTGAGAGTGTTTGCCAATCCCAGATCACATCATACAAAAGACTCAAAAATGGTACTTGATGCTACCTAGCTTAATACACAGCATTATAGGGTAAGGATCAAGGGTAAAGTGGAGCAATCCAGGGAAAGGAATAGCACTCTCTCCTATACCTTGGTGTATAGTAGCTATCGAAAAGGGAGCCTTTGGATCATCCTCGACTTCGGTCGCCAACTTACTTACACAATTCAAGATTTCTCAATCGTGAAACTGTGAACCAATCCAGCCAGAGAATACACACACACACACACACACACACACACACACACACACACACACACATATATATATATATATATATATATATATAAAAAAGATATTTTGAGATACATCGATTTTAAATTTTGAAACTCTCTTTAATTATAGACATACCTATTTATATAGTGTCAGCTGTCAACAGATGACCTTACCAATCTTCTCCACCGTCTAATTTTGTAACGTTTATAATGCTGGCATCATATCATCTTTTTTCATTTTCAGACATTTTTCTCTAAAGTTTAAAATGTTATTTTTTAGGTTTTATAATATGTCAACTACTGTTAGGTAAATGTCTAAATCTTTTTTTTTGTAGATAATTTATTATAGAGTTCATATCTATCTATCTATCTATCTATCTATCTATCTATCTATCTATCTATCTATCTATCTATCTATCACTTTCTTCTAATCTATCTATCTATCTATCTATCTATCTATCTATCTATCTATCTATCTATCACTTTCTTCTAATCTATCTATCTATCTATCTATCTATCTATCTATCAATCACTTTCTTCTAATCTATCTATCTATCTATCTATCTATCTATCTATCTATCTATCTATCACTTTCTTCTAATCTATCTATCTATCTATCTATCTATCTATCTATCTATCTATCACTTTCTTCTAATCTATCTATCTATCTATCTATCTATCACTTTCTTCTAATCTATCTATCTATCTATCTATCTATCTATCTATCTATCACTTTCTTCTAATCTATCTATCTATCTATCTATCTATCTATCTATCTATCTATCACTTTCTTCTAATCTATCTATCTATCTATCTATCTATCTATCTATCTATCTATCACTTTCTTCTAATCTATCTATCTATCTATCTATCTATCTATCTATCTATCTATCTATCTATCTATCAATCACTTTCTTCTAATCTATCTATCTATCTATCTATCTATCTATCTATCTATCTATCACTTTCTTCTAATCTATCTATCTATCTATCTATCTATCTATCTATCTATCACTTTCTTCTAATCTATCTATCTATCTATCTATCTATCTATCTATCTATCTATCTATCTATCTATCTATCTATCACTTTCTTCTAATCTATCTATCTATCTATCTATCTATCTATCTATCACTTTCTTCTAATCTATCTATCTATCTATCTATCTATCTATCTATCTATCTATCACTTTCTTCTAATCTATCTATCTATCTATCTATCTATCTATCTATCTATCACTTTCTTCTAATCTATCTATCTATCTATCTATCACTTTCTTCTAATCTATCTATCTATCTATCTATCTATCTATCTATCTATCTATCTATCACTTTCTTCTAATCTATCTATCTATCTATCGATCGATCTTTCACTTGCTTCTAATCTATCTATCTATCTATCTATCACTTTCTTCTAATCTATCTATCTATCTATCTATCTATCTATCACTTTCTTCTAATCTATCTATCTATCTATCTATCTATCACATTCACGTCTGTTATCTGTCGTATTGATTGAATATAAATCAAACTGATAATTAATAAATATAAAATTACAGCTTCAAGTAACTATTTTTAATTAAACTAATTTTCATATAGTTAGGGTTTAGTGCATTCCTTTTTAAAACGAATTGGTGCTCTTGGTACAGTTAGCAAAAGATTAGTACGAGGACTGGAGGCTTGGAAATAACTGGACGAGTTGAGATCATTCAAATAACTGCATTATTGAGATCGGTCAAAATACTGAGAAGAGTTCTGGAGACTTGAAGAGACTTATTGTCACTCAAACTCCCGTGAGAAATCATCCGCTAATGCTGGTGTGATGAACTTTCAAAAGAGAACAAATAATTAAGAGAGAAACTGAATCTCTCCTTATAGCAGCACAAAATAACGCCATAAGAACCAATCATATCACAGCAAGAATAGATAACACGCAACCAAACAGTAGATGTAGGTTATATGGTTATAGAGATTAAATGATCAATCACACGACTGGGTGCGCAAGGTGATCCACTAGGAATCGTGCAAGAAGTTTAAATTTGACCCTATGAACAAATGGTATATGCACAACTCAGAATCTGTCATGGAAAATGAGACACACAATCTCCTCTAGGATTTTAAGACACAAACGGATCACCTCATCTCGGCCAGAGGACCAGACTTTATATTAATCAACAATCCTCCACCCACCAACAAAAAAAACCCCAGAGATTGTGCCGAAATGTGGATTTCACTGTTCAGGCTGACCACAGAAAAAAATTGAAAGAAAGCGAGAAGAAGGATAAGTACCTAGACCTTGCTAGGGAATTGAAAAAGCGATGGAACATGAAAGTGACGTTGATACCAATTGTAATAGGTGGTCTTCGTACAGTTACCAAAGGATTGATACAAGGACTGGAGGACTTTTTTGAAATAGAACTGCTTTTGACATTGAAAATTTACTTACGCTAAACTGAACTGTTTAAAGTAGAACTGTTTACCTCAACTGAATTGCTTGAAATAGAAATATTTTTGACAATTAAACTGTGTACTCATGGTAAACTGAATCGTTTGAAATAGAACTGATTATTTGTATAAAAATGGAATTGGCATTAAATAACCTACAAAGGTTGATATGCCATAAAAACCAACCAACCAACCAACCAACTAACGAATGAAGGAAAAACTGAATCAATTGACCAGTTAGTATCCGCAGGCCCAATTTCAACACCATTAGAATATAAAGAAAGGCATGATGAAATAGAACATTTTCAATGGAAAGTATGCAAATATTCTAGAATATGGAAATCTAGAAAATGGTATGAACACCCCCCAGAATCATTAAAAGAAGCCAAAGGAGCAACTATCCTATGGAACTTTTTAAAATCCAAACTGACAGAAAAATTAAGAGGAATAGATCAGATATAGTTGTTTAGCAGAGATGCAGTCGACGTATTCTACACCCACACCCCCAGCCAACTGGGCGCTAAAATATCGGAGGCAGAAACAATGAAAAGAGAGAGAAGTACAAAATATTTTACAAGATGTTTCAGCAGACTATTAAACAAACACTCGAATATTAATAACCTCGTTCTTCAGTGATTTTCTCGTCGACAGGTTGAAATATAGTGTATAACATTATCATATTCTGTAAAAAGGTACTATAATACTCAAATTCATTACTACTTCTCAAATATTATTAAACTACGCAAAAATATTAAATTCTACAAAACACAATGAAACACCAAATCAAAGCAAAAAGAGAAAATCTTGCATACAAAAAAATTGTCTTCTTTTTTATATTTTGATTTCAGACAATGATATTCCTTTTCATTTCATTACATAATCCTTCAGGAACGATGTCATGGGTATCGCCATTTAATCACACCACTTCTTTTACAAGATATATAGTATTTCTGTCACTACAAACATGATACGAGATAGTTAAAAATGGACAAACATTCCTGAGGTAATTTTATTGTTAGTTTAAATTGTTTTAATTTTGATTTTAATTTTAATTTTAATTTCAAGTTCTTCCAAATTCAAATTTTTTTTCTTTCAATATAGTATGATAGATCATATTCGGAATTTAAAAAAAGTCTTCATTCTTTTATTTTCGTAGTTTGAACTGTAGACGAAAGTTTGTTAATGAACCTTACCAACCGATCATCAGGTATTAGCCTTAAATATAGCTGTTCCTTACCGATGAGCCATCCAATCAACTTCTAATTAATTAAACATTAAGGAGCAGGAAATGTCGAAAAGATCTGCAAGTACAAAAAAATTAAGCCATAAAATTTTACACATAGCGAATTTTTAAAGCCCATTCTTAGATAAAAGTATGATAATAAGAATTTAATATGTTTTGATTAGTCAAGCTGAGTTGCCCCATGAATATGCAAAGCAGATGTCAACTAGGATTCAGTGAAACACAATTACTCGTAATAAAAAATATGCATCTTGTAGCGCCGCACCTTGGCATGCAAGAGTGGCACGAAACGACGTAATGGGGGATAATGGCCAAAAATGGAGAAAGGGCAAATGAAAATTCTGTAAACAAGAATCTCATCTTGGTTAATTGTATAATTACGCAGATTTAATATAGATTAACTAAGCAAATGAATTTGAGAGGAAAATTAATTATTAAAATATAAAAATTAATTACCTAAATGTAATTAGCATTAAGTTGGAGTGATGAGAATTCTACAATATAATTTCTAATGATTATATATAGAACATAAGTAAATGAAATATTTTAATAATGGAAATAAATTGTATTATTTTCAGTTTTAAATCTTGGCTTATCCATTTTTAATTTTGTGGGGAAAAGGACACAAAAATGCACACCCCGAAAAAATCTCTCTTTCCCTCAAAAAACTGTTTTTTGGAGGGTGGAGAAGGTTATGGCGTCGTTCTTTATATATTCTAACTCCCCCACTTTTTTTTAGTTTGGTTTGGTTTGGTTTGGTTTTATGGCACATCGACTATTGTAGGTTATTTAATGCTAGATCTATTTAATACATAATAAACAGTTTTATTTCAAACAATTCAGTTTAGCGTACAAAAACAGTTCTATTTCAAGCAATTCAGTTTAGTATAAGTATGCAGTTTAGTTCTATTTGATCCATAGATAGGACCCAATCAGATACAGGCCAGGGTGGACCAGGAAACGATGGCAATGAAGGGGTATTCCGCATTCGCCAAAGCTTCAGCATTATTGCAACCTCAGGTGGTTTAGTGTCACACCCAAGACACTCGTTGGGAATTGGGGGGTCTTACCCCTCTGCATAGAAGCAGTCGTTGTATCTACAACCCCAGCCGACTGGGCAACCCTTTGTTTTGTTTACGATTTTCTGACAGTCGATGAGAAATGTCGGCATATTCTTGGGTAAAGTTCGGTCACTCGGGTGGTGAGGCGAAGAATGGGGGTCACAGTGACCGAAATATTTTGATTAAAAAAATCCAATAAACATAAAGACAAGTCTGAAATAGTAATTCACTAAGCTTAGGTGTGGCACAAGGCCAAATAAATGGGGCACACAGTGAGACTCAAACTATCTCGTAAAGGTTTGCGAGTCTACCTTGCAAACCATTACACCACCCGAGGCGTTTAAGACAATCCTGACATAACTTGAAATATTAAGAATACAAATGAAGTACTAAGTTGCCAAATACGAAATATAAAAATCATAGATAGAGCAACACCCTGAATCATCATCATCATCAAGGCATACTGACTGCTTGGATTCCCTTGATTCTCTCTGGCCATCCGTCCCTATCTCCATCACACGATTTAGGTCCTGTAGAAGATACCCAGTGTCCGTACAGAGCTGATGAATGTAAGTTTTTGCTGGCCTGTCGATACTGGTGTGTCCTTGGGTAGGAGTACATTGAAGAACGTCGCTTATGAGTTTCTTCTAACTTCTCCTGCAGTGCTCAGCATGTCTTACTTGGATGGTATTTAAGATGGAAGATAAGTGGTTGTAGAGCTGTTTTTTTTTGGGGGGGGGAATGGTTTCTGCTCCCAGGATTTATTCAAAACAGCATGTAGTATCCTTCTGTAGGTCCCATCTAGCTTTTTCTCTCAGTTTTTCGTTAGAGTCTGAGTGTTGCAACACGATTTAAATAGCGAGATGATTTTGTTCCATAATCTTCAAAATATCACTGTGTACTCCTTGTGTTATGTTTTTACCATGACAAAATAAAACTGTTACGGAAAAATAACACTCTCGTCGAGTATTGGGAGTAAACTAGGAAATTTATTTTCGTGGAAAATAATTACAGCTAACGGTTGTTAAAATAAAATAAAGACATAGTCATTGAGAGCCTAGAGGGTCCTGCGTGCCGCGTTCCTGGTTTCATGGCGGAAGCCTCCTTTTCTGTCTCCCAGCATGCACCTATTAGCTGGGGGTGAACTGTCCCTTGAATGGTCCAGGGGAGATAACTTTGACCCTTTTTTATGGTGGTTCTAATACCTTGCCCAACAAATTTCAATAAAATCTGTTCCAAAGGAAAAAAAAAAAAAAAAGAATAACGAAAAAATATATTTGAAAGTATAATTTTAAAATATCTCAATAACTGATGATGATAATGATCATCATCATGTCATGTCGCTAGCACGGATATCCCTGACTCTCTCTCGCCACTTTTCCCTATCGTTCATCGCCTCTGGCAGGTCTTCAGTGCAACATCCCGTATCCTCACATAGCTGCTGTATGTATGTTCTCGCTGGTCGTCCTGCTTTTGCTCGGCCATATGTGGGGGTCCATAGAAGTACATCACTAATAAGCTCGTCCCTGCTTCTCCAGCAGAGTCCTGTGGGTCATTTAATATCAAAATTTGATTAATTTATAAATGTATGATTCTAATTATAACTCTATTTGTAATATAATGGCCGAGGGATTTCGTTTTATGTCTTTGGGTTTAGTTAGGCTGAGAACCTTTCGGCTCAGTGCATGGGTTACTTAGGTGCAACATTAACGCAGGTGTTCACGTCCGCGGGTTGAGCGGGCGTGTCACTAAGAGATGTCACAATAGCCCAGATGGGAAACGGGATTAGAGAGTGCGGGTGACGTCACGCATCGGAAGCGCGCGGAGGATTTTGGGGATTTTGAAAAAGTCAGTTGAGTTGAGTTCTGCCTCGGGAGAAGACGGTTGGCTTTCGCTTGCTCGCCGAAGCCAGGCCAGTGGCCTTGTGGCGGGTGTGAGTGTGTGTGTGTGTGTGTGTGGGCAGATGGAAAAGCCAGAATAGAAAGAATGTGCATCACTCTCCTTATGTCTAAGAATCTTTAATCTCAAAGGTAATAAAAATTTTCGTACCTGAACTAAGAAGTCGTTACGTGTTTTTCGAGTTTCGGGATTCCAACGTTCTATGTATATATGTTATGAACATTCTATGTATGTTTCCCGTATTCGTATGTGTTACATGTTTTCTATATTCAATTGCATGTCTTTCAATTGCACTTTTTTATTTGTCTAATCACATTGGCACTGTCTATCAATTATTTACCCGAAAAAAGAGTTCATGGCTTTCCCAGAAGAAATCAGCGTAAAGTGAAATACAAACAGCTTCGTCCAGGATATGAGCTCAACTAACCGATTCTATTTCCTACAACCACCACTGTTACACTCAATGCACCTTCTTCCATTTTCATATATCACAATTTATCAAATGGCGACTAATACAAGATGCGGCAGCTTATAAAGGATGTTTTTGAATTTGATTGTTTTAATAGCCTATCAATACCAAAGCCATCCTTGTGGGACCATATTTACCAACCCCTCCGCTCGGGCAGGATATGACACAAAATCAATTTTTAAGTGGAGCTTAACAGGTTTGAATTCAGAGTTTTCCTTTTCCTAGACTAGTTGCCTCAACAAGGCAGAAGAACATAGTCATTCCTACTATTTACCCATAGCTGGAGGAAGAATAATTGGATTCATACCTTTCCCAAGGGTATTAGTACTATGTGAAATGCAATCACTCTCGTCCAGGATTTGAACTCGTTTCGCCGTGTCCAATTCCTACGACGATAACCATTACACCACGGGCACAGTAGTGGTGCCATTCAAATAATAGCTAAGGAAATGAGGGGTTCAGTTTCTTTGTTTAATGGCATATCAACCTTAGTAGGTTATTTAAATCTAAAGCTATTCTGCAAGAAGAACAGTAGTGGTACTATTTAACACATAGTTGGGAGGATAAAGGGGTTCATACCTTTCCCAAGTGTATTTGCCCGAAAGTGAACGTAATAGCGCGACTTGAGTACGAACCCGCTTACTACGATTCCGCAGTCCATCGCTTTAACCCTTACACCACAAGGACTCCCCAAGGGTATTCGTCCAAAAATGAACGTAAAAGCATCATTGGAGTTCGAACTCGCTTACTATGGTATTGTGGTCCAGTACTGTAACCACAACGTTATGCGTAACCAGCCCCTTACAAATCAGGTATCAATTATTCCAATCAAATACAAAAAAATTTGTGCGCTGTTGTACGTTTTTTAAGTATCCTTCACAAATTCTAATAATCTATACTCAAATGTTTTCAAGTAATGATTTTAATTTGATAATATTTTGTACGTAGGTATGTGGTTTTGGTTTACTTTGTTTGGTTTTAAGGCATATAAACCATTTTAGGTTATTCAATGCCAAATCCATTTTATACATATGAACAGTTCTATTTAAAGCAATTCAGTTTAGCATCGGTACACAATTTGAATGTCAAAACAGTTCTATTTCAAACAATTCAGTTCAGCATAAGTACAGTTTTTTGTTCACGCACAGTTTAGTATAAAAATCAATTCTATATCAAACAATTTAGTTTAGCAAAATTACAGATTTTTGCTTACGCAGTCAAATGTAAAAAGAGTTCTATTTCAAACAATTCAGTATAGCATAAGTACACAGTTTAGTTCTATTTAACGCATAGATAGAAATTTATCAGGTGCAACAACTCTGGACTTGAGTAGACCTGGGAGCTATGGCAATAAGGAGTACTTTGCATTCCCCAAAGCTCCAGCATTACTGGTGCCTCACCATCAGATTGTTTAGTGTCATATCCAGGGCACTCGTTGGGAGACTCTTACCCCTCTGCAGAGATGCAGTCGGTATATTCTGCAGCCCCAGCCGATATATATATATATATATATATATATATATATATATATATAAAGAGACAGACAGACAGACAGAGACAGAGAGACAGAGAGAGAAATTTGAACAGAATAGAATAGACTGAAAGATGTGAATAGACTAAAATAGATGAATGGGATTATGAGAACGAAAACAATGCTAAATAAGTCCTTTAATAACGATGATGTCCTTTTCTTATCGAGGTTCCAACACAGATATCACCAGCACAAGAGGGAAATACTTTTATATCCTACTCAAAAAGCATTCCGGTTGTTGAAGGATTATATTACACATTTACTAACGTCTGTTCTCATTGACGAAAACGAAATGATTAATAGTCTGAAATTCTGCAATGAATCATGATGCCTCAGTTTGTAATGATTGATAAGTCCGAACAACGTATGTATATTTACTAAACCCTGCGCGCGAGCAAGATGTGACACAAGGTCATTTTTTAAGGGGAGTTAAATTCAGAATTGTCCTTCTCCTAGACCAGCGCCATTACCAACCATAAGAACCATTACACCCTGAACAACGCTAGCCCAGTCGGCTGGGGCTGTAGAATACACAGACTGCGTCTCTACAGAGGGGTAAGACGCTCCTAACGAGTGTCCTGGATATGACACTAAACAATCTGATAGTGAAGCTCCAGTAATGCTGGAGCTTTTGAGAATGCCGAGCAACCCTTTATTACCATGACTCTCGGGTCCACTCAGGTTTCGGAGTGGTAGCACCTCATAAGGTCCTATCTAAGGGTCAAATAGAACTAAAAAGTGTACTTATGCTAAACTGATTTGTTTGAAATAGGAATGTTTTGAAATTAAGTATGTGTAAACAAAAACTGTACTTATGCTAAACTGAATAGTTTGAAATGGAAAAGTTTATATGTATAAAATGGATTTTCTATTAAATAACCAATAAGGGTTGATGTGCCATAAAACCACACCACACCAAACCTAACCAAAGTGAATAATTTGTAGGATGACATAAAATTAAGTTTTTTATTCGTTGTAATACTATTAACGTTTCCCTGATTAATTTATTTCGAAATTTGATCTCGTTTCAAATAGCTCAAAATTCAATTCAATATTTAGTCTATGAACACACGTTAACTTCTATCAAGTTTGGTTTCTTTGTTTAATGGCATACCAGCCATCGTGGGTTATTCAATGCCGAAGTCATCCCTATAGAACAGTAGTTGTACTACCTAACTTGTTGTAGGGGTAGATAAGGGGGCTTATACTTTTCCCTGTTTAGTTCTGTGCTAGTAATTACCACACTGATAATGACCTACTTATCTTGTTCATTAGCCATAACTCAACCCAAGACACCCTACACGGTATATTCACTTGAATGCTATTTAAAAACTTAAACAGAAAATATTCTGTCAAATATGTTCCTCATAGAGTTATCGTATTCTAAGGCCTACAAACTGTTCCTGGTGAAGTTTACTTAATTTGGGACCTAAGTCCAGCACTTGAACTATTACGCCACAAAGATCCCCCTGATAAAGTGAGGTGTGATTCCGTTTTATTTTGATATTCACTACAATAGAATGATTAGGTTTCTTTGTTTAATGGCATATCAACTTTTGTAAGTAATTTAAAGCTAAAACCATTCTTGTAGAAGAACGTTGCCTAAAATACACCGACTGTTTCTCTGCAGAGTGATAAGACTCACCCAACGCGTGTCCTGGATATGACACTAAACAATCTGATAGTGAGGTTCCAGTAATACTGGAGCTTTGGGGAATGCGGAGAACCCCTTATTGCCATCGCTCACAGATCCACTCTGGCCCGGATTGGTAGAACCTGATAGGGCGTTATCTAAGGGTTAAATAAAACTAAACTGCGTACTTATGCTTAACTGAACTGCTTGAAATAGAATTGTTTTGACATGTAAACTGCGTACTTATACTAAAGTGAATTGTTTGAAATAGAACTGTTTATAAGTATAAAAATGGATTTGGCATTAATGACCTACAATAGTTGATGTGCTATAAAACCAAACCATACCAAACCGTTGTAAAAGAATAGTAATGGTACTATTTAACCCATTGCTGGGGGTGATGAAGATGTACATACCTTTCTCGAGAGTGTTAGTCTGAAAGTGAACGTAATAGAACGACTGGATTTCGAACTCTCTTCCTACGCTGTTGTAGTTCAGCACGTTTGCCACTGCTCCACAGGGAGTCTTTCCTAACTCCTCTGAAGAAATAGGGAACATTAAAATCTTAAGGAGAAAGAAACTGTGCAATCTAACAATGAAAAAAGCCAGAACACTAAATTTATGAAATCAACCAATATATTCTTAAGTAGTCATCTAAGTCTTGCTTAGTTTGACTCAAGACCAGAAGTATGAAGCACTGGATTCATTAGTAATGGTCTGTTAGCTAGAACTGCTCACCGATACAGTTACTTTTGATGAAATTACAAGGCTTAAAAAATTTGGCGTAGCTTAGGTGGGTTGGTTGTATTTTATGGCATTTCATATCTGGTTGGTTATTTAATGCCAAATCCTGTTTATACATATATATTAAATATATATGATTTTTAAACGAATTGTTTGTAAGTAACATTTTTAAACGAGTCTAGCTCATTTGTTTGAACTTGTTAAACAGTTACAAGAGTTTTCATCTAACATTAATAGTTTTATTTGCACACAGTTAAATAGTTCCAAGACTTGCTCCTTAATACTAATACTTCAATTTCATATCAGTCATTTGTCTGCACACAGTTGAATGATTACAAGTTTAGAAAATCATTAATTTTTTTAAATGATCAATCGATGGTATCCTAACAGGTACTACCACTTCAGGTCAGAATTGAACTGGGAGTAATGGCAATGAAAGGCTACTCTATATTCCCCGAAGCTCCAGAACTGAAGCTGCACCATCAGATGGTTTAGAGTCATATCTAGGATACTTGTTAGGGGTGGGAAGTCTTACCACTCCGCGGATTTTACAGCTCCAACCGATTGGGCTTGCGTTGTTAAGATTTCTGAAAAGATTCCAAATAGGGAGCACCTAACGAGGAAAAAACTTGATCAGTTGTCATCGAGCTGCAGGATTAGGTTCCAAATGTTATATTCTATTATATTCAATAAACAAAACTTCTTTCTAACTGTTATTTCTTAATCTCGTTTGGATAAGATTGTGTTTTATTTCTTAAATTCTTATAATTTCTAAAATAAAATAGAAATAAATTCAAATTTGTATTTTTCTCCTTTTCTTTATTCATCAAAGCACAACAAAGTAACTAATATTCACACACACACACACACACACACACACATATATATATATATATATATATATATATATATATATATATATATTAGTTAGATACCTGTCTTGATATTTAAAGACTCCTATTGATATTAAGATATCTCTCTTCACTGTTAATATCCTTTGTTGATTATTAGTCCTATTTTAATTGATTAGGATCTCTCTTGATTGTTAGAGATATCTCTTATTTGTTGGGGACCTCCCTTCATTCTTAGAGATCTCTTGTGATACTTAGAGACTTCTCTTGATTATCAGAGTCCACTCTTGAATATATACATACATACATATATATATATATATATATATATATGTGTGTGTGTGTGTGTGTGTGTGTGTGTTTACGATAGACGTAAAAAATCCCTCTACTTTTCAAAACAATGTCTATCTTATCATTTTTGTTCGTAATTCAACATGTATACCGAATTTTAACAATAAAAATTAAAAGTGCATCAATTATATTTTTTAGAAATTATCCAAGGAAGTCAATATGTTTTTTTTTCAAATTTTGTGTGCTTTTCTAAAGATATATATATTTGAATTTAATTAAGTGACACTTAAGAAAACTATTAAATTAAACCTTCTATTATCATTAAAATATTAAGTAAGCAATTATTTTACATTTACTGTTTGAAGAACAATAGACTTAATTACTTATGTTTTTGAGTGTAAGAAATTACTCTGGTAAGTCAAATAATTTCAACTTTTTTTCTTTTGAAAATTTGGAGATTAATTTCTGTACGATTATGTTCTTTTTCCAGTGCATGGCTTCCAACTGTATCCTTTTATCGTTAGAGATTTCTCTTCTTGGTAAGTTCACTGTCTTGATTTTTAAAGACTCCTCAGGATATGAAGATACCTCTCTTCACTGTTAATGTCCTCTGTTGATTACTAGAGTCCTATTTTAATTGGTTGAGATCTCTCTTGATTGTTAGAGATATCTATTATTTGTTGGGGACCTCCCTTCATTGTTAGAGATCTCTCGTGATTCTTAGAGACTTATCTTGATTATCAGCGTCCTCTCTTGATTATTAGAGACCTCTTTTAGTTGTTAGGGATCTCCCTTAATTGTTAGCTCTGTTGATTGTTAAAAACCTCTGTTGATTGTTAGAGGCCTCTCTTATTGATTGACAGTTTTTTCTTGATTATTAGAGACTTATTATTAGAGCTCTCTCTTGACAATTAGAGACCTCTTGATTGTTGATTTTCTCCTGATAGTTAGAGACTTGTCTCAATTGTTAGAGTCCACACTTGATTATTAAAGACCTCTCTTGATCGTTAGAGATCTCTCTAAATTATTAGGGACTTCTCTTGATTACTCGAGACCTCGATTGATTGCCAGAAACCTCTCTTAATTGTAAGAGACCTCTATTGGTAGAGATCTTTCTTAATTGTTCGAGACTTCTATTGATTGTTACTTTTCTCTTGATTCTTAAAGACTGGTCTTGATTGTTTAATGAGATATCAAACTTCATGGGGTATTCATTCCCAAAGTTATCCGTGTGGAAGAACATAAGTTATATAATCTAACCTATAGCTGGACGTATAAGTTTATATACCTTTCTCAAAGTTATTGATCTGAAAGTGAATGTAATAGACTGAGTGGAGTTCGAACTCAAATACTTCAAAGCTGCAGTCCTACACTTAACCCATTACTCCACAGAGACTCCTTTCAGGCACCGACAATAGGTAAAATTAAGTAAGTGAAGTTGGCGACCGTAGTTGAGGGTGACTCGAAACTCCCTTTTCAATAGCTACTACACTGAGATGTAGGGAAGGGTGCTACTCCATTTCCGGGATTTCTCCATTTTACCCTTGATCCTTACCTTATAATGCTGAGTGTTAAGCAAGGCGGAATCAAATACCATTTTTGAGTCTTTGGTATGACTCGACTTGGGATTGAACCCCTGTATTCCGGACCATTCGCGAACAACTCACTAACTGACTTATGTCCGATAATCTGATTGATCCTTTGATCGCAACTATGTAGCATATCTTGGTCAGGAATTGCATGGTGGAACCCATCCCTCTCTAGTTGGATAACTAGTTTGGAATTCAGAATTTTCCTTCTTCTAAATCGGTTGTCATACAATGGTTAAAGGATCCGGTTTGCTCAACTAGATGCCTATAGCTGGAGGTTAGTTGGTTGTTTTGGATTTCAGCATAAGTACAGTTTTTTGCTTACACACAGTTAAATGTCAAAAGCAGTTCTCTTTCAAACAATTCAATTTATCATAAGTATAATGTTTAGTTCTATTTAATCCATAGATAGGACCCTAACAGGTGCTACCAATCTAGGCCAGAGTGGGTCTGGGAGCGCCAGCAACAGCGGTACTCTGCATTATCTAAAGCTCCAGCACTACTGGAGCCTCACCATCAAATAGTTTAATGTCAAATTCAGGACACTCGTTGGGTGAGTCTTAGTCTTCTGCAGAGATGCAGTCGGTGTATTCTCCAACCCCAGCCGACTGTGTCACTGTAGTTGGAGGTAAAATGGTTGGATTCACACCTTTTTCTAAGGTATTAGCGCTTTGTTAAATGAAAATAGCCTTGTTCATGATTAGAAATTTGTTGTCATGTCCACTATCAACGCCGATAAGGGTTACGCCATGAGTGGCTCCTATATAAAATTACTGGTTTTACAAAACAGCTATCCCCAAGTGATAAATAAGAGTAAATTTTTACACATCTGATCTACTGCTCCATATAACTGAGGTAAGAAAATGACCAATGTAAGTATAGATTGATTGATATACATACAGATAGATTTTTTTTTTTTATGTATCTACTAAAGCCCTTTACTATGGATCGAATAAATACATTCTTAAAGATACTGGTATAAAAAGAAAACGAAACTTAGAAGATATATAGATATATAGATGTGAAAAGTTATACATATATATATATATATATATATATATATATATATATATAGAGAGAGAGAGAGAGAGAGAGCGTAAGAGAAATGTGCACTTATGCTAAACTAAACTGTTTGAAATAGAACTGTTTGCTTGAATGAAAATGGATTTGGTATCAAATAACCTTCAAAGGTTGACATGCCATAAAATCCAAACAAACAATAAGAGAGAGAGAGAGAGAGAGAGAGAGAGAGAGAGAGAGAGAGAGAGAGAGAGAGAGAGAGAGAGAGAGAGCGTAAGAGAAGTTGGGAAACTCAAAAAGAAAGTGAAAGATAGAAATAAATAGTTTGTGACAATTTATATATGGATAATTATGTTTATGCCGAATGTAACATAACTATACAAAATAACTACCGTATTTGACGGCATATAAGACGCACGGGTGTATAAGACGCAGCCCGATTTCAACTGGGCAAATCAAGAAAGCATTAGTAATCAGTAAAATTATTAGTAAATGGTGCAGCCTAGGTTATATTTATGAGGTGTGATTTTGATTAAACAAGCCTTGATTGCAATTAAACGAAATATAATAAAAAGAAAGAAAACAAGCCTATAAAAACTTTAGTGTATTCAAAGGTTAAAAACCAAAATAAAAATGAAAAGATAACTATATATGACATATTAGACACAGGGGAATTCTAAAATGTATTTTATTAAAAAAATAGTGCACCTTATATGCCATCAAATAGATAGATAGATAGATAGATAGATGCTTGGAGATATATTCATTCATCAAAATTCTCCATTATAAACAGTTAAATACATTTTTACAGATATGGGTATAAAGAGAAAGAAAGAAAGAAAGAAAGACAGACAGAAAGAAAGAAAAGAAAAGCAAATAAAACATTGAATATAAAGATATAGGTGTGATAGATAGATAGATAGATAGATTGATAGATAGTGTGTGGTGAGGAGAAAGAAAGAGAGAGAGAGAGACAGAGAGCGAGAGAGAGAGAGAGAGAGAGAGAGAGAGAGAGAGAGAGAGAGAGAGAGAGAGGAAAACTTTGCAAAAAAGATATAATGAAAAAGAAATGAATACTATATTATGAATTGCTATTTATATTTGTATAAAGATGTTTGTGTTGACTATAACATGTCGTTTCTTGCCAAAACTTAGTCTTATTTTTTTCATCTTGTACCGTAAAAGAATGGAATCTGCGCGGGTGAGAAAAGCAAATCATCACAATTTAACTGGACAGCATCTGTCTATAGTGTAAACATTGTTACAACAAGACGAGATTGGTGATCTTTTTCGTTTACCCTGCATTGCATATTTCTAAAATCAAAAACGTTTCCTTTAATTATCTTTACAATTATTACATTGGCATCCGACACAGATAAGCCAGTATAAATATTTTTTGAAATATTTACATTATATATATATATATATATAAGCTATCTGTATATTTGTGAATGCATGTCTCGGTTTGTTTGTTTGTTTGTTTGTCTCTCTCTCTCTCTCTCTCTCTCTCTCTCTCGTGTGTGTGTGCGTGTGTATAAGTGTGTGTGCTAATCTCAGTCTACTTCTAGCACGAGCCTAAAAGAATCGAAATCAAGAGTAATAGCTAAGTTAGCTCCCTAATCAAAAGACTATGTGTAGAGCTCCCCATTCTCTCTCTCTCTCTCTCTCTCTCTCTCTTTATTGTTTGTTTGGATTTTATGGCATGTAAACCTTTATAGGTTATTTAATGCCAAATCTATTTTCATACAAATAGACAGTTCTATTTCAAACAATTCAGTTAAGCATAAGTGTATATTTTCATTGACAAAAACATTTCTATTTCAAGCTATTCAGTTTAGTCAAACAGTTTTAATTCAAACGATTCAGTTTAGTATAAGTACAGTTTTTGTTTAAATGTCACTGTGTGTGTATGTATGTGTGTGTGTGTGTACATACAAGACGTAAGTCACTTTCAGTGTATTTTTGTCTGTCTGTCTGTCCGTTTTTCGCTCTGTCTCTTAATATATATATATATATATATATATATATATATATATATATATATATATATTAAGAGACAGAGGGAAAAACGGACTGACAGACAGACAGACAAAAATTCATATTCATGCATGTGTTTATATATATATATATATACATACACATATATATATGTTTATGCATGTGTATTTATATATATATATGTATATACACTCATATTTTGGTAAGGTCACTCAATCATGCACAACACGTACACGTACACATGTATATCATATATTAATATTCGTAAAAAATATAAAAAATAGAATATAGATATAAGGATTATGAATAAAAAGCAATTGTGTGCTGTGCATTTGAAATAGTTATGTCGCACTCATTTTAGTATCTATTTGAGGGTGTGTTACAATAAGTATATATATGTTTACATGGGAACGTGTATTATTAGCATATTTTTTCAGATATCGTTATCTACAAGATATCTCCATGTCTACTGGCGCCAATTCTCGCGTGTGTAACAAAAATCAGACCACAGGTTTTGTCTAGAAAATGCATCTGAGTTCTCTATATTAATAACATCCTTTTCTTTCTTTCTTTCTTTCTTTCGTTCTTATCAATTTTTAATATTCTGTTTATTCTCTCTTCCAGCATTTAAAACAATTGATTTTTCCAGTTATCTATTGTTCTTAATTCATTAATCATTTTTCTTTATTTCTTTAATTCTTTGTTTTTGTGTGAGAAAATCTGTTTATTTCTTTTATTTCACTAACTCAATTTTCATTCTTTTAATTTCTTTCATTTTTTCTTCATTTTTCTTTTTTGCTTTCCCTTTTTGGTTTCTTTCTTTGTTTTAATTCTTTTTTCTTTAAATTTTTTCTTTCATTTTCAATATTTCAATATTTGTTTCTTTGTTCAATTTGCTTTTATTTCTTATTTGAATATCAAATTTTCTTTTTCTTTTTCAATTTTTAAAATCTGATATTGTCATTTGTATTCCAGGTCTCATAAGTCCATTTTTATTTGGCTTTTAAAGATTTTTTATGATTTTTTTCGTTTTGTGATGTTACAATATTTACATTTTCTTTCTTTCTTTCTTTCTTTGCATACCTAGTTCTTTCTTTTTTCTTTTTTCAATATTTGTATTTTCTTTCTTTCTTTCTTTCTTTCTTTCTTTCTTTCTTTCTTTCTTTGCACACCTAGTTCTTTCTTTTTTCTTTTTTCAATATTTGTATTTTCTTTCTTTCTTTCTTTCTTTCTTTCTTTCTTTGCACACCTAGTTCTTTCTTTTTTCTTTTTTCAATATTTGTATTTTCTTTCTTTCTTTCTTTCTTTCTTAAGTGATGATGCAATTTTTATAACAAATTTTTGGGAAAGTATTTTCAGATCTATAATAGTGGCCATAAAAAAAATGCAGAGAAGCATGTTTGTTTGAGGGACTAGTATACTAAATATTTCAACTGTCAAAAAGTCTTGTAGTTAACGTTTCATTGATTTTACTCTTTTGAGAAAAAAACTTGCAGTGCCTGAACTCATCTAGAATTTATATTAGTTCCACATCAGTTGAATATAACTGTGTGAATATTACATTAACTGATGAACATTGGCCATAACAGTAAGAATATGAAATCTTTTTTCTCAATTATTCATTTCAATTTGACAATGGATTCAATGTTATCAGGTTGAAAAAAATCAAGTGTTCGCTTCCCGTTAGTCTGTTTTTTATTTCTTATTTTGGCAGTATAACCATTTACATTAATCAAATCAGTTTGATAAGATTTTAACTCTATTTCTATTCTTAGCGAATTCTGTAACCAACAAAATACTAATTGGTACGCAAAAACGATTTCAATATCTATGAATATGTATGGGCATATTTTAAAACACTTTCTTTTTTTCTTTTTTTACATCTCTGTCTATCTCTGTCTCTCTCTATATATATATACGCTCCCCCATGGAGGTTGAGCACTCTGGCGAAGGAATTTACGGCTGCCGCTCGCATAATGCAACGCTCCTCGAACGACTTGAGCACTCTGGTATCCGGTAAGGTATAAAATGTAAACAAACAAACGCTGCTACTAAATACTAAATAATTCCCTAGCTGACGTGGTACGCTTGTTGGTCGAGCGGTCTGATACTAAGTCTAACGTAAAGTTGGGCGGGTTTCGATCCCAGCTTCAAGCGTCCTACGTGTCTAGCCACAATGAAGAGTTGTGATACGATGAAACAGTCTGTCTGTGAATGACAATATATATATATATATATATATATATATATATATATATATATATATATATATATATATATATATATATACATGAAAACATGAAAAAAGAAGGTATTAATAGAATTAGTTTATTTATACTTGAGTAATTTGCTAACGTTAACCGTTTTATTTTTTGTACTAAACCATCATCACTATTATGTTATTATGCAATATATTTTCTGGGTCAAATTCAGTTTCTGAATTGAATACAATATAACTAAGAAAATACACCATATATTAACATTGACCTGATGATGGTTTAATATAAAAACCGAAATGTTGACAGATTTTCAACTATAAATCAATCCATTCTCTGAATACATTCTTTTTTCGTTTTTTTATAATTATATACAGTTGTATTCATATCTATTTTCTCTAATTATATATATATATATATATATATATATGCTGTAAAATAATTTTCACAACAAAAGCTTGAAGCAGAGGCGAATTTTGTTCTCCTGTAAAGGACAATGAAATCTGAAACACGTGTGGAGCACGGATATATGATATAATACCTAAAATACCAAATTCATGTCCATTTGTGGATCTATTCATTTTGATATCTATCTATCTATCTATCTATCTATCTATCTATCTATCTTTACAGCGCGCTTTTATGTTCGAATTTTACCACTAAGGATGATAATATTGTTTAGGGTATGTACTTTGTTCTCATATTAAAGATATTCGATTCATGAACACTTGAGGTCCGTTGAAGTTACATGTTGATTACACAATCATCAGACGAAAAGTTGAGAAAAGTGGATAATTAATCGTATCTATAATATGAAGTATTTGTCACATTTTATGATGTAAGTTCCTGTGACAATCACACGAAATAGAGGAAAATCAGAGCACGAAAATTTAGTATAGAATTAACCAGGCGATAAATGGCAAAAGAAGAGTTTGTTTATATGACAATACTTGGATATTAATTCGCTTTTTTGTTATTTTGTTTATTTTCGGCATGTTCTTGAATACATTATTTTTCTTTAAGACATAATCTACACCTATTTTCACCGCCTTTATTCATAATATTCCATTTTATTATGTGAGATTTGCTTGTTTCATCTCTTATTCACCATATGTTTCGATAATGTATCGTTTGAGTGTTTTCTGTTGATAAAAATGAGAAATCACCTGTTAAGATTATGCAGTAGATATGTTGGTTCTTTGACTTGATGCAATTTTAAGGCTTCTATTTTTCAATGGGTGTCTGGCTTTTTCAATATATTTTACGATTTATATCGAAGGTTATAAAATTTGTTAAAAACCAATGTTTGGAATATAAGATTGTTTCTATCGTATACAAAACAATTTTAAAAAGAAATCTTTCTCGCTTGGAGTTCGATAATTTCAAGTTTAATTAAATTTGTCAACCTAAAAACGAACTTGTATACTGTTGTGTTTTGGTTAGTGAACACGAGTAGTAGTAATAATAAGACAAACCACGATATGTGAGGAAATAGTTATATTTACAGAAAAGAGTATTTACTAGAGAGAGACTGTTAGTAATAAGAACATAGGATTAGTGATAGAGTAATGATATACTTCAACAATAGGAACGGCTCCTTTGGTCTGACTAGTAGGCTTATTCCCAGACTGATCTCCGCTACTGCCATATATGGCAGATGGAACTGCTCATTACTCTGAAAAGGTAGGTGATACCCAACATATACCTAAACATCAAATGTCATGATCACTCCAATATTTTAAAATATTTAATAGTGCATAGTCTAGGAATAAATTCTTGCTATATTCATGTTTTCAACAAAGCTAAAATTGAATATGAAATACCCGTAAAATACAGCAGGATATACACCAAACTGAATTACTCACTAAATAACAACTATAATAATGACAGACGCAAAAAATATAAGTATAACATGGTTTGCCACCCCCTACTGTAAAACTATTCAAAGAAACGTAGAAAGAATATTTTTTCATTTAATGAGAAAACACTCGAAAAAATATAACACTCAACAAATTCTATAACAAAAATTCTAAACGAGTTATTGTTGCATGAACAATATAAAAAGATTATTAGCAGACAAAATCCTAAAATAACAAATTATAAGGATAATCAAAATGACAATTTCAACTGCAGAGAAAGAACTAGATGCCCCTTGAAGGGTAATTGTTTGATAATATGACATGTAAAACCAAAGTCAAAAAAGAAAAAACGTGAACAGTAATGAGGAAAAGTTTGATATTTGTGGCTCTGGGCGGAATTGAATGATATAGTTTTACCTAATTAGAATACATCAAAAATACTACGTTACCCAAACATCTATAGCAAATAAAAGAAAATACAGTCAAATATCTCACTACAGAAAAATGCAAGCATACAAAGGAGGGGGACAATAGCTGCACGGAAAACAAATTGCTGAACAGAAGAAGCAAACTGATATCGAAGTGTAAGCATGTTAATAAATATACCCAGTGTCATTTACCTATTGGTTAATTCCATACTTATTTTCATGTATTTGGATGGCTCTAATTCTCTCTCTATATATATTTATATGCTATAGATGTTTGGGTAACGTAGTATTATTGATGTATTCTAATTAGGTAAAACTATATATATATATATATATATAATCTCATATAAGTGTCACATGTACTTATATCATACCATGTGGTTATACACTGAACAATGAATATGGTTGATAAATCATTTTATCGCATTTCCGTCTGATGGTTGTGTGCACTTCATATTCTTCAAGTAATGGAATTATTGTGTTTATGATCAGAATATTATTTAGGTGCCTACTTTACAATAATAGTATTGAACACTTTTTTCGTGCAAACTTCTTTTTTGATTTATTTCTATTACACACACACACACACACACACACACACACACACATATATATATATATATATATATATATATATATATATATATATATATACCGAGTTTTAATTTTTTTAAACTGTGCACATACATGTTTCTACGCAAAAAATCCACTCATATTTTATTCTGCTGGAGGGTGTTGCTGAGTTGCTTAGAATTACAGTGTCTGCTGCCCAAACTAAATTCAGTTAATCAAATTTTATTGGAATAATAGGTTTTATAACAGCTAACTAAAAGTCATATGTTTCAAATAAGTTTCCCTTTTCGTGATGAACTTAATATAACAAGAGTCACTGAACAAGCGGAAAAAAGGCTTAAAAATGTAATGGTCTGTTGCCATACAGTCTTCTATTAAATTGTATGTATAAGTGAACATTTTTTTTGTATTAATGATTATGTGATTAATGAATGAAACAAGTGATTAATGAATGAAACTGGTGATTAATGAATGAAACAGACACACACATTCAGATATATTATGCGGTTTTACCCAGAAATTAAAGCATCATCATCATGTCGCGCAGTCAGCACGGATCTCCCACCCGTCTCTATCGTCCATCGCCCCCGGAAGGTCTTCAAGGCTACATCTCGTATTAGCACATAACTATTATATATAGAATTAATTACTGTGTGTCTTTTGTTGATCAGAATATTACCTTTTATAAAAGAAATTCCATGGTGTGTATTCATGGGCTGTATTGAATATTTAAATATATGTGTGTGTATACGTGCATGTGTGTGTGTGTTCTGGTTAATGGTCAATAGTCCCGTAACCTGGTTTAGGGGTAGGGGTGATCGTCATGTTGTGTGACATGAGCAGGAATAGGCTGGCGGCACCCATCCCTCTCCAGGTCTTCATTCAGTTTGGATTTAGAGATTTCCTCCTCTAGAATGGATGGCAACACCAAGATTATATAATCAAGATTATATAATCATTTGAATTGAATTACCATGACTAAAAAATCCGGCGAACACTTGTGCGCAAGATACGGAAACATTGGACAGCATTTTCGACCTTATTATGTCTCATCAGCAGTGTATACTGTAACCAACACCATTGGAGATCGAACCAGCGACCACAGAATGCAAAGCCGAAACTTTACTACAGAGCCATCAGCCAACATCGCTGATGAGACCAAATAAGTTCGAAACGTCTGTCCAGTGTTTCCGTATGTCGCGCGCAAGTGTTCGCCGGATTTTCTGGTCATGATAATTCAATTCACAATATAATTCATTTACTTAAGAAAGAAAATGAACATAATCATTTGATTATAACTTGATGATGTTATTATTAATGTGCCTTGATAAACCAGTAAATTCGTAGCTTAAAGATAAAAATACTTTTATTTTATTTAACATAAT
Organism: Sepioteuthis lessoniana; assembly: GCA_963585895.1. Lineage (NCBI taxonomy): Eukaryota > Metazoa > Mollusca > Cephalopoda > Myopsida > Loliginidae > Sepioteuthis > Sepioteuthis lessoniana. Next base: position 42,633,989 of record OY757911.1, read on the forward strand.
CTCCTTTCTGGTCTGTGATAAAATCTATTCGAAGTAACATCCAAAATAATTAATCCAATATATATCGATATATATATATATGTGTGTGTGTGTGTAATTGTTACCGACAGAGGAAGTTGACACGATGATACGAGTTCAAATCCAGGAAAAGTCTGTTTGCATTTCTCATAGCGCTAATACTCTTGTGAAAGGTATGAATCCCTCAATTCTCCCTCCAGCTATGGGTAAATAGAGGACGTTGCCGTCCAGGCGAAACACAGAGTAAAAATAAAAGAAAGCAAAAAGAGTGATTTGTACTTGGACCTAGCCAGAGAACTAAAAACAACATGGAACATGAAGTTGATGGTGATACCAATTGTACATGGAGCACTCGAAACAGCCCCTAAAGGATTGGTATAACTTTTGTTTTATGGCACGTCATCCATTGTTGGTTATAATCCCAAATTTATTTTATATATAAAAAGTTCTATTCTAAGCAATTAAGTTGATCATAAGTACACTGTTTAGTTTTATTTAACCCATATATAGGACCCTATCAGGTGCTTCCACGCAAGGCCAGAATAGACCTGGGAGGGATGGCAATAAAGGGGTACATGTATATGATGGAGCCTCACCATCATATACAGTACACTCATTGGGTGAGTTTTACCCATCTGCAGAGAAGCAGTCAGTGTATTCTACAGCCCCAGCAGACAGGGCAAGATTGGTACAGGGATTGGAAGACTTGAAAATAAAAGGGCAAGTAGAGACCATTCAGACTACAGCATTATCCAGAATGGCTAGAATACCGAGAAGAGTCCTGGAGAGAAGATGTGATGTCACTCAAACTCCCGTGGAAGACCAGCAGCTAACACTGTTATGAAAAACTCTCGGAGTGAAATAATAATAATAATAATAATAATAACGGATCACCTAATCCCGGCCAGAAGACCAGACCTCATAATAATCAACAAAAAAAAAAAGAGAATCTGCAAAATTGTCGACTTTGCTGTCCCGGTAGACCACAGAATAAATCTGAAGGAAAGTGAAAAGAAAGATAAGTACTCGACCTTGCTAGAGAATTAAAAAGGCTGTGGAACATGAAAGTAACGATTGTGCCAATTGTGATTGGTGCCTTAGGCACAATAACTAAAGGATTATTAAAAAGCCTGCAAGACTTGGAAGTTGGCGGACGGGTAGAGACTATCCAAACGACAGCATTGCTAAGAACGGCCAGAATCCTGAGACGAGTCCTGGGGACTTGAGGAGACTTGCTGTCACTCAAACTCCAGTGAGAAACCATCAGCTAACAATGATCTGAAAAACTCTAAAGGAGTAAATAATAATAATAATAATAATAATAATAATGCGTCCAATGTGATAGAAAATATACAATGCAGTAAAGAAAGTCATGCAAAAGAAATTGTGCAACAGCTGTTTTGTAAACAAAGCCTTTATCAGATGATGACCACGAGGTCTGGCATGTTTTCGTTGTTAAAGCTTCATTATGACTAACTTACATCACCCCCACCAGTATCTTACAATACAACAATACGCATTTCTTCAATACGGCTACATAGTGTAAATGTCAGATCAAATTTCGACCATCCTACGAAGCAGGAATTCAATGATGCAAAATCTGAATTAACTGCCAAGATGACACAACACGACAGTGAACGAGAAATGGAATTTCCATAAAATTTCCGTGTGATATCAGTGTACAAAAGATGAGTAATTAATTGTTAATTCAACGATAATTTGAGTTATATGACGAAAGATCAACAGGAAATCGACCGGAAAGAAGATTGATTGATTGATTTTAACAGTTTGATAACCGGTTCAGGGTTATGTTAAGTGTGGAAGTTTGATCATTGTGTACATTGTCCGTTTATATTTGATGATTTTGGGTGATTTTGAGCATTTTGATAATTGTGTACATTGTCCGTTTGATAATTGCGTACATTGTTTTATTTTGTGCAGTTTTGTGTAGTTTGATAATTGGAAACATTGTCCGTTTGGTAAATGTGTTCATTGTTTTTTTTTTAGCAGTTTTTTGCAGTTTGATAATTGTGTACATTGAACGTTTGATAATTGCGTACACTGTTTTGTTTTGTGTAGTTTGATAATTGTGCACTTTGTCCATTTATATTTAATGATTTTGTGTAGTTTTGTGTAGTTTGATAATTGTGTACTCTGTTTTGTTTTGTGCAGTTTTGTGCAGTTTGATAATTGTGTACTTTGTTTTGTTTTGTGCAGTTTTGTGCAGTTTGATAATTGTGTACTTTGTTTTGTGCAGTTTTGTGCAGTTTGATAATTGTGTACTTTGTTTTGTTTTGTGCAGTTTTGTGCAGTTTGATAATTGCATACATTGTTTTGTTTTGTGCAGTTTTGTGCAGTTTTGTAATTGTGTACATTTTCCGTTTGATAATTGTGTATACTGTTTTGTTTTGTGTCGTTAGCTAATAGTGTACGTTGTCCGTTTATATTTGATAATTTTGTGTACTTTTTTAATGTTTTGCACGCCGTTATATGATATCAAATATTATTGGCTAAAACAAATTTGCAAACAGATTTATTTAATACAAAGATGTGACTCTAACAGTTTTCACTACAACGGGGTCAATGCAGACAGAGGAGTAATAGCTATCAAGGAATACGTAACACTCTCCAGATCTCTGGAACTGGGGTTTCAACAACTAGTGCTGCTAATGTAATACCCCTGACATCCATGTTGGGGAGGTGTCTTACACCTCCGAAGGAGCACTGTCAGACCCAACAACTCGTTATCCAGAAAGAATAGATAAAGTTCTTCATAGTTTAAAAGGCTTGTTTTAAATACTACCAGAATAGTAGACATTGCAATTAAACGAAGGAGCTTTGTGTACTGTGAAATTGTGAAATATATGCAAAGTGTACTCAAAGAGTATCGGTAGTGGCTAATTTAGTGGACTGCACCATCGTAGTAAGCGAGCTCGAACCCCAGTCATGCTATCAAGTTCAGATTAATATCTTTGGGAACCAATATAAACCCATTATTCCTCTCAGGTATGCCTTAAATATTACCACTATTGTTCATCTACAAGGATGGCGTTGGTATTAAATGACCCCTGGAGGTGGATATGCCATTAAACAAACAGTATTTAAACTAAAACTTTATTTCATAAGGATATATATGAACAGCGAAGAAAGCTTTTTTTCTTCAAAATATTCCATTTGGTCTTCATTCCAACGAGTTTATCACTGGTCGAAGCACTTCTGTAACATTACTTGTCATTTGCTGTAAAGTTGCGCCATAGTGTTTCTGGTCCTGTTCATCACAATTAAATCCAACGGTTAATTTTAGATTTAAGAGATAATATGATGAACACGGAGCATGGTGACTAAGGAGACTTTTGCGCTTGAGAAATTTTATGTTTCACCAACAACTTCCGTTCCAAAGTGACACTGACTCATCTATATATCTAAACAACAGCTTTTTATCAAATAGTTTTCTCCACTGTACACATTCAATCAGTTGCAAATTCGACTGAAAATTGCCCAGCGGTTAGAGTGTTCGCCAATGGCCCGGGAGACCTGGGTTCAATCCCAGGTCGAGTCATACCAAAGACTTTAAAAATGGTACTTGATACCACCTTGCTTAACACTCAGCATTATAAGGTACGGTTCAAGGGTAAAGTGGAGCAATCCTGGGAATGGAGTAGCGCCCTCCCCTACACCTTGGTGTAGTAGCTATCGAAAAGGGAGCCTTCGGGTCACCCTCGACTATGGTCGCTAACTTTTACTTACAACATTTAAAGGATATAGCATTAAAAGAAATCACGCTATAAAGAGCTGTTGTTCCTTTTTTACAAACATGATAATGATTTTAGTAAAATATCTATCTATCTATCTATCTATCTATCTATCTATCTATCTATCTCCAGCCCCTCCACACGAGCAGGATGTGACACAATGTCATTTTTTAAGCGGAGTTTAACCGGTTTGAAGTCAGAGTTTTCTTTCCACGAGACTAGTTGCCATACCAAAAGGTTAAAGAGCCTGTTTTGCTCCATAGCTTGAGGGAGAACAGTATGATTCATACTTTTCCCGCGAGTATTATAGAGAGATGTAAAAAGCGAATAGCCTTGTCCAGGCTTTGAAATCGGGATGCCATGTCCATTTCCTACCATGATAGCCATTGATATATACATATATATATATATATATATATATATATATATATATATATATATATATATATATATATATATATATATATATAGGGTGCATAAGCAAAATTATGAGTATTCTAGCGTAATAATAAATGATTCAATTATAAAACAAGGTTAATTTTAATTTAAAAAAAAAACAACAAATAAGAAGAAAGACACAAAACAATAAATTTACTCAATATGGCTGCTATTTTTTAAAATCATTGTATTAACGCGCCTTTGAAACGTTTTGTATGACTTCAAAATAAATTCTTCAGACATTATATTCCATCCACCTCAGTAGCGAACCAATATTTGGATGGGAAGTTGCATTTGTTTTGTTTCTAAAACGTCCCATATCGCGTAATCAAGGTGTGTGTGTGTGTGGGGGGGGGTTAAGGTCTGGGTTTGATTGAGGCCATCAAGAAACTTCAATTATTTCGGAAATCTTTTTGACTTGGTTTATATGCTAAGCAAATCATAGATTCTTCGTCGTTATTTTTTTTTTGTTGTTTTCTTTTGCTTACTCATATTAGGCTAATATTAATGAAAAAGTGCTCGAATAATAGAGATAATCATTGAAATTTAGATTCATCACGTTTTTTTTAATCAAATATTGGACTAATCAAACTTAAAAAAGCGTTTTAAAAATTATTCCATATTTTGCTTCCGCAACACATATATATATATATATATATATATATATATATATATATATCTGTTGAAGATTAGTTATTTATCTGGCCTTTGATACATTGTTACATATATTTGAAGAAACGGTTGACTAGGTTTGCTGACAAAAGCCGTAAATATGTGAAAATCTTTTAGAAGAATTAAGGTGAAATGGTTGTATAATAATTATCTATTTCTGATCGAATAAATATTCCTGAGTATTATCGGCACATCCCTTTCGTTATTCTGGGCCAAATCTTTAGTGTCTATGTAAAAAAAAAGTTGGAAATATATGACACCGAGGACGTTCAGATTCGTATATAATTTTGAATAAATCAATGTGCAATATCTATGTGATATATAATCTAAATTATAATGATCCGAAACAAATATATAAAGGCAAGTCGGCTGGGGCTAGAGAATACACCAACTACATATCTGCAGAGGGGTAAAACTCCCCTAACAAGTGTTCAAGATTTGACATTAAACAGTCTGATGGTGAGGTTCCAGTAATACTAGAACTTTGGGTAATACGGAAAAGCCCTTTATTTCCATCGCTCACGGGCCCACTCTGGCCCGGAGTGGTAGTACCTGATAGGGTCCTATCAATGGGGTAAATAGAACTAAAAAGTGTGCTTATGCTAAAGTGTTTAAAATAGAACTATTTTGACATTTAAACTGTTCTCATGTTAAACTGAATTGGTTGAAATAAAACTATATATATGTATAAAAATGGATTCGGCATTAAATAACCAAGATGGTTGATATGCCATGAAACCAAACCCTCCCCGATACACATATATAAATAAATCTCAATTGTAAGTTAAACTTTTTCATTATTATCAGGTGAAAATGAATTCTTTTTTTTTTCGATTTAAATTTATCTATTATCTCCTCACTTCTCTTTCATTTACTTCGTCATTCAGTCGTTTATGTCATTTTGAGGAATAATAATTTCAGTGTTTCTCACATTATTTATTTCTTTTGTAGCAATCTTCCTGTACATTCGAAAAAATGCATAATTAAATCTGCATACTTCTAGTATATATATATATATATATATATATATATATATATATATATATATATATATATATATATGTATATTGGCAGCATTTCTTCATTGATACATATTTGATTGAATATAATAGATATTTTTTGTCTACACATCTTTTTGTTAATCCTTTCAAATTGCCGTATTTATGGCCCAAAGTTGGGCAGAAAGTACTTGGGAAATAACTAATTATGGAAGATTTATCAAATAATACCCACCGAATATCATAAGATTGACACTGCAATTTGAAAGGATCAACAAAAAAATATTTAGACAAAAAATTTCTATTATGTTCAATCAAATATATATATATATATATATATATATATACAAAGAGCTAAACATGGAAATAAAAACGACAGCATGAAAATATAAAGTGATGAGAAAACACAAGGTCTTTAGGGGATGATTTCGTTTATTGAATAATTTAAATGTTTCAGTTTTTAGACCTTCATCAGCGCGTTTGAGTTATTAAATGCCATAAAAAGGATGAGAAGTTTTAAGAGGCCCGGGTTTTTCAATTTGTCCCCTTATTTGATCAGACTAGTGTCGAAAAGTTACAAAATCTCTTATTTACAATAATTTAGCTTCATCGTTTATACATACTTATATAGATTGAAAAACATACTTGGATAAAAGAGAGAGAGAGAGAGAGAGAGAGAGAGAGGGAGAGAGAGAGGGAGAGAGAGAGGAGGAGGATAGCATAGATAAAGACGGATAGATACCTTATGAAATGATTGCAACATGTAGATATAAACTTAATAATATAAATATCAACATAGACTGATGTGATATGCATTTTTTAAATATGAATTTTTGAACGCTAACTACATCACACTAATCTGAAACCGAACGCTACCGACGGAAATAGAATGTTTAAAAATTTTCTCCTCTTTTTCGCTTCATTTAATTACCCACACGCCCTGATGGAGGTCTAAAAACCGAAACGTTTAACATTGGCGATTAATTCAATAAATAAAATCATCCATTGAAGACCTGGCGTTTTTTTATCTCTCTCTCTCTCTATATATATATATATATATATATATATATGTGTGTGTGTGTGTGTGTGTGTATGTGTGTGTGAATGAAGAATCACGTGCCTGAGCAGATGATCTTCTATATCCACCTCCGTAAGACATGAAGATATTCATCTTATTTAATCTATAATCAAATATTTATGAAAACGAAAACGAGCCGTAGCTTGATTACTGGATTTTTACCGCTGGGTTTGATTACTAAGCTTTGATACTTAGTCTAATTTTTTGTTTATTCAAACGGTAATTGAAGAGCTTCTTAGAATAGACATCGATCATATGTCTTATCATCTACAGTTTGTGTTTTAATCCTTTTAAAAGTTGCAATTAAGAATACCATTGCCTTAGAAAGAACACTGTGACACGATTAACTTTGTAACAAACGCATAAAACCTGGAAAGAAAGAAAATTCTTCATTTATGATATAAAAACACCCTGTCGGCGAGGATTAGAATATGTTATCTGTATCTCTTACTGAGGGTTTAGACATCCACCCCCAATAGTGTTATCGAGAGTATGACTAAACTACAAACAATTACCGACGCCGACTACGCCGATGACATAGCGATACTGGCAAATACACCCGACCAAGCCGAAACACTACTGCATAGTTTGGAACGAGCAGCCGCAGGCATAGGCCTCTATGTCAATGCACACAAAACGGAATATATGTGCTATAATCAAACGGGGGACATCTCCACTCTAGACGGAACCCCTCTTAAACTAGTAGACAAATTCACTTACCTTGGAAGCAGCGTCGCATCAACCGAAAAGGACACCGACACGAGGTTAACGAAGGCATGGACAGCTATCAATAGGCTATCGATTATATGGAAATCAGACCTAACCGATAAAATGAAATGCAGTTTCTTCCAGGCAGCGGTCACATCGATACTGTTATATGGTTGCACTACATGGACTCTAACAAAACGGCTGGAGAAGAAGCTAGACGGCAATTACACAAGAATGCTGCGAGCAATCTTGAACAAGTCCTGGCAGCAACACCCCACAAGACACCAACTGTACGGCCATAATTAACTATATATATATAGATATATAATATATATATATATATGCATATATATATATATATATATATATATAATCAACTATATATATATATATATATATGCAATCTTAAACAAGTCCTGGCGGCAACACCCCACAAGACACCAACTGTACGGCCACGTGCCTCCTATCACGAAAACTGTTCAAGTTAGACGAACCAGACATGCAGGACACTGCTGGAGAAGCAGGGACGAACTCATAAGTGATATACTCTTATGGACCCCCACACATGGCCGTGCAAAAGCAGGACGACCAGCACTAACATACATTCAGCAACTATGTGAGGATACATGATGTTGTCCTGAAGATCTGCCGGAGGCGATGGACGATAGGGATAAGTGGCGAGAGAGGGTCAGGGATATCCGTGCTACCAGCACGACATGATGATGATGATGACATCTGAGGAGGCACCAGTTCTGGGTACATTGGGTGTGTCGAGCATCTGTTTATTGAAATTACTCCCAGGTACACTCTTTGAGGTAGTAGCCGTTAGGGTTTAATCTATTGGTAAAATAGATCAGTTTGAAAAAAATGTTTGATCAATCTATCTCAGTGTCATATTTATGGTTTTTTTTTACACTAATTATGTGAGTGTATTTGCTTATTTTTTAAGGAAGTGTTGTGGTCTTGAAGGGCCAGAAATGAATAATACCAAGAGATGTCAGATTTACAGCAATATATATTTACGGAAATACTGATAGTATATTATAATATATATTTACGGAAATACTGATAGCTGACTAGACTCGCTTGCCTCGTTTATCGAACCAGTCACTATTTATAGAGTCAGGAAGGGTTCATGCAGCGACGTCATGAAGTATATCACCATAACAGGAAGTTAAATTAAAACTAAAAAATAGTTGTCAATGATACATCTAGAAATAAAAATGAATAAATTTTATTGATTACTAACAACGTGTAAAATAGTATGATAGACTGGCAGTTTAACCTTGTTCGCACAAACTGCATTGGGTTTGGAAAAACTGGGAAATCAGAACATAAGGTATATTCTTCAGAAAAATCTGTGGCACCCTGATTAACAATCGGACACATTAAGATAATAAATCTATTTCCATCCTGTTAAAAAGCATTGATATAAATCAGTACTCTAAAAAATTATCAGGACTTCTTCAGATCAAACAAGAAGAAGGCCTGTTAATTCTTCGGATCAAAGAAGTCCTGTTAATTCTTCTGATCAAACAAGAAGAACTCCTGTTAATTTTTAGAGCATTGATTTATATCAATGCTTTTTAACAGGATGGAAATAAATTTATTACATTAATGTGACCGATTGTTGGTTTTCATTTTGAAAAATAATTTGCTTCGTGGATTTTATTTGCATTGAGCTCTTGAGCTGGATTACTTAAATTTAATATTCTATATTTGAATATTTAAATTGTCCTGCTTGGAATAGTTCCCAACTTCGGATTTACCAGATTTAATACTGTCATATATATATATATATATATATATATATATATATATGCACACACATATATATATATATATATATGTATTGGCAGCATTTCTTCATTAATACAAATAACGTTGAACATAAAAGATATTTTTTGTCTACATATTTTCTTGTTGATCCTTTCATATTACCGTATTGATTTTATAATATTCAAACAAAAATCACAGATCCTCGAAGCACTACATATTAAGAATAGGCAACCCAAACTTAACACAATTAATTTTCAAACCAGTGCTAATGTATTTAAATGTCAGTAGCTACTGACACTATTTATAGAACAATTTTAAAAGTAAACGCTACACACTGCAATAGCCCAGACGCTCTTTTTCTTACAAAGTAGTAATGTACTTACAAAAGTTACATCACTTTTGTAATAGATCCTCTTTTGATGATGGCCCAAAGTCGGGCAGAAAGTATTTGGAAAATAAACAATTATGGAAAATACATCAATCAATTCCCGCCGAATATTATAAAATCAATACGGCAATAGGATCAACAAGAAAATATGTAGACAAAAATGTCTCTTATGATCAACGAAATTGGTATATATATATATATTTATATATATGTCGTGCTGAAAGTACAGATTCCTTTGACTGTCTCTTTTTCAATATCTATCTCTATTATTTAACATGATTGAAGGGAATTGGTGTATATAAGTCTTTGCTAGTCGGCCAAATCAAGAGAGTTCATGTGTGGGAGACAGATATTTATATATTTACCAACTCCTTCGCACGGATAGGACGTGACACAAGGTCAATTATCAAACGGAGTTTAACAGGTTTGAATTCAAAGTTTTCCTTTTCCTAGACTGGTTACCTAATTAGGGCTGAAGAACTCAGTCTATCTTACTATTTATCCATAGGTAGAGGGAGAATAATTAGATTCATATCTTTTCCAAGGGTATTAGACCACAAACATATGCACGTGTGTGTGTATGTGTGTGTGTAAGGTGAAGCACGGAAAGAAAGAAGGAGACAATTATAAACCAAGAGAGTGACCACAGATTCTGCATGTATTGAAGGTAGGTTTAAAAAAAACTATTGAAATTTTGAAATTCAAAATTTTGAAATTTAGATAAAGACATTTGGACAGCTGAGTTACGAATATGATAAAATGAAGATGTCGTGACTAGTCAGTACTCATTCACATCAATTTTTGATCAACAGTCTCGGTACTTTTTTTGAATAAAAAGTTTAACGCAACAAATGGTTATGCAAATACAGCGCTTTCAATACACATCAGATTCACCCCTGAGGTGTTTGTTCTTGTTTCCTAAAAAAAAAAAAAAATTAAAAAAATTCATTTCCCCAGTAAGCTTTTAGGATATGGAAGAATGCTTCACACCTTATCAAAAGAGATGCTTCATTGGTTTTTTGATCAATGGAAAATTCGCTGGAATAGGTGTACTGAATGCCAAGTAATGTAGTTTGAAGAAAACTTTTCGTTGGTGATTCAGTGTAAATCTCGATACTTTTGATCCCTTGTGTTTTTAAAAGCAACCATTCTTTTCAGGATTGTTCTATCGGTGAGGCTAAGATTAGGGTGACATTTGTAGGGTAATACCCCTTCAAAAGTGGATTCCTGAGTATGTCGCTAAACTAAATTTGATGGTGAGTAACTAATTCATTGTCATTACTCCCGGGTCGACTATGGCACGGAGTAGCAGTGTCTGTTAAAGTCTCATCCTTTTCCGTTTTAAAACTTATTCGTATTTGAGTGTTTTGTATGAAGAAAAAAAAGCTATGGGTTAAATAGTATCACTGTTATTCTTCAACAAAAGTGGCTTTGTTATTAAATAACCCATGAATGTTGCGATGTCATTAAAACAAAGAAAGAGAAAGATGAAACAAGACTTAACTAGACAAAAATGTAAATATGAACGTCTAATGAACGTGGTTCCCGAGCCTCAATGCATAAAATAACCTTAGATGGGTTGACATGCCATTAAGATCAGTTATCATCAATCATCACTTTCCAGAAGTCATAAATCAAAAAGAAAAGAAAAGAAAACACCCATAAAAAGTACGAATTTGATATTTTTCTATGTTGTGAGTTGGAAAGAAAGTTAAAGCTAAAGTGCTTGATCGTATGTCACTCATCTTTTTATTCGAGAGGAGATCAAAAGAAAATTTTCTTGCTGATGATAGACGTTAACTTGGCTATTCAAATAAAAATCTCTGTGTGTCTATGTAAAATTAGATATATACCTTCTGTGTATGTTTAAATGGATGAAATATATATCTATCATTAATATCCTGGATAATTAAAACATACACTCATGCTTAAATATGACTAAGTGAATATATATATATATATATATATATATATATATATATATATATATATATATATATATATATATATATATTGACACGCATATATAAATCCTCTACCTCTAATACGCACATAATTATATCTTTATTATCCTTAATGTCAGTTTAAAACAGATGTCTACTTTGTAAGTAAGATCGTTAAAATCACATCAAAATATTTACTGGGCACTCGACCGATATACAGACTTAAATACATAGGCATACACGTTAAGCCAACATTCAATACATATAGACTGAAACATTCACAGGACAAAAGGTTAGTTTGGGGTAGAAGGATGAATTACTTTTTAAATACGCAGCAGCGTGTGGATTGAAGATTATGTGTGCGTTCATTTGTGTGCATGTCTGAATATACAAGAGTAATGTATACACGAGTATATATAGATATGCACACAAGTCAACAACAGTAAATATATTTGCACTAATATACTTCTCATTAATAGATTAGCAAAAACATACACACACAGACACACAGACACACATACTAGCAATCGGGAGGTGCTGCCCACAAGTTTGGGGAATTTGAACAGATTGCTCTCTATCTTTAAATTCGTGTAGCGCGAACATTTTTAGTACTCCTATGAATATGCATTAAAAGAGGAGTACAACCAAGAGAACGGTGGAAAAGTTGTTGTTTGAGTCAGTAATTCCTAGAACTAATTGTAACATTAATTGTTCCTATGTATATTTTTCTGAAAGTTTGCATCTTCTCCTTCTCCAAGAAAGATGACTTCGGAATTATCCTCCCATCTGTAATTTAAATAGTACCATTAATGTCTTTCTAAAAGGATGGATTCGGCATGAAATAACCCTTCATATACTATTAAATAACAAACAAACCTAATCATTTGATTTCATACGTAGATAAAAGATGAAGCAAATACTTCTAGCTTATGGTCTTCCTAAAGAAACTGTTGCCGGTATAATAATGCTCCACGAAGACAATAAAACAATGACTAACTCACTCGATGGTGACAATGATTTCTTTGATATTGTCGTTGAAGTCTTGTAAGGAGATACACTGATGCGATTTATATTCTTAAACTGTCTAGATTATGTACGACGAACGTCAATAGACGTAATTAACGAAAAGGCAAGAAGCAGAAAAATATCCCACAGTAACTATAAAAGGTGCAGACCACGCAGATGATCTTGTGCTTCTCCTAAATACACCTGCTCAGGTCGAATCTCAGCTGCATACACTGAAACTTTTGGCAATGAAACTGGAATTAAGAGGTGTAAAAATTATTTTCGGTTATATATATATATATATATATATATATTTGTTTGTGTCTTTGTATGTGTTTACCAAACCTCTCAACGACGACCAAGATAAGATTCAATGTCAACTTTCTTTAGCGGAGTACAGATAGTTTGAATTCAGAGTATTCCTTCTCTTAGCTTGGTTGGCTGACGCCGGTTAAAGGCCCTAGTCCGTCATACTATTCACGCCTAGCCTGGGAAGGGGGGAATTGTTGGGTTCATGCCTTTCCCAAGAGCATTAGCCCGAGGCGAAACACAAGCGGATTCGTCCGGTATTTGAATTCGTGTCGCCGATTCCCTTTTCTGTGCCGATAACCGTTATGTTTAGAGCGCCTCCATGTATGTGCATGCTTGTGGGTATGAAGAGAGAATGAGAGAGGGGGAAAGAGAAAGATGAGAAGAAGAGGAGGAGGGGGAGGAGGAATATTGATAATTATCAAAGAATGAAATGTATCACATGCCACCTTTTAAAAGTTGAGATTTATGCATGCATCGGTATAAAGAGAAATGGTCAAGTTCCGTCAGCATATTGCTGCAGGCATCATGGAGTATCAAGAAGCTACCGACTTCAAAGAAATGATAAGAATATGAGGCAGACAGATCTTCAGGACCAGACGCACGCTTACACTTTACATGATGACGTATGGTGACGAATAACCAGATATTTCACAAACTCACATATGTATATGTATCTCTCTCCCTCTTTATATATATATATATATATATATATATATATATATATATATATATATATATATAAGAAATGTATTTACCTCCATCACCGGCTTTCCGGATATGAATAAGGTTTCAAATGTTTAATTTCAAAACGATTACTAGTATATGCGTGATAAAAATCTTTTTGCTTGACTTGGTTGATTCAGATAAGTTCGCTCCGACCTGCCTACCCTGAAACTGGTTGTTTTCACTTTCACGATACCAAGAGAAGGGCATATTACATGACTTGACATGGCTGAGCCTCTTAAATTATTATATACATGTATATGAATATATAATTTCATTCATATCAAATGAACAGATGTCAGTGAATATTCTATGAATATATTCTTCACATTTAAACATATATTGCGTCCTATCTTGATATAATGGTCAGCAAGAAAGTCTCGCAGATCCATTTTTTTACAAAAGAGTGAGTTTGATCTCCAACGAGTGGTCCATACTCACGGCCTTGTGCCAAATCTAAACTATGCTTATTTTTTTTAATAATCTTTTTATTTCAAATTTATTTAAACAGGGGTATATGACCAAACGGTTATCGTCTTAGCAAATGGGCACAGCGACGCATGTTCAAATTCTTTTTACTCAGTTATAGGATATCAAATAATTTTCACTCAGTCCTCTGGTTTCAAGTATTCTTATCAAATAATAGTAATTATATGGTTTCAATGTTTGGTTTGGTTGCTTTGTTTCATGGCATATCAAACTTCGTGGTTTATTTAATGCCAAAGCCAACCTTGTCGAAGAAAAGTTGTAATACCGTTTAACTCATAGTTTGGGTAGGAGTAAGGGGTATGGTTTCAAGTGATTATTTATTTTTAATAATGGTCATTTGTCAGCATAAAGTTATTTAGTCGCAAGTAACTAATAATAATCCTTAGTAAACAATTATTGCATGAAATAACCGTTCTTAATAGGGGTGTCCTCGTGGTGTAATGGTTAAAGCCTGGGACTGCGTAATCGTAGTAATTCTAGTCACGCGATTACGTTCACTTTGGACAAATACTCTTGGGAAAGGTATGAACATCCTTATCCACCCAGCTATGGGTTAAATAGTACCACTAGCTGTTCTTCTCAGAGAATGGCTTTACCATTAAACAACCCACGACGGTTGATATTCCATTAAAAACAAAGAAGCCAAACTAACCATTTTTGATACAAATAATTTACTGTTATATGACTTTAAGTATTCCAATCTCAAATTAATAATTTGCACATAGTTACATGGTTTCAAGTATTTCTCTGTTATATTAATTTATACACAATTAAGTTTTAAGTAATTATTTCTATCCAATAATCATTTCTTAGTTATGTGATCTTAAGTAAATGATAATAATAATAACAATAATGATAATAATAATTATAGTAGAAGTTAAAAAAAAAAAAAAGAACCTGCAGACCTAGCCGTCCCGAAAACCCCAGAGTGAAAACAAACAAACAAAAAAAGAAAGCAAAAAGAGAGATAAATATCTATTTTTTTTCAAGACGACTAAAAAGCAATGGAACATGAAGGTGACGGTCATACCAATAGTTACTGGTGCACTTGAAACAATCTTTAAAGGATTGGTAGAGGGATTAGAAGACTTGGAAGTAAGAGGACAAGTGGAGACCATTTAAACTCCAGCATAATTAAGATCGGCCAGATTACTGAGAAGAGTCCTGGAGACTTGCTATCACTCAAACTCCAGTGATAAACCATCAGCAAACGCTGGTGTGAAAAACTCTCAAAAGAATAAAAATGATAGTCCTTCGTAAACAATAATAGCTTCAAGTAACTATACTTAATAAAAATAATTTACAGGTATATGGTTCAAAGTATTCCTAAAATCAATAATTTTCTAACAGATCTATTTTTTGGGACTTTTTTTTTAATATGGTTACTTTCTATATTAAGATATTTAAATAAAATCTTGCTTATAAATTCTTATGTTAGCGTAAAAAAGATGGTATATATTTGTAACTTAACTTCTTGTTAAAAACATATTTAAGAAATCCAATTTCATTTATTACGCTGAAAGAAGAGGTCCCAATTGACACTCGTGTAACCACTTATATAAACGCACACATAGGAGTAAAAAGTAATACCACTGTCTCATTATACGAAGGACACTCCGAAAGTAAACGTCAGTATAGTGTGCTGACAGCAGTTGAGCCTTTCCAATAATAACCCGTGTTTTGTTTGGCCTTGTTACGAGATGTCAATGCGGTAATATGGCGCCTAATATGAAAGGAGTGTGGAGTACTCCTTCATTGCTATTACTTCCAGGCCCACTCTGACCTCGAGTGGTAGTATCTGTTAGGTTTGGTCTATTTTTATTTGATTTTATGGCATATAAACAATAGTAGGTTATTTAACGCAAAATCCTGTTTATACATGTATATCAAATATGTATATGATTTATAAATAAATTTTGTAGATAACATTCTTAAACTAGTCTAAGCCTTTTTTTTTGCACAAAGTTTGATGGTTTAAATTTTACTATATAACAGTCACAATTTAACATCATTTCTTTGTTTGTACACGTAGTTTATTCTATTTGACTTGAGAGCAATGGCAATGAAGGAGTACTCCCCATTCCCCAAAGCTCCAAGACTAGAGCCTTACCATTAGATTGTTTATAGTCATATACAGGACACTCGTTGGGGGAGTCTTACCCCTCTGCAGAAATGAAGTCGTTGTATTTTACTGCCCCAGCGGAATGGGCTATATTTTTAAAAATAATTTTGTAAATGTAAACAGAAATAAAATTCCCTAGAATAAAAGAATATTGTAATACCTGAATTCTTAGATTCTTTCATCGTTAAATTCTTCGGCCCCAGAAAACTGAGCTATACCTGTTTGGGGCCCATCTATGGATCAAATATATCTGTTTGCTAATTATTCGTATTCAATTGGACCCTGTGTAAAAATACTCTTAATAAACAACTACACATAAAATCTTGATATGAGAGTACATTGAAAACAATTCCGTAACGTCTAGGCATAAAATAACCTAAAGCAGGTTGACATGCCGTTAAAATCAATCAGTCAATGACTCAGGTTAAAACTGCATACCCTGCATAGTCGATGTGGGCTCAGTTAGGTGATGGGTAATGCTGTTCAGTAGTGGAAGTAACAATATTTGTAGTAAACACATTCCTTATGGCCGCAAATATGGCCGGTGAAAGATGGACTAGGCGAACACCTCTTTCCTGACAAAGACACTATTATCACTGACTTAATTTCGAGTCACGCTAAAAGAAATGGTTTCGCTCAGATCATAGAAATTAAGCAGCGATGACCAGGCTCAATAATAGTGGATGGCCACTTAATAGCAGCAAGCCCTGTAAACAACCACGGGCCTCTGAGCTTGGTTAAGAAAAAACTTACTGTTGAGAAAAGCAGGTCACCTCAGTTGATGTTGGTTATTTTAAAGGTGTAACCTACTGGCTTTGTTTATAATTTACAAAAATGGAGAACTTGTGGTGGTAACTATGTGGAAATTTTTTTTTTTTTACCTGAAAACGGTATTATCATGTTCCCGGTATGCAGTAATTTACTAAGCCTTTTGCTTAGATGTGGCACAAAACTGTCTCAATGGAGCCCCTAATGGGAATCGAACTCACTCGTAAAGGCTGGCTAGTCTACCTTGCAAACCATTACACCACCTAAAGCGTTCCCTGCATGTATATATCTAAACTTTCCGTAACAAGCAGGATACGAAACGAGGCCAATTTTCAAGAGTATAGCTAGTTTGAATTCAGAGTTTTCCTTCTCGTAGACTTGTTGCTTTACTAAGGCTGGGGAGAACCCTGAGTGTACTGCTATTTACCCATAGTTGGGAGTAGGGAGAACATGGATTCACTCAAAATGAAACGATTCCATTTCCAAAGACGATAACCTTTATGTTAATCACACCTCTATTAGTTTGCGGAATATATCACTGGTCTTTTTGTAGTCTTTTTATCTCAAGCTGCATTGTTTTTACCAACTTAAAGATGTGCTTGTCTATGCATAAGACTTTTTCAGTTCTTTTGGTTCCTTTGCGACATCTTTAGGGTTCATTCAGAAATAGTCCTTGTCATACAAGCGAGTAATATACCTCTTCTCTTATATATGTAGTAAGAGACATCCACATCCATAGTTAAACACGGTATTATTATTATCATTATTATTATTATTATTATTATTATTATCATTATTATTATTATTTTACACCTTGAGAGTTTTTCACATCAGCGTTTGCTGATATTTTTCTCCTGGAGTTTGAGTGACAGCAAGTCTCCTCAAGTTTCCAGGACACTTGTCAGTATTCTGGCCGATCTCAACAATACTATAGTTTGGGCAGTATCCACCCGTCCCATTATTTTCAAGTCCTCCAGTCCTTGTATTAACCTTTTGGAGACTGTACTAAGAGCATCAATTACAATTGGTATAGTCGTCACTTTCATGTTCCACACTTTCTTCAATTCCTTAATGAGGTCGAGATACTTATCCCTCTTTTCGCATTCTTTAAATTTTACTCTGTGGTCCGCCAGGACTTCAAAGTCCACAATTCGCCACGTTCTTTTTTTTTTTTTTATTTATCATTACTAGATCTGGTCGTCTGGCCGAGATTATGTGATCCGTTTGTGTCTCAAAATTTTAGGTGATCCGTTTGTGTCTCAAAATTGTAGAGGAGTTTGTGTATCTCATTTTCCAGCACAGATTCTAGGTTGTGCATATTCCATTTGTTTGCATGGCCAAACTTCACTTTCTTGCACATTTCCTTATAGACCACCTTGCCCAACCAGTCGTGCTTAGGCTTATACTAATTCTGGGCTAATTTACTGCATTCGCTAATTATGTGACTAATCGGTTCGTCTCGACCGCCATACAATCTACATCTGCTGTTTTGTTTCGTCTTATCTATTCTTGCTTTGATATAATTTGTCCTTATGGCGTTGTTTTGTGCCGCAATTAGAAGAGATTCAGTTTATCACTAAAGGTTTCTTTTTCTTGGCCACGTCAACGTTTTCTCGTGTGAGATGTCGTTTGTTAGTCATTTTAAAAGCCCATAGATTTGTCTTCCATCCGATTTTGGTTTTCTGTTTATTTCCGTTTATTATTTTTATTATTGTCGTTGTTCCTGTATGTCTTCTAGATTCTATGAAAATTGATAAGAGGCATAACTTCCGGAGCGCCTTTTATAGTTATTCCATTTAGTGTATGAAATGTATATGCAAACGTACCAATCATTATTGGACAGAGAAAGAATTTTTCATTAGTATCAATTTAGTTTGTACTGCTAATTAGCAAGATAAACATGGTAGATCGATCTGTATAAGTAATTATCTACTAAACAAACTGGCTAACCCTTTACTCCACAGGGAGCATCAGACAGATGCAAGCGGATATACCTAGATATTGAATTAATTCAATTAGATTCTTGTTTAAGATTTGTTTCGTGAGCTTCTCTGGGGATTGTTTCGTCATTCTTCCAGAAATCAAGGAGTGTGTTTTTTTTTTAAACTAATAATTCGAATCCGTTGTTTATTTCAAAAAGTGTATAGCAGATTTTGTAACTCGATGAATAGAAAAGAATTATCCTGGCAAATAATTCTCCTCAATCTTCTGATGAAAACTGCGCAAAAATTACTCTTAAGATTGTTTTTAGAGGAAAGCTGTGGAGCATGAAAGTAACGATTGTGTCAATTGTGATTGGTGCGTTAGGCACAGTAACTAAAGGATTATTAAAGGGCCTGGAGGACTTGGAAATTGGTGGACGGGTGGAGACTATCCAAACGATAGCATTGCTGAGGACGGCCAGAATACTGAGACGAGTCCTGGAGACTTGAGGAGACTTGCTGTCACTCAAAAAAAAACACTGATGTGAAAAACTCTAAAGGAGTAAATAATAATAATAATAATAATAATACCCCTCGTTAGATATTCCGGACCCTTCCTCAAGTGGACCAGAGATGAACTTAAACAAATGGACAAAAGAACCAGAAAACTAATGACCATACACAAAGCATTACATCCCAGAGACGACGTTGACAGACTATATGTATCAAGAAAAGAGGGAGGAAGAGGACTTGCCAGCATCGAAAATAGTGTTGACGCATCAATACAACGAATCGAAGACTACTTAGGAAAACACGAAGGAGGACTAATTACATCCATAAAAAACAATACTGACAACACGATAGCCAACAGAATGGCAATAACTAGGAAACAAAAATGGGAAGAAAAGCAACACTATGGGCGTTTTAAACGACTAATAAACAACATCTCACACGACAAAACCAGGACGTGGCTAAGAAAAGGAAACTTTAAGTGGGAAACAGAATCTCTCCTAATAGCAGCACAAAACAACGCCATAAGAACCAGTCATATCAAAGCGAGAATAGATAAGACTCAACAAAATAGCAAATGTTACTATGTGGTGACAGCGACGAAACGATCAATCTCGTAATAAGCGAATGCAGCAAATTACCACAGAAATAGTACAAGACTAGACACGACTGGGTGGGCAAGTTGATCCACTGAGAAATGTGCAAGAAATTTAAATTTGACCATACGAACAAATGGTATGAGCAAAACCCAGTACCTGTCTTAGAAAATAACACCCATAAACTCCTATGGGACTTTGATATATACACGGGTCACCTAATCTCGGCCAGAAGACCAGACCTTATAATAATCAACAACAAAAAAAGAGAACTTGCAAAATTGTCGACTTTGCTGTCCCGGCTGATCACAGAATAAAACTGAAAGAAAATGAAAAGAAGGATAAGTACTTCGACCTTGCGAGGGAATTGAAAAAACTATGGAACATGAAGCTGATGATTATACCAATTGTGATTGGTGCACTCGGTACAGTAACTAAAAAACAATTAAAGTGACTGGAGGACTTGGAAGTCGGAGGACGAGTGGAAACCATCCAAACTACAGCATTATTGAGAACGGCCAGAATACTGAGAAGAGTCCTGTTGACTTGAAGAGACTTGCTATCATTCAAACTCCTGTGAAAAACTCTAATGAGTAAATAATAATGATAAATGACGGTAGGAGAAAACCAAGAAAACATCCAAACGCTGGGAGGAAAGGAAGCTTACGAATGCTTGCGGAGATGAAAGGAAAAATTAAAGAAGAATACATTAGAAAACGCGAAACTACTCGAAACCAAACTTCATTGCAGAAATCTCATCAAAGGGGTAAACATCAGGACTGCCCCCACCCACCCTCGTAAGATGCTCGGGACCATTCCTAAAATGAACGAGAAAAGAATTTTAAAAAATGGAACAGAGAACAAGAAAACTCTTAACGATGCATTAGGGCTTATATCGCTGAAATGACGTCGGCAGACTGTATGTGTTAAGAAAAGAAGGAGGAAGTGGACTTGCCAGCATTCAAGACAGCGTCGATGAATCGATACGACGACTTGAAGACAACATAAAAAAAAACACGGAGTAAGACTAATTACCGCGATCAGTAACAATACAGACAACACAAACATCAACTGAACAAAAACAATCAGGAAACAAAAATGGGAAGGAAAACAATTGTATGGACATTCCAAGCGACTAACTAGCATAATCTCACAAGAGAAAACTTGGACATAGCTAAGAAAGGGAAACCTTAAGAAAGAAACTGAATCTCTTCTGATAGCAACTCAAAATAACGCCATAAGGACTAAACATGTCAAAGCAAAAATAGATAAGATGCAAAAGAATAGCAGATGTTGATTATGTGGTGATAGAGACTAAACGATGAATCACGTAATAAAAGAATGCAGTAAATTAGCGTACAAGAGTATAAGACAAGACATGACTGGGTAGGGAAGATAATCCGCAGGGAATTGTGCAAGAAGTTTAGATTTGATAATAGGAACAAATGGGATGTGCATAACCCAGAATCCGTCCTTGAAAATGAGATGCACAAAATCCTCTGGGATTTTGAAATACAAATAGATCACCTAATCTTGGCCAGACGATCAAACCTAGTGATAAAAAAAAGAAAAAGAAAAACAGAAAGAGGACTTGCCGAATAGTGGACTTTGCTGTTCCAGGTTAAAACTGAAAGAGAGATAAATATCAAGACCTTGCTAGAGAACTAAAAAAAAACAACTATAGAACATTGTAAGTGGCACGCTTGAAACAGTCACCGAAGGATTGGTACAGAGACTGAAGGAGTTGGATATAGGATGACGAGTGGAGACCGTCAAAACTACAGGATTTTGAGATCAGTCTGAATACTAAGAAGAGATCAGCCAGAATCCTAAGAAGAGTCCAAAAGACCGAACTAGATTTGCTATAACTCAAACCTCAGGGATAAATGATCAGCTTATACTAGTATGAAAAACTCGCAAAAAGTAAAATTAAAATCATTATAATAATAATAATACAAAGTTTCAGTCATAAGTAAGTGACTTCATTACATGGATGTTATTAAGTTTTTTGCTACAAATGAAAAAAAGAAAAAAAAAAAGGAAGAGCTCGGGGCATTTTTACAAACTATTGTAACGTATAGCCATAAAGTAGTTGGATTTATACCAACCAAAAGTATAATCGCAATTGGAAATGCATACAACCCCGTCCAGGTTTTTGAACTTTGGTCGCCGATTCTGATAATCGTTACCACTCGAGCGCCGCCAAAAAGCTAAGAGAAGTAAATAGATGTGCATTTTTCACACGTGTTCTTTTAAAAATAAAAATCAGTTTTTCGAATTGTTAATTTTATATATATATATATATATCGATAGATATATAGATACATATATATATATATCGATACTGCTGTATGGATGCACTACTTGGACGCTAACTAAACGGCTGGAGAAGAAGCTAGACGGCAATTACACAAGAATGTTGCGAGCAATATTGAACAAGTCCTGGCGGCAACACCCCACAAGGCACCAACTATACAGCCACCTGCCTCCCATCACGAAAACTATCCAAGTCAGATGAACCAGACACGCAGGACACTGCTGGAGAAGCAGGGACAAGCTCATAAATGATCTACTCCTATGGACCCTCACATATGGCCGAGCAAAAGCAGGTCGACCAGCTCGAACATACATACAGCAACTATGTGAGGATACGGGATGTAGCCCTGAAGACCTGCCAGAGGCGATGAACGTTTGGGAGAAGTGGCGAGAGAGGGTCAGGGATATCCGTGCCTGTGGCACGACATGATGATATATATATTGTTAATTTCACATTCTTATGATAATCAGGTAACAAGTAAAGGTTTTTTTTTTGTTTATGAGTTCACTATATCTATGAACTTCTGCTCTCTCCTGCATTCACTTGTTAGCAGTTGCATCATTCAAAAACAAAGCTTACAGCAAAAAACAGCAAAAAGCAAAAAAAAAAATATAAAATAAAATAAAATAAAAAGAAAACAAACAGAAACAGAAAAAAGTCCTTTATCTTATTTAACAAAATTACTTTAAAAAAATAATTAATCAGGTGACTGTAACTCAGCAAATATCATATCATAATGAGATTTTTTTTGAATAAGCAAATCTATTCAGGTCTTTTGAACTTTTCTTAGTATTCTGGCTGATCTCAACAATGCTGAAATTTGAATGGTCTCCACCAGTCCTCATATTTCAAACTCCTCCGGTCCCTTTACCAATCTTTTGGTGACTGTACTGAACGTTCCAGTTCAAAATGGTATAACAATCACTTTCATGTTTCATAGTTTTTTTTTCAGTTCTCTTGTAAGGTCTAGGTATTTATCTCTCTTTTTACTTTTTTTTTAGTAGTCAGCCAGAACGGCAAAGTCCACTATTCAGCAGGTTTTCTTTTTTTTCTCCTATCATTAGGTCTGGTCGTCTGGCCAAGATTAGGTGATCTTATCAGCCCAATTTGTATTTGCATGATAATATTAAGAGGTACGTAGTCACGTTAGATGTCATTTCTCTCATCTAAATTCTCGATTCATTGAAGATAACGACGAAATTCTAATTAGACTTCTTCATTCTTTCCTAAATAAAAGCATTAGCATCAACATGGATAACTATTAACTATAAAATGCTAATTAGAATCCTTCACTCTTTCTTTAATAGAAACATCTACATGATCAGATACGATTGCTAATAAGAATCATTCATTTCTCCCTTAATAGAAGCTGGTCCAGTCGCTTGGGGCTGCAGAATACAACAACTGCATCTCTGCAGAGGAATAAGACTCTTCCAACGAGTGTCCTAGATATGACACTAAACAGTGATACTGGATCTTTGGGGAATGCGAAGTACCCCTTCATTGCCATTGCACCCAGGTGCACTCTGACCCGGGATGATAGCACCTGATAGGGTCCTATCTATGGGTTAAATAGAAGTGTTTGACATTTAAACTGTACTTATGCTAAATGGAATTGTTTAAAATAGAGTTGTTATTACATTTAAACTGTATATTCATTCTAAACTGAATTGTTTGAAGTAGAACTGTTTATATGTTTAAAAATGGATTTAGCATTAAATAGCCTACGATGGTTGATATGCCATGAAACCCAAATAAAAAAGAACTATATAGAAGCCTTAATATCCACATGGATGGTTGTCATAATGGATTTAAGGCTCATCTAGTCAAGACTAAAAGCCAACATTTTGTATCTATTGAGATCTGATTATATTGATATACATTTGAATATATATATATATATATATATATATATATATATATATATATATATATGTCTAGAGAGCGAGCGAGCGAGAGAGAGAGAGAGGGGGGAAGACTTCACCATTTTCTTATTTTAATTTGTGCCTTACCAAGGAAATATGAGAAAATCATTCTGGGACACTTAGGCAAATATTTATCCCTCGCATTTCGGACGATGCTAAGTACTATGCATTCATATCATTGGATACGTTAATTCTCCTAAAAGAAAGCAACAGCTGTTTGACATTAATAGCAAAAAGTTTTATGTATCTGAAAAATAAAAAAAGGTTCTTGTGGATCATTTTTTATGCGTAAATTTTGTGCTGAAGCGCGCAGACGCTGAGCATCCTTTTGGAATAAAAATGATCCTTGAAGCAACAATGGAAGGAATTGTGTTACTGCGGGTCGAATGCCACCCAGGGCAGAGCCCAACAGAAATATTTGAGAGCAAAGTAATCATCACTCCAACAGGAAAAAACGCACAGACATAGACACAGATTCGCAAATATTTCTATAGAAGCGCGTAAAAAAGCACACGTTTAAAGACGCTGAAACATATACTCTTATTTGTCATTGTCATCAATCCATCATTATAGTTGATAATTTTTTTTGCAAAATCGCCTTGTCGACTGTAGACTATACTATACTAATTGCATCTAGGCAGAGGGTAAGGCTCACCTAACGAGTGTTCTGGATATTGTTGTATAGCCACATAATAAATATGCATATATACACATATACATGCAGAATACATATTGACACAATGAATAAAGACGACGAAGACTTCTTCAGAAAAATATACCTCTCACTTTATTTGAAAGGTGTTGTGTGTGAGAGGGAGTTGGAGACCGAACAGAACTGCAACATATTGACCCCTACTCTTATGGCCATCAGCGTTGTGTCTTTCTTGTTCTCCAGGATTGCTTAACCGGAGGTCCGGGGGCTCACTCTGCTGGGTGCGGCTTTCTCTACCGCATCGTGTCATTAACTCATCTGATTACCAACTAACTGACTTCCTGTCGTCACCGAGTTTTATAATAGTTCAATCGCCCACTCAATATCTTTGGAATGGCAGGTTTGGCTCGGTCGAAGGTCAATATACAACAGTATGAACCTAAACTGCATTTGATGGAGAGGTTCCAATCAATTTTTTACGCAGCGTTTAACAGATTTGAATTTAGAGTTTTCCTTCACCTAGACTGGTTGCTTCACCTGTATTAAAGAGCCCAGTCTGCACAACTATTTACTCATAGCTAGAGAGATGATAGTTGGCTACATGCCATTCTTGGAATATGCGCCATATGAAATGCAAGCAGGCTCATCCAGAGTTTGAACTCCTTTCACCGAGTCCATTTCCAATGACGATAACCACTGCACCGCGAGCACCTCCATAAATATATGAATGTAGTTACTTAACTCTTCTGCCACACAAAAGTTAATTTTTAAGTGAAGTTTAAAACGTTTGAGTTCAGAGTGCAGGGTCACAGACAGAACCATATATATATATATATATATATATATATATATATATATATATATATATATATATATATGCTCTATCATTGATACTTAGCACTATTTAACAATCCTGCCATTTGGTCCTCCATCAACTCACTAAGTGAGTTAGTAAGAACCATAAACCTCGTTATATATATATATATATATATATATATATATATATATATATATATATGTATGTATATATATATATATATATATATATATATATATATATAACAGTGTTGGTTTTCACTAAATCACTTTGTTGGTTTGTGTCGAACCCTCGCAATATAATATGGAGAGTGTTCAATATCTACGATAGAGCTATTATTACCATTTTGTTAACTGCCTAATGATTGTTATTTTGCAAAAGACTCCATTAAACCCTGGGGTCTCGGTCTAAATGCGATGAATTGAATATATATATCGAATATATATTTATTATATATATATATATATATATATATACATATATATGGGAACTCAACAGATTTTCATACTAATAAAAGTGTTAATTTTTGTGCAAAATATAGTCTCGAGAAGTTATGATTTTTGTATCTGTATGTTTGTATTTATCGACCAATTTGCACTTACCCACTAGATTTAAAATTTTGAGATAATTCGCAGACGACAATATTTGACTTGTCGTGGAAAACTTGATTGATCAATTCCCCCCCCCCAACACACACACACACACAATTCAAGAAATCTTTTCCCTCCAAGCATTTTAAAATACAGCGTTTTAGCCAATCAGAATCATAGATAAGCCATGCATTTTTTAAATCCAATTTCGAGTATACCTAAATTGTATACATTAGCGAAAAGATAAATATTTCTTCCGTAAGTGTGGAATTGCCTCAGATAGCAGTTGGTAAGAATTTTAACTCATATCTACTTAAATTTTCAGCTGATTCCTTTTGATTGAACATTTACTTCAACATCTCTTAAGCATCTTAATACTGGGCGGATATGTTAATGTTTACATAGATTTGTTAATACCGATATGACAGCATAAGCTTGCTCGTGACCATACCAGCAGCAGAAGCAGCAGCAGCAGCAGCAGCATATACTTTAAGACATGAATACCTTTTCTTTCCCAATTAGTGATACACTTGTGCAAAGATTTTTTTTTAAATTCACAAAAAATATCCCTTTATTCTGAGCTACTAGTTAACTGCTACATTTCACAATGCTCTGATTCATATCTTCGTAAACTGAAAAGAAATTTAGATTTCTATATTGGCAGACTTTTCAATCAATTGAAAGAAATAAAAATTATAATATTTTATAAATTTGTAGAATGGAATTTTTATTTAATATTTACATCTTTTGTCCCAATATATATATATATATATATATATATATATAGAGAGAGAGAGAGAGGATTACGCTTTAAGTACCATACAACGGTGGATACGCCATAAAAACAAACAAACCAAGTTTTAAAAATCCTTCGTAAATACCTTCGTAAATAGTAAGAAACTGTTCTTAAAACAATTAACTTACATCTAGTATTCCCCCAGAGTGGGACTCATAGTTTGACGCTGTATAGTAGAGAAAAACCTTAACGACAATTGCACTAGAATGCTACGAGGTATATTGAACGAGTCTTGGAAGTAACATCCCACAAAAAAGCAGCTGTATGGCTACCTACTTCCCATTTCTAAAACCAGGAGTTGAACGACTCCATAAAACATATTCCACACTCCGCGGATCTCCAGAACTTAGGCTTCACCATCAAATATAGTTTTCAGTCATATCCAGAACAGAACCCTTTTTTGATAAGGAATGTTCTCGTCCTTTTTGAAAGGGATACAATCCGTGTATGTTAGCCTCCCAACGACAGCGAGATATAGTATTTTCTCCTTTAACAACTAACTGTGCAGTGAATTTTATTTTGCTAAAAATTTTTAGCATTCGATTTATTTGTTACCTGGCGTAGGAAATCCCTTAGTTTAACTAAATATAATTCAAATAAAACTGGAGAACTTTTTAAATCTGTTACAATCTTAAGTTCTACATTGAATTAGCAATGTGCGCATCTATTTCAGTATATGTAAATAAAGGAAGATGGAGAGAATGTTTATTGGTGCTTAAAATGAGGCAGTTGAGGCCATTAAAATGTATTCCTGTGAAAAGTGTAGGCGAAAGAAAACATTAAAACTAAGATGGGCAGAAAAAATACAAGACTGACGGAAATGAGCAATCGTATGAAAATCATAGTACTACGTGAATTTTTTATATTGTAAAATCTCCAGATTCAATAATCGGAGAGGATTTGGGTAAGACAAAGCCAGGTTCAAACTGGGACTGTAAAGCTACTTGCACCTAATTAGGAAGGGCATTTAGTTTGGTTTCTTTGTTTAATAGCATTTCAAACTTAGTGGGTTATTTAATGTCAAAGAAAAAAAAAAGCAGTGATACTACTTAACCAAGATCTAGAGGCGGATAAGGGAGTTTATACTTTTCTTTAAGAGTATCAGTTAGAAAGTGTATGCGATGGCACGACTTGAGTTCGAACTCATTTTCTGCGAAGCATGTTAGCCATTTCAGTACGGGGACTCCCTCGAAGGTGAACTTAGCATTACGTTGATCATTGTCAGAAAGAGAATCGGCGAACCAAGTTCAATTCCTGCATGAGGGAGTTTGCATTTCATTTCGTGCTTAATGACTTTAGTTAAAGCATGAATCTGTCCCCCCACATATGGGTAAATAGTAAAACAAACTTGGTGAGACAACGAGTCTCGGAGGAGAAACGAGCTTTACATTGTTTAAAGATTGAACTTGTGTCATCCTCTCCGTGGTGGAGGGGTTAAATAAATAAGTACAGACACACTCAGGCACACACACACACACACACACACACACACACACACACACACACACACACACACAGATACATATATATATAGAGAGAGGCAGTTTGAGAGAGAGAGAAAGAGAAAGTGAAAGATAAATATATATATATATATATATTGAGAGAGAGAGAGAGAGAGAGAGAGAGAGAGAGAGAGAGAGAGAGAGAGAGAGAGAGATCTAAGTTATACCTCTCTGATAATCTCAGTGGCGAGAAACCGATTATCATCAAGAGCATTTGGCTGTCTCAATGCTAGCTTAGATTTACTTCGGCTCTATCACCGATATTGAGCACTTTTTTTAATAGATATATCAAACTACATAATTCATTTATATATATATATATATATATATATATATATGTGTGCGTGTGTGTGTGTGTGTGTGTATCCAAAGAAAATAATACGTATGTTAGTCTTACCGTTACAACTCTTTCAAGACTGCTTAAGATTCATCTGAATGAGTTTAGCATCATAGCCTTACATCTTAAAATGTATTCTATTCGCAAATGCAAATTTCGAAAAATTCTTGTTGAAAACACCACTATAATATGAAAGGTCCAAAAGCGCGCGGGAAAATTTTGGTAAATGCAGCCACTAATTCCAACCTGAAACCATGACACTTACCAGAAAACTTGAAAGGATCTTAATATAATTATATAGACAAAATGTGTGTTTATTGTTTAATCAAGCATGCTTAAATGAAAGACTGCTGCCCAATTATATATACACACACACACACACACACACACACACACACACACACACACACACACACAGATATATATATATATATATATATATATTCATCAGCCAATTGGACTAGTTGGTAGAGTGTTCGCCAATGGCCGGGGAGACAGATCTTTAATCCAAGGTCAAGTCATACCAAAGACTCCAAAATGGTACTTGACGCCGCCTTGCTCAACACTCAGCATTATAAAGTATGGATCAAGGTCTAAGTGGAGCATTCCAGCGAACGCAATTCCGCCCTACTCTCCACTTCGGTGTCATAGCAAAGGAAAATGGAGTATTCCAGTTGACTTCGACTACGGTCGCCAACACTGGAGCGTCCATAAATACAGGTCCATAAAAGATTGTCTTACTTCCCCAGCAGTGCCCTGCATGTCTTTTTCGTCTTATTGCGATAGTTTTTGAGATGAGAGGTAAGTGTCCATACAGTTACTATTTTGTGGGGTGATGCTTCAGGATTTGTTAAAAAAAGATCATTATGAATATATATATATATATATATATATATATATACCAACTTTACTTCGCTTAAAAATTGGCTTGGGGTAAATTGTAGAACAAAATCTGTTCAAACATTATTGCATCAGATACCTAAACTTTGTTTTGAGGAACCAAGGGGATAATTTTAGGTCATTTTTTAAAAGAATAGGCGTGGTTTCATGCGCCATAAAATTTGGTAATTCCAGCTAATTACATTTGCGAAATATTCTCTTTTATTTTTCACATAAGGAGGTTATAACAACTTTAAACTTGATTTTGTTTTTATTTCAATATTTTTTGCTATTGTTTTTTTCCTGTTAATCTAGGTTGCCTTCGGATTAACCGTTAATCTTGTTAGTGACGAAACATTTGAAGATCTCACGCATTATCTGTCATTGATGATGTCATCCATTTGCAGACGGTGAATATTTATAGAAACAGACTAAACATATTAACATTTCCAGAATCTGGCCGTCAAGAGTAATTAGCCGAGTAATTAGGCAAAACAAAAGAAACGCTGCCATATTTGCAAAGAAGCTACAATAAGCAGACATATTTGAAGCAGTTGCTTTCTCGGCAGCGATAGAATTGTTTATTTGTTTTTTGTTTTTGTTGTTGTTTTTTTTCTATCGAGTCTTAATATTTTCATTTCCTTATTTTCATTTTCTTTCTTCCGGTATTTATCATTCATTTTCGTTCATTTATTAATGTCATATTTGTTTTTTTTTTTTCGCTATCATTTTTCTTCCATCTGTTGTTAGTATATTTTTCTTTCTTTCTTTCTTTCTTTCTTTCTTTCTTTCTTTCTTTCTTAACTCATGCCCTTCTTTTTTTTCTTCATTTTCATCAATCTTATTGCGGCTGTTTATTTCTTTTCTTTTTTTTTTCTTCTTTTTTATTCAACTTTCTTCTTCAGGCGATTGTTTCGTTTTTCTTTTAATTGTTTCTTTCTTTGATTATTTCATCATTCATTCATCTATTTATTCATGATTCCGCTTCTTTGCTTCCATATTTCCACCTGTTGCTTCTTTCTTTCTTTCTTTCTTTCTTTCTTTCTTTCTTTCTTTCTTTCTTTCTTCAAGTGCTTTTATTTATTAATTTCATTTAGACATTCCTCCTCTTTTTTTCTTACCTTTCTTTTTACTCTTTTCAGTTGCTTAGATTTTTTCTCTTTCTTTCTTTCTTTCTTTCTTTCTTTTTTCTTTCTTTCTTTCTTTTTTTGCTCCTTTATTTATTCCTTCAATTTCTCATGACTTTTCTTTCTTTCTTTCTTTCTTTCTTTCTTTCTTTCTTTACTTTTATCTTTTATTTATTTATATATTTTATTACTTTTTCGTTCTTCCCTTTCATTTTTCCCTTCTTGATTCTTACATCTTTGTTTGTTTGTTTGTTTGTTTGTTTGCTTTTTTGTTTGTTTGTTTGTTTGTTTCTATCTTTGCACACATTCGTTCTTTCTTTCTTTCTTTCTTTCTTTCTTTCTATGTTTTCATTTTTTACGTTCTTTCTTCAAATGCTTTTATCTTTTATCTATTTATTTTTATTTCCACTTTCTTCCCTTTTTAATTTTCATTTTTAGGTGTTTACATTTTTCTTTCTTTCTTTCTTTCTTTCTTTCACGGTCATATACACAAACCCTCATCTAAACAAACAGACACATTTTCCCAAACTGACTCTACAGATGTTTAATCACATTCGACCACACGCGCATGCGTACACACACTGAAACCCGTAAGCTTATATGAGATCGCTTGTGAATATAAAAAGAAGACACGCATTATTTCTCAATTTTCGATATTTGATATCCATTAATTTTGCCATATTAGGAAGTTTCATCATTTCCGACATAACAAAATAGCCAATTAACAAATCATTATGCGCATTATTTCTATTTGATGCTTTTAAGCGACAGCAGTTACAAAAGTTGTAGTTTAGTTGACCAATGTCCTTGACTGACCATCAATGTATTATACATTTTTTTCCAGATTTTACATCATGTTCGCTTTTTGTTTTAACTTTGCATTCAAATATTTTTAGTCAAATCTTATATCTATCTATCTATCTATATGTATATATGTATATCTTTATCATCACAGCATTGTCGTACTGAAAGTAAGGACTTCCCAGACTCTTGTTCTCTCCATTTGTCTCTATCTTTCATCGTTCCCGTAAAGTGTTCTAGACTACATCCAGTGTCCGCACAGAGCTTATGTATGTTCTTACTGGTCGACCAACATTAGCACGTCAATGTGTGGGATTTTATTCAAGAGAATCACTTACGAGTTCCTCCTTGCTTCTCCAGCAATGTCCTGCATGTCTTGTTCGTCTTAAGTCAATAGTGTTTTTAGATGGGAGGTAAGTGGCCGTACAAACCCTATTGTAGGATGTTGCTACCAGGATTTGTTTAAAGCAACACGTAGCATTCTTGGGTAGTTCCCATCTAGCATTTGTTTACAAGTGTTTTGTTAGCTTTCACGTGGTACCTCTATACAATAGTACTGATAGAGCCACAGCATGGAAGAAAACCTATTTCATTTTATCAGAGATAGAATTTGTATATGATCGATAGCCGGTCAATAGTAGTCCATGCTTTCGGTTGTCGTATATTGAATTACAGTTGATGAGATATTACTGCCAAGGTATATGAGCTAGACTACTAATTTTAGAGGCTTGGTGCTTAAAGTGGAAATTGGCTCTTTCTTCTTTTAAATGCATGAACTCTGTTTTATTTGCGTTCATTCGAAGTCATTGGCTCCTACGGCTTGCTTTAGGCTTTGCAGTAGGGGATCGGCTTGGGTAGTTGCATTTACAAGAATCACTAGATGATCTGCAAAGTCTGTGTCTGTTATTGTTTCTGCAGGATATTTCTGCACTTGCTTTTTTTAATTAGTGTAAAGCCATTTTATTTTATTACATCTTACATTTTATTACATTAATGTTTGAGGTACGTAGTCTCGGCAGATTAATCTCCTTATAAAACTCCAGTGACAATATCGAAGATGTCTGTGTTTCCATCAGCAGAGCGAACCATAGCTTTCGAGTTTTATAAACCCTCATTATAGTAGTAAGAATTTCTTTGGGGAAACCATATGCTAGTAGTATTTTCTCCATCTTCCTTCTATGTATGGAAGCAAATACCTTGGAAAAAATCTACAAACTAATGTGTTGCCTCAAGATGTTTTGCCTCAAGATGTCTTCCATGATCCGAGAGGTAGTCGGAATCTGTGAAAACCGTTTTAATTTTTTATAAGAATTTTTATCGATTTCAGGTTTGTTACAGTTATGAAGTGGGGCATTATGAACCTCATCGACTATAGAAGTAAGAGTTATGCCTGTGAAGTTCTAAATGACTCCGATGACATCTTCTGAGGGGAAGGGAAGGGTGCAGTTTTTGTTTCTTTCTCTATTGCATTCAGTTTATAGACAGGGTTATATAACCGAAGAAGTATGTGATCATATTTTCTTTGGAGGTATTTCGCCGAGGGTTGCTGCTTTTCTGCTTTTAATTTTTGTCAGAACGACGTCAAGTTCTTCTTCTGTAAATATGCTAGTTTGATGTCGAGTTAGTTATAAATAAATTTTAGATAGGTTTGTTAGTGATTCCGTGCAGATTCTTGAAATGTTCTTTCCATTTCTGAAGTCTTTCTTTTTGGCTGGCACCTTTTAGTTTTGCTCTCGAGGCTGCTTTCTCTTCCGCTCTCTTCATTTATTGTCTGACATGAGAATCGTGAATGTCAATCTTCTACCGAATGTCTGATGTTATTCATTTGGTCTTGAATGTATACCAGTGGTTCATTCGGGTATGTATTAGTTTGTTCTCTCAGGACTTTGTTCCGTTTCTGGGCAATAGTATTTGCTTAGTTTCTTTTATTAAGTAGGTATGACATGTTCATGTAATGTCATTTTTCTCTGATTGCTATTGCCTCCAATGGAACATTACATTTAACTCTTGGTTTAGTTGGAATGCACTCGGCTGTTGCTTTTATATGGACGATTACAAAGTTTTCATATTTGTCTTTCGGAGTATATCTTTCAGATGTCTCTTGAATAGTATTAAACTTGTTTCTTACAGTTACCGTATATTGATTTCTAATATCATTATTGTTGAGTGAGGACCAGTTATATTGTGAAGTTTAACTGTTTGTCTTCTTTCT
The DNA here is from genome assembly GCA_963585895.1 of Sepioteuthis lessoniana. NCBI lineage: Eukaryota > Metazoa > Mollusca > Cephalopoda > Myopsida > Loliginidae > Sepioteuthis > Sepioteuthis lessoniana. Next base: position 42,668,165 of record OY757911.1, read on the forward strand.
GCGTAGACTCGATTCTGTGATCAGAAGATACTCTTTTGAAAGATGAATATGCTTCACATTTAAAAGCGCAATGAATCCATTACTTGTTTATTAATATATAATTTAGTAGTACTTTCGAGTTATTTGTGTTAGTGTAAGTCCATAGTTTTCCCTCCCTCTTTTAGAATTTAGTTTTTGGCATGTTAGTCTATTTTCGAGTGAAAAATTAGCTGGATATCGCCCATTTCTATTTGCGGTGCTATGTAAGCAGAACTTTTGATTTTTGTCCTTGCCTATTTGTGAATTCATGTCTCCACCAATGATTAAGATGTCGTGTTTGGGAATGAGTCGGACGAGAGAAGATAGCTCTTTGTCGAAGGGGATGATGTCCGTTTCATCACTGGCATTAGTGAGATTTTAGCAAAAGCCAGATGTTATAAAAGGGTTCCATTATATGAAGTACATGTCATTCCCAGTTGGATTCTCTCGATGATATTACGTGGTTTTAAGGCTCGAGGAATGAGAAGCATTTTTATACTTCCATTGACAGCATTGGCGGAGTTTTTCCCGTGGAGATGCCGAGATAAATGTCTTGGCAGATCTTTCAAACTGCATTCAGTGTTCGCACAGAGTTGATGTGAGTCCTTGCTAGCCAGACAAGTCAGACAACAGATGCGTCCATGTGTAGGATTTCAGAAGAGAACGTCGCTTATGATTGTCCTTACTTCTCCAGCAATGCTCTGCATGTCTTGTTCGTCTTACTTTAATGGTTTGTGAAATGGGTGATAAGTAGCCCTACAAATGGTGTTTTGTGGGTTGTTACTTCCAGGATTTCTTCAAAACAACAGGTAGCATTTTAGTGTGGTTCCTATACAGCTTTCTCGCCATATGTTTTGGTTTGTGTCTAGGTGAAGCATCTATACAGTAGTACTGGCACAGAAACAGCTCCGAAGAAATCCACGAGATCATATATATATATATATATATATTGTGGTCTAGAGGTAATCGTCACAGGAAATGCCGAGGGTGATCCGAGTTCAAGTCCTGGACGAGGTTCTTTACATTTAACATAGTTCCTGAGAGATATGCATGAATTCAATTATTCTCCTATAAGCTATGAATAAATTGTAAGGAAGTCTAGACTCTGCAACCATGGTATTGCAACCTGTCTAGGAGAAGGAAAACTCAAAATTCGAACTTTTTAAACTCCGCTTAAAAGTGATCTTGGGTTGCATAGTGATTGTTTCGCGGAGAGTTTACATATATTTATATATATATATATATATATATATATATATAGGGAATTTGAATAAGTTCTCACTGATTTTTCCTGAAAAGTAATGATCTATTTTCAAAAACTAATAAGAAACACGTCACCGAAAATATTGTCCATCACTAGTCACTACTTTTTCCCATCTTTCTGGCCACATTTAAGGTCTACGTCGGGAAAACGACACGTTTTTTTGTGGTTAACCAAGAGTCGACCCATTTTCTGACATCTTCATAAGAATAAAAGTGCTGTTCAGCCATCGATTGGAACAAGTGATAATCAGAAGTGAAAAGGTCCGCTGAATACGGCGGTTAGAATAGGACTTCCCATTTAAGCATTTCCAAGTAGGTTTTCAACTGTTTTGCAACATGTGGCCCAGCTTTGTCATGTTGCAAAACTACTTTGTTGGCTCCGTTGGTTGGGACTGCAGAATACCCCGACTGCATCTCTGCAGAGTGGTACTATTTACCAACCCCTCCGCTCGGGCAGGATATGACACAAGGTCAATTTTTAAGCGGAGTTTAACAGGTTTGAATTCAGAGTTTTCCTTCTCCTAGACTAGTTGCCTCACCAAGGCTGAAGAACCTAGTCCGTCCTACTATTTACCCATAGCTGGAGGGAGAATAAGGGGGTTCATACCTTTCCCAAGGGTATTTGCCCGAAAGTGAACGTAATAGCGCGACTGGAGTACGAACTCGCGTACTACGATTCCGCAGTGCATCGCTTTAACCATTAAACCACGAGGACAGAGTGGTAAGACTCCCATAATGAGTGTCCTGATATGACTCTAAATAATCTGAAGGGAAGGCTCCTGTAATACTTGAGCTTGGGGGAATGCGAAGTACCCCTTCATTGCCATCGCTCCCATGTCCACTCTAGCCCAGAGTGGTAGTACCTGACTGGGTCCTATCTATGGGTTAAATGGAACTAGACATTGTACTTATGCTAAACTGATTTGCTTGAAATAGAATTGTTTTGATATTTAAACTGCAAACTTATGCTTTACTGAATTGTTGGAAACATAACTTGTTTTTATGTATAGAAATAGATTTGGCATTAAATAACCTACAATGGTTGATATGCCATAAAACCAAACCAAGCCAAATCAAAATCCCTTTGTCCTGTCTTTGCTCGTATAGCGGCCGTTTTTTCTTCAATAATCGGCTTAAACGCATTAATTCTAGCCGATAGCGATCTCTCGTGATGGTTTCGGTCGGTTTGAGCAGCTCATGATAAACTGCACCTAACTAATCCCACCAAATGCAGAGCAGAAGCGAAAAAAAAAATCAAACAAATAAACAAACAAACAAAAAACATGAATATTTGTCTTGGTCACTTATGTAGATGCATAGCTGGGTTTTCCGACGATTTTCTACTTTTCATCGTCGGTCATGATACGATTAAACAACTTTTCCTTTTCTGCAGTTCAGCAGTTCACACGTGATAAGACGCTTTTCGACGTTTCTCGGCTTCAATTCATACGGCACTCAATGTCGTTCCTTTTGAACCCTTCCAAATGTTTTTAAACGTTTTGAAACTATCATGTGGTAAACTTTAAATGATTCTGAAAGTTCAGTTTGCTCCTGACATGAGTCTTCATGAAGAAATACCTCCAATTCTTTATCTTCAATCATTTTCAGTGCAGCAGAGTGTTCTTTATCTCCAATAGAAAAATCATTATTTTTGAAGCGTCTAAACCTATTTCTGCATGTTATTTCTCACAGAGTATAGTCACCGTGCGTTTTAGCAAGAATTCTGTGTGCTTCAGTGGCAGATTTATTTTGAATAAAGTAGTGCAGTAAAATTCCCCGTAAATATACCTTCTTTGGCATGAAATCCAACATGTTAAACGGGATGTAAAACAAAGTTGTTTACACTTCAGCAAAATGATATTCACTGAATTTCAAGCTTGCTTATCGTACTTCCTTATAGATGCATTACCACTTGAAATTACATGCATGCAGTTCTGGGAACGCCATCAGTTTGAAAATAGCGATAATTTATTGAAGATTCTTATATATATATATATATATATATATATATACACTTTGAAATGAATTGGTCTGGAAGTGAAATTCACTGGCGTGCCAATTAATTTTAAAGTATTTACTTTCCTCTCATTGGACCCATTAAAAAAGAAGAAAAGCTTACAAAAGTTTTTTTCTTGATTTACATTGCAGAAATTGGAGTGCGTCTTATACTCCTGTGCGTCTTATATACCGTCAAATACGGTTATACTAAACTGAATTATTCGTCTTAGATAGCAATACTTAGACCTGTGTGTAAACAAACGACAAATACTAAATAGAATTATTCGTGTTTGATAAAAATACTTGAAACCATTTAACCGTGTACAAGCAACTGAACTCTGGCTTGTCTAAAATGATACCTACAAACTTTTCGGTAACACATCATATTTATTGGATATATATGTAAAAAACAGAATTTGGCATTAAATAACACACAATATATATTTGCTATAAAACTCAACCAACCAACCAATCCGGGTGCTGTTCCTAAAAGGTCACCCATCTCTGCTTAACTTTAGTAGTTTAGTAGGAAGCGGTTCTTTAAGCGTGCCTTAACCATAAGTTTGTCTATTGTTATTTACGTGGCATTGTTCCGCCAGATAAACAAGCCTTTCATTACTGACTGTAGCTGCTGTGCCTAAGTAAACACTCCACCACCTACTCAGCAAGTTCATCATTACTTACCATTCATGATCAAACATGAGCCGGTATTTTAAGTGAGAATTGATCATAAATTATATTCTTGTTTTGTTTTCTCTTTTATTATCATTTTACTCATTGCGAGTTTTTTTACTAGAATCTGAGAGATTGCAAAATTAAGTCTCCAGGATGGTGCAACTGTGCATGCAGGCAGATTAAAAAATATCAAAATAACATTAGAAACTTTGCATAATTTTAAAACTACCTTCAACAGAGTTGCGTCATCAAGCTTCCCAAGAAAAGGTCAGTGAAAAACTAAACATTAAAACTTTTTTTCAATAAGATACTCCGGCAAGAAAACTTGTTGCTTAAATACAGGTTATATATGTTGCTCGAATGGTGAAGGTTATAATCGTAGGAAATGGAAGTGGAAACCTGAGTTCTAATCCTGGACGAGCCTGTTTGCATTTCACATAGAGCTAATACCCTTGAGAAAGGTATTAATTCCTCTATTCTCCCTCCAGCTATGGGTAAATAGTAGAACAGACTGGACTCTTAAACCTTGTTAGGGCGACCGGTATATACATATATAACAAAACCCCAGCAAAAACAGTACAGAGATGTTTTTTTATTCGAACAACACTCTTACAATGCGCTCAGGAGAAGAATACTGCAATTTCCGGTCAAATTTGTAATTGAATAATAATATTACATCATGCATATTGCTGTTTTAAAAGCACCCACATTTTTGATAGATAACTATGAAAAATATGCAATTTTACGTCTGATGTTTTAAAGTAAATCAATAATTCAAATTTGGTTTTAAAAAACGTCAGATTTTAAATAGTCAATTTATATTTCAAAACTAAGCTTGAGTTAAAATTTCAGGTAATATCAATTTGTTTTATTGAAGTCAGTTAAGTTATTTGATTGATTCTAAAGATCTTTCATCTGAAGTCATTAGGCAAAACTAAACAATCACATTTTTCTTCTATAAAAAGGTAATAAAATCATTAAAAATATATAAATACCTATAATAAAACGAATAAATCAATATGTCTTTGAATCCTTTGCATTTCAATATAGTGAGCCTGTTTCTCAGTGACTGTCATTAATCTATTATCCACTGATTTCATTAATTTTTTTTTAATTTCTTAGTTTCAATTCTAGTTTTAACTGCTTCTCTTTGGTCTGCTTTGCAGTTAAATTGTTTGTCCCCTTCCTATAATTTCATCTTCCCAATTGAACGTAGAATTTTGATCGGATTCTGATCATAATTAGATGGTGGTCAATTCATTATCTTCTCATTGTAAATCTTTTATGCCCAAAGAAAGCTTACATACTGTTAGGATAATTTATTTACGCACGCATGAACTCTCCCAGCTATAAATAGCAGCAGGTACTGCTCTTAGGCAGAAGGTGATAATCCAACAGACAGCCTTGACAATTGGACCGAATAGTTTCGCTGGTAACCCATTTGTATATACTCATTTGTATATGTTGCATTACTGTTCTTTGGTAATATATTTGTTTAACTCAATTCCTTTCTTATGCCTTTATTTCTATACATGCGAGGGTAAGCTTATATACATGAGAATGAGCATTATAGTGTATAAATGTACCATGCAAAGAAAGTCCTGTCCATTAAAAATCGCAATTGTTAGCACTATTCAGTTTAACTCTATCATCGACTTTTAATGACCCATAATGGTTTGGTCGATAATTTGAGCCTTTATCATCATACTTTAGACCATGTGTTACTTCTCTTTAATGACAAGCAAGTCAGAGTCGGTGAAAATGCATCATTTGTTTCATTCATCCGGTCCACCAAATATCAAAGATTCGTCCGCAAAAATTACTTTAGAAAAAAATATTTTCATGATTTTTTGCCAATTTTAATCCTTTAAAATATTTGATTTAGTGACAGTAGTTTGCCTTGGAGACTCTTTTACAGATCCTATTTCACAAAGTATTCTGAATTTTTTTGTCATTCTTGATTCCTTCATTTACAGCCTTTTCAAAGATCTGAGCGCCAGTCAAAAGTATTTGTTTCAATATAACTTGCGTGAGTTTACGTTCATAGTGAGGAAGAAAGTTCTTAAAACCTTTTTCTTTGGTGTAAGATCTCAACGTAGCTTCTTTATCATTCGATGATCCCTGCAGGCTCTTTTGATATCTCCAAAGTGAACAGTCCCACACTCAATGATTTTTTAGATCCTTCTCTTTTCTCATATTTCAACATATTTTATTTACAAAAAGAAACAATGCTTTTTATTTGATTTCAGAGGTCTTAAGCTAATATTAGTTTAATCTGTATACTAATTTCAGTCAGTCTATTTTCGTAAATCCAGTATATTTTTCTAAACTAACCATTAGAAATGACTGAAAATGAAAAAGAAAATGTTTTTCCCGTGATGGAAATTGATGACTTTAAATTTGACAAATATTGGTTTTGAATTTTTTGAATTATTAAGGTTTATTTGTTTTATATAATAACTTCAGACTGACTATACATCTTTTGTCGATTCTTTTTTGGCATTTTATAAATATTCGAAAGATAGATCAATGTCCATAATAAATATAATTCATTGATTAAATTTATTAATTATAGTTTATTAATCATAGTTTATTAATCATAATTATTATTTTGACATATATTTCTATGTGAACTGCTTCATGTTCAATACGCTTTGAATAGATATATATTTCTTATTTTTCAAATAAAGGAATTAAATTATAAATTGAATTACTTTGACCAGAAAATCCGGCAAGTACTACTTGCGATAAACGGAACCATTGGACTGCTGTTTCGACCTTAATATATATATATATATATATATATATATATATATATATATATATATATTTACTAATCTAATATCTACCAGCATTCACGGTTTCCAGAAAAAAAGAAAAAAAAACCGCCAGGAAAAAGAGATAAAAATATCTCGAATCACCGCCCGGGAGAAAAAGAAAAAAATATCATAGGACAAAAAGAAAGAAAATACCTACCCTGTCACACCAGTTGAAAAAAATCAAGAGATATGCAGTCAGTTGGTCAAAAGAAAACTAAAACCCTCATCAGAAAGTCCTATACCGGTATAGGACTTCCTGATGATCCGTTAAGGTGAAACTTTAGTAGGAGATTTCCGACTCGCGATTCAAATTAATTATATATATATATATATATATATATATATATATATATATATTGTGTGTGTGTATATATATATATATATATATATGTATATATATATATATATATATCATACATTTTTTAATTTTTTGCCTGCGCATTTATCATAAGCACTTAATTTGGCATTGCTTGTTTGCGATGTGGACCAGTAATTCATTGTTAGAGATTCGGCTTTGCATTCTGTGTTTGCTGGTTCGATCTCTAGGGGGGAAGATCACGGTATACACTCTTGATGCGATCTAATAAGATCGAAGCAGCTGTTCAGTGGTTCCATGTGTCATACGCAGTGCTTGCTGAATTTTCTTGTTATGGTAATTCAGTTTATCACGCTTTGAATAGTTATTCGATTAAAAATGTATACATTATTTACACACTCTGAATATATATATATATATATATATATATATATATATATATATATATATATATATACTGACACACTGAATATATATATATTCAGTGTCCTTCTCTCTATATAATTAAGAAGAGTTTTCTAATATGTATATATATATATAGGATGTCTCAAAATAGATGCAACCCATAAATAAGATGATGAGTTATTACTAAGACATGCACAATGGCAGTCATTTGGAACACGTCCTATGAAAATGCATTCTCTGAGCGAGAGATATCAAATAAATATTGTTTTTTAAAATTGTTATTATACTAGCTTCCAGGACATGCAATCTGTTTTTGAGTTTCTTGTCTCAGTAATAAATCATTATCGTATTAATGAGCCGCATTTATTTTGAGAGAGTTTTGAATGATTTTGTCTTCAAATAGGTAGTGACGCTAAATATTTTTTCTTCTCTTGTCCAAGGCATTGTGATTAAGGATTAATAGTTGTTGTCGTGTACTATTTTCAAATCTGAAACGAAAAAGAACATAACATTATTATCAGCAGTCATATGGGGCCAATGTATATTGAGACACCTTATATATATATATTCAAGGTGTATCTCTTTATTTATATATATGTAATTAGGAAGAATTGGTTTGTCCGCCCTCTGCAGACGGCCTAGCATTTAGATGTAGAAATATTCCATATTGTATGCTTACTTATTATAACCAGCAAATGTTTTAGCCATAGAGTATTTGGATTAATACCAAAATTCTTCTTTACAGCATCCGGAAATTATGAAACATATGGGTTGTGGGGTGTCCAGTAGTTGCAATTGTGACATTTGATTGAGTCCTTTTACTTTATAGCAACAACGATTCAGTTGAGAGAAGCAATTCAAATGGAATTTACCTAAATACCAATTGAAACGCATTGTGAAATTTTCAGTTACCTCTGATCACGTTATCAGCAGGATCTTAACGGAGAAAGATCATCAATTCGAACAACTGTAATACCATAAAACATACCCTTTAAAATGTATTATAAAACTTAAAATATGTTTATTCACTGGTTCCAGTAAGTTAGCATACTTGATTGGATAGTTTTACATCAAACTTCTAGGCTGCCCATAGAGGAGTGAAAAACAAACTCTTGATAATATTACATATTATACTGAAAATGACAATGGCTCTGGGTAAATTCAGCAAGGTTTCGATCCCAGCTTGAAGCGTCTCGCGGGTCTAGCAACACTAAAGAGTTGTGATTCAACAGAAGGCGTCTAGAAAATTTATCCACACTTATTTGTTGTTTTATTGTAAATACAATGTTAAATAAACATATTTTGAGTTTTATAATACATTTTAAAGGGGTATGTTTTATGGTATTACAGTTGTTCGAATTGATGATCTTTCTCCGTTAAGATCCTGCTGATAACGTGATCAGAGGTAACTGAAAATTTCACAATGCGTTTCAATTTGGTATTTAGGTAAATTCCATTTGAATTGCTTCTCTCAACTGGAAACTTATTTAATGATCCTCGTATATATATATATATATATATGTGTGTGTGTGTGTGTGTGTATTGTCATTCACAGACAGACTGTTTTGTTGCATCACAACTCATCAGTTTTGCTAGAGACGCGAGACGCTTCAAACTGGGATCGAAACTCGCCTAACTGTATGTTAGCCTGATAACGTCGCCAGCTGCAGCACCAACGCAGGGTTAAAATCTTTACAGTGCTATATATACGAAAATCCAAAGCAATGCAACAATATTTTTTGCCCATAAAATCGGACAATGATAAAAACCGGATAAAAATCGGACAATAATAAAAACAGGAGAAAAGTTCATTATTCTTGGGTTTCACGTTGCCAAGCCTAACATGAGCCAGTATTCGACAACTATATATATATATATATATAAATTCTCAGCCTCACCAAGAAGGGAACAGCTTTGAATCACAAAGCGTATATTCTATTCCACATATTCATTGAGTCTTATTTAATGCTATACAGCACTACCGACACTTAAAGGGCTTTGTACAGATTCGCCTATAATTGACTGACTCGTAAACCTTGCCCAAAAGAACCACATTATTTGCTGTTACCTTTGTACAAACACTTTTGTAAAAACTGCTTTGTGTGTGGTCCCTTACTGCGCCATGAGATTGAAATCTGAATATTTAGTTCTTTATTATATTTGTCCTTGGAGGATTCCTTACATCAAATTGAATGAAATTTCTTTTTGTTAAAATTGTAGATATGTCCGTTGAATAGTAAAATTCAATCATTTTAGTTTATTCTTTCACACTTTTGCTTAACGTTTTCATTTTCTATGATTAATTATAACATCTTATAAATAATATAAAAATTGGATTAAAAACAAGAAAATTATGACATTTGTTATAAGTGTCGATCTGTATAACCGAATCTTTGTCTTGCGACAGACGGTTCGATGTTCCCCTATAAAGCTGGTTAATTACTCGCATAGCTTTTTCACATCTGTTAATTTCAGGTTGGACGTCGCCGATCTTTGATACTTTATCGTCAAAATACATGAAGGCAGAGACAGTGGATCAGGTCCATCTCCGACAGGCATAAGTTCTGTCTTGCTCCAGATTTTGGAAACTCTTCCTTGAATTACAAGCAGAGGGTTCCTCTACTGTTCATAAATGTTGAGATCTCTGGTGTTATAACGCGACAAGCAGAGGGACATGCTTGCAGAGGTTGAAACCCGTCATGTTATTGAAGAGTTCATATTGCTGCTATACATTATTGTTAGACTCCTCTCTTAATGGAGAATCATTTTGAATTTATTATTTCTTGCCAACAAATTTCTCTGGGTTGCTGTATCTTTGAAGAGATATATCTTTCGTGGGATATCAGAATTTTCCACAAACATTCATTGTTTATAGTATGGATGAAAGCTTTGAGGTCTATAGACCCAGAGTAAATAGGAGGTGCCGTGGTGTATCGTCGCGGGAAATGTACACGGCGACACGAGTTCAAATCCTGGATGAGACTGTTTGCATTTCACATAGCACTAATACCCTTGGGAAAGGTATGAATCCGATTATTTTCCCTCCAGCTATGGGTAAATAGTAGGGCAGACTAGGTTCTTCAGCCTTGGTGAGGCAACTAGTCTAGGAGAAGGAAAACTCTGAATTCAAACCTGTTAAACTCCGCTTAAAAAATTGACCTTGAGTCATATCCTGCCTGAGCGGATGGGGTTGGGTAAATATGATAGACCCAGAGTAAATACATCGATCTTTGTGTTGTATACAGCAAAGAAAGACTACAATGCTGGTGTATAAAAATATAATCTGTTTCTTTTCCTTTTTTTCATTACCCCAAATTGTTTGAGTAAGAGAGAGTCGGAGATGGCTGAAATGCACACACACAGGGATGATAGTGCAGTTTTTCGGTGAAATCTCTGTCTTTCAGCTTTGTTCTGCCTGGCTGGAAATCTTCCCTGGTTTGTATAATTTTCTGCACGCCCCTGCAATCCTCGTGGTCACATCTTCCGGCGACGTGTTGCACTTAGACATGCCTGTCAAGCATACAACCCCGGCACTTCCGCTGAGGAAATACCTGCGTCCTGTTTACTTTAGGAAACTGGTGCATATCTTGTTATGCAATCCATGCAACTTATTCGGCATATCAAAGGGATATTCGGATCAATATCTAACATTTGCGGGACTCCCTTGATTTTTCAATCATCAGTCTTATTGTGAAGATGGGATGTATTGTACAGCGATTAGGCATGAAAACGGCTTGCTTTGATCATTATTTGCTGCAGATGGCCGGTATTGCTCTTGCTATCAGTATGCAGAAGAACAGGTTTTTGGTAATTAATGGGAAAGCTATCTCTCGGTGATTGTTGCAGATTAATCGGTCATCCATCGGTTGTTCCTGGAGCAGAGGATTATTCAACGCGTCCCGTTCACCCACACATGATTGATAATTATCCTGGGCCACATAGTGATGCTGTCACCACCTGCTTTCAACACCTCAGCCATTCTGTTGCAGATCACTTGGCCCTTCGCATTTTTCTGCATCATGATGGTAGTTTTAACTTCTGATGAGATCTCGAGTGAAGAGCAACAATTCAGACTGATAGTGGGATCTTCTGGGGTAAGACGATAGTGAGAAACTGTTAAAAAAGGTACATATCAGCGTTTAATAAAAATCGTTTTCGATGCGAAAGACATTAGCCTAAATCACAAAGCGTCTTTGCCTTGACAAAATCTCGCCTCATAGCTCAAATGATAGTAACATCTATCTATCTATCTATCTATCTAAGCTGTAAGTAGACACATATCTTTATATATATAATATATATATATATATATATATATATATATATATATATTGTACCGGCTCATTGACATTACGTTTAGAGTGTTCGCCTATAGGCCGGGAGACCGGGGTCAAATCCCAAGTCGAGTTATGCCAATGACTCAAAAGATGGTACTTGATGCTTCCTTGCTTAACACTCAGAATTATTAGATATTATGGATCAAGAGTAAAGTCGAGCAATCCAGGGAAACGACTTGTGCTCTTCCCTTCACCTCGGTGAAGTAAATATGGAAAAAGGAGCCTTTGGGTTGCCCTCGACTACGGTCACCAACTTTTCACTTTTATATATATGAATATATATATATCCTATTTACCAACCCCTCCGCTCGGGCAGGATATGACACAAGGTCAATTTTTAAGCGGAGTTTAACAGGTTTTAATTCAGAGTTTTCCTTCTCCTAGACTAGTTGCCTAACCAAGGCTGAAGAACCTAGTCTGTCCTACTATTTACCCATAGTTGGAGGGAGAATAATTGGATTCATACCTTTCCCAAGGGTATTAGTGCTATGTGAAATGCAATCAGTCTCGTCCAGGATTTGAACTCGTGTCGCCGTGTTCATTTCCTACGACGATAACCATTACACTATATATATATATATATATATATATATATATATATATATATATATATATATATATATATATATATATATATATATATATATATATATATATATATATATATATATATATATATATATATATATATATATATATATATATATATATATATATATATATATATATATATATATATATATATATATGCATGTATATAAAAAGAGATCGAGAGACATAAACAGAGACAGACAGAACGAGAGGAAGGGTTAGAAGGGATGTATATGTCGT